>CM057838.1:11510174-12710174 GCA_030068075.1 Paguma larvata | reverse complement strand
ACATTGACCTTGACAGGATTTATAGGGGAAATATACAGGTGAAACACTTCATGGAAAAGAAGGCTGTGTTGGGTAATGGCGCCAAGTCAAAAAGGAAGATATGTTTTTATTGTTGCCATTTTGAAAGATTAAGTTTCTTAAAGAATCAAAATATTAACCAGGCCACTATATAAAAAGATCGCAAGCATTGTACATAACAAAAAGAAAACAAGTACCCAGTCAGAAACCTATATTTGCTAAAACATACCATTTTTGGACTGAATCTGTGTGGATGGTCATGTGGTATAAGGTACAAATCCGATTGTCGAGATCTGCAGGCAAAACCCATATTCCCCATTTACTACATGTGTCTTCATGGCATCTTCGATTCTTCAGGTTGAACTTCCTCAGAAAATAAACAATACAATATTTACCTCACAGGGTTGCTGTAGGAATAAAATAAAATTAAAAAACCATTAATATAAAATAGTGTGTACACAGGACCAATCAGTAAACATGAACTATCTCTCCTAGTTGTTGCTTTCAGAAGACTTCTGATCAAAGTTCAGGATTAAAATAAGATAAATCTATAGAATTTCTTCACACTCATCTATTTCTGTGTATAACTTTTTAAATTTATAATTGTACACTTTAAAAATGCTTTAAGAATCTGACACATTGAGAACTCTCTAGAATCACTAAGGTAGAAGGTCCAAAGCACTGAAGAAAAACAAATAACAGGAAAATTAGCCTATAATTTTAGTAATCATCGTGGTGGCCCTGTAATTCCTTTGGAAAATCTAAATTTTCAGTATATTTCTCTGTATCTTAAATGTGCCAGATGAAATGGGATTTTATATTTACATGCTATAGCTATTACTTAGAAGGAAAATGATCTATGTCATGTAATTTCCAAGGAAGCAGCCATAACTTAATTGTGCTCTTGTTGGTTTTAAAGTGTAGCATGAAAAACAGCCTTAGAGACTTCCAGAGATACCCAAAGTACTCCTAAACAGAGCAATAGAGACACCAGGAGAATCTAGCCGTGAATGTATTCCAAAAAAGCTATTTACATGTTAAGGGACAGGGTTTAATTAATAGTGTTACAGCTGTGAGGTTAGTGTGCAGATCTGAGATTCTATCACAAAGGACCACTATATGTACTTAGCATGCCACTTAGTCCTATAATTTCCCCTTTCATAGCAATGCCTAGGAATGCACATACATCTGAAAGTACTAGATGAGTGTTGTGATGGCTGTTAGTAATAACAGTAATGGTGAACATGATGATAACCGCCATTTATTAAATGATCAAAATATGCTGGGTCCTTTCTTTACTAAGCAGTTTCTACACATCATCTCCTTTGATTCTCTCAACAATCGATGCCATTATTATCTCTGTCTTGAAGAAAAGGAAACTAAGCCTCTAGTAGATAATTTGCTGGGGAGGGTATTTTTGGTTAAATACCCGATTGTCACTCCTTGTCAAAGAACGTCAGTTTTTTGTTTTGTTTTTTTTTTTCAAACATGAAAGCACCTGGAGATGTTGGGTCCTTCTCCAGCTCCAGGGATTAAAAACTGAGTGGTCTCATTCCAGCATAGTCCTTCCATCTCCCTTGGGATTGACTGAGAAGTGAGCTTGAACACATGTCTCCAAAAGAACTATAAGGTCTACTTTTGCTACATGACTTGTACGAAAAGTTTTTCACTTTTTAAAAGAAACCAATAAAAACCAATGTTCTATCTTCTGGGCTTTGAGTGTTTTGAGAATGTAAGACCTAGATCTGCTATCAGCATCTTGATACTACAAGATGAATGAATGTGAAAACAAAGCCCTCAAGCTGTCTCCCAGTCAGCACCCTGATACTAATTCCTCCTACCCTGCTCTATTGTTGCCCATAGAATGCATCAGTTTTTAGCATGCTGTATAATTTCCTATTATTATATTCAATGTTTCTATGTGTTATGCATTATTATATTCCTTGTTTATATATGTTATCGTATATCATTATTGTATTCATTCTTATATTACAGCTTCACTCCCCGGCAACAGAGAGCGGAGATTTTATGTCTGTTTCACTAATATATCCTGAATACCTAGAACAGTGCCTACCACAGGGAGGTGCCTACTATTCTGCTGAAGACAGAAGAGTGGAAACAATAGAAAGAACCTGGCTCACTGAGGTACTAAGCTAACCAGTCACCTTACTGCTACTCTTCCTGATTTGTGAATATGTGCCCTTGAAATCAGAATTATATGGTTTGGACAATTCTTTATTCAGAGTCAAAAATATCAAAAAGTAATACACATGTCAAGTTTTTCTGTTAGAAAAGATCATGCATGAGATTCAAATGTGTGTCTGCCTGACTCTCAAGACCATATTTTTAATTAGCATGCTGTGCTGCACCGTGGAGATGTTAGTGGGGTGCTGTGAGATCTCCTTGAAGTGGGAGAAAGAGGTAGAGTCAAGTAATCATTCCATAAACCATAGACCTGCTGTGCATTAGGCATTGGAATGGACACCAGCACAAGGGTACGCTGAACTTGCTCGTCATCCTAAGACTATACAGGGGGGTATACAACGGACTTGGGGGAAACGTGAAGAAGTAACCTACCTCTCTCAGTTAGGATGCTTTTAATAGTGAACAACAGAAAATCCCAACTGAATTCATCTACTCAAACATATGTGGGATTTATCATTTCATATAATAAGGAATCTGGAGGTTGGCAGTTTCTGGGTTCAATTCAGCGATATAATAAATGTTATTAAGGACACAGATTCTTTGCCTTCCTGCTCTGTCACCCTTAACTGGCTGTTTTCCTCATTATCTCAAAGTGGCTCTGTAATTCCAGCCATCACCTCCTGCCTCACATTGATGTCAAGTAGCAGAAAAAATAATTAACTTTCCTTTCTATTTTGCCAGCTTTATTGAAGTAATATTGACAAATGAAATAGTAAAACATTTAAATTGCACAACATGCTTGTAATTCTCCGTCTCCCTCTCTCTCTGCACCTCCCCTGCTTGTGTACGCACACACCCACTCTCTCTCTATCTCAAAAATAAATATAAAAAATAAAGAATCTGTGCTGGCCAAGGTAGATTTGCTAAGATGTAAACCATAAGAGCAAATAGAGGCACTTAGAAAACTTCAAGAGTGTCTTAGAACAACAGCTTACATCTGACATCTATAGTTGGAAATGAGAAGCTTAAAAATAGATACGGCTTTTTATTTAATCATACCATTTAGGTTCTTCTTTGCAATGACAAATTATGCTGTATACAAGAAAATATTTAAATCACTTAAATAAAAATACAGCACAAGCTGCTCTTATACTTTCATGGCAATCATTTACTGCTTCTATAGAAAGCATGAAAATCCTCTCTGCTCTATGACATTTGTGCTACAGAGACTGGCTTGTAAGGGTGCATCTGGGCTACCCCACAATAAAATATCCGGCTGTTGGTAGGTAAATGTTCCACCTAAAAACATGCGAAGATGCCGTCCTATGTAATACATGTATTTTGCAGAATTTATTCAAACCGAGACACCAATTTGCTATGCATATTGTTGTGTTAACATTCTTATTCAATTCCTTTTCCTGCTTTAATAACAAGAATATTTAAAATAGTGTGTCACTTCCCATTTGGAGCCATTGTCGTGCTGATAGGCATTCACTTAAAAGTGTGCATGAAGATGCCTTGGAAGGCAAGTCCCACTTCAGCGTGAAGAACTAAACACGGGGCTACTGTTTTGAAGTTTTATCATCTTTACATATTTCCTAAGTCATTATTTGTTAATCAGATGAGCTTTTTCTTTATATTCTCTTCAGTTGCTACATTAACAATAACGTGTGTTATAAAAGCTTGTAAGTGTGCTTTTTCCACACTCATAGATGATGAACTATGATAAACAGCATGATGAACTTAATTTTAGAGAGACTACTTCCTTCCAGATCAAAACAGGTTAGTGAAAACGTTCCAGGTGCCTCAAAGGGAAGTTCACACTGTACACAAGACAAAAAGAAAATAAAAAGATTAAGAAGAAAAATGCGAGGATGAAAGGCATGTATACAAAACAGATCAATAATCCAAAGGTCAATAAGTTTCCATCTTAGAGACAGGGGGCACTCAGGAAAGTGTGCTCTTTATAAGGTCCACTAAGACCTTTCAATTTCCAAGTTCAATAGTTTCCACTTTCAGCACTTGCCAGTAAAATTACATTAATTTTTAAAGTGCTTTGCAGGCCGGGAAATATGACTTTATCCTGAATGCTCACTTGATTACTGTTTTCCGAGGATTCTCCTTTATAACAGATAACGGTATGCAGATTTTTATGAGGCCACCCATGATATCAAAATACATTATACTAATAAAGTGTCACAGCTGTAGATAGTGAATGACAGCACTTCTGTAGTACAGCTAGAAACAAGTTCTAAAAACAGATATTTGGACTTAAGTAAGTAAAGCTTGTTTGTTTGTTTTTGGTCCATTTTATGAAAGTGGAAAATGTGTTTTCTGTGGATCATATGGTGAAAAATATTAACTAAAACAGGCCATGGAACTTTAATGAATAGGATTAGGATGAATAAATTAATACAAATTTCCATGATGAAGGAAAGGCTTCCAATCAAATGCACTGACCTGTATAAATCTGTTGACATCACAGATCGTTTTTTATTAATGACTCTTTTTGCATTAGAAAATACCGCATATACTAGAGAGTGTTGGCAATCCTTCACTTAATCGGTCAGCCTTAGATATACCTTAGGGCTCACCAACCGCTTTCAGATTCAGATAAAGGAACTGTGCTCCAGAGAACTTAATTATAGCTCGATGACTGAGAATGATAATTTCCTTGGAAAAAAGTCACTACATTAAATACAATAGTTCTTTCATTTATTTTACTTTTCCAGGATAGTCCATAAATTCTTGCTTTCCTTAATTTTCACTATGTAGACACATGGATTATATTATTGTTTCCTAACCATTATGATAATAAATGACTTTTAACTGATATAAAATTATAAAGAATATTGTATTTGTTTTATTACGTTTATTTTTTTTATTTTATACTCTACCCATTAGTAGAATTGTGCATTGTGGGTAGTACCTATTCATAATTATAGTCATTATTCTCAGAGGCTCATCATAGTCACAAAACTTAATTTATATTCCCTGTGCTTTTTGTCATTTTTGTGTTTGTTTTTTAGTGTGTAGTTCCCAGTTTGGTTAAGTTAGGTGTCACATCTCTCACGTTGCCTTCAAAACGGAGGTTTTCCTGGTACAACTTACTCTTAGAAGATCATAAACTGTAGGAATGACCCGGCCTCCTGACTCTGGAGGTTTGAAAAAATTGGATAATGTAAATAAAAAGTTAATAGATTGAGAAGATTTTGCAGTTCCCTTGCAGTGTACAACAGGAAAAGCTGGACAAACTGTAAATTAAGATTTTTATTGGACCCATCAAAACTGAGGTTTCAGGCACATTTGGAGGGACAGAAGGAGAACCGAGATCTACCTGCCCGGAGCAGAAGCTGGTAGGAACACTTGGGTGGTGGGGCGCAGTGCTGGGGGCTCCCACCCTTCCATGGACTTTTCCTCCAGGAACCCTACCAGGTGCTCACGTGAAGATCTGAGAATGACCCCTTTAAGGGCTTCCTCGAAAGGGGGGGGGGTGGGGGAGAGGAGCCGCTGTAAAATATGCCCAGAGCTTTCTCCATAACGAAGCCCACCCTGGACGAAAAGGACTTTGCCAGAGCCTTATTCCAGCTTGGGGAAGAGGATTCCTCCCCACTCTCTGCCCCTCCAGATTTCGGTCTCAGCAAAGAAGGAAAAAAACTAGTCAGCAGAGGCCAGCGCTTCAAGGGAATAGATTGGGCCCCAGGGAAGGGAGGAGGCAAGAGGAAGAAGCGGGGGTGGGGGCTACAAAACAGCAGCAATCCTGTGAGGTCACAGTCCCAAGACTGCGGTTTAATATGGAATATAATAAACACTTCCACTCCCCAGCACCTTATCCTTACCGCCATGCCAGCAGCTTTCTAGTGTAATAAAAGTGGATTACAGCTAAAACAAAACAAAACACTGCAAAATACAGACTCTCAGAAGTGGATTACAAATTACAAAGAGGGGGCCAAAGTCAAGAGAGGAGACAAAGACACCAAAGGAATTCAAAGCCTCTAGTAACTACAACAGCAGATGTTAAACACAGCTTAATCCTAGCCAGACTGATATAAATTCCCCAATGAAAGCTCTATTTACCTCAATTCCTATTATCTGATACTGAAGTGTCTAGTTTAAAAAAAAAATCACAAGGCATGCAACAAGCAAAACACTACACTCTGGAGAGACACAGGAGTCATCAAAAGCAGACTCAGTTATAACACATGTGGGAATGATCAGAGAAATGAAAAGAACCGTGGTTAATAATTTAAGGACTATAAGAATGAAAGAGCATACAAGAATAGATGAGTAAAGTAGGGGGCGCCTGGGCGGCTCAGTCAGTTGAGTGTCCGACTCTGGATTTCAGCTCAGGTCATGATCCCAGGGACGTGGGATCGAGCTCCACATGGAGCTTACTTAAGATTCTCTCTCCCTCTGCTGCTATCCACCACCCCCACTCTGTCTCTCAAATTAAAAAAAAAAAAAAAAAAAAAAAAGATGGGTAAAGTAGACAGAAAGATGGAATCTCTGAATGAAAAGGGAATGCTAGAGAAAGAAATTCTGTAACAGAAATGAAGAATGCTCCTCAGGAAACTTGAAATAGCTGAGACAAGAATCAAGAAGTGTGAAGATAGGTCAATAGAGACTTCTTACATTGAGATGCAAAGAGAAAAGGAAACCTTAAAAAAAAAAAAAAAAACAACTAGAACATCCAAGAAGTGTGATCCCAAGGTTTACATACGTCTTCATAATTGGGAGATCAGAAGTGGAAGAGAAAAGGGAGCAGGAGAAAACCTTGAAGTAGTAATGACCAAGAAGTTTCCAAAATTAAAGATAGACACCAAGCCACAGACCCAGGAAACTCAGATGGTACCAACAGGATAAATTTAAAAAGCAAAAACAAAAAACCACGCAAATATTTAGTCATATTCCCATTCAAACTGCAAAAAAATAAAGATAAAATCTTGAAAGGAGACAGAGCAAGGAAAAAATCTATGTAGTGTTACCTGTAGAAAACACTTCTCATCAGAACACATGTAAGCAAATGAGAGTGGAGTGGGGCGCCTGGGTGGCTCAGTCGGTTAAGCATCTGACTTTGGCTCAGGTCATGATCTTGCAGTTTGTGAGTTCGAGCCCCGCATCAGGCTGTGTGCTCACAGCTCACGACTTGGAGCCTGCTTTGGATTCTGCGTCTCCCTCTGTCTGCCCCTCCCCTGCTCATGCGCTGTCTTTCTCTGTCTCTCAGTAAAAAACGTTAAAAAAATAGAGAGAGTGGAGTGAACTATTTAAAGGGTTGAGGGAGAAAGCATCAACCTTGAATTCTTTTTCTTTCCTCTTTTTCAACCTTGAGTTCTATATGCAGCAAAATTACTTTGGAGAAAAAGAGACAAATACTTTCTCGGATAAACAAAAACTAAGGGAAATCATTGATAACAGACTCACCTTCAAGAAACATTGAGAGTTCTTGGGGGCGCCTGAGTGGCTCAGTTGGTTGAGTGTCTGACTTTGAGTGCATGATCTCAGGTTAGGTTCATGAGTTTGAGCCCCGCATTGGGCTCTGTGCTGACAGCTTGGAGCCTGGAGCCTGCCTCAGACTCTGTGTCTCCCTCTCTGTCTGCCCGCTTACATTCTCTCTCTCTCTCTCTCTCTTTTTCTCTCTCTCTCTCTCTCAAGAACAAATAAACATTTAAAAAAAATAAGAAGAAGAAGAAAAGAAATGTTAAGAGTTCTTTAGGCAAGAGGAGAATGAAATGGATCAGAAACTTGGATTTATATAAAAATGTATCACATAAAGAAAAAGAACAAATGGTTTAAAAATCTTTATTTTTCTTATTCTTAATTGATCTGTAATATAACTGTTTAAAGCAGTAATCATAACAATGTCATTAGTATAGGGAAAAATAAAATAAATATCAGCAATTTCACAAGGGATAGGAGGGAGAAATTGGGAATATTCTATTATGAAGTGATTATACTGCATGCTAATGTATAGTGGTATTTGAAGGTGGACTTAAATTAAAAATATATTTTTTACACTAGGGAGACCAATAACATTTTTAAAATAAGTGTAATTGATATGCTTAGGAAAGATAAAAATGGAATCATAAAAAATGCTCAATTAAAACCAGGAAAGATGGAAATGAGAAAAAAGAAACAAAAATCAATTGCGATGACTAAAAACCAGTTACGAACAAGAGAGTTATTAGTGCATCTGTATCAATAATTACTTTAAATGTGACTGGTTTAGATATACCAATTTAAGATTCAGTTCCTTTCTAAATTTCAGGGTTTGGTTCTTTTTTCTGTTGGACATGGTATTTTGAATTGGAAATATTTTAGAGAGCCAAGTAAGAGTTCTAAACATGGAAAACCCAAATCCTAGTTCCCTCCAACTGGCTACAATCTAGCTATTATATTTAACAAACTTTCTAAATACTTTTATGCCTCATCAGTTTCTTTTTATTTTCAGTAGACTGAACTTAGGCAGCTATGCTTTGTATATTTTGTTTGTGTTCAAATAGATGCAATTTATTTAACACATGTTTACTTATAATTAATTTAAATTTAAATTAATAAAAGATATAATTCCTTTAATTTATTACTAGTTACTACTTACTTTTAGCTTTTGCTAGGAGTAATTTGTTTCCATCTGGGCAACTCTCAAAAGAAATCTTGAAATAAGATACTTGTCAAAGTCTAGAGACTGTTAACACCTGTATTTAAAAATAATTACTCTAGGAAATGATCCAGAAGTATTTATAGAAACAGTTCTAGAAATTGAGCACAGTCTGTGCCTTCCTTTAAACTACAAAAATCTTGTTTTCTTTAATATTCTAATGCTAGTGTCGAGTAGGCATTTTTTTATGCATAAACACTTTTTGGTCACCAGCATTTCTTTATGTAGGTCTGATATATGCTGTCATTTATATTCTGTTGTTCTGTTTTTATTCTCAAACATAGACGGGAGCGGGAAGTGGCAGAGGGAGGTGATGGGGGTAGATACCTGTCTAGGTTTTGAGGATCTTTACAATTAAACCTGCCTTTGATTTAATTCTAAAGAAATTTATATGCCTATAGGTCTTGATTTTCATTTTTACTGCTAAATGGTACTTTTTCAAGGGATGAAGTTAAAGTAAAGAAACTAGGAGAAGTCAACTTAAAAATAGTTACGTTTCTTATTCCAGAGAGCTTATGGTTATAAGTGAACATAATTTCTGAAAAATAAAGTTCTAATATTCCCTCACTGAAATGGTGACCTAATTTTTTCCTCTGGAGCATATAAAGAAAAGACATATGCAAGCTGAAATCTGTATTGTGTCTTATCATGATGTTTAATGCAAATACAAAGATTTGGGGGAATGTTTTCTGAAGAGACAACCAGGAAATTTAATTTGCTGCTAGGTTACCCAGTCTAATGACAAACAGAATCAGTCTAAACTTTAAAGTGATCAAGTAATCACTGTAGCCTGGTTGCATGAATTCCTGTTAATGAGTGGTGTGTCTCTCTTGAGTGGTTGCCAGTTGGTTTTATTTCTTTTTTTAAGCAGATGGGTTGATTTTTTTATACATAGCAGCAGCATTTATTGCTGTATGTTAGAGTCACTGTATTGACTAGGTTTGTGCATATATAATTGAATAGCTATACCAAAATATATTGTCTCTGCCATTTTTATTTTATACTCTAGGCTCCCTCCAATTAACATATGAAAATGAACATTATTTTAAATAAAAGTAAGTGTTTTATCTGTGTAATTATGTTATAGTGTCAATTCCAGAGGATAAGCATGAAGTGATTATATATTCTCCAATAACTCCCTCCCTAATGCTTCTGTGCCAAACCCTGCTTTCTGGCTCCTTAACTCACCAGGCATAGATTCTGCACCAACTTTAGCTGTTAAAGTTTGGTTGTTAAAACATGCTGTCTGAGCCTCTTTAATAAATGGTGCTGGGAGAATTGGACAGCAACTTGCAAAAGAATGAAACTAGACCACTTTCTTACACCACTCACAAAAATAAATTCTAAATGGATAAAAGATCTGAATGTGAGACAGGAAACCGTCAAAATCCTAGAGGAAAAAGCAGGAAAAAGCCTCTTTGACCTAAGACGCACCAATTTCTTACTTGACACATCTCCAAAGGCAAGGGAATTAAAAGCAAAGATGAACTATTGGGACTTCATCAAGATAAAAAGCTTCTGCACAGCAAAAGAAACAACCAACAAAACGAATAGGCAACCAACGGAATGGGAAAAGATCATCGCAAATGACATATCGGATAAAGGACTAATATCTAAAATCTATAAAGAACTTACCAAACTCCACACCCGAAAAACAAACAACCCAGTGAAGAAATGGGCGGAAGATATGAATAGACACTTCTCCAAAGAGGACATTCAGATGGCCAATAGACACTTGAAACGATGTTCAAGGTCACTCATCATCAGGGAAATACAAATCAAAACCACACTGCGATACCACCTCACACCAGTCAGAGTGGCTAAAATGAACAAATCAGGAAACTATACATGCTGGCGAGGATGTGGAGAAGTAGGCACCCTCCTACACTGTTGGTGGGAATGCAAACTGGTGCAGCCACTCTGGAAAACGGTGTGGAGGTTCCTCAAAAAAATGAAAATAGAGCTACCCTATGACCCAGCAATAGCCCTGCTAGGAATCTACCCAAGAGACACAGGATTGCTGATGCATAGGAGCACGTGTACCCCAATGTTCATAGCAGCACTTTCGACAATAGCCAAAACATGGAAAGAAACTAAGTGCCCATCAACTGACGAGTGGATAAAGAAGATGTGGTACATATATACAATGGACTACTATGTGGCAATGAGAAAAAATGAAATCTGGCCATGCGTAGCCACATGGATGGAACTGGAGGGTATTATGTTAAGTGAAATAAGTCAGTCAGAAAAAGACAGATACCATATGTTTCCACGAATAGGTGGACTTGGTGAGACTAAGCAAAAACCAGGGGGAGGGGAAGAGGGGAAAGAAAAAAAAGACACAGAGAGGGAGGGAGATAAAACATAAGAGACTCTCAAAGACTAAGAACAAACTGAGGTTGAGGGGGATGAGGGAGGGGGGAGAGGGGGTGACGGGCATTAAAAAGGGCACATGTTGGGATGAACACTGGGTGTTTTATGTAAACCAATTTGAAAATAAACTATTTTAAATTAAAAAAAAAAAAAAACATGCTGTCTGGTCTCCTCCGCTGACTCAGCAAACCACACGTGTGTCCTGTGGCTCCAGGTTTCCTCCCCTCCCCACACTTCGTCTCCCAGACTCTGCCCGCTGTCCGCCCCTCCCAGGGCAGGGGACAGAATAGAGCAGTGGTTCTCATCTTCCTGAGCCAGACTAAAGTGGGAGGGAGGTTGGGACAGGAGCTGTCACTCAGCTTCCCTGGTGTTCCTGGGGCTCTGCTTGTGTGATGGTCTCCAAATGTATCCACTTCACTCATGAGTAAAAGCAACATTTTTGTCTTAATAAATATTTACTTGTTTCCACATATGAGAATTAGGCTACAGTTTGCCAAAAATACACCATTGAGAGTAGACCAAGACAGCAATAATAGCATCTAGTACAGGTGTCTCCGCCTTTTTGAAAGGAAATTCAAGCAGTATGGGTGGAGTTCTTGATGGAACAAATTGAACATAAGGTCGTTCTACAATAACAATGTGGAGAACAAATGGAACACCAGTAAATGCCATTAGGATTGTGGATTCTCTTACTGTGATGTTAATTTGTGTATTTAATGGATACAATCTCATGGTTGAGAAACTTCAATTAAGAGGAAAATCCAAATGAAGAGTTTTAGGTGACACTCGCAATCGCTCCTAAGATTATAGAAGAGAGCCTGATAAACATGTTTATTTGCATGTCTCCTACTGTTTTCTTTAACAGAATATCAATTTATCAATTTATGCCTTCCAGTAGTTTTGTACGATAACAAAGAATACCACCCCACAGTTATATAAATGGTGAACATTTAGCTGGAGAGCCTTACAGGAACAGAGCTTATGACATAAATATGGAACACTACCTTCTGGGATATTATAAAGGAAAAAAAAATAGAGTCATTGAATTAGCTATACAAATTTGCCTCTGTAACTCACTTAACAAAAATCACATTTATCTAAAAATTTTCTCTTTACACAGAGAAAGTTTGTTATTGTTGCATGAGAAACTATCAGTAAAGTCTTTGGAGTGGCCTTGAACATGAGAAGCATTAGTGTAGCTGTGCGTTTGATGTGTCGTTTACAGGGATGACAGTCACAGGATGCTCCAAGAGCTCTAGATCCTTCACTCTAAAAAAGCAAGGCTGAGAATACTAGTTAGACAGAATGACGAGGCAGTCAAACCAATTATACAGGGAAAGATGGGGAAACAGATTGGCTGGGGCCTGAACAGTTTGGACCATAAGATAACCTTGAGGAGACAAGTTATCGATTGAGATAATAGAATGGAAAGATAGAAGGACATCCTGGGACCTTGTATCTTTGTGAAGCAGTTATATCACCTCTAGACTGTCTAACATTGGATTTCTCTTATATGATTAAATATCCCTTAAGCCATTGTGTTTGGAGCTTTTCTGTAGTATACAACCCAATCTAACAAAACAAATACATGCAAATTTTAATTTAGAGCTGACAAGTGTGGCAACAGGAACATAAAAATATACCAGGCGGTCAGCTTCTATTCCCATGAAATTTTCTATATAATGAAAAATGTAGCTAAATTAATAACAATAGTAGTAGTAATAATAATAAAATGTGAAAGTATTAGTTTGTGCTTGTCTGGAAAACTCCTTATCTTCTTCAAATCTGAATGATAATCCTGCTGGGAAGAGTATTCTTAAGTGGGCTTTTTTTTTTTCTTTTTGCTTTAGGCTCTTTGAATATGCCCCGCCCCTACCATCTGACTTGCAAAGTTTCTGCTGACAGATCTGCTGATAGACTTATGAGGTTTCCTTATATGTAACTACTGGTTTTTCTATTGCTGCTTTTAAGATTCTCTCTTTATCTTTAACCTGACATTTTACGTGTCTTGGTGTGGTTCTCTGGGTACCTCTTACTTGAGACTCTCTGAGCTTCTTGGACCTGAGTGTCTGTTTCCTTCCTTAAATTAGGGAAGTTGTCAGCCATTATTTCTCCAAATAATTGTTCTGCCCCTTTTTCTTTCTCTTCTCCTTCTGGGACCCCTATAATGCCATGTTTTAATACTTGATGTTGTTCTAGAGGTCCCTTATCTTTATTATTATTTTTTTTTTTTATTCTTTCTTTTCACGTCTCTGTCTGGGTAAGTCCCAATGCCCTCTCTTCCAGGTGGCCGGCCCATTCTGCTACTTCATCTCGTCTTTTGTTGAGCCCCTCTGGTGTATTTTTTTCAGGTCAGTTGTTGTATTCTTCAGCTCTGTGGCTTCTGTTTGGTACTGTCTTGTTTTCTATCTCTTTGTTGAGGAATAGCACTGTGTTTACCCATTCTCCTACCACATTTGGTGAGCATCTTTATGGCCGTTCCTTCTTTATCATGTAGATTATTTTTCTTCATATCATTAAGGTATTTTTCTGAGGTCTTATCTTGTCCTTTCTTTTCAAACATATCTCTCTCTTTCTTCGTTTTGCTTGACACCATGTTGTTTCTACATACGAGGCAAAACAGTTACCTCTCTCAGTCTTGAAGGGGTGGCCTCGTGTAGGTGATTCATTCCTGGCTCCTGGTTGCCTCATGAACCTTTGTGATTGTCTAAACTACCTGACTTATTTTTTATATGTCCACTTGTTTTGTTGGAGGGTGTGCCAAGACCTGTCAGTGATCGAAGGGGAGGAATATCATTTAGTACCTAATTTCAGGTTGATTGGAAGCCAGACCCTCAAGCAGCAGCATTTAAAGTCTGCAGATATACAGGGCATCTGGGCGGCTCAGTCAGTTAAGCGTCCAACTTCGGCTCAGGTCACAATCTCACAGTTTGTGATTTCGAGGCCCATGTTGGGCTCTGTGCTGCCAGCTTGGAGCCTGGAGCCTGCTTCGGATTCCGTGTCTCCTCTCTCTGCCTCTCCCCCATTCATGTTCTGTCTCTCTCTCTCTCGAAAGTAAATGAACATTAAAAATAAAATTAAAAATAAATAAATAAAGTATGTAAATATTTACAGTGTCGTGGGCTTCCAATTGTAAACCCTGCTGACTTCCAGACCAGGAGATCTGGAGGTGTCCCCTAGGTGACGGTTGCAAAAATCAGGCTCAAGACAAGTACATAAGACCCTTTATGGGAAGTCTCACTGGGCTATAGTGAGACCAGGGATAGTGTCTCCTTGCTTATGTTTCCTGGGAGTGCCTCCTTAGCCTCTACATGCGTGGGAAACCTGAAGTGTGTCCCCTAGGCTGAAGATCCAGGCTAAGTAAATTTATGTCTGTGCAGTGCCCTGGTGGTGGTGGTCTACCAAGTACTCTTTCCAGTTGTCAAGGCCCCATGCAGCTCTGGGACACCAGCTCTCTTATCCACCCGGGTCAGGCAATCAAGGGGCGCCCCTGATGTATATTTCTTTTGCCTGCTGACTTTAGCAAGGCTGCTGGAGAGTGTAGAGGGGGGCCGCTCGCTGGCTCCAGAAAGGCAGTAGGAAAATGTCTTGACTACATGTGCCCGTGACTGCAGTCGGGCGGCAAGAGAGCACCTTGTCTGTTCACATGCACGGACTTCGGGCTGGCAGAGGAAGAATGCCACAGCTATCTGGCTCGCCAGCCCCGGCCAAGGAGCCAAAGAGTGCCACCACCACCCACGTTCTCCTGCCTCAGAGTGTGCCCCACCACGCTCCCCTCCCCATCCCAGCAGGAGGGTGAGAGAGTGCCCTGGCCTAGTGTACCCACCTGTGCTAGCAGGCCACGTGGAGTGCATAGTGATGGCGTTTGCCAGAACCTCTGCCTCGGGAGCATTTTTAAATATTTTTTAATGTTTATTATTTATTTTTTGAGAGAGAGAGAGAGACAGACAGAGACAGAATCTGAAGCAGGCTCCGAGCTGTCAGCCCAGAGCCTGATGCGGGGCTTGAATCCACAAACCATTAGATCATGACTTGAGCCGAAGTTGGATGCTTAACCAACTAAGCCACCCAGGCGCTCCAAGGGGGAGCATCTTCATTGTCCCCTGTGCCTCCAGCTGGTACCTCCAGATCAGCAGTTGACTCACCCTCACATAGAGTCTAGACATTTTTCAAGCCGCTGATTTTCTTTCCACTGGGTCTCGGGGTGACTGTGATTGTACATGAGCCCTCCAAAAGGGACTCTCAGTTTCCAATACCACATTGGGACCCCCGATGTCGGCCCCATTGATTTTCCAAGCCAGTTGTGCTGGGGGCTTACCTCTCTGGTGCAGATTCCAGGAGCCGGGGTGCCAATGTGGGACACCGTTTCCTCACCCCTCCGGCAGAAACACAGGTCTGGTGAGGTTGCACCCCATGGTGTGTTGCCGCACCAGACTGTGCCTCTGCGCCTCCTACCCAGCTTGACGTGGCACCTCTATTCTTTGTTGTGGAGAGCAGCCACTCGAGTTTCCAGAAAGAAATAACCCACATGTAGCTGTAGACTAGATGTGTCCTTGGGAGGAGGTGCGCTCAGGATCTTCCTACATGGCCATCTTTCTGCTTCCAGTTTTAATTTCGCATTTGGAGAGAATGGAAACAATCGGCTGGCAAATTTTGCCTCAGTGTAACAGTTAGAATTACGGGTCCCTAAAATCAATGGTTGTCAGTCAAAGCCTAGACACCGAGTGATCTGATGAATAATTTAAAACTGATTTATTAACTGTGCAGAAGTGAAGTTAATCGCGCAGGGAGACATGATGTCAGTTGCCAGCAATTTACTATGTTTTTGAAAACCATAGGCAGCAATTTACCGAAAAGATTAGGCCAGTTACCGTACACGTGTGACATTTTCCTGATTTAAGATGTCATCCTGAAAGCTGTAAACTGACAACTGAAGTTGGGAATGAGATTATAAAGTTTATGAAGAACTGCTTTTACCTGAGAATGCCTATATTTCTGTGCTGGTGACACTTGAATTCATGCCTCCCGCTGGGATTAAACATCTGTATGCAAATGAGCGCTGTCAGGGGGGGCGCGGTGCACCTTCTCTGGGAGCCATTAAGCACCTTGCATGACTTAGTGCTCTAATGCACTAACTGGTCATGGTGAAGGGCTTTTATTTCTTAGAGCTCATGTTAGTTCAAGGAAGACACTATGAATACGTTTTATTGAGTCCTCAACCATCCCAGATATAATTAATATAATTACTTTAATCCTGTGCCAGAATTATTATTTTTTTAGTTGCGTTTCAAAAGAACATGGTAGGACCAAAGTAGAAAATTACCTTTGGATAGCATAGTAATAGTTGCTGTGGGCAAGATTCACTGAGGGCGGATAAAATCAATGGACAAAATGTTCGGGAGAGGTAAGTTATCTGCATAGATTCAAAGTATCTACCCCTAAACATTCACTAATGAATCTTTGGGTTTAACCTGTGTCTACAAATTCCTTGATATTCCCCTTCCCCTTCAAGAGGTAAAACTTCATTTTCCTTTTTTTCAGGGCAGACTGGACTCAGGATTTGCTTCCAAAGAATAGAGAACAGAAAGGGGAAAATGGCAACTTTACTGTAAAGAAATCTGTCAGACAGCACCTTACCCAAATCATGCAGGTTAGTATGGCTAAGAAAAGGCCATGTTTGTGTCATGTACGCCGTGATTGGATGTGATGAGCAGGGTGCTTCACCACTGTGATATTCTTCCTCAAAATTCATAATCCTAATGTAATTGTGAGGAAACATCAGAAAAACCCGGATGAAGGACTTCTACAAAATACCCAGTATGCTTCAAGAGTCTATATGCCAAGTTCATAAAAATCAAGTAAAGACTTAAAACACGGTCACAGATGGGTGCTGCAACTCAGTATAATAAATGAAACTTGTATTCCTAGGCTGGATCCTAGAGCAACAAGAAAAAGTATTTAAAACAGGTATCAGTGGAAAAAGTAGTGAAATACAAATAAAGGTCCCTAACTTACTTAATACAATTTTCCCAACGTTAGTTTTTTAGTTTTGAAAATTATATCCTGATTACGAAAGTTGTTTATATCAGTAGAAACTAGGTGAGGGTATGTGAGAACCCTCTGTACTATCATTGAAAGTCTATGTATATCTAAAACTATTTCCATACAAAAATTTCAGAGAAAAGTTTAAAGAAGAAAATGGTGGTCAGTGGATATTATGGGTTGCATTGTATTCCTCAAAAGAGATATTGAAGTCCTAACTCCAGCATCTCAGAATGTGACTTTATTTGGAAATAAGATCCTTAGAGATGTAATTAATTAAGACGCAGTTATACTGAAGTAGGATGGGCCCTTCATCCAACATGGCTGGTATCCTTTTGAGAAGACACACACACAAGGGAAGAAAAGCTGGTAAGGACAGAGGCACTGGGGGTGTTGCAGGTGCAGGCCAAGGATCACCACAGATTGCTGGCATCCACCAGAAACTGGGAAGAACCAATGAGGGTTTCAAGGGGGCATAATTCTGCAGACACCTTGAGTGTAGACTTCCTAGCCCCCGGAATTGTGAGGCTGTTCTCTGTTTTAAGCCACTCAGTTCGTAGTGCTTTGTTACATTAGGAAACTAATGCAATTGAGAAATAGAGTAAACTTCTCTCCATGTTTTTTATTAGTGTGAGCTCCTCCTTAAACATTTTTTAATGTGTATTTATTTTTGAGAGAGAGAGGTAGCAGAGGGAGACACAGAATCAGAAGCAGGCTCCAGACTCTGAGCTGTTCAGCACGGAGCCCGATGCAGGGCTCAAACACAGGAACCGCGAGGTCATGACCTGAGTAAGCCAAAGTCGGACGCTTAACTGACTGAGCCTCCCAGGTGCTCCACTACGAGCTCTTTCAGTCTCTTTTTTATTGGTGTTAGAGTTAGAAACAAAAATTCCTTTTTCTTGAATTTTAAAAAAGTTACCTAAAGCTACCTTTCTGGTAAAAATTGCCAACCCCAGGTGTCCTGAAGGATGGTCATTACTCCAAGAGCATTAATGGGACAGAGATACCATAATTCAAATGCAGTGGGGTGCAGTCTGTGTTTGGTCATTTCTCTGTGCTGTAGAAGAAAATAACATTGCTGTATATTTAGACTTTTTTTAGTGTTTACCTTAATTAATTAAATTTTTCAATATTTCGCAGGCAGTTTAAACTTTGTAAGCCAAGGTTCTTCTTGTAATTCCTACACTAAAATTGCATATGCCAATAGTCATCATTTGAAATAAAAGTTAAAGTTTTGTTTTCCATGTGAAAACAAGGCAACACATCCTTTTTATTTAGCAATAAAATGCATCTGAAGAGTGATACTTAGCTGCTTCTGTCTCATACAGTGTAATACCAACTCCCACGATTTGTTTCAGTAATTCTTTTCCTCTGTATTTTCCTCAAAAAGGAAAAGAATGAAGACTGTTTAATAAACTTATTTTTTTACCTTTGATCTCAGTTTTCAAGGGTAAAATGTAAATGATAGAAGTCGAACATTGAAGTGCTTTGTGAATAAAAACTGATATTAGACCTTTATCCTGATTCTACTCAGGATTTTTTTTTAATTTTGTTATTGCAAAAAGACACAACTATTTCTTTAAAACAAATCATCAGAATTGACATTGCACTGTACAAGATGGATTACACCCCCAGATAAGTGGGCAGATGAAACAAAAATACAACCTGAAAATAAATTGGCTGGGGGCTTTCAGTCTACGCCTAAAACACTATTTCGAAGACCGACAAATTCAGCTCTAAAATGTCTCAGCCGTCACTTTAATTTTGCCATGTAGGGTTTTTCATGGCAGATTTCAGGTTGTACATTACTGGCCTGCCTATGTTAGGTTAGGTAAAAGCCCAGCATGGTTTTGGAATGGCAAGTGGCAATTTTTTTCAATTTTTTCAAGTAAATTTAATAATATAATAATAAGCCTCTACAATCATAGTTGATAAGTTTTTTACTGTTTATTTATTTTTGAGAGAGAGAGAGAGCACGAGTAGGGGAAAGACAGAGAGATAAAGGGAGACACAGAATCCGAAACAGGCTCCAGACTCTGAGCTGTCAGCATGGAGCCCGATGAAAATACCGAGCTTCCTTTTGACTATATCAACACAAATTTTAAAGTGCTTTATTCTTTTCATTTCTGTTGGTTTGAAAATATATTGTTAGATTGAAAAACAAAGTATCCACTAATTCAATTTTGGTACAAAATCTTTAATTAAAAGATAGGGTTTAAAAGGCCCTGCAGGATTATGAAATCAAGAACAAATTCACACTCTTTTTGGAATGGAAATTTTACTCAAACTGAATTGAAATACATCCCTATCAGGTTTTTCCTACCTGAGGCGAGGTGCTCCATCTCTAGCTCATTCTGCAGTAGGAGGCCAAGGACCTGAGGCAGAATGGCTCTTTGCTACAGGGACAGAGCAGGACAGCCCCTAAAGGATTCTCAGATGACCTTCACAGAGCTGCAGGGTAGGGTGGGGCCCTCACTCCATGACCCAACAGGGCTGAAGGAGGAAGCCACCCACTCACTGAGCCTCAGTCTCTGCTTCTGTAAAAGTTAGTTTAAACTTCCTAGTGTTGCCGCAGGCATTGTTTGAAGAGTGAAATTTATTACACAGTCAATCTTTATTGTTCTTATTATATAATATTTTAGAAATTAAAAATGAAATTATTTCTAAATATTTTCATTCCTACTCTTCTGCTTCTCCATCAAATTACTTCTTTGTGGGGCGCCTGGGTGGCTCAGTTGGTTAAGCGGCCGACTTCAGCTCAGGTCATTATCTCACGGTCTGTGAGTTCGAGCCCCGCGTCGGGCTCTGTGCTGATGGCTCAGAGCCTGGAGCCTGCTTCGGATTCTGCATCTCCCTCTCTCTCTGCCCTTCCCCTGCTCACACTCTGTCTCTATGTCTCTCAAAAATAAATAAAAACGTTAAAAAAAAATTACTTCTTTGTGTTTTTTTTTTGTTCTGTATTTCTCTTACCAACTCCAGATGCAAATAATTTAGCATCTATAGCAACACAAGCATTCACATGCTCGTGCACTGACACACACACACACACATACATGCGACCACATACGCATCCTGCAATTCTCTCCTTCCCTGCCAAGCAGTACTCGAATAAATATCTTTCTGCCCTCAGAAGATGAAATACACAGTGGTAAGTACCAACTTTTCAAAGTGTAAATCTTTCAGAAATTTTGAAAAGTCATGTCTTTAGCAGTTCAAAGAAAAATTCTCAGCTCAAATATAGAATCCTCTCTTTAGGACTAAATTTAAGTATATGTAAATCGAATATATGTAAATACTCAATATAAATTGAGCATATGTGAATATTTAAGACTAATATGAGTATCTGTAAATTGCAGCTACTCTTGTGATACCATTTTGATCGGTGTCCATTGACACTTGATTGAATGCTTTGTCTCCTCCAGGTAGATTGCACTTATAAAAGTACGGCCGACAAGTGCTAGAGAAATAAATGATTTGTACATTTTTCAGTGCATTAGTTTTCTAAGTAAGAGGAAATTATGCCATGGCATAAATTCTGCTACAAAGGACTGCAAGAGGGAACTGAATATGTAAATCTTAAATGCATAGAGTATGTTGATGGTAGCTCTTGCATGTGAATTGCACAACTGTTAGCAAATCTCATCATCGCATTAGAGTAATTGAAACATGAAACTATACTCTTTCACTTCTTCTACGAAAATGTGATTTTTTTGTAAGGAAGAGTATTCTTTATGTTTTATATAAAAATGCAGAATTTTCTTTCATGCTCACACTGACAGAAATCAAGTTTAAAAAATAAATTTAATATAGGGGCACCTAGGCGGCTCAGTCAGTTAAGCATCCCACTTCAGCTCAGGTCATGATCTCATGGTTCACAGGTTCGAGCTCTTTGTTGGACTCTGTGCTGACCTCTCAGAGCCTGGAGCCTGCTTCAGAATCTGTGTCTCCCTCTCTCTCTGCCCCTCCCCTACTCATGCTCTGCTCTCTCTCTCTCTCTCTCTCTCTCTCTGTCACAAATAAATAAACATTAGAAAAATTTTAATATATTTCAGTACTTTATTGGGAAAGTATTACTTAAAGTTTCTTATTCTAGTGAGGAATATTTTAATGACAAAAATTAATAGCAGACAAAACAAGACATAAACCAAGAATATTTCCTCTTTCATGAGCAGGAGGTTTTGCAGAGCACCTCTGAGACTGCTCCAAGTTTCTGAGTAATTGTCACCTCTTTGCTACATGTGACAAGCAAGCTGGAGAGACGCCTGCAGTCTCGTGCAATAGTAAATGCATACAAATGAGCTTCCTATCTCAGCCAGCCCTGCTGGACCAGGTGGTTTCTACCCATATCCTACCCCACAGGAAAGCTGCAGTAGGAAGACACTTGTTAAAATCACAAGGGAATGAGCAATGGACTCGAGGACCAGAGCTTCCTGCATAGACAGGAAATAAAGACATCAACAAGCAGCAGGCCTCACAGGGAGTGTTCTTCACCATTGCATTTCCTGGTTCATCAAGAGGAATCCTTCATGTCCACTCTTCTTGTTCTTTGGATTCTTGTTATTTGAGCCTAGATGGACTTCTAGGTCTTTCTATTCCTACAAAGAGTAGAACTCCTATAATTCCCAAGAGTCTATGGTGAATGCATAGAGGATCAGGTGCGTGACAGTGCATATAGTGCGACAGAAAGAGACCTTCCAAAAGTTGAGACTCAAGGGTTGGAGGAGTCACTCTGGGGCCGGGGATCAAGATCTTAATGTCTCGAACATGATGGTTAAGAAACCACAAAAGGAGGTGAGGAACAAGAATGCATAGTGAAAGGGTCAGGTTTCCACAAGGTGAGCTATGCCACCTTGAGCTATATTAGGTTGAGCCCTCAGCCTTTCTTGCAGTATAAATGCCATCCTGGGACACCATAGAAAGGTACTTAATGGTAGGTTTTATTCAGACTAAAGAGAATTGCCAAATACATTTCACTAATTACTGGTGATATCATAATATTTTTAAATGGTAAGATGCCACATAGAATAGTAATAATAAATTCTGCTTTTTCAAAATTATGTAAAATCTCAGAAATATGTTTAGCTTCAGATAAATATACCATTATAGTGCTTGGCTACAATGTTTTTTTTCTTTTAAAAAAAATTGGGGGGGGGGACCCCTGGGTGGCTCAGTCGGTTAAGCATCTGACTTCGGCTCGGGTCATGATCTCGCAGTCCTTGAGTTTGAGCCCCATGTCGGCTCTGTGGTAACAGCTCAGAGCCTGGAGCCTGCTTTGGATTCTGTGTCTCTTTCTCTCTCTCTGCTCCCATCCCCCAACTTGTGCTCTGTTTCCTTCTCCCAGAAATGAAGAGTGACACTCCCTAGCACTGTATGGAAGGAAGAACGGAAGAGAATTTGGAGACTGTGTAGCCACTTCTGTTACCAAGGTAAATGGAAAAACGGAGCAGTGACTGAGGAGATATAATCATTCAAGGGAGTGTTGGATTCTTGTTTTCTTTATTGAAATATAGAAAGTTGTCCATGGGAATGCTACAATTGTAAGAAAAAATGATTTTTGCAAGAGAGAAGGGATAATTGCATAGATGGTCTTGAATGAATTGGAGGTGATGAAGTCTAAAGAACAAGTTCAAGGATTTGACTCAGGCACAGGGATATTCAGAAAGAGAGAAGGAACTCTGATGCAGAGGTAGTACGGAATTCACTTTGGTTATGGCAAGATGCTATGATTTTCTTCTGATTGCTTTTATATTCTTTTGTATGCTGCCTTGTGTCAACAAAGGAATCCAGTGGGCCCCTTCTGAAGATCTCTGAGGCAAGTCGAAGTTAGATAGGTTTTTCTGTCCATCAAACTTGGTCTAGAGCATGCAGAAGCATCCTTGTGACTGTTTCTAGTTTATTTCCTATGAATGTTATATCGCAGTCTCCCAAATTTTTCTAACTCCCAACAATATGGTAGAAAAAGCCATAGACTTTGCCATAGGAATTGAAAAGAACAACTTTATTTTCTAGATGAAAGAAAACCCCAAATTAGATTATGCAATTATGCTAATGATTTTAGAGAATACTTGAAATACTTAATGAATTTGTTTGACTAATGTTCATAAAGACATGCAGTACTGCTGCATTTCTTTCTTTCTTTTTTTTTTTCTTTTTAATTTCAGGAGTAGAATTTAGTGATTCATCACTTACATATAACACCCACTGCTCTCCCAACAAGTCTTCCTAATTCCCATTACCCACTTAGCCCAGCCCCTACCCAGCTCCCCTCCAGCAACCCCCAGTTTGTTCTCTGTATTTGAGAGTCACTTATGAGGGCATCTGGGTGACTCAGTTGGTTAAATGTCTGACTTCGGCTCAGGTCATGACCTTATGGCTTGTGAGTTCCAGTCCCATGTTGGGCTCTGTGCTGACAGTTCAGAGCCTGGAACCTACTTCAGATTCTGTGTCTCTTTCTCTCTCTGCCCCTCCACCACTTATTCTCTCTCTCTCTCTCTCTCTCTCTCTCTCTCTCAAAAATAAATAATAAACTTAAAAAAAAGAGTCTCTTATGGTTTGTCTCCCTCTCTGTTTTTATCTTGTTTTTGCTTCCCTTCCCTTATGTTCATCGTTTTGTTTCTTAAATTCCACCTATGAGTGAAATCATATATTTGTCTTTCTTTGACTGACTTACTCCACTTAGCATAATGCATCCTATTTCCATCCATGTTGTTGCAAATGACAAGATTTCATTCTTTTTTATCACCAAGTAGTATTCCATTGTATATGTATACCGCATCTTCTTTATCCACTCATCAGCCGATGGACATTTGGGCTCTTTCCATACTTTGGCTATTGTTGATAGCGCTGCTATAAACATTGGGGTACATGTGCTCCTTTGAATCAGCACTCCTGTATCCTTTGGATAAATACCTAGGAGTGCAATTACTGAGTCATAAGGTAGTTCTATTTTTAAATTTTTGAGGAACCTCCATACTGTTTTCTAGAGTGGCTGCACCAGTGTGCATTCCCACCAGCAGTGCAGAAGGATTTCTCTTTCTCTGCATTCTCGCCAGCATCTGTTGTTGCCAGAGTTAATTTTACCCACTCTGACTGGCGTGAGTTGGTATCTCATTGTAGTTTTGATTTGTATTTCCCTGATGATGAGCGATGTTAAACATTTTTTCATGTGTCTGTTAGCCATCTGGATGTCTTGTTTGGAAAAGTTTCTATTCATGTCTCCTGCCCATTTCTTCATTGGATTATTTATTTTTTGGGTGTTAAGTTTGATAAGTTCTTTATAGATTTTGGATACTAACCCTTTATCTGATATGTCATTTGCAAATATCTTCTACCATTCCGTCAGTTGTCTTTTAGTTTTGCTGATTGTTTCCTTCCCTGTGCAAAAGCTTTTTATCTTGATGAGGTCCGAATAGTTCATTTTAATTTTGTTTCCCTTGCCTCTGGAGACCTGTCAAGTAAAAAGTTGCTGTGGCTGAAGTCAAAGAGGTTATTGCCTGTTTTCTCCTCTAGGATTTTGATGGCTTCCTGTCTTACATTTAGGTCTTTTATCCATTTTGAGTTTATTTTTGTAAGTTTATGCTGTAAGAAAGTGACCCAGGTTCATTCTTCTGCATGTTGCTGTCCGGTTTTCCCAACACCACTTGCTGAAGAGACTGTCTTTTTTCCATTGGATACTCTTTCCTGCTTTGTCAAAGATTAGTTGGCCATGCATTTGTGGGTCCATTTCTGGATTCTCTATTCTGTTCCATTGATCTATGCGTCTGTTTATGTGCCAAGTACTGCTGCACTTCTGCTGGGTAAATACTGACCTGTGAAACAGGAAGATTATTAACATAATTGTTGGGCCAGCTGAACTTTGCTTAAAAGGAGCTGCCTTAATCAGATGGATGGATCTTTATAGCTAAGAGATTAGCCACAAAATGCCTTGTCGCAATAACAACAGTGCTCTCAGAAGCCCATGAATGCTTTGTACCACATTTGCTCTTTGTAGCCTTGTCATAGATAAGCCAATCAGAGAACAACTAGCCTTCAGGAAAACTGGCAGTGGAAGTTAAAGGCTCATCGTGGCACTAATTCCCCAAGCCCAGGGAAATGGTTCTAGGGTAGAATATGGTACAAATCCAAGATGAGATCACTTCTAAATATGAAGAGCACAGAATTATCTTCGTCAATGTACATAGGAGGACTAATAATTACAAAACCCTTAGGTATAACATTCCCCTATGTCACAGATTTTCAAATTTTTTCAGAACCCTCTTTTTTAATGTTTATTTATTTTTGAGAGAGACAGAGAGACAGAGCTTGAGCGGGGGAGGGGCAGAGAGAGAAGGAGACACAGAATCTGAAGCAAGCTCCAGGCTCCGAGCCGTCAGCAGCACAGAGCCTGACACTGGGCTCGATCTCATGAGCCCTGAGATTGTGACCAGAGCTGAAGTTGGACACTTAACTGATGGACCCACCCCGGTGCCCCTGGAGCCTTCTTTTTTTTTTTGTTTTAAGAACTATTTTACACTTAATTTTTTCGATACATTTTTCTAAGGCTGATGTAAAAGTAATCCCCTCTATGCTTCTAAACCCGTATGTGGTAATGGCTGGCAGCCGCAGAGCAGGTCCTTAAGGTTAGTGCCCAGAAGAGGTCTGGTGTGGGGTGTGAGGATCCATAAGGAGCACTGAGTCACAATAAGCATGCAGCCATACTCCACTGTGAGGAAATGGGAACTTTTTAAAATAAAAAAAAATTCATGTTCACTATTAACATTTCAGAAATTCAGACAATTCTAAAGAGCAATCATGCGAAATACGATCCCTCACAGACAAGAATATGTAATCTATTGATATGGAAACTGGTTATTATTATTTATTCATTTAGATGAATCAAAATATATTCACTATATGATTTACATATCCATATATATATATATATATACATATATTTAAAAATATCCAAAAGAATTTTGTTATTCCATTTTGTCTTTTAGTTTCTTTCTGTCTTATTCTCTTTAAACACAAAAGGTAGTAGACAAATTATTTCATCAAATGTTAAGTTCAGATCAACTAGAATTGGTCCTTTTCTAAACAGGGATCAGTAGATCCCTCCTACTTACCCTATTTGATATTTGGTGCTGATTTACAAAGTCTGTTGTTTTTTTAACATGGCTCATAGGGAAACCAGTTCTAAACACAAAGCTTTGTTCATAAACAAAAAAGGAAGCACAAATTTCCTATAAATTTATATAATATATTCAGAATTCTCCCCATACTCACTATCTAGCATTTACAAAGTATTAAACACAGACAAGTCGTCTTCAAAAGTTTTTTCAAATCATAATTTTAAAAACATTCTTCTGTGTTGTAGAGATGAGGAGTAGACGCTGGTAGCAATTACAGAGGATACAACCACAGGGTATTAGAGCAGAAAGAATCACTCTAGATCACCTGATCCAGCACCAACCTGATCATCCCCCAGCTTCTAGTTCCGAGAAAAGTTAAAGCCAGAAAGAGGAAAGAACTTGACCAAGCTCATCTCATTAGGGTCTGTCCTGAGACCAGAGCCTGTGACTCAGTCTGTCTGAGTCCTAGTACTTACAACCTCCACAGAACTCCAACACTGCTTAAAGAACTCTTGATCTGGTAGAAATAGAAAAATGTACTGACTTGCTGAGTCAGTTCTCTGTGGCTAGGCTCCCAGGAAGCTGTGTCCTATCCAAACCCTCATTGTAATTAAGCCCCGTAGAAAATACTGAGGTGGCATATTACACCACAGGACCAAGTCATACTCACTGCAGCCGCAAGGCTTAGACCCAGCTCCCAACTGTGCCAGGGTCAGATCGGTGCTGCTCCAGTCATAGAGCTTAAGAGCCCCATTGCTCAAGGGCTGAGCAACGTCAGGCCTTGTTAGCTTCCCATGGGCTGTCCAGATAACATGGCTGAAAGGGGCCTGTAGACCCGCTCCACCAATAAGGCCCATTGTCTGCCGTGTTAGGTCACTTGCTTTTAGAGTTTAACACCCACCTATGGGAATTTTCCCATTCAATGCTTCAAATATTCATAGTATAGATTCCCCTCTATTAAGAACTATTCCTGTCATAAAAGCCATATAATCACTAGATTGCTTTTTGTTCTAATGGAATAATCATAGTGACATAAAAGAGCAATTTGTTTTGACATTGTGCTGGCAATCCTCCATTTGCCCTTCCAGGCTCCTTATCTATGCTTATCCACCCATTCATGCACACCCCAAATTTCAAGTACACAGAAGAGCTCAGTTGTTCTCAGGCTTCAAGTTAGATTTGGCCAGTGGGGGACCGGCAATTAATAAAGAGGAGAAAGAGTAAGGACAGAGTAAGAAACAGTGAGCTCCTGTGAGCTCATGTCAGGCTAACCCCGTATTCCCCAAAGGTCACTACTGCTCTCAGTCTGAACTTTATGAAAGGACTCTGTCCTTCCATGTGTCAATAATCTCTCATTCTTTCAGACCTAGCAAAGGCAACATTTTTCACTACAGTTCCATGTTCTGCCCTCACCTATGTGGTTCTTTATCCTCGTCCCCATCTCGTAATTACTCCTTTTGTCAGTGAAACTTCTTCACATACCCTAATTACAGTGTGCCATCCATTTCCTCTTGTGACTTTGACTGATACAAATGTCTGAGTTTTACACCATTACCTTTATTAGGGAACACTGATAAGTTCGGTCTTCTAGCAGGACTTAAAAATGGTTTGTGTTTCTTTGTCTGGAAAATGGGCCATTCAGCAGCTAAATCCTCCTAAATGAGAGTCCCAGAGAGGCATCTGTCTATCTCTCTGACACTCTCCTAGTTACTAGACATTCAGGCCTATGGTTCTTAGAGCCTTTGAAAGATTAAGTGAATCAGACATTTACCTAATTGTCAGGGCACTGGAAAGAACAACTACGAAGTAGCCATGTCGGTCGTTACTGAAAGCAAAATAATGGCTCTGTATCTATTTTAAATGTTGATCCTGCCCTTTTTCTGAATGATCTTATGATGTTTATTTAAAATAGTTTCCTGAAAATCAATACACATTTTAAAGGGCTTTGCTCTGCACTGTCCGGAATACCTAGCACAGCGTTAGCAGGAAGATCACTTGTTTCCATAATTACACACACAGTTGTCTGCGAGCAGCTGTGTAGTTGTATGTGCAGCCTGCCGTTCATAGTGTTACTATCTTCCAGAATCTGATTTTTAAAGACTCTCTCACTCAATAGATTAAAATAACACCCAGAGAGAGGTTGCATGGCAAATACCACTCATACAAAGGCCCCATGTTACTTCGTTTGATAATGATATACCCTCCAAGTTAAATCATAGCAGAATCTTGGTGGTTCTCAATGCTAATTGGACAAGGGGAAGTTTATCGGTATAACAACAGAGTTTGGATAACTATTACAAATATCGTCTCACCAGCCAATCGTTTAGATCACAGAGTTAGGGATCACAAGATCAAGGTTAAGTCAAGAGTAGAGCAGCAGGTTTTTGAGGATGGTTTTTTGCTTCATCCTTAGCAAGAACTTGACCTAAATTCCTGCGATAGTCAAAATTATTACTTCATTTCTTGCATACGTTTAGAGAGAGGGAAATTGAGCTAAATCTATTAAATAATATGTAAACGATGCTGTTTATTCACCTATGTTTAATAAGTATAACGAAGTCATGCTAATTTTTGAGTAGAAGGTGGTAGTAGTAAAATGAAAACTTGTTTTTTCTGGAATGAGATCTCATTTACATATAAAGAGCATGGCTATTCTTAAAGTAATAGAGAGATGATAGAGTTGTCTATACACGTACATGAATGCACACACATGCCCACACACACAGATACTTTTAGATCCGTTTTTCAAATACCTTCCCAAATTGAAAAGAAAAGAATATACAGATTTAGAGTATTTACTAAATATAGAAGTTCTATTAAGAGCTTGATTCTCTGTTAACTCAAAGATCTCCTTCTTTTATGCAGAGCTACTCTGGGGCTTAATATGAAGCATGTTCCTGCTGTTACATCTGCTTTAGTTTGGACAACCAGGGATCTGCTGGGATGTCCTCTCTACACTTCCATTTTGAAGCTTTAGACTAATTTTGTGAAGCCAATCATATTTAATTGAGATTTTGCATGTAAGGTTTTAAACCAAAACGCTTCAAAAATCACATTTTCCATATAATCCAAAACCTATTTATATATACACACAAAAATAGCATTATTTCCTAAGAATATACTTTCCCAAGATGTTATTATTCTCTAAATCTTTCCCTTGTTTTATGATTAACTCTTGAAAATTATTACTTTGAAATGAATTGCAAGATCTTTTGGGGTGTATCATCTTACCTGTTCTACGTTATTTCAAATAATTAAAACTACCCACAATATAAATAAAATAATGGAGCCATGGCTTAATGGTAGGTCATGTTTTAAAATACACGTTACTATAAAATCCTAACAATGGCAGGCCCTGGTTTCCTAGTAAATCTTCTCTAGGAGGTCTTCTTAGTTGTCATCTGCCACTCAGCTTATATTTATTGATTATCTTTAAAGTAACTGGCACAATGATTGACCCAGGACTACAAAGAGAACAAAATGCCATCCTCTACCATTGAAGTACTCCAAGTCCAGATGGAAGAGAGAGCTCTCCCAGGCACTTCCAAGAGCCATGGGAACAGCTCTGTGGAGCTTGATCTGCCTGGGGAGATGTGATGGACAGCTTCATGAAAGGTGCAGCAATTGAGTGATCCTAGAAGACAGAGTTAATCTTGACATTGAAGAAGATACTGATCTGAATGATTCTTCATAGAGAGCTCCATCAGAAGAGCTATTTATAGATGCAATGGCCTAAAATCCAAAAAGTTATTTTCTCATCCTGTAGGGAAAGTAAATGTAGAAATTGTTGGCTGACAGGACTTTTTCAGTCATATGTTTCCAGACAGTTTAATTTCTGTAGCCTGGCTTAATTTAGAGGTACAAATAAAATAGAGCTTAGAAAATGATTTTCAGAGACCTAAACCAATTCTCTTTATAATATATGAGACACCTGTTTACATTGAAAACTGCAGAACCGTGCACAGGATAAGGTGTTGTGTCTGTCTTATGGTGCTTTGGCCTCTGTTTTTCCCATTCACTTCTAAAATTGCCAACTGAGGCATTTAAATACTAAAGAGAAAGCAATTCTGGAGAATAATATGCTTAGATACTAAAGCATACTTGCTGAGTATGTAAAGCTTGCCTTAGACCTAGAATTGAAAAGTGGAAGTCCCTGAAGCCCGTCTCTGGGGTCCCACTGCCTCTGCCATCCCTACCCTTCCAAGGGGAATGTATACATTTCTAATGTTTATAGTTTACACATATAGTATAATGTGTATACAGCATTAAATGTACAGTATAATGTGTATACAGTTGCATAATGTATACATTATAGTATACTGCGTATACAGCATTGTATCATTTACAACATATGTGATTTTATTAATTTTGATATCTTTGGAAACATCACATTTTATAAGTTCTCAATTTTATGAACCTGAAGTTTATTTAATAACCCTACAAATCACGATTATTAATTTCTATTCAAGGGACGGTAAACTATAAACACAGCAACATATAAAACTGGAAACAATGCCTATGCCCACATAAAGTAGCAAAGAAGCACAAAAACAAGATCAACAAAAATATTGACACTCAAAAACTTAAAAATTTTTTTTTAATGTTTTATTCAGTTATTGAGAGAAAGAGCATGATCAGGGTAGGAGCGGAGAGAGGGAGACACAGAACCCAAAGCAGGGTCCAGGATCTGAGCTGTTAGCACAGAGCCTGATGCAGGCCTCTGACTCATGAACCATGAGATCATGACCTGAGCTGAAGTTGGACACTCAACCGACTGAACCACCCAGGTGCCCCAAAAACTTTTTTAAAAGGACAATAACAAATAAAACCTACTCAATATTAATCATGATGTTAAAAACCCAAAAGAGGACCATGATCAAACTAGAGCAATGATTTATTAACACTAAGAGATGTAAGCGTGTTAAGAATGCTGTGTGTTTCCTGCCAACATCTTCGTGGCTGACAGTCCATGTCCTGGCGGGAATTCCCCCACAAGTGCTTCACCACCCACTCACTGTGTAACCCATTCTTAAAAACTTTGTTCTAAAATGGTGAGCATTAAACTCTGTATATTGTCAAGTCCAGCATTCAAAACAGAAACCTGAGTGGTGCCTGGATGGCTAAGCGTTCAACCTCAGCTCTGGTCACGATCTTGTGGCTTATGGGTTTGAGCCCAGGTTGGGCTCTGTGCTGTCAGTGCAGAGCCTGCTTTGGGTCCTCTGTCTCCCTTGATTTCTGCTCCTCCCCCACTAGTGCGCACTTGTGCGCCCTTTCTCTCTCTCTCTCTCTCTCTCTCTCTCTCTCTCTTTCTCTCTCTCTCAATAACAAACATTTAAAGACAGAAACTAGAGAAACTTTGAAATATGTAATAGGAATTGCATCCACATCTCAGTGGTGTTATTTCTTAGAATAGGTGATAACGCATTCTACCTTAGAGCTCACTGTCTTCAAAATCATTAAAATGCCATCTCCTATAATTCTGTAAGGTGAGCTTCTAAAAAGACAAGACTATCTACATGAGTTTTCTGAAATTCTGGGAACCTGCTATCAGAAAAACGATTTTAAGTGAAGTTTTTGTGTTGACTTTGTTTTTATTTTTTCAGTATATATTTGGGCAATCACTGTGTCAGTCACCATGCAGGTTTGGGGGGAAGCTGTCATGAACAAGGTAGACAGAGGCTGCATCCCCATATGCAAAGGCGAAAGACAGTGATCCCTCTGATTAAATGCAGACAAACAGGGGACCATGGGAACTATAGTAAGAACCATTCTCATGAACTAAGGGAAAGGGAGAGCCAAGAGGGCTTCCTGAAGGAAGTGTTGTGTCAGCTGAAACCTGAAGGATGAGTAAAAGACAAAGTGAAGAGGATGGAAGATCATTTTAAGCATAGAAAATAGCGTATATGGGGGCACCTGGCTGGCTCAGTCAGTTAACCACCCAACTCTTGATTTCAGCTCAGGTCATGATCTCAGGGTCATGAGACTGAGCCCTGCATCAGACTCCATGCTGAGCATGCAGCCTGCTTGAGATTTTCTCTCTCCCCCTCTGCCCCTCTTCTTGATCATGTGCTCTCGAAAGAAAGAAAGAAAGAAAGAAAGAAAGAAAGAAAGAGAGAAAGAAAGAGAGAGAGAGAAGGGAAGGAAAAAGAAAAAAAAATTATGTGAAGACTTATAAGTGAGAAGATACGGGACTATGAGGAAAAAAAAATCAATAAAGCTGGAGCCTAGACTTCATAAAGATAGGAGATCTATTTGGAAAGTTAGGCAGGAGTAAAACAATAGATCCAGACTACATAACATTTAGGAAAATTTAAGAACAGCAACAACAAAAAAGCCTTTGAGATGTGTGTTTTACAAGGGTCACTCTCTAAAGAATGGGTGGGGAACTGCAGGACAAATGAGGGAGTGGCTTGGAGACGCTACGACGGTGGAGATGAAATGAATTTGGATGAGACCAAGGTGCCCTTAGGAGGTGGCAAGGCCTGGGGATGTACAGAGTGGGCAGTAAGGGAGTAAGGGTCAGGAGTGATTCTGATTTCTCACTTAGGCAACTGACTGCATGATGACGTCATTCACAAGATACCAGATGTCAAAGCATGAGCAATTTGGAGTGGCAAGTGCGAGATTCTGTTACTTAAGTTCTAGACGTGTTGTGTTTGAATACCCATGCAGCAAGTAGTGACGTCTCAGATCTGGTTCTGGAACTCAGGAGAGGAGCCTAGGATGGAGATCTTGGAGTCTCCAATAATTCCAATCATGAGAGTGGAAGAGACCCGCCAGGCAGAATGTGGGAGGTGAGAAATGTAAAGGACCTGAGAATGCTGAGAAAAGGACCTGATGGATACCAAATTTTCGCGATGGGCTAAGAGAGTCTTGTATCTTATGCCTAGTTCCCTAAGAAGTAAATCTTGAGACAAAGGTGCATGCTCAGACTCTCTTTGGGGTGCCATAACTGGACAAGTTCAAGGAGGATAAAAACACAGGCGAGTCTAGGAAAGAGGGAAAGCACATAGAAGGTGATGCATTGCCAAATGAGCCATAGCCTCACAGGATAACATAGCCACGTGTTTATTCATGCAGGACATCTCCAGAAGGGTCGTATGAAACCCATGAAAGAGGTTTTGTTTCAGGGTAAGAAAAGGCAAACAGTTTATCTGCCAGGTTTTTTCCATTTCCTGTGTCTTATTGGTCAAAGTGTGCTTCCACATTTCCAGGTTTCATTGCCTCCTACTCTTAAACAGCTGCTGAGAAAGCCTGAGCCCTCGGGGTTCTACCAGGTTCAGCTTGGGTGCTGGAGCTGCTGCAGCCCCTCTGTGGTAGCACTGTGCAGGCTCTGTGGAAGTCAGGCCCCTGCCCCCTGACGGTGGAAAGGTGACAAAGCACTGGCAGTGGAAGCCAGGACTTTATAAATGCTTGAATGATGCGAGCCGCCGTTGGGCTTATCTAGCCTGAGATGAGAGTAAGCCGCCATGTCTAAGGAAGGAGGTGGGTCTGAACAAATGTGGACACTAGTGTGTGAACTAGGAAGAGTTCATCCTGTAGGAAGCCTGATAGAAATAGCCTCAGGTGGCTGAAAAGTTAAATAATGGAGAAGGCAAGGAAAAAGTATTTCATAAAGGGACCATCTATGCCAAGTATTTCAGACAAACAGGACAAACAGGCTAACAGCTGTAGTGGATTTTAATGGATTGTCCCTTCTTTCGGCGAAGACACTTACACTTTCCTGTGGGGAACCAAGCTTCCTCTACTGGTGGCTCGGGTGCCCTGATTGGAGTAAACCCCCCCCAGTAGCCCCAGAGTTAGAAAATGACCCAGACACACCATCAAATATTCACCTCTGTGCTCACAGGGATGACCACCAGCTGTGTCATTTTACAACTTTGGCAGGAACAATTGGGAAAGAGCTCTAAACTCAGACTTTTAAATAATATGGTCCAAAGTACCCTTCTTCCTAAGCCAACGTTAGCTGCATTTTTATCACTTATCACTGAGAGGTAACTTACAGCTACAAGGACAGAGAGGTGTCCGTTGGATTTAGTGTCAGATCAGTAGCGGCCTTGGAGACATTCTGGAGAAAGTGATCATTTCTTTATCCTCTTTTCAACTCCTCAAATGCTAGTTTATCTACTGGGAAGGAACTAAGAAGGACAACTTTAAAATGTATAAAGTACGTGCAGGAGGAAGGAGAAATGACAGGCACAAATGCATTCTGTGGTGACGTCTTGGCCCACGCAGTTTCCTTCCTGTTAGCACCTGCAGTTCCATCTTCAGGGCCGGGAGTGGTCATACTTCAGCCGCTGCCGGGTCCCTGCTCCGTCCCCAATGGTTACATACACCCTGGTCCTACCCTGATAATTATTTCTTTGTAAATAAAAGCCTCCTCAAAATATCCTAATTTAAGCATGCCATCTCTTTTCCTCTTGGAATCCTGAAACGGATCCAAATGTCAAACTTTTATATCCTAATGTTTAAAAAGGAACCTAACATACAACATACTCATTAAGAAGTATAGCTAGTTTATATCGGGCATTATTGTGTTGTTTGTTTTGTTTTTGAGGAAGCACTTGAGACAGTCAGATCCTTCAAAATGGTATTCTTAGACAACCAGAAGAACATACCTCTATTTGTCTGTCTTTCTGTCTGAATATCACTCGCCCATCCCAAAGTTACTAGACAGTTATGTTTATTATTTTTAGGGCACTTAGTAACATTAAGTGAGTCACCACCTCAAGTCAGTGGAAAGAACAACCATAGAGCAGTGATTTTTACTGATGGCTTGAAAACCAAATAATGACTGCACATTGATTTTAAATATCAATTGCCTTTAACCCGAATAGCTTTCGTTATTTTATTTCCCAGAATAGTTTCTGAGAAATTAATATGTATCTCGAAGGCCAGTATTCTGCACCACGAACCACCTAGCACACTGCTCGGTACAGAACTGGTGATTAATCACTGTGGGTAAGTTCATTTGTTTGCATAATTAATTGTTTATACAGTTGCCTGCAGTCAGTTCTGTGGTTGCTATCCAGGCAGGCCATGCTTAGTTACTGCCTCTGCAAAATGTGACCTTTTTTGCATTGTCTCATTAGATGGATTAAAATATCATCCATAGAAGACTCTATGTTTAATACTCCTTACAGGAAAGGTCTTTAAATTTTTTCACCCCTCTCCCACCCCCATTATCAGCTCAACTCACACATTTAAATAACTGAAGACCTAGAAATGATTTTCAGAGACATAATCCAAAACAAATCAATTTTTAGAAGATAATATGCTTTGAAATAAAATGTCCTTATTAAGCCTATAATAGCTTTTTCTGAACATAAAACTGAAAAAGAGAGTTAATTTGCATATTTCTAATGTTTATTAAAAGTCATTGGAATGTCCATTCTTAACAGACTTATGTTTGTTTTCAAGTTGATTTTTGGGGGGTATCTTTTCCGTTTTTAAAATTCTCATTTATGGTCTGAGCCCATATTATATTTAATAACCCTAAAAATTGCCATCAGCAACTTTGATTCAGCATGATAAACGTGACAGTCTTCACAGTTGTTAGAGAGCAACCCATGTAATGGAAACGACGTATATGCTCACATAAAGTAACACAGAGTCCCACACGCATGTGCACATACAAATGAATCATTAAAAATAGTGCTGGAGGGGCTCCTGGGTGACTCAATTGGTTAATCTTCCAACTCTCAATTTTGGCTCAGGTCATGATCTGGTCATGAGATCGAGCCCCACATGGGGCTCTGCATTGGGCAGAGAGCCTGCGTAAGATTCTTTCTCTCCCTCTTCCTCTACACCTCCCTCACTCACACGTGCACACTTTCTCTCTGTCTCTCCAAAACATAATAACAATAATAGTAATAGTGCAGGAGAATAGAGCACACGGCTGGGAGTGCACTGGGCTGTCTGTCTCTGCCACTGCTGCTGGGCTCCTCCCCCCAGCAAGTCAGAAATATGTTTATGGAAGTAGCCTCAAATTCTTGGCTGCATCGTTAAACCTTACTTATTCTCTGGATCAGCAATTATATTTTTCCTATGTTCTCAACTATTTAGTATTTTGTTGCAAGAACAGAGTGACATCCAACCTAACATTCTGAATAATTACCTCATGCAACACATTCAGATGTTACTTGACAGAATCATCTAGAAGGGCTGATGAAATTGAATGCAAATGCTAGTTATTATCATATGTATGGAAACTCAGGTGTCACTGGGTCCTTCTTTCAGTTGAAAATTCTGGATTTTTAAAATATTTTTTAACTTTATTTATTTTCGAGGGAGGGAGAGAGAGAGAACAAATGGAGGAGGAGCAGAGAGAAGGAGAGAGAATCCGAAGCAGCACAGTGCCTAATGAAGGGCTGTATCTCAGAACAATGAGATCATGACCTGAGCGGAAATCAAGAGTCAGATGCTCAACTGACTGAGCCACTCAGGTGCCCCTATCAGGTGAAAATTCTTTGCTGGGTTATAACAGGACCTCAAAATCTACAAAGACTGGCCAAATATGTCAGAGCTACAAGGACCCATCATTATAATAAAGCATAGTTTATGACTTCAGAAGAAAATAAAGACTTCTCTACTGTGGGATTAAACTCCAAAGTAGGCAGAGACCAGTTGTCCCGGAAAACAGTTAAAGCCCGTCAGTATGTTCATGACCAGGGTCTGGAATATGCTGATTAGTTTATTAAAACAGATGATAATATACATGTCATATTAGATGTCTTGAGATGGCTGCTTATAACCTCTGACCCTTAAGAACCATTTACATAGGAGAAAATTTAAGCATTATGTGAAGCAGGACTACTATGAATGGAGGTAGGGTGTGCACTGAGCCAAGAAGCCTTGAGATTTGTTCATGTGGATAAAATGAACATCCGTATACCTGTTTGCACTTCTGAAGTCTTAGCACGAGGAAGATGCATAGAAATCCTAAACAGAGAAAAGGGAATTCCAGAAATCCCACTGGAAAAGAAGCTTTCTATCCCTTTTTGCCAAAAAAACACCACTTAATCTAAGGCTCTCCACCCAGATGCCTTTGGTACTGGAAATGTAACTACTCCCCTCCTATAGAGTCGCTGTTCTGATTTTACAGTTTCTTCTCATTAAATTACAGCTATGTATGTGTTAATTTATCTTTTTCACCCATATGGTTATTTATGCAACTATCAACCTGCCTTAGTTAAGATTCTATTTAAGGACATAGGCAAAACAAACAAAAATGAAGGTGGAAAAGTGCACTCAGGAAACCCTCGAAGGAAACCCATGAAAGAACAAAGTGTCTAACATTGCACTGAAAACGGACCTCTGCATCTTATACAGCTAGTATGGCTCCCGGGGGGTATGTGTGCTAGGTATGTGACCCATACCCTAGGTCAGTGGTTCTCAAAGTGCGGTTCCAACCAGCAGCAGTCCTGGGAACTTGTAAAAGCAAATCTTTGGGATCCCTGCTGGACCTACCAGATGGAAACTGTAGGAATAGGTTCAGCAACCAGGATTTTAGCAATCCTTTCAAGGTGGGGCTTCCTCATGATAACCTGGGAACCACTGTTCTAGGCAATTCTGGTACAAATGGTCCTTAGACCACATTGAGGATTACTGAACAATAAAGCAGATATTTTTTATAGATTCAAGTAAGTCATGTTTTAAGTCAGTATAGTCCAAAATAACACTATAATGGATGTAAATAACTTTTTTTAATGTTTATTTTTGAGAGAGAGTGAATGGGGGAGGGGCAGAGAGCGAGAGAGACAGAGAATTCCAAGCAAGTCTCGCACTGTCAACACATAGTCCAATGTAGGGCTCAAACTCACAAACAGTGAGATCATTATCTGAGCCGAAATCAAGACTCGGACGCTTAACCAGTTGAGCCCTGCAGGCACTGCTGAATGTAAACAACTTTAAAGATAATTTCACTTAAAGTGTCAAGAGAACATTCATTCTGGCAAAATTCTTTAGCTTCTCAGTTTTTCCTCCAACTGTCAGTCAGTATATGGACTAACAGCAGAGTGACTTATAACACTAAAGCCGTCAGCAAAATCTCATGATATTTAGCAATTCCATATTTGGGGCAAGAAGGATTTTTTTAAGTACTAAGTACGTATTAGTTCATTAAAATAATATATTAATGAGTTTCATCTAAAACTATCCACAATTATTAGTAAAAAAATTAAATTGCAGTAGCCGTAAGGACAAATAAAAATTGGAAAGCTTAATTCTCCCTGTTGAAAATAAGGGAAGAAATTTCTCTCACCTCCCTCTTATTGGAGCATTTCTTAGAAAACTTGTAATTAAAAGTTCCTTCCCTGTGTTTTTGAAATGTGTATAACTCTTTTTAGAATCTAAATAAGGGTCTTGCCAGCACCGTGACCCAGGAATGTCTTTCTCAAGGACCTGAGAGTCATCTCTTTAACATGTAATCATTGAGAGAGATTGCACCCATGTCTCCCCATTTTGTGAGAGGGTAGGGTGATGGGCTCCCGGCTCCTTGCAAAACTAATTCCTATGGTAAAGATGGGATGGGTTTCTTTTCTTTTGTCCAAAACCAATTAGCAGACACATACGATCGCTGGAATGATCAGGGGAATTTAGGGTGAACTCTAACAAATGGTGCTGTCAACTCTAACTTGAGGACTAATTATGGTTTATCTTGAGAACATGTACACTGTGGATTGTAACTGCTTGGCTTTACCAAAGGATGAGATTTCTTTCTTTGTAATCCCTTAGTAGATTGCCTTTGATCATCACATTCTGGTTTGATGCTTCTTCAATAATAACTGTTTTCTGTCTCTACTACTTTTATGGAGAGCCTTTATTTACTTATTTATTTTTGGATTGGGAGAATATTTTGCTCTTAATTATATTTCCCTAAGATAGCAAAATCCTATTTTAGAATGTGTAGAATTGTTTTCTGCTAATTTATATTACCAATTAAAACTTTTCATCACTTTCAAGAATCAGTTAACTACCGTATATGACCTGATTAAAGCAAAAACATATCTGAGACCAACAGAGCACATAAAACCAGATTTCCTGGTGAAAATGTCTTGTTCATCATCATTTAGAAACAGAAAATCTTTCTCACTAGGATAAATTCTTTTAGTGTGGTCTCAAGACAAAAAAAAGGCTTTTGCTGTTTAATATCCTTAATAATAATAATAGACATATATGTTCTACTGGGAAGTACATGGATTAAAAAGTAAGTTTTCATCCCAGAGTTTGATTATTTACTACCAAAACCCTACATTCCAGAGAAGGTTTTGTAGCTGTAATAATATTAAAAAAATAAGTGACCAATATTTAATGTTTTTTAAATATGGTAATTAGGTCAGCATTAACTTTCCTAAGCGGTTATTTCATAATCATTTGAGTATTATTCTTTCCTTTCCTTGAGCCTACCAAGCTTTTTTCACACCAAATGTAGGCACTATTATAAATGGAAGAATCCCTAAATCCCTTGATTTACTAGATTTTTTCATGGCTAGCTTTACTTCTCCATTTAAGCTCTTGTTCATTAGACTGTTTCTTTCTTCGACAATTTAAATGCCTTTGTTCGCAGACCTTTGTTTCCGTCATAATTAACTTCCATTTTTTAGCTGCTCTTAATGCTGCTGTGATACACAAGACTCCTCTGGGTCCTGTTGCTAGTGAGATTAGAATTTGTATCACTTCCTGACAACTTTTTAAGGACAAACTGTGGTTCCCTTTGAGTTAGAAAGTAGTGAAGGGAGACGTCTTAAGAGTAATGCCTGCCACCCCCTAGGTTTCCGGCCCTAGTTTGAAAACTAACAATTTAAACTAATTTGATGTATACAATCATTAAAAAAGAAAGTTAAAAATTAAAGTTATAGGTTCTTTCCTCCTGCCTCATTTCTGCACCTGTGTAGAGTAGGCCTTTAAGGAATCCTGGGGCAAGCTACAATTTAGTTTTTGCCAAATGAAGCCTCAACCGATTTAAAAAAATTTGAGTAATGTTTACATATCAAAATTGAAATAGAAATTTCAGCACAGATTTGTAAAAGAAATTTTACTTCTCCTTAGGGAATCCCAACCTAAAACCAGTTTTTAAGTTGAATTGCACTTTATTTCAATCCCCTTACCTCTATCTACTTCAGTTTATATTAAGTTTCAATAACATTTTAAGACCCTGGAAACTAATAATTTACATTAACTGAATATATTATTAGGGAGAAATTAATTTTAGTGCTAGGCAGTGTGTTACGTGGCACAGAGAATATTTATATGTTGGCATTTAAAAAATATGTATGTTAATAGTGTCATAAATATTTTCTACAAGAGTCTGGTGACTTGCATATTTTAAGTGAAAAAGTATTTTTTGGGAATGGTTTTAAATGCCTTTTGGCCACTTTTAATCATCATGGTAAAATAAATAACAAATATCATGGTAAAATAAATATCATGGTAGTTACCATGATAAAATAAACACCACAAGAAAAAATCTTTCAAAGGTATATTGGGGTAAGCCAATCGCAAGAAAAAGACACATGGGCAAAATGTCTGCACTATAAAATAAGTGTATAACAATGTGACTTGTGTCCTGGGCTCTCTGTGCACAAGTGACAACCTCTGGTAGAGAGTAAAGGCACATGTTCCATTTGCTCACTTGCAGCGAAACCAATTTTTCAAGACTACAGATTTTAAGGTCAGTGTTTCAGCAAAACCAGAATGTAAAACAGAAAGCAAACAAACTTTGAAACATGTAGTAACGATTTCTTTCACATCTATGTGGTAATATTTCTTAATAATGGATGCTGCAATCTAGCTGAAAGCTTAGAGTCTTAAGTCATTATAATTCTACTTTGTAGAATTCTGTAATGAAAGCTGTTCAAAGAATCTCTAATGGCAAGATAGTACGTACTCGTTTTCTAAATTTCTTGGGAAAGGAAACTGGATGTTCTAGACTTGACAAGATGAGAAGACAAAAATTTTTACAAATGTGTTCATACATTAGACGTATTTTGAACCCTGTCCCCATGCCAGGTTTGAGGGAAAGCAGTTATGAGCAAGGTAGACAGAGGCCCTGCCTCTGTACAGATAGGAGGACAACTCAACCCCTCTGAGGATGCAGTGGGAGCAGATGTACAGGTGCAGCGGGAGCCACGGCAGGAACCCCTAGCCTGAACTGGGCAAAGAGTGAATATCCAGGAGAACTTCCTGGGGGAAGTGATAGCTAGGCTGGAACCCAAAGAATGAGCAGAAGTTAGCAAGGCGTGAAGAGAGACAAGACTGTTTCAAGCAGAGGAAATAGCTTATGTGAAGACTCAGAGGTGAAAAACATCATGGTTCCCCAAAGAAATAGAAGTTCAGTGTGGCTGGAACCTAGGTCACCTAGATTGTTGAGAGGCAAGAAATGAACTTGAAAATACAGATAGAATGTAGAGCATAAAATGCAAATGTCATAACCTCAAAATAAACGTTTACAAAAGGACACAAAGAGCCTTTGAGGTGTATGTTTTACAGGGGCCACTCTCTAAAGAATGGGCCGGGAGACTGCAGGAGAGGCGGAACGATGGCTTGGAGAGGTTACAGCACTAGAAGGGGAATAATATTAGTGAGAAGATAGAATCGTCAAGACCTGGTGGGAGATGATGGGAACACTCAGAAGTAAGAGACAGTGAGAGGTCAAGGTGGTTTCAGGTGTGTCTGATTTAGGAAAACATGGCGGTGCCATTGACTAAGAAAGGAAATTTCCAACCTCCCCCACAAAAAAAAAAAAAAAGAAGAAGAAGAAATGTCTAGGAAAGAGTAGTTTGGGTCTGGCACATGGATAAGTTTGTTAGTTGGAGATTCTTGTGAGCCTTCCTGGGAGGGACCCCCAGTAAGAGCTCTGTCCAGGGTGCTGGGAGTTCAGGGGAGAAGCCCAGGGTAGAGACAGAGGTCTGGGAGTCATCAGATGGCAGATCATATATATATTATCTATCAAACGAACTTTATTATTATAAAACTAATACTATATGTATATGTATGTGCATGTAATATATATATGTATTACAGAAACTGTGGGAATGGGTGGTATCTCCCCAGAAGAATGTGTGTTGTGTCGTGAGATGACAAGTGGTCCAGGAAGAAACCCAAGGAGAAAGTCCTGTGTCTTAGCCCAGGTTCCCCAAGAAGCAAAGCCAAAGCAAGTGATGTGCTAACTTTACTGGAGGGGTGTGAGGGCACTATGACGGGCCAGTAAGAATAAGACAAAATAGGAACGGGGTAGGAAAGGCCAGAAAGCAATCACGCGGGGGTGCATTACCTCGATGGTCACAGCCTCAGGAGAGAGCACAGCCTGGTGGTTGGTCATGCAGTCTTAAGAGAGAGACCCTGTGTAAACGTTGCCTTTGAAATAGTCTGTCAGGCAGACTTCTAGCTCCTTCTCATTTCCTGCCTCTCGTGAATCGCTCACCCTTCCTGTGCATTAACTTCCCGCACAACTTGGTTGTACCAACCAGCCCTTCCAGGCAGCCACGGAGGAAGCATGAGCCTTCGTGGGTCTGTTTTTCTCAAGTCTCAGTACTGGAAGTTCTCGTACTTCCCCCAAACGGGCATAGTGCGGCTTTGCAAAAGCCCAGCCCTCAGGGGAACCAAGACAGATGGCAGTCAGAATTGTGGCCCGGTTGGCAGGAGCTGGAGTTTTGCTCCAGCAAATAATGAATGATGGGAGTCTCAGTGGGGCCTCTGTAGCTAGGAATCCAGGCAGGCCACTGAAAGGCTGAGAAACTTTCCAAAGTACAGAATGAAGTTTTGAAAGGGCAAAGTGAAAGGGGGTCTGGTACATCTTGCGAGGAAGACGGAGAAGTTGGAGTGGAAAAAAGAATGATCTCAGAGGGCAAGGGAAGAGTGTGTCTAATGTTTCTGTTTCATCACACACAGTAAACCCTAACGTGGATACGCATTTACTGCTCCTGGTAACGTGCTTCAGTCTTCCTGTGGAAACCACGCTTAACCTGCCCTTGGTTCATTTGGTTTGGGTTGAGTGAACCCCACCCGATGGTGCCCAGATGCAAACAATCAGTGCGTGACCTCCCTGAGCACAGGGATGGCCTGTGAGCCCACCGGGCCGATGGGATCCCTGCCAGGAATTTCACTGGAGCAATAGGTAAAGAGCTGGGAGCCTGGGACGTTTAAGTTTAATAAACCAATGAATTCCTTGTGTTTGTGTGTGTCAGTTAGAATTGTTTTTCTGTCACTCTGCCATATCTGTCACTACTGACCGCTGCAGAGACAGACAAGTGTCCATTGGGTTTAATTATAGAAAGCTCTGGTCTCGGTGAGGATGATTTCAGTGGAGCAGCACTGGAGAAGCCGGGATGGTTCTGACCACTTCTCCATCCTCTTCCCTCAAGCCTTCAGATGCTGCTTCACTACTTGCAAGAGGGCTAAGAAGGACAGTGCTTAGAGCATCTATAGGAGGAAGCAGCATTGACAAATGCAGCCTGTTTGACCTGTATGAACCTCTTTCTCCCACCTCCCCTGGGGGTGGGGGTGCTGCCTCTCACCGGGCTCCGAAGTGCTGCCAGAACACAGCAGACTCATCGGTTTTAAAAGATTGTAGACCGTGCATGATAATGAATAGGCTTGATCTTAATTTGTATTTCCCCCAAGTACATAATCCATACCAGATACATAGCATTAAATAGAGGTTCCTTTGAGATGCCTGGCCTCCAAGGAGCCAGGAGCAGTCTGCAGGGTCGCTCCATCTGGAGTTTTCACAGAAGATGATGTCCCTCTCAGGGCTGAGAAGATTATATTTGGGTCAAATCTCCGAAGTCTGATCACTCCAAAGACCAGATGTAGAAATTTTCAGATCGATTTTAGGATTCTTTCCTTCATCTCCATTGTTTTTCTTAGAACGGTAATAAACCAGTTACTCAAATCTCAGTTTTCTCTTAACAATTCTCATATCTACTCCTTTCTTATTTGAGTTGTATTCCCAGGTTCAGGTGCTCATTCCCTCTGGCTTAGAATAGAGAACAGCATCCTAATTGGTCTCTCTGCCACCAGCCACGGTCCGCCCCTCTGCATCATCATACAGCTTATTACCAGGTTAACGATGTTGTAATTGTATCAATTGTCTCAGCCTTAGTTAAGACAAAGGCACTGAATGGCCCTATAACTGCAGTGTAGCTATACTTCCGTTACAGCGCTTGTAGTAGCCAACCTTTTATTAAAATTAGTTGTAGGCATTTGTATCTTTCTGTTTATCAGTCTTCCATAAATTCTTAAAAAACTTCAAATTTTTTGAAGTTGGAGAATGATTCTGTGGCCTTCATTTCACTAATAAGACCACAGGCAATTAAATGGAAAGAAATTTCCTTAAATACTGGCACGTGGCAAGTAGATACTGAGTTTTAACTTAGCTATTAGAAGCGTAGGGGCCCCTGGGTGGTTCAGTCAGTTAAGCCTCCAACTTGATCTCAGGTCATGATCTTATGGTTCAAGCCCAGTGTTGAACTCTGTGCTGACAACTCAGAGCCTGGAGCCTGCTTTGGATTCTGTGTCTTCCTCTCTCTCTGCCCTTCCCCTGCTCGTACTCTATCTCCCTGTCTCTCAAAAATAAATAAACACTTAGAAGTGTGGTCTGAGACCTGATATTGCTTTACTTATCATTTTATTGCATGTACCTGGTCACGGGGGAACCCAGTGTCAGTCTTGGTCCTGAAGTTTTAATAAATCAAGTAACCATATGTTTAGATCATAAAAAAATGGTGTGAACACAAGTAATAATGATCATTGGTTAAAACTTTAAATGAAAAACTATCGGCCACGTATCCTTCTGCTTTGTATTTTTGCAGGATCTTAACTGAGACTTACATTCTTTTTCAAACTCACAGAATACCTGTGGTAAACAATAAGATGTATATGCTTATATTTTATGATTTCCCACGTGCATCTGCCAAAAATAAATCCTTTTCTTAAGAGAAAAAGGAATGCATTTGCAAGGTTAATTTCCTTAGGGAAAAGTGGATTTTTCAGAATAATTTTAATGTTTTTTATTTTTCTTTAATTTATAACGCATGGCTTAATTTTTATTCACATTTGATAATCCTATTTGCATGATAAAGAGATGCTATGTCATTTTTAAACACCTCTTGATCATCCGAGTAGCTGTGGGAGGAGAGGTGAGGTATGAAAAAGAATAAGGATTTTCAAATCCCATATTGGATCAACTTCCCTAATCCTCCGAACTTCAGCACTAATTAGCAATGGAAGACAACCTTCTTCCTTGTGGAAGGCTTGGAATGAGTATTTCATCACCATTTTCAGATTTTCATGACAGCTCAGTAATGTCCCCTCATCCACTCCCCCCAGCCCCTGCCCTTTCCTGGGCTCACCTCTGTGATGGAACTTTGGGGCTACAATGATGACAATAACCATCTAAGTTTTCTTTTCACAGAAATCAGCACCAGTTGGTTGGCGTGTGATCCAAAAGGTCTCCTCTCGTTTTTGATCCAGTAGCTTATTCTGAGGCGCCGCCAGACAGACGCCAAACCCATGCAACCCATGCTGCGGCTAATCAATGTTAAAACCTTCTTAGAATGGTAAGGAAAACGCGCCTTCCAAGAATGATAGCCCAAATATAAAACTCCAGAACTGTCTTTCTTCCTTCTCAGTCAGTTGATTTGCAAAATATTTCTTTTTTTAGAATTTTTTTTTCAATGTTCATTTATTTTTGAGAGATAGAGACAGAGTGTGAGCAGGGGAGGGGCAGAGAGAGAGGGAGACACAGAATCCGAGGCAGGTTCCAGGCTCTGAGCTGTCAGTACAGAGCCCGACATGGGGCTCGAACCCACAAACCGAGAGATCATGATCTGAGCTGAAGTCGGATGCTTAACCGACTGAGCCATCCAGGTGCCCCAGCAAAATATTTCTGAGGATGTTTTGAGGAGGTTGGTTTTTGGGATAATGAGAAGTGGCCTGGGACACGCCAAGTCCTTATTCCTCGTTTTTTATTATGCTGGAGGAAGAGGGGAAATGTAGAGTATTTCACTGCCATTCTGGGGCCATTTTTGTACACCCGACCTCTGCCAACCACTTTATGCACGATGCATTCTCATGTGGTTCCACGTAGCACACTGAGAAAGATTAGATCGTTGTACCTTTTTTTTTTTTTTTTTTTTTTAATAGAAGAAAACCGAGGCCTAATTTCACAACTTAAGAGAGTCAGGTCAAGTACAAAGGATCAAAATTTAGAGTGTCATCAGATATCTCAACAGTCATAGTCAAAGACAGAGGACAGTGAAGGGACACCTTCAAACTTCGGCTAGAAAAATAGTTCTTATTTAGATTACACACCAAGCCAAATTATGAATCAAGCCAGAGCAAAATAAGGACATATTCAAACAAGGAAGCTTTCAAACAAAACAAAACCAACACTTAGGAGACTGTGGCTAGCAAAAGAGTAAAGTAGGAAGCAAAAGGAAAAAGAGCAACTCATGGGTGACAGGAAATAGACGACAAATGACAGAGAGGAGGTTTCCCCATGCCCCTTAAATCTGTCCTGGCCTGTGACCTTCTTGGGACAACAGAACGGTACCAAAAGTGACCCCAGTGGAAGCTTACAGAGGTTTCGTACTAGAGCTTCCTCAGTATTAGGACCTTCACCATTTCCACTCTGGGACCTGCCTACCAGATGATAAGAACCGCATGGCCCCCTGGGGCCCCCAGTTCACATGCCCGGAGGGTTACCTTAGCGGTCCTGGGCTGAATTCCATTCAGACCCAGAAGTGAATACAGCAGAGATGAGGAAAACAAACAAACAAACAAAACAGAAAACAAATAAAACTCTTGGCTGTGCCCCATCCACAGTGCCGATCCAAAATGCTGAAGTCACATAAATGGTGATTATGTTAATTGAGCAACTGAGTTTGGGGCCAGTTTTCACACGGTATGAAACAACTAACGGTGAAATTGGAAGCTAGATGTGGGGTGCCGCCAAAAGAAAAAGAATATGAGCACTGTTTTTGAGACGAGGCAGCAGGCAGAAGCTGCAAGTCTGGAAAGCCGGCGGCCTGCGTTACATACAGAGTACAAGAGCTGGCCAAGCTAACACCTGTCACAACTTGGGAAGGAGGGAGTATCTGATGAACTTTGGATTTGCTAAGGAGATCACCAGAGTCTTAAAAGTGTCATTTGGGTTGTAATAAAGTATAGGAACAGGGAGATGAGTTAAGAAAATAATTATTTACTTTTAAAGCAGAATGTAGAGGGAATTTACAAGGCTCAAGACCTATCAAGTTAGAAAATAACTCACATTCTGCCTCACCATACAGTGAAAACCTCTTAATGATAAAGACTAAGTCAAGAGTGTGGCTATAAGAAAAAATTGTTAACATCTATAAAAGATTAAGAGTAGGGCCTAGAAACACCTTTTAACTAGATTTTAAAAAAAGCTTCTAAGAAAACGTAAAGATAACGTTTTAAGCATTTTATCCAAGTAAAAGAGCACTAGCTTTAACGTATCGGGACTGAGATTGTTCAAATTGCAGAAACGCCTCTAGACTCTCAAAACTCCACCAGCAGAAAGCAGGTTGAAAGAACTGCTCACCTACAAAAATGGCTACGTTTTTCATGAAAAGAAAAAGACGTTTCAGAGAAGGAACCAAAAGCCCAAAAGAAGAGCAAGGGATCAGGAAGCCAATTCCCAGGTTACGGTGAAGGAAGTTCAGTGGGGGATACTCCCAGGGAGCACACCCAAGCTCTAGTCAGGGAGCACCTTCTGCTTCTGCCATGTTTGTCTTATAGCATTTCAGAATTCTTATGATCCGGTGACTGGTTTTGTTGGGGTGCCTGTGATGGGAGGTTATGTTTATTTGGCATGACACAGCCTGACATGGTGTGGTCTCTCTATATGGCATGGATGTAGGGAGTGTGTGTGTGTTGGGGCATATATCTTGTCTTCTTTGGTCTCTGGATATAGAAGACTCGTATTAGAGGAGATTCTGAGACATTTGACACCCTTCAGATGTCAAATCTGAAGCCCGAATCATGTAAGACTTTTAAGAGATCTGAGGGGCGCCTGGGTGGCTCAGTCGGTTGAGCGTCCGACTTCGGCTCAGGTCATGATCTCGCGGTCTGTGAGTTCAAGCCCCTCATCGGGCTCTGTGCTGACAGCTCAGAGCCTGGAGCCTGCTTCGGATTCTGTGTCTCCCTCTCTCTCTGCCCCTCCCCGACTCATGCTCTGTCTCTCTCTGTCTCAAAAATAAATAAACATTAAAAAAAAAGAGAGATCTGAGATGAAGAACATATGTTGCAAGTGAGAACAGTGTCAGTTACTACAGCCAGAAGGCACAGATACATTGCAGAAATATCCGTGATGCCTTGTAGTTCCTCCCACCAAAGGTAAAATCTCCCTCCGCCTCCGTGAGTCTAGACTGGCCTTATGTGGTGCTTTGATTAATTAATGAGAACATGATACAAACAGAAAATTGAAAAGTGCAAGGATGTTAGGAATTCCTTTCTTGCTGCTTTTGGGATTGTGTGAAGAAGTCTGGGCTGGCTGGCTGGGGAATGGAAAACAGGGTGGTCCAGTCACCGCCTTTGCCCCAGCTAAACAGTCCCATGAACACCTAGAATCTGAGCCACCTGGCTGACAAACAGCTCCTGAAAATACATACCTGAGAGAGTCCGGGTAAGACCCACAGAAGAACCACTCAGCTGATCCCACACCAATTTGCTGCCTCACAGACCAGAAGCCAGATAAATCATTGTTTGGAGGTAGCTTGCGGCACAGAGATGGCTCATATTCTCACTGTGCAGCAATTGGCAGGTGAACCATTCCTTCCAGACTTCAGAAAGTGACATGTTACTGGCTCGTTTCTCTTCCTTACCCCTGCTGGCCACGCTTTAATTCCAACCAGTCCTCGTTTGGATGGGCGTATTTTTAAATGTGAAAACATACTGCATCTCTGTGTTGGAACACGTCTGCAGAGCAGTGATTGTTCCATGTCTTGAAAAAAGAGCAGTGAGGCCCTGAAAGATAAGAGGCCAAATCCGTTGTAGAGACATCTGTCCACCTGTCATGCCCCCATAAGGATATTTGTCATTATTCCATTCCTCCAGCATCTGTTTTGTTTAAATAGCATTTATATCTCTGTGGAATTGCTTTGACACTGGTGCCAAAGTATGCTAAGGTCACAGAATTAAATTAGCACCGCAGCCAAGAGGTAACCTGAGGGACACATATTCTACTCCATCTCCTGGTCCCTACTGAGCCGGCTTCTGAGAGACCTTCTCCGGTTTGTCTCTCCCGTCCCCATAATCAGCAGTGAGGACCCATTTGGACCGCCTTCATGCTGCATTTGCTCTAACAGTGGAGGGCACCAGGAGACTTGAGTTCAGATCCTGGCACTTAACCAGCTGTGGGTCAGGATAATTACATGCACCTCGCGAAGCTTTGTAAGGATTACATGGGAGGAGACATGAGAAATAACTTAGGGCCCTACGTGCATTAAACTCTAGATTTTTTAATTTTTGAGAGAGAGAGAGAGAGAGAGAGAGAGCACACATGATGAGGGGGAGGGGCAAAGGAAGAGAGGAAGAGAGAATCCTAAGCAGAGAATCCACACTGACCATGGAGTCCAACGCGAGGCTTGATCCCATGACCCTGGGATCATGACCTGAGCTGAAATCAAGAATTGGATGCTCAAACGACTGAGCCACCCAGGCTCCCCTAAACTCTTTGAGTTTTTAATAGATTCATGTGACTGTCAGGTACATTGCAGCTCTGCTTTTGCTGTCACTGTGACAACGAGTTTATGGGACTGAGGTGCTGCAGCATGGTTTGTCGTGCTGGATGGAGACGGCAGACTGGTTCTTTGTCATTCTGGTCTGCGGGTCAGAATAGATTGGGCCACGCGGTGGGCTGCACCCTCTCTGGTAGCCAGATTCCTTGGGGGATGTCTGCCTGCTTAGCTGAACTGGAGCCAGCCCTGACATGGTGGTGCCATGGTTTGGGGGCAACGTGGTTTCCTGGCTGGAGCACAGGAGCAGAAATCGTGGGACGTGGGCTCCATGCCAGGTCCCAGCACTAATTTGGCAAGTGACCTTGGGCAAACCACTTTCGTTCTCTTCTTTCTATTAAAGGAATTTTAATAGATTTTATGACCACACCTCATAAAGATATGGTGAAGATTAATGTAGGATATCTGGAGCAATTTCAGAGGGAAGCTCCTCAGAGATCATGCCTAGTTCTACAAGCCATAATTAAGTCTGTAAATAGTGAGGACGTATACACATTCGAATTATACATTTAAAAATAAGAGTGCACATTTAAAAAAAATCTTTTTGAAGAAAATGAAGACCAACTACATGGTCATATTCAGAGAGATGGTGAGCTGGAAAAATACAAAAATTGTGGTCTTAATGTCGCCTTCAATTTGGACTCTCCAGTGGGATAACAAAGCTGACCGTGGAGGATAACATCTCTATCAGCTCTCCTGGACTAAAGGTTTCACTCGGTAACTTGCAGAGGAGAAGTATCCAGGGCATTTACAGATAAAAGGGTTGAGATCTTAACCCTATTCTGGATATGGGGATTTTATGAGGGAATAACTAATTGTGGAGCCTTTGGAAAGCACTGGAGAGCCCCTTTCCTTAAATATTCTCGCACATCCTTCAGGTCCACGTTGCTCAGTCCAGGCAAGGATGGGATGCTACGGGGCCAAGGAGGGCTTCCCAACAGCAGCCAGGAGCCCATTCAATCCTTGCCGCCTTGGGAAACGTTTATGTCGTAGCCCTCTGGGCATCAAGAGATTTTCCTTTTGTTGCCCCTCCCCCCCTTCCATTCCTCCAAATGAACAGCCCCTGCGAACAGTACAGTAGAGCCTGGGGTCAAATACACAGTTGAATCTTAGCACCTTTTTAGGGATTTCAGACTACTCAGCACAGACAGTTTAGGAAAGTTGGCGCTCCGAAATTCAGGATCCTGACACAAACACACTTACATTATTCTGTTAGTCGAAAGCACATTCAGAGCACAGATACCCTGGTCCAGGCCTGTTAGCTGCATCCCTGGGTCAGCAAGCTCATGCTACAGTCTGGACCCTTGGCTGTTTTCTGTCTCTCCACCCCTTCCCAGTCAGGCATAACTGTCCTTGGGCCACCATGAATGGCTCACGGAAAGGGGACAGTGATGCCCTTTCTGTTTGAACAGCAGGCCACTACTTAGTTTCTGGCTGACACTGCTCTTCTCACAGTCCCTAGACCTCCCAAGTCGACAGGTCACAACACATTGGATTCATAAAAGCAAAATGGCACCTTTTTATTTTCTCTGGCTGACCTACTCCTGCTTACCAGCCTCTGCTTCCTGGGGCTGGGCCAAGAAGACAGAAGAGAGGTAGACTTAGCAGTCCCCAGTTAGTTTTAGTCAAGATCATGTCTGTTGGGTAAACAATCAATCGATGTGGTTCACTTCTAACAGACCTGCTCCTCCCCACTCTCCCCTGCACCTTCCCCTTGTGGTGACTGGCTTCCCAGGAGTGGGAGCTTCCCATCCTCCTGATGTCGGGATGGGGGAAGGGATCCTGGCCTCACAGGAGGTGTTGGCCCTGGCCATCCTCTGGCTGATGTCTGTGGCCCTGGCCATCCTCTGACTGATGTCTGCTGAGATGAGGTGGATCCAATCTTAATTATAGAGTCGGCTCGTGTTTCTGCTCAGGCCTTGGCTGGTGTATCTCCGAGTGTGTTTACTCAATCAGGCCATGCTCCTGGGGAGCCCAGCACCCTGTGGCTGAGTAGGCCTCTCTCCAGCTCTGACAAGTACGATTCACCTGCCAAGGTCATTTGTGAACCCAGAGGGGCCCATCCATCAGCCCTTGGATTCAGGGTCACTTAGCTCGTGCCATAATGAGACCCACTGAGGCTCCCCAGGTCTGTCTCTCAGCCTTCATACTTCCCCTCTCACATTTTTCCTGTGTCAGGTAACATAAGAGGAAGAGGCTAGTCTACAAGGAAGTTGAATTGGGGATGCACCTAGTTTGAGTTCAATGGTGTTTATGTAGTTCACAGACACATCTGAGTCCTGTTAAATTATTGTATTGACCCAGGATAGAAATGACTTACAGTATTTCCCTGCTCGTGCTTAAAATGTTCTTCTGCCACATCTCTCTGGCTTTCTCCTTCAAACTCCCTCTTCTCTGAGAGCACCCCCTGACCACAGGCCCATAATGGTATTCTCTCTCCCCTCACCTTGCTTTCTTTTTCTTTTTTCTTTTTTTTAAATTTTTTTTTAATATTTATTTATTTTTGAGACAGAGAGAGACAGAGCATGAGTGGGGGAGGGATAGAGAGAGAGGGAGACAGAGAATCTGAAGCAGGCTCCAGGCTCTGAGCTGTCAGCACAGAGCCCAACGTGGGGCTCAAACTCACAGACTGCGAGATCATGACCTGAGCCGAAGTCGGATGCTCAACTGACTGAGCCACCCAGGCGCCCCTCTTTTTCTTTTTTCTTGAAGTTTACTTACTTATTTATTTTGAGAGAAAGAGAGAGTGCAAACCAGAGAAAGAAGGAGAGAGAGAGAGAAAAAGAGAGAGAGACAGAGAGAGAATCCCAACCAGGCTCTGCACTGTCAGCACAGAGCCCGATGTGGGGCTTGAATCCATGAACCATGAGATCATGACCTGAGCCGAAACCAAGAGTCAGCCGCTTAACCGACTGAGCCACCCCGGTGCCCTGCTTTATTTTACCTTATTACACTTTCAATCACAAACAGTATCCCTTGTTTTCTTGTTGACTTTCACCTCCCCCGTTAGAACATAAGCTCCAGAGAGCATGGGCTTTGTCTTGTTCACTGGAATATCCCCAGTGCATAAGATGAAATAATATTGTTAATGATTTTTGATATTATTAAAATAAAAATCCATATCTAAGTATGCAATAGAATAAAGAAACTTAGAGGGGCACCTGGGTGGCTCAGTCAGTTGAGTGTCTGACTTACACTCAGGTCATGATCTCATGGTTGTGACTTGGAACCCCACATCAGGCTCTGTCCTGACAGCTCAGAGCCTGGATCCTGCTTCAGATTCTGTCTCCCTCTCTCTCTGCCCCTCCCCCACTCATGCTCTCTCTCTCTCTCTCTCTCTCTCTCTCTCTCTCTCTCTCTCAAAAATAAATAAACATTAAAAAAATTCTAAAAATAGAATAAGGAAACTTAGATATTAATAGTTTCATGAGCTGTAAGAGAAGAATTTCAGACAGAGCTGTCCTCTCACTTTATACCTGGTGTGATTTCTATTGTATTGCTCAAGCTGTCTTCCTCAAATGTATATTAAGTAAAACTGTGTTTGAGATTCCATGTATTTGTGTAATAATCTGCAATAAGATATCTGAATCAAAAATTAGCTTTATTACAAAGTCAACACCTGATCATCTTAAATATTGATATACATAGTGAAATTTATTTTAAAAAACACAGGAAAAGAAAATGAGAGAAAGGGGACTTTCAGTTTCTTTATTTTATTTTTAAATTATAGATATATAGTTCTATATATCCATACTATTTACACCTATTTTGAAATGAATCTATAAACACTTTTTTTAAGTTTATTTATTTATTTTGAGAGAGACAAAATGCTCAGAGACAGCATGAGCAGGAGAGGGGCAGAGAGAGAGAGGGAGAGAGAGAATCCCAAGCAGGCTCCACACTGCCAACACAAAGCCTGATGTGGGGCTCAGACTCAAAAAACCATGAGATCATCACCTGAGCCAAAACCAGGAGTTGGACCCTTAACCAACGGAGCCACCCAGGCGCCCCTGTAAATACTTTTCTTTAATGCACAGTTAAATGTAGTCAATATTTTTGTGGAATTATCACATAAAAGAAAGAAATTAGAGTAAATGCCATAATTTTTACTTCTATACTCATTTAGGGAAGTGAGTTTTGTTTACAAATTCGTGCATAGTATGTAGTCATGCTGGCTTTTACACACAGACTACAAAGGAATAGGGGAAAAGATACAGTTTGAAAAGCTATATCAAAGGGCCCTAAGTGACTTCACATTATATTTTTCCTCTGGCGCGTTCTGTTTGGCTGGTTGAATGACTGTCATTTTGCATCCATTCTTCTGAGGCAATGACATGGTGAGGACAGTATTTTAATGGATGGAACTGTCAGAACCTGCTGAATATTTAGATATTGCACTGGTGTATTACATTTACAAAGGACTACATTATAGGAGAGTGTGATTATTCTTCTCTGACTCTTCTTCCGAGCGTTAAGGACATGGGCTGGTAGTTAAAGAACAATGATGCATTTTCCTTTTCCTCATCCTACCACGTCTGTTGTGTTGCTTAGCTGCAATGGAAACAAACCCCAAGGCTTTTGTTCACAGGCTTTAGTCTAAGGATGAACTCTCCTTCAGCTAGCCTCGTATAATTCAACATAGCAAAGGCAAGATGTTTGGAAACCAGGTTCATCATGGCAGATTCCATAGCCGAGAACAATAAACCACGCTGCTTACTAGAAACTTAGAGGACAGAGACTTGAAATAAATACACTACCTTATTTTCTTACTCAGCATGCTATTTCCAAACCAGCCTCCCATTCCCACCCCCCACCCCCACCATCCAAAAGTAGAGCATTCCTATGAAAACTTTCATAAGCCAAAATGGCGGAAAGCAACTGGTATCCCCCACTCGCTGAAAGTTTGGAAGTTCACGTTAGGCCTCTTTGCTTTTATGAAAGTCCTGCATTAGTACCTGTTCTCTAAGTGAAAGAAATGAGAGGGTTTCCGCTTTTACAAACAGTAATTACCAACCTAATGTAGGTGTTTCAAAACAGAGGGATACCTGTAAAGACATTTTCATTGGTTAATGGACTTCATCTGCTATTCTCTCCACAAAGGAGAATTTGAGAAACCAACCCTTTCTCGTAGGAAGGCTGCTCTTTATCATTTGCGTGGGACTTAAGGGGTGAGTCTCCTTCAGTGACACAACATAGCTTGCAGGCTACGATCTCCAGCTTCTCCTCCTACTGCATTTCAGAGTCACACAGCATGACCACCGATATTATCTCTACATAATTCCTTCCTCAACATTCTCCTACCAGAGTAGTGGCATTTTACCTTTGAGACGTGTACTTCTAGAAGCATTTAATTTTCTGACCAACTTAAAATGACAGAACAAAATGACAGTAACCATGCTGTTTACTCTTCAGTACCCTAGCTATCTGAGGAGCTAGGACTCCCTTCGGATCCCCATTCTAGAGATACCGCTATTGCCAGTATGTGCCATTTTGTCTGGACAGAGTCTAGGTCGCTTCCTAATAGAACCCTAATTTTGTGGGGGAGGAGAGTAACTCCAGGTGTTTACTTCTCATTACAGAAGCACAAGCCAAGGGACCAGAGTCTTTCTCTCCTTTCATGTTACCTCCATTTGACCACAGGATCCATATCTCCTGGGAACTTGCATCTTGATCAGAGTGAGGTGTGAGAAAGAATGTTGGAGGTAATTTCTTCCCTTCTTCCCTCTTGGAGGAGGTGGGGATTCCTGCCCAGGCTGTTCATGTTCAGATATTATTATCGTGCCGTCCGTTTCCTGTTGTATGCATGCGCGTGTCCCTTTGGTTCTCTCTCTGCTGCTTCCTGCTTCCAAGCCTGCTACATTAGCCTTGTATCAATTCTGTGAGATTTCGCATGTGGAATTACACGCACACACGCACACAAACACACACACACACCCCATAATATCCTTTCTCACAAATAAATACCTTTTGCTCAGGTTAGAACGAATTTCTGTTGTTTGTGACAGAGAACCCTAACTGATATGGATGCCATGGTTTTAAATCTTATAGGAAAGGAAATAGCCAAAATCCTAGGGTTGTGTATTTGACCCAGTCCTCAAAAGCTGACCATTCACGATTAAGTTAGTGAATAATGGAAATATGGTATGATCCGCGTTATACAGTAAAAAAGTTCCTGTAGCATCTTAGAGTACCACCATGTTTTTGTTAACACTTTCATCTTTATATGAAATGTTTTAGTGTGCTGCCTTCATTCCTGAGAGTTTGAAATGTTGGGGCGCCTGGGTGGCTCAGTCGGTTAAGCGACCAACTTCAGCTCAGGTCATGATCTCATGGTCTGTGAGTTCGAGCCCCGCGTTGGGCTCTGTGCTGATGGGGGGGAGTCTGGAGCCTGCTTCAGATTCTGTGTCTGCCTCTCCCTCTGCCCTTCCCCTGCTCACGCTCTGTCTCTATGTCTCTCAAAAATAAATAAACATTTAAAAATGTGTTTGAAATTTCGGATTTATTTGGGAAATGTAGAGAACACACAACCAAATTGTCATAAGACCATATGCAGTTAGGCTTTCTCTCATCCTAGTTTCCCTGTTGAATTGAGTTTTTGAGTTTTGGGTTTTGAGTTTGGGGTTTTGGTTTTTCTTTTCTTTTTCTTTCTTTTGTTTTCCTCTCCTTTCCTATTCTTTCTTTCAAGAGCTTATCTCTCAACTTCGTACACTTAAGAAGTCTATTTATGCCCAAGAACATTCTGTTATTTCCTTCAAGTGTTCTTCACAGTGGTTTAAGATTCAACTGTAAAGCTGAAATTTTAGTGCCAAGATTATATTGATTTGATAGCACAGATAAGTAAGCACTTGTGATATTAGAAGATTGTTCACACTGTGTCAGAATCTTTTCTAAAAACATTATTTTCAGAGAAATTATAACACTAAAAACTGATATGGGTTTAGAAACTTATATTTACCTCTGAGAGGTTTTTATTAAAAACTTAGAGAAAATAAATATCTATTCATACTAACGTGCACTAAAGTATTTGCACAGCATACAATATGTTTTTGTATTTGCATGGGTACTTTTTGTTGCAAACAAACAAACAAAAAATCATTCATCTGCCCTAAACTACAAATGAGAGAGTATCAGTGTATATAACTGAGGCGTGCATAGTGAAATCCATCATTAGGTAGGGATTGAGTTCTAGACCTAGGATGGCATAGAGGCTTTGTCGTGGTGTCTTTCTAATTCCCTTGGTTCTTCCTTTCTCTTTGTTAGTGTTAAATCAGATGCTCTAGGGACACCGGGGTGGCTCAGACAGTTAAACGTCCAACTTTGGCTCAGGTCATCATCTGACAGTTTGTGGGTTTGAGTCCTGGGTCAGGCTCTGTGTTGACAGCCTGGATCCTGCTTCAGATTATATGTCTCCCTCTCTCTCTGCACCTCCCCTGCTCATGCTCTGTCTCTCTCTATCTCTCAAAAATAAATAAAACGTTAAAAAATTTTTTAATTGGCTGCTCTAGTCCTAGGCCTCACATGTGTGTGTATCCAGCATCATTTGGATGGCAGTAATGTGCCCATGTCTCACAGCTCTAAGCAAAAGTTTAGATATTCACTCCTATTTAATTGAATTAAATGCTATATCGACCCCTGACTCAATCTCTGTGGCCAGAGTAATGAGATAGATATACTGCTTGGCTAATTCTACATCATCTCTTCTATCCCTGTAGCAATGGTGGGCAGACACAACTTCTCCAGAAGCACAAGAATCCCCCTAAAGAAAGTTAGGAGCTGTTGAAAACGGTGAAGAAGAAAAGGAAACTTCATAGGTAAGCAGGAGGTGTCCAGTCATCCTCCACCACGTCGTTATTGTGAGGGAATATGAATGATCTCTAGATGTTCCTGTAGAGTGTGTCTTCACCATTTTGCACCAGGGCTTGTAATGTGAGCCAACAAAAAAAGAAACATTATGATCTTAAAATAGGACAATGAAAAAAGGCTTCAAACAGCCATGAGGCTTGACTGCATGTTCAATAATGGTTGTGGTGTAATAGTGCAGGACTATGATCCTTGAGATAAGTGGGGGGAGAAATGAGGTAGGCACTAAGGATTTCCCCAAAAGTTATTTCCTAGAGGCAGCTCCCAGGCTACAGAGCAGAGCAGTGGAACCAGGCACAGGCCGGCATTCTCAGTGAGTTAAGAGACAGAGATTACAAATCGGAAAGCCCAAGGCAAATAGAATTTTTAGGGCTTAATAAGAGAAAGGAGGGAGCTACAGAAAGAAAGAGAGACAGATAGAGACAGAAAGGAAGAAAGAGCTCCAGGTATCTGTGGAGAGAGGTCCTCCGAAAGCTTTGGTTCATATATGAGCCTGAGCAAAGAATGAACACAAAGCAACAGTGTTGCAAGGCTGGTAATGATTTTCTTCCTATCAGCTAGAGTGCAAAGATTTCAAAGTACTGAGGTATTTGTAAGTATCCTCAGAAGAGAATTACATTAATATGGGGCTAAATTAGCCCTAGACTAAAGACAACTCTGGATCTGCCTTAACAAAGCCTAAAAGCATGGCTTCAACGCACCAAACCGATCACAAATAACTACCTGCAAGAGCAAAGCCCAACACTTTTTAAGGGAACACAACAAAATCTAGCATGCAGCAATGCCAAGTTCACAATTTATTGAATTCAATTAAAAATTTCCTGACAAGGGTAGATGGCTCAGTTGGCTAAGCATATGACTTTTGATTTTGGCTCAGGTCATGATCTCATGGTTCATAAGTTCCAATCCTTTATCAGTCTCCTCTCTGACAATGCAGAGCCTGCTTGGGATTCTCTCTCTCCCTCTCTCTGTCTCTCTGCCCCTCCCCCCCTCAAAATAAATAAATAAGTTTTTAAAATACTTTCTTGACATACAAAGAAGTAGAGAAATAAGATCCATAACAGATAAAAGCAATCAACACAAATAGACCCAGAAGTGACCAAAGCGATGGAATTAACAAACAAGGATATTGAAATAGCTATTAAAACTATGCTCCACATGCTTGGAAAACAGAGGGAAATATGAACAATATGAGAAAATAAAATTTTTAAAAAACTTTTATGAAACAACCAAAACTGACCTTCTACAGATGAAAAATATAATATTTGAAATGTGGAGAGTAGCAGCATATTAGACATAGGTGAAGAAATGGTAAATGAACATAAAAATATAGAAGTAGAAACTATCCACAATGAAACAAATAGAAACAAATTACTGAAAAAAAAGTGGCCTGTGGTACAAACCAAATAATCTAATATATGTTTAATTGGGTTGTCCAATAAGGAGAGAAGAAAGTTGAGGGTAGAAGTGTGTTCAGAAATACATTTGAATTAATAATAGATTAAAATTTAACAATTTGGTGAAGACTGACCCAAGAAATGCAAATAACTAAAACAAAACAAACAAAAAACCAAGAGAATAAAAATTAAAAAAAAACAAACAAACCAACTCGTATATTATAATCAAGTAGCTGAAAATCAGTGATAAAGAGAAAACAATTTTAGACCAGCCATATGTTTTCATAAAACATGGTATGTATGAAAACAGCTAAGGAGGACTACAGGTTTCTTGTCAGAAACTATGCAAGCCATAGCACATCTTTATAAAGTATTTAAAAAAAAAGATTACCTACAAAGACAAAGAGAACGAAAATATCTTTCAAAATAATGAAAGATTTCTAAGATATACAAAAGCTTACAAAATCTATCACAATGGACTTTTACCATCAGCAACATTAAGGAATGTGTGGCAGGAATAAGGAAGATGGCACTACGTGTCTACAGAAAGTCATGAGACATATCAGAAATATTAATTAACTATTAATAATTATTTAATAATAATTAGTAATAATTGATAATAATTATCAAAAATTATTTGGATAAATATGAAAGACATTTTTAAAAAATTTTTTAACGTTTTTATTTATTTTTGAGAGACATAGAGACAGAGCGTGAGCAGAGGAAGGGCAGAAAGAGAGGGAGACACAGAATCGGAAGCAGGCTCCAGACTCTGAGCCATCAGCACAGAGCCCGACGCGGGACTCAAACTCACAGACTGTGAGATCATGACCTGAGCTGAAGTCGGCCGCTTAACCAACTGAGCCACCCAGGCGCCCCGTGAAAGACATTTTTATCTTATATTTCTTCCTTTTAGAATTTGTTTGCAAAATAATTAACTGTTTAAAGCAAAAATAATAACCATGTTTTATAGGATTTATGAGTGAAATGAAGAAGTAATTGACAACAGCAGTACAAAAGTTGAGAAGGGCAAACGGAGGTAGGCTCTGAAGTAATAGAATCAAGTAGTACAATGTCGTTTGAAGGTAGACTGTGATCATTAAAAATGTATTTTTTAAATCTTAGAACAATCACTAAAAGCAGAACAAAGAGGCATTGCTAATAGGCCAACTATGAAGGTAAAAAAAGACCATAAATATATTTAATTAAATGGCAGGAACAGAAGAAAAAAGAACAACAAAAAAGAAAGAAAGAAAAAACTAGCAAAGTGGTAAATTTAAAACCAACCATACCATTAACCATACTAACAGAAATGGTTGGATGGCTGGAGTGCCATTAATATAACACAAAGCTGATTTCAGAACAAGGAATATTGTTAGGTTAAAAAAATAACATATTTCCTAATAACAAAGATAAAATTCACATAACAATTCTAAACATGTATGACACCAATAATAGTGCTTCAAAATACATGAAAGAAAAACTCAGAAAAACTCAAAAATTTAAAAAGTAGACGAATCCATTGTTGTACTTGGAAGTTTCAACACCACTCTGTCTGTAATTAAGAGATCAAGTCAAGAGGAAATCAAAGGATAAAAAAGACCCGAACAATATGATCAACGAACTCAGGCCTGTTGACGTATAGATCACTCCATCCACAAACATTCTCTTCAAGTTCATATGAAATATTCACTCAGAGATTCTGTCCTGGACACTCAAAATGATCTCAGTAAGTTTTAGACTGTAGATGGAAATCATACAAAGTAGGTTTTTTGAACAAAACGAATATAATAGGAATTAGTAAGGGGATATCAGAAGAATCCCACATATTTGAAAATTAAACAGTATCCTTTTGAATAATCCATGGGTTAAAGAAGAAACCAGAAGGCAAGTTAGGAAACATTTTTAAATGAATGCAAATGAACACACAGCATGTCACCATTTGTGAAAAGTGGTTAGAGCAGTGCTTGAAGGAAATTGGCAGCATTAAAGAGAGAAATGAAGAAATCTCTTTCTCTGGATCTCTTTAGCAAACATCACAGCCACAGCCCTCTCTCGGGGGCTGGGATAATTCCAGCCTTGAGATGCATTTACAACACGGATGAAGTTAGTGAGGTCTGCACCATAGTCCATTTGGTGTCTGGTGATTCTATTCATGATACGTCAGAAGGCTGTGAGCCTCAAATGCGGACTAATGTGAAAAAGCCTCACGACATCTTAAGAAAAGTGCTCAAATGGGAGCGTGATGTGCCTAATGCATTTCCTGCGTCTCACAGGTTCCCCAGTGCGGACTCAGTGACACTAATGGTAGCTTTTACCCCCTCTCTTCCACTGTACACCATACGTTGCGCTGACAGGTGGCAACACCAAGCACATTTTGTTTTCCCTTTAGGGCCTTGTTATTTTGGTTTTGTTTTTAAATTAGAAAGGGGACAATTTGACATTTTTTCCTTTTGCCTTCTGTAATAGCTTTATTTGCTTTAAAGTACCCACAAACAAAAAATACTTCTTCCTGTTGCTCTGTGGAAAATACACTAGAAGGAAGATTCCCAAGCAATAGAGGAATTTCTCAGAAATCCACACGGGGACAGAAGTAGGGAGCTAACATTTATTAATGGCCTCTGTCTTCCAGCCTCAGTCCCTTCACACAGAAAATTTACTGACCAAGCCCTTTGGCTCTTAATCTTCTGTTTACCAGTCTTCTGGACTGGGTTCTTAAAATCTGCTTTAGAGATGTTCCCACCTGTGACCCCAAGCCTCTACGGCTTGCCTGACATCACTGAACAAGGTTTCTGATTCACCAAACTCACAGAATTGGTCAGCCTTCTCCTGTCTGGTCACCTTCTTGACCATGGTCCCTCCTAGGCTAACCTAGTCTATCCAAACTGCAAATTTGAAAAATAAAATAGCCCTAATTATGTGTCTTTGAGTTGTGATAATAGTTTCAGCAACACCAACAGTGATTAGGTGAATGTAGATCTATACCTCAGAAGAAATAGGAAAGAGGAGCACGTGGGTGCTTCAGTGGATTAAGTGTCCAACTCTTGGGACGCCTGGGTGGCTCAGTCAGTTAAGCGTCCCACTTCGGCCCAGGTCATGATCTCACAGTTCGTGAGTTCGAGCCCCACGTCGGGCTCCGTGCTGACAGCTCGGAGCCTGAAGCCTGCTTCAGATTCTGGGTCTCCCACTCTCTCTGCTCCTCCCCCACTCATGCTCTGTCTCTCTCTCTCTCTCTATCAAAAATAAATAAAAATTAAAAAAAAATGTGTCTGACTCTTGATTTCGGCCCAGGTCATGATCTCAGAGACATGAGATAAGCCCCACATCAGGCCTTGTGCCAACAGCACAAAACCTGCTTGGGATTCTCTCTCTACTCCTCTTGCACTCATGCATGTGCGCATATGCGCACGCTCTCTGTCTCTAAAAATATAAATAAAAAAAAAAAAAAAGGAAAGAGCTATACTTCTTAGTATCATAGGTCCCATAGGAGCAAGACTTGGAGAGAAGATTTGCTACAAGAACTTGATTGAAAAGTGCTTTCAACCAACACTGGTTGCAGGAAAGGGAACAGAATTGATCACTGGGAGAATTTATTAGTTTTTTATCACTGCCATAGCAAATTACCACAAACTTTGTGGCTTAAAACAACACAAATTTGAATAATCCAGTGAAGAAATGGGCAGAAGATATGAATAGACACTTCTCCAAAGAAGACATCCAGATGGCTAATAGACAAAGGAAATGATGCTCAATGTCACTCATCATCAGGGAAATACAATTCCAAACCACACTGAGAAAGCACCTCACATCAGTCAGAGTGGCTAAAATGAATAAATCAGGAAACTATAGATGCTGGAGAGGATGTGGAGAAACAGGCACCCTCTTGCACTGTTGGTGGGAATGCAAACTGGTGCAGCCACTCTGGAGAACTGTGTGGAGGTTCCTCAAAAAAATGAAAATAGAGCTACCCTACGACCCAGCAGTAGCACTGTTAGGAATCTACCCAAGAGATACAGGACTGCTGATGCATAGGGGCACGTGTACCCCGATGTTCATAGCAGCACTTTCGACAATAGCCAAATCATGGAAAGAGACTAAGTGTCCATCAACTGACAAATGGATAAAGAAGATGTGATATATATATACAATGGAATACTACGCAGCAATGAGGAAGAATGAAATCTGGCCATGTGTGGCAACATGGATGAAACTGGAGGGTATTATGCTGCGTGAAATAAGTCAGGCAGAGAAAGACAGATACCATATGTTTCCACGCATAGGTGGGCTTTGGGAGACCTAACAGAAAACCAGGGAGGAGGGGAAGAGGGGAAGGAAGGAAAAAAAGCCATAGAGAGGAAGGAAGACATCACATAAGAGACTCTCAAAGACTAAGAACAAACTGAGGGGAGAGGGGGGTGTGGGAGGGGGGAGAGTGGGTGATGGGCACAGAGGAGGGCACTTGTTGAGATTATCACGGGGTGTTGTATGGAAACCAAATTGACAAAAAATTACTCAATAAAAAAATAAATAAATAAACAAATATTAAAAAACCAACACAAATTTATTATCTAGAGTTCCACAGAGCTCTGATCCAGGTCTCATCGGGCCAGACTAAAAATGTCTTCCAGGGAGAGTTCTCTGGAACTCTAGGGGAGAACCCATAGTCTTGCCTTTTCCAGCATCTAGAGACCACCCTCATTCCTTGGTTTCTGTCTCCTCCCTCCATCTTCAAATCCAGCAATAACAGGTAGAATCTTTCTCACACTACGTCACTCTGGTCTCCTCTCCCGTTTCCCTCCACCACTTCTAAGGACTTTATGATTACTTTAGTTCCACTCAGATAATTCGGGATAATCTCCTTATCTTGAAGTCAGTTGATGAGCAACCTCAGTTCCACGTGCAACATTAATTCCTTTTTTTCTATTGAGTCTGACACATTCACAGGTTCAGGGGATTAGGATGTGCATACCTTTGGGGAAGGGGAGGAAGCATTATTCTGCCTACCATGGAGAAGTGGAAATAAATTCAGTTATCCTACAGAGAAGATGACCCTTCAGAGTTGTGCTGACCTGGAGCAACAGCAATAGATCTCCTGGGAAGGGGACGTAATCTTGAGTGAGGACAGCCCCGGGGAGAGCTAAGAGCTGAGACAGCCGAGCGCCGTCAGTTCTTGCACCACCAGCAGCAGGGAAAGAGTATTTCTGCCTGAATGTGTCAGCCTGAAAATAAATAAAAAGCCACAGTGAGAGGCAAATGAACATTTATTTGAGATTAAAGAATTGCAAGTTGGGGGCTCCTGGGTGACCCCGTCGATTAATGGCAGCTCACGTCATGATTCCAGGGCTGTGAGATCAAGCCCCACATTGAGCTCTGTGCTGAGCGGGGAGCCTGCTTAGGATAGGATTCTCTCTCTCTCCCTCTCTCTCCCTCTCTCTCTCTCTCTCTCTCTCTCAAATAAATTTTTAAAAAGAAGAATGGCAAGTTGGAGAGCACAGATTCAGGTAGATACCCAAATAGTGTTCCCACTTACAGGGTGAAAGCAAAGGGTTTTTACGAGGAAGAAGAAGGGGCGATTACATGAGTTAAAGAAAAAAAAAAAAAGGTTTTCTGTGAATGCTAACAAGTTTTCTATGGGTGTCGACAAGTTATGCTCTTCTGGGTAACATACTGAATAACTGCTGATTTTACCTTTGGAAAGTCCGTAACTATCATCTTATGATCAGAGTGTCTGTTCTGCTGACTTCTTAAAACAATTGCTTAAAATAATTGCATTCTGCCCAGTCCAAATGTTTTGCCCTAGTTCAAACAAGGGTGAGTAACACAGTTTCTATACAATGGCCACTCCAACTCCCTTTTAAAATGGCCCAAGTCTGGTCAATCTTACACATATGGTAGTAGGAAGGATTTGGGATCCATAGCTCGGCTTCCATGAAATGGGTTTAAATGTGTTTTTTCCATCTATCATTGTGTGACTGTAATTTAATAAAACTCATGATTCATGCTAATGATTTACTAGAGAGAATAGGTTAAGTTCTTGGTTTGCCACACCTCAGCTAAATTTCTAGACAATTTTGGCCAACTTCACCCCAGAGTTTTTATAGAGTTGAGGTATATTAGTGGACTTAGAATATCATCACTCAGTGAATTTTCTTAATACCGATCTTTACATTATTTGATTATTTTAAAGAAATTGCAAAATTGTTCTTCAGAGTTTTCATTATTTTTTGATTGTGGCGATACATAATTTGTGAAATCGAGAGTATACTGTAAGTACTAGAATCCATTTTTAATTACGTGTGAAGAGGTATAAAGAAATCTCCATCTCTCGGAGCCTCAGTTTTCTCATCTCTAAAGTAAGTATATTTTTGCTTATTTTTTAATGTTTATTTATTTTTGAGAGAGAGACAGAGCATGGGCAAGAGAGGGATAGAGAGAGAGGGAGACACAGAATCCCAAGCAGACTCCAGGCTCTGAGTTGTCAGCAAAGAGTCTGATGCTGGACTCGAACTCATGAACTGTGAGATCATGACTTGAACTGAGGTCAGACACTTAACCGACTGAGTTACCCAGGCACCCCTATTTTTGTCTTTAATATAGAATATATAACATATACATGACCCATCTAGTACCTGGGGAAATAAAGTTGCTCAATAAATCACAGCTAATATGATAGGACATATTGTGGTATAATCCCAGTTGTTTACTTGGCTGTTCCACTAAATAATTATAACTTACCAGATGAGATATTGTATCGTCTGTCATTTTATACTTACTCCCCAGCACAGCCCCTGGCATGTAGCAGCCACTTAACACTTGTTGGTTGGTTGGGCAACTGATTGATTGGTGGCTAATTGAACAAGTGAATTCCATTTCCATTCCTAATTCCTTACCTTGGCCTTCTCTTAGAAGTCTACAGTAACACCTTCTATAATATCTCTCTAAACTTCCTGCCCGATGCAGCCTCTCCATTCCACCTGGACTCCACTCCTACAATCTAAAAGTAGTCAATCTAACTCCACACCTGTTTCCTATGTCCCCCCTCCTTCCTTTCCCATCTAAACCCAACCCAGGTATTAAGGTCCAGATGGAGTCCCACCTTCCCATGAAGACTGCCCACCTTACTATTCTTCCCAGAAGTTTGTCAAGTTTGAATTTACCTACACATCCGCAACACTCATTTTGCACTTTAATATAATAACTTTGTGGTTATGAGATGTTTTATCTCATTAATCATAATGAGATCAGAGGTTTCTAAGCGCTTTTAAAGGAGGAGGTGCAGTTCACATCCTCTTTCATCTATTCTAACATGCATTTTTGCACATTTTAGCATCTTTGAAATCAGAATGCATTTTACAATCAATGGCAATTTTGAATCATCATAGGCTTGAATTACACCATGTTCTTGTAGAGAGTATTTGAATTTGCTTCTGTCAGAAACTACCGATCCAAAACCACTTTAGATTAAATTTGTGTTGCATATTTAGACCTCAAGGATGAGTGAGTACTGCCTTTACATCTTTCAGGTGAGATTTTTTTTCCCCTCCCTCCCACAATGGCAAGATTGACACATGCAACTTCCCTTGTGCCTTTCTGCTTGTCCGTTTTCTTTCTGGTTTACTCTTTTTTTTTTTTTTTTAATGTTTATTTTTGAGAGACAGAATATGAGTTGGGGAGAAGCAGAGAGAGACACACACAGAATCGTAAGCAGGTTCCAGGCTCTGAGCTGTCAGCAGAGAGTCCGGTGTGGGCTTGAACTTAGGAACCCTGGGGTCATGACCTGAGCCCAAGTCTGACACTTAAGTGACTGAGCCACCCAGGTGCCCCTCTGGTTTACTCTTATACCAAGTGTATGGCCCTTGTCTCAACCTAATGTAGGGTCTGCTATTACTCGTCCCCCACCCTGGGCACTCCTTCCATAATGGACAATAAAGTAATGATCCATGTTACGAACTGTGGCATCTCAGAGTCAGTTCAATATCATATCACCTTGTATTCCCCAAGTACTTGGCATAGTATAATTAGATACATATGAACATGCTAAAGTGAATTAAAATCACCCTGGATGCTCTTTTCCTTCTTATTCCACAACCTACCTCTTTGTCAAAGCTATTTTCTTTTACTTATTTAATGACCCGGATATTAGGTAAAGGGCTGGGGCTAGAGGAGAGCAACACGGATTCCTTCTGCAATCTTTGAAATCAGCTGCTGGGTTTGTATCTTGGCCTTTTTTTGCCTTCTAGCTCTAGTACCTCGGACATAGAACTTAACCTCTGTAAACCTTCATTTGCTCATTTGTAGAATGAGAAGAACAGTAGTGCTGCAGAGATGATGTGAGGATTAATTTAGAAAATCATGTAAATTGTTCAACCTAGCTCCACAGTTAATGTAATTTTGGTTGACTCAGTGTTAGCATATTTTCATCCAACTAATACATAAAAGTCCTTCATATATACCAACAAAATAATAATATTTCTTGAGGTCTTACTGTGTCTCAGTCAATCTTCTCTACCTCTGTTTCCTCATCTGAGAGTGGGGAGAATAGTAATACTGACCATCTAAGGCTGTGGTGAGGATTGAGACACTACATTGAAAATGCTTAGCACGCTGCAAGCCACATGCTTGTTGGCACCTCAATGCGTTATCTTGTCCATCCCCCACAGAGCTTTAAAATGGTGACGAGCATTGGAATAAATGGCTCCAGCACACACGGTTAGTGTTGCCTGAGCCAGGATTCAGCCCCGGTCTGTCTGAGATGAGACTCCGAGAGCTCCATCGTTCCACTTGCCAGTGGAAAGCATGAAACGTGCCTTGCCATTTTAAGCCTTTTCTGCCCAACACGCATTCTAAGTGTGTGCACTCTCCACCAAACACAAACACAAAAGGAGGCACTGAAACTGATGTGGAGTCATTTTCCGAGCTGGGAAATGGGTGAGATTAGAAATATGGTCACAGTTTAAAGTGAGAACATACGGATATGATTTCAGTGTGAATTTAGCAAGTCAAAGAAAATGAGCAAGCAGTAAAGAGAAAATTTTAAGTAGAAACCTCTGTTTTTCCTGAGCTTTTATAACTAATGACTTACGAGAAATCACTTTGTCATCTCTGCAGCCATATCAGTAGGGTGCAATAGTTGCATTTCTCCATTTAAAGTGCTTTTCATATTTTCAGGGTCACGATAAAAGTCTATCGGAGTTTTTCAATAAATGGGTGCTTTTCATACATCATTAAATGGTCCCTTTATCTCCCTAGTACCTTCTAACCAGACCAGAGAAGAATAATTGCCTAGAAATTTCTTGTCCCTCATGCATCCTTAAGAATAATGGAACATATTAGTAATTACCCTGTTGGAATTTATAAGGCAGTAGAAAGCATTAGGAGGTGTAATTATCGAGTTTTCCAATCTCCTGAACTTCAGCATCAGTACAAAACCTTTAAAAATGCCCATATATTATTATAATTAATCTTGAAGAATGCTATACCTTTCTACAGATAAATTGGCATTCATATTTGAAGAATTAATGGCTTTAAATTTGCATATTATTATATTTCCCATATAATTATTTAGGAACCTGTAAATATAAGAATGTTACCTCAGATAATTTGGGAATCTTATTAAAATCATTATTAAACATCAAGCTAAGTTATTTTGGTGTATGAAGGCACCACCAGCACTTCCTGAAACTGCAGGTTTAGGATTTAATTCACTCACTCAGCCACTAATTCATGTAACACATTTTAATTGAGCACTTAGGATGTGCTAGGTGGTGGGACATGGCAATGAAAAAGACAGACTAGGTGCCTACTCAAATCATGTTCATATTCTGATGATAGGTCACAGCCCTTAAACAAAACAATAAGAGAGGTGACTAGTGACTAGGTCAGTTAACCATCCAACTCTTGACCTCAGCTCATGAGTTCAAGCCCCATGTTGGGCTCTGTGCTGGGCATGAAGCCTACTTAAAAAAAGAATCAATAAGGAAATACCAGATAGCAATAAATGTTCTGAAGAGTGTTAAAAAAAGGAGGGGGCTAGGTAGTTATCATTCATTACATTCTTACTGATCAGTTGTTACTAACTATCGAGAGGAACTAAAATAAGTCATCCATAAATTTTGCCCCCTAGGAGCTTATAGTCGAGCAGTCTACTGTACATATACAAGAACAATGTATGGGTGTGAATGTCACAAGAAAAGCGTGGATAAAGTTTAGAGAAGAAAGTGTCAGAGAAAGCACTTCCAAAAATGGGGACAAGGAGAAAGGACTTTATTGGAATAGAAGAATATTTTATGTGAATTTTGAAGGAGCGGTAGGATTCCATAGGTAGACAATGATAAGAGAATGAGAAGATACATTCGTTAAAATTGATGCATGTGAGCAGGCAACAGAATAGGAGCATCGAGGAGAGGAGCAAGAAGTCTTATGGGATGGAATACAGGGAGTAACTGCAGGTAGGTAGGATGTAGAGGGACCAGAGGGACCCCAGAGGAAGACATTTTGAAATTTTGTTCTCATGTTCCACTTGACCAGGTTGCCAGTATAAACCCACTTCACAAATTCAAATATCTCCAGGTTCAAATCAAATGACAACTTCAGTAATTCCAACAACATTTGTTAAGGGTCTAATCTAGAGTAGGCCTCTAATGCTTCTTATTTTCTTCTCAATTCCTCTAATAATGTATCTGTGGAATTGCTATTATACCGTGACATTATAGTAAACCAGAAGTCAGAAAACTTTTTCTAAAGATGAGACATTTCTGTAAATATTTTAGACTTTGCCGGTCACGTAGTTGGTGTCACAACCATTCAACTCTGTCATCATAGCATGAAAGCAGCCATAGATAATATGTAAATCAGTAGGTGTAGTTGTGTTCCAATAAAACTTTATTCATAAAAACTGACCTGCCAGTTGGCCTGCCAACCTCTAAATGGACTGTAAACCAGTGAAGGTAGAATCGATGTCTGCTCACTTATGGTGCAATGGATTTTATACAGTGGGTACATGATGAATATTTGTAAACTGATTAAGTCACATTATATTTGACAAATCTTTTAAGACATTTTTAGCAGTATCTTCTGAACTCTATCCACTGACCCTTAATAGCCAACTGCCAAATACATGGTTAGATTAGTATGCTGCTGATCCAGTTTGTTTATTAAAATCACCTACATCACTAGACTAAATATTTTATAGCCCAGTCATGTCTGACATGTGAACAAGAATTATTAGTGTAACTGCAAAGCAAATCAACTATTTATTCAAAAAGTATCTTATACTTAGTTGACCTAAATATTACATGCTTTTGTTTGTTTGTTGTTTTGGTTCATTCAGGCATGAGAAATTTGGAAAATAATTGAGAGTTTGTATTATCATATCATCATAATATATGAATACTTGCTTAAACTGTACTTAATAAAGATGTCAAACTTTTGACTGATAATACTGGCAAGGGATGGTATACTGGGGCTAGGGCCAGAGAAAGGAAAGTGTGGCTTGAGGAAGCAAGGAGAGAAAGACCCACCGGGAGGTCCCAGGATCGGGACCGTAGGTTCAAAAGCCACGCTGACCACTCAGGACTGGATGGACACAAATATCAGATTCTGCAGTGTCCAGCCAGTTAGTTGAAAATAGATTATCTACCAGAGTGGAGAGACCTTTTGAAACAGCCAGAAGAGTAGACTTGAGGGCCCAGAATGAAGGGATCTTAGGTTTGAGGCCATTTCTGACAAGCATTTTTCAGTCGACAGCGAATGTAAGAGAGTGAATTTGGCAGTGGCAAAGGGTAAGAGGATGGAGATAAGATCAACTCCTCATAGGAAACCCTGCCACAGGCAGAAACTGATTACAGAGTTATCAAGAGATCTAGGTAGCTGTTGACGCACTTGGCTGTTGCCCCTTTTTTCTTTCCCCTTTTTAGGGGAAAAAAAAAGGAATCTTTTAAGATTCTAAAAACATTACTCCTCTTCAAAACCAGGAGAGGGATAAAAATGATGCCTCAGTTTTAATTTGATGTGGTTAATACTAAGAAATTATTTCAGCAGGTAGAATATAAGTGAAAACTAGAAAAAGTGCCTCATCTTGACGTAGAGTTTGCTTCATCTTGACGAGGCAGATTATGGGACTGCCTGGGTGGCTCAGTTGGTTAAGCGACTGAGTCTTGATTTTATCTCAGGTCATGATCTCATGGTCATGGGATGGAGTCCCGCATCGGGTTCCATGCTAAGCGTGGTGCCAACTTGGGATTCTCTCTCTCTTGTCTCTCTCTGCCTCCCCCCCTACTCTTCTCTTTCAAAATAAAGAAATAATCTTAAAAAAGAGAGAGAGAGAGAGACAGATTATAAAGAATGTACTTACACCTGCATTTAGCAGAGAGCATGTAGGGGAAGCCAAAAAGTGGTTTCTAGGGCAACACAGTGCTTGAACAGAGTCTTGACAGCCTCATATGAACACCAAATAAATAAATATGTGAGTTGAAAGGAATATTAAATGCTAAGTAGTCCAATCTCCATAGCTGATATTTAGAACAGTTGATGTAGGGGCACCTGGGTGGCTCAGTCGGTTAAGCGTCAGACTTTGGCTCAGGTCATGATCTCATGGCTCGTGAGTTTGAGCTTTGCATTGGGCTCTGTGCTGACAGCTCAGAGCCTGAAGCCTGCTTTGGATTCTGTCTCCATCTCTCTGTCCCTCCCCGACTCATGCTCTCTCTCTCTCTCTCTCTCTCTCTAAAATATAAATAAACATTTAAAAATTAAAAAAAGAACAGTTGATATAAAGGACAAATAATCAGTACAATGTATCATGCACTGCATTTCTAGCTGTCCCAATTTGATATTATTATCACAAGAGTGCTCAAGTTTTATGGCATTCCAAAGTTCTATATATAAGTGGGAAGAACCATGAAAAGACATTTTAAAATTGGAACTTCAAAATATCCTTTACCTAGTTACATTATTTTTTTATTTTTTAATATTTATTTATTTTGGGGAGAGAGAGGGAGGGAGAGTGGGAGCAGGGGAAGGGCAGAGAGAGGGAGACACAGAATCCTAAGCAGGCTCCAGGTTCTGAGCTGTCAGCACAGAGCCCGACGTGGGGCTTGAACTTCGGGACTGCAAGTTCATGGCCAAAGTTGGATGCTTAGCCTACTGAGCCACCCGGCTATACTTACCTAGCTACATTTTAAAATAGAATTTTAACATTTTTACGTACGATTTGCATGTAATACTGGTACTTTTTTGAAGTACTGCTTTTCTTTATGAGTTAGCAGAAGGAAGGAGTCAACTGTGTGATCTTGGCAGTGGTTTACAAATATAACTGCTGTCATTTTCATCCCATAACCCAGGCGTACCTGTTGTAGTGTTTTCAATGCACCAGATGCTGGTTAGTCTCTGTTCAAAGCAAGAATATTAGCCATAAAGCCCCAATATTTCCAAACAACCTAATTCTTACTTGAACTATTTAACTGCCAAGTCATATTTTTTTTCATTAAAGTTATCTTAAAAATAACGAAGTGCATATACACTCTATGGACTTTAAAATTATGTATGGGGGCGCCTGGGTGGCTCAGTCGGTTAAGCGGCCAACTTCAGCTCAGGTCATGATCTCACAGTTGGTGAGTTCGAGCCCCGCATCGGGTTCTGTGCTGATGGCTCAGAGCCTGGAGCCTGCTTCAGATTCTGTGTCTCCCTCTCTCTCTGCCCTTCCCTTGCTCTCTCTATGTCTCTCAAAAATAAAAAAATAAAAAAATAAAATGCTAAAAAAAATTAAATTAAAATAAAATAAAATAAAATTATGTATGAAAAAATAAAATAATAAAATAAACTAAGTTAAAATAAAATAAAACGTACAAGCAGAAGAAATGAGTGAGTCCTGTGTGAAGGAGGTAGATAATGTTCCTACTTTCGAAGGTCTAAAGTCAGCCTCTGTAGCGTTATGAGCAAGGAAAGTGGCAGAGTTTGGTTAGGGTTCAGGCTGCCAAAGCATTCTACTCTCAGATTCTATAATAGCTGCCCCCCCCCCCAGCCCTGGAGAGGTCTATATAAAGCCAACTATAAACATTAGTGATGCACTTGAGAGCCACGAGGACCAAGGCAATCAGGGTAGGACTTGGGCTGAGTTCTCTGTTCCAAGGGCAAATAAATGACCCAGCAGCTTCTGTCTTCCCTTCCCTTTACTGCGTTCAGCCTAAAACTCTTAATGACAAGAGATAATGTACAGTAGCAAGACTGAGGGCATTTAGGAAATTGAGCAGAAGCAGGCTGATCCTGGGATCCATTCCCAAAGAACCAGAGCAAATATCTACCTGCAGACAGACGAGAAACAGGATCATGAGAATTCCTCACGTATCTTATTAAATTCAACTCTCTGAGCCTCCTGCCCAAGTATTCTGCTTTTAGCTGGTCCGAGATGGAGCTCAGGAATCTGTAGGCCCAAAGAGCACCCAGGGGATGCTGGTGCAAGTTTGGAAGCCATGAAGTTGAATGGGTAGTAGATGATCCCTGTGAGTAAAATAATAGAAAAAGCCATGTCTCAGGGCTCATGGGTGGCTCAGTCAGTTAAGTGTCCAACTTTGGCTCAGGTCTTGATCTCGCAGTTTGCAAGTTTGAGCCCTGCATCGTGCTTTCTGCTGTCAGCACGAAACCTACTTTGGGTTTTCTGTCCCCCCCTCTTTCTGCATCTCCCCACTCACTCTCTCACCCTCTCTCAAAAGTAAATAAACATTTAAAAAAGAAAAGCACATAGGGGATGAATCATTGGAATCTACTCCTGAAATCATTATTGCACTATATGCTAACTAACTTGATGTAAATTAAAAAATAAATTAGTTAAATTTAAAAAACAAAAACAAAAAACAAAAAACAATGCCTTCTACTATCCATTATACTGCCATCTATGAAGACTTACCAACTTTGCAAAATAAATGGGAAAGTGAGAGAGAGAACAAAAATCCCACACCGACAGTGGTATTCTGATGGATCTATGGAAGAACAAAAGTGTTAAAGAATAAACCATAGAAAATGAGGCTCTGTGTTGTTCTCAAAAGAAAGCATTGAGGGGGGAGGATGTCCACAGTAATAATGAAAAATAGCACATATACAGCCCTTGCTCTGACTGAAGTGCTCCTCTTAGCACCCTACATGTATTAGCATATTTAATCCTCATAATCCTGTAAGTTAGGTACTGCTGATACCTCTAGTTACAGATAAGGAAATGACGGAAAACATGGTAACTCAAATCTAAGATTGTACAACTGGCAAATATCAGAGCCAGGATTTTGATCCCTTAGGAAGTCTGGCTTCCTGGTTCGAACTCTTAACCCAAACACACTCCCTTTAATTTATTGTCATAGGTATCTTCATATATACATATGTATGTACACACATATATATATGCCCATATGCATAGATATATATACATACATGTCTACATGCATATACATATATACATACATAAATATATATATATATACATATATATATATATATATATGTATGTGTGTGTGTGTGTATACACTGTGTTTTCAGACTCTATCTGAGAGGAAGACAGTAGTGGAATGTGTCCACACTCCAGCTCATTGGCCCAGCTCTCCTGGGAGCGGTAGCCTCTCTCACCACCTGCCCAATCAGATCCTTCACAGGCTCCAGCCTCCGCAGCCTCCAGGGCACTTCTGTTGGGGGCTGGAGCCCTGCCGAGTGCTCCGTCCCAGCACTTGTAAGCTTGAGTGCCAGAGAGGTTAGGAGCCACCAGCCACCAGCAGCCGATGATGGCTGCTGCAAGGACAGCGAGGCCATACCCGAGACAGCAGCACTAGCCATAGTGACTTAGTCCGAGGTAGACTGGAGCACGTGCTCTGTGTGGACCTATCTCTTGTGTTATCTTCACTGACACACTTACAGCCATTGTCAAGATCATCTGTTATGCAGTGTATTGGCCTCAGCGTGGTCCACTATAAAATGTTCAAACCTTTTGCATGGTTTGAGACTATGAAGACATACATTAATTTATAATTTGATAAAGAAAATCAGTAGCTGACTCTTAGAAATTAGTCTGAAGAAATTCTATTAATCCATCTTCAACATTATTTATATTAAAAGGGGGAGCTGAATAATTGATCATAAAGGATTAGTTAAGTAAATGAAGATGCATCTCCTTGAGGGTGGATTACCTCATTTTTGAAAGGGTAATTATTTTAAAATATTGGACAATGTGAGAAATGCTGATGTTAAATTAGAAAAGCAGAAAGCAACACTTTCAAATCGTGATCCAAAATAGTGTTGGCCAAGGGCGCCTGGGTGGCTCAGTCAGTTGAGTGTCCGAATTTGGCTCAGGTCATGATCTCACAGTTCATGGATTCGAGCCCCGCATCAGGCTCTGTGCTGGAGGCTCAGAGCCTGGAGCCTGCTTCGGATTCTGTGTTTCTCTCTCTCTCTGCCCTTCCCTAGCTCGCACTCTGTCTGTCTGTCTCTCTCTCTCAGAAATAAATAAACATTAAAAAAAAATGTGTTGGCCAGGAGAGGCTAGATATGCAGAGGTTTAAAAAGAAAAAAACAAAAAAAAACCCTTAGAAATCTTAGTGGTTTAAGACAATAAAATTCCTTTACTGCCCACAAGTGGTGTGCCGCATGCTCAGAAGGTTCTCCCAGCTGCTGTCCTGTGCATTGTCCATCATTCCTGCTGCTTCATCAGAGTGGATGAATGGCATCCGTCCCTGACATCCTGCTACCCAGTCACGAGAGTTTCTGCCTGTTCCTGTAAATACGCGACAATCCACAAACAGAAATCATCAAACATGTCAAGGTCAAACACCAGGCAAACCCGAAAAAGCAGGAAACAAACCAAAAAACAAAGGAGGTCCTGCCCTGGAAATGACTCCCAGTAGTACTGGGTGAAGCACCGCACCTGGTAGGGACGTCTCGGCTCAAGTGGCACAGACACTAAGTGGCAGCTTGGCTCAGCCCGTCCTCACCTGCTCAGACACAGTGTGCCTCCCGAGATGGGCTGGACTGTGTCTGTGTACAGAACCCACCACCCCGCCAGCGCGGCTGCAACCTGTCTGACTCCGTGTCACAGTTCATTTCGTGCTGCCAGTTTCCGTCCTGGTGTGAGTATTACTCATGAGAGTCCAAGAGAGTTATGTCTGAGATCATTTGATGACAAGTGCCCAGCTTACTGTGGCACAAACACTTTGTGGAGCTGGGCACTTGATTGAAAATCTCTAGCTCCAGGCCAGAATGGTAATATTTTCAGTTTATTTGACACAGACAGCACTTCTTCAAGATTCCGTGTGGATGTCTGTTTCCCTAGAAACGGGAATTCATTCCAGTGATTTAGGATTGAAACTCAAAACCTATGCATCATTGGTAATTTAATATGGATATAAGAAGAAATTTCTGAGAATCTTATGGGTTATTAAACACAAAAATGTGCTTCTGAAGAAAATTGCAGGATGTCTTCATGTGAAGTTTGTTGGTTCTCTATGGAGCCAGGGGTACGGAATAGTCGCTTCCCAGGCTTGGGACTTGTATTATAGGGTCCATAAAACCCATACGCTGAGTTGAGGAAAATTATATCTTACCAGTCAGTGAAGAAAATAAATCTAAAAACTTCTAGATTATCATTTATTGTGCACTAAACAAGTGTTGCTGCCTTAGCAAAGTGATTTACCCAGTTATTGGATTGCAAAGATTAGAGAGACACCAACAGACTTAGAAAAAAGTTTAAGTGCACAGAGCATTCGGTGTATCGTCGGAAATGGCAAAGATAGGGAAAGTCTTTCCCGAAAGGAAAATGTATCAAATTCCAAGTATAATTCTAATCATGTACTTGTTTAATAGCAAAACTATAGTTAAAAATCATTCAAAGGGGTAGCGCTAAATTCATACTATAAAAGAATATGAATACGCAAATGAACTGGCAAATATGCCATAGTTTTTAAGTGACAAAGAAATGTTCTAAGGTTTTTATAGTCACAGCCAAACTATTCATGCAGTTGTTCATCTATATGGTAGCATTCTAAAAGTTCCTTTGTAACTTGACTGTTGGGTAACTAGGAATGTGGCAAGTGTAGAGAAAGGAGATGTATTTTTCATTAACACAAAAATAATTCTAAATTTATTTATTTTTAATATAATTTATTATCAAATTGACTCACATACTGCACCTAGCGCTCATCCCAACAAGTGCCCTCCTCAATGCTCATCACCCACTTTCCCCTCTCCCCCACTCCTCAACAACCCTCAGTTTGTTCTCTGTATTTAAGAATCTCTTATAGGTTTGCCTCCGTCTCAGTTTGAAACTATTTTTTCCCCTTCTCTTCCCCCATGGTCTTCTGTTAAGCTTCTTAAGTTCCACATGAGTGAAAACATATGCAATCTGTCTCTCTGACTTATTTCACTTAGCATAATACCTTACAGTTCCATCCACGTCGCTGCAAATGGCATGATTTTATTCTTTATCATTGCCAAGTAGTATTCCATTGTATACATAAACCACATCTTTATCCATTCATCAGTTGATGGGTATTTGGACTCTTTCCATGATTTGGCCATTGTCAAAAGCACTGTTCTAAACATTGGGGTACATGTGCCCCTATGCATCAGCATTCCTGTATGCTGTATCAGCATTCCTGGGTAAATTCCTAGCAATAGCAAAAAAAATTCTAATTTTGGATAGATAGATAGATAGATAGATAGATAGATAGATAGATAGAGATAATGAATAAATATACAAACATGTGCACACACACTACAGAGACACCCACAACCAACCACAAATATCCTTGCAATATCCTCCAACCTTTTTTTAGATTTTATGGCTTTTTGCTTTTAGGCTTTCCTCAAAATACATTTAATACAATTTCACTTGTGTAGAAGTTTGTGGATGGGAGGATTACGCTATGCAATATGGCCCAGACCCTGCATTTTTTGGACTCTTGGCTCACCTTCACATTTCAGTGATTTTAGTGGTCCCCTTGAGACACTTAAAATATATACCAGTTTTTTAAAGCATGTTTCATATTTATCAATGGAATGATAAGTCTGGGAATTATTTCAGAATAATCCAGGTGGTGAGGAAAGTTGGTGGTGTTATAAATGAAACAAGGTTGGCCATGAATTGGTAACTGTTGGAGTGACAGGTGCATGGAGCTTTATTTGACTGTTCTCTCTGCTTTTGTGTTTGTTTGAAGTTTTAGCAGTAAAAAAAAAAAACCCTTTTTAATGAAAAGAAACATGCTTCATAAAATTGAAAAAAAGTGGTTGTCACCTTTTCCACTGAGAGATTTTCAAGGGCCTTGTTTTGTTCGCGGCTTTATGTAGTTCTAGGACATAATCGAGAGGTCAAGTTCTCTCTTATTACAGAAAAGACTCAGTTTTCCTTTGATGCCAGTGTGACTTTCAGTTATCCACTTGGACCTCTGAATCGTAAGAAGTAGCACCCTGATCCACAAAGTTTTGTCTAACCCTCACCCCTCAGCGTTTTATAGAAAAATGGCAATAACAGATTATGTTCTCTGTGGAAACAAAGTGAAATTTACACACGGATCGTAATACAGAAACACACCTGTGAAGTGCTAAAGGTATACCCCTGGGGTGTTCACCGGAATAGCCTCTCCCGTGCCAAACCTCCTGACATGCTCAGAGTCTCCGGACAGACTCCTTATAAAGTGCTCTCACTGCTCTCTTCTCTGGCCCCCAGATGATTCCCTGCTTAGCATTTAGGATCAAGTTGATTGACTGACATATGTGAGCTCGCAGAATTTTTCGGTGCCAGTCCACTCTCTAAACACGATCACAAATTTCCTCCAATGTGTCTGCCATTTACAATTCACCTTCCTTTCCTATTCGTGGCCGTAATGACAGGAGGAAAGGACCTTTCCTTATATTTACCCATTTTCTTTTAGAGAATTTCTGTTGATGATGTGACTCAGCCCCTTCTGAAAACAGTATGATGAAGCGGCATCCCGTTTTAATAAAATGCTCATCGAGTTTTATCCTTTTGTCAAGAAGAACATGGAGTTTTCCTGTTGGAAGAGTTGAGCGCTGCTTTGCCACTGACTTCAAGGTCTTTTTTTTTTTTTAATTCTCACAGCGTGTGTTTGTGTCTAAGGCTTACATGGAGGCTTACGCAGGTTTTCCCAGCCTCTGAGTGTGGCCGTCTACATGCCCTGCTCCCAGGAGACTGCACGTTAGAGCACTTTTTACATCACTGCTGAAACCACTAGAGTGTGTGTGCGAGATGGCAAAAAAAGGACCCTGCAGGACCCCGTGCCCACCTGTCTGGGGTTCCCAGCTCCACAGTCCAATGTGTCTGCCATTACATTCCCCATCTAACACCGGCAATTTACAAGTCAGCAAGAATAACTTTTGCTCTGGGCTTCTGGAGATTTCTCATAATGAACAGGTCACTTTCTTTTTCAAAGTTGTGTAACACTCTCAATGAAAAGAATTCCTGTCCAAGTAAAAGCCACATGAAGTCCCCAATATCAGTTCCCAGAAAACTTTGAATATCTGCATTCTTATATCGATCAATATTCAAGTGAACACCTCATGATTGTCTCCCTGATTGACTCTAACTTATCTGCCTCTAGTACATAGACAGTATCCTCTTCTCATTTTCCAAAGGTCTCTGTGTTGTGAAAGCAAGATCATCGATCTTGATCTTTCTCTGCCTTCTCTGCTTTCTAGGCATCCTCAACATTGTTGACACCAGTGTCTTCTGCAGATCTACTACTTTAATGGTAGCCTTCAGGTTCTCTACAAACCCCCAGGTGAGTTGCTCAAATTTTCAGTGGAGGGATATTTTCAGTTCAGCCGTGTGACAAGGACTGTGTCCTGGGCCACCTGCATGTGACCCAGAGTGCTCCCATCTCTGCATTCTTGGGTACAGTGTAGCTTTACAGAGAAAGAACGAGTCTTGGGGACCAGACAGGACAGAACTCAAACACCACTGTTAGTTTTTCTTGCTGTTAGTTTCACTTACCACAACTTCATGGCTTCGAACAACACACATTTGTTATCTCTCTGTCCCTGTGGAACAGAAGTCCGGATATGGCTTCACCTGGGTCCTCTGCAAACTGTAACCGTGCAGGAAACAAATAGATCTTGGAGAATTACTGTGGGTTATCCTAAGACTAACCAGATAGTAACTCAAATCTCACTTGCTGTTTTGGGATGTGGTTTCATTGTTGAGCAAATTAACACATCCCTTGGTACCTGCAGAATATTCATCGGGCAAGTGCTTTTTTCTTGGTATCTGATAGTAATGATCACCAGAAGCAATTTTCTTTTAGCTGGCAAGGCCACTAATACACCTTCACTATCCTACCTCAGGGGTGTATGAATTCTCCAGCCTGCTGTTTAGTTCACATAAATTAACCCAGTTATAATTTTGTCCACAGGGAACTTGATTGCCTTTCCCTTCCAAAAGACTTCACACAGGTCCATTACATCAGTGACATTATGGTGATCAGACCTAGTGAGCAGGGGGCAGCAATTACTCTAGATATATTTATAAGACGTTAGCCCATCAGAAAGAGGACAATAAATCCTACAAAATACCAAAGGCCTTCTACCTCAGTCAAACTTGTAGGGCTCCAGTGGTGTGGACTCAAGATCTTCTTGGGGCGCCTGGATGGCTCAGTTGGTTAAGTGTTCAATGTCAGCTCAGGTCACGATCACACAGTTTGTGGGTTCGAGCCCCGCGTCAGACTCTATGCTGACAGCTCAGAGCTTGGAGCCTGCTTCAGAGTCTGTGTCTCCTCTCTCTCTCTAGGCCTCTCCACCACTCTCTCTATCCCTGTCTCTCAAAAATGAATAAACATTATCTGGTCTGCCCTGCATTCAGAAAAGGGGCACAATCCAAATACTTTGGATTTTGGAGAGAATATATTCCTTGTTCACATGTGATCATTCCTTATTTGGGTGTGATGCTCCAGCCCATTTACTGAGAAAACCAGCTGGAAAATGGCTTGTTTTGAGTTGAGTTTGAAAAAAGAGAAGGTTCTGGAACAGTCCCGGCTGACGGGCATGATGCCATTGGTGATTTAGAGAGACACAATGCCCCTGAGACTCAGAGGCCTGGGTGGAGGGACTTCTCAGGAACAAGAGCAATAACATTGTCTCACCTTATTGTCGTTTTGGGAGGAAGAAGGAGAACAAGTGTGAATAATGTGTTAAAAAAATATATATATATGTATATTTCTTGGCTGCCATTTTTTTTTTTTTTCGTTTTAAAATTATGACCTTGCTATTAGGGTAAAAAAAGACAGAGATCATCCCAAAAGCAAAAACTATAGTGTTTTTTTTTCTTCTGTATCAACAGCCTCAGAAAGGAGGGAGTGTCTGCCCTGTTCTTAGTCCCCACCCTAGGCCTTTCAACCCCACCCCAGGCCTTTCAATGAGCTCGGAGAAGAGCCATCAGTTTCCATAAAGGAGGAGGCATGCTCCCTGTCTAGGTCTGGAAAGATACCCTACACTTGAATTTAAAAAAAAAAAAAAAAAAAAAAGATGATAGATTTTAAACGACAGTTTAAATACTAAAACCACTGAAGGTCAATTGACCCAAAGTGTCTACAGACAGCAGCCAGAGCCTGTGACCCAGTGACAGGAGAACGAGGCTACAGTTACAAGCGCGGGGTCAGCGCAAGCTCAGAGGACTGATGGGAAAGGCCCTTCCTCCTGGGCTCAGACTGTCTCGACACCAAGAACTTTATTAGGAGAAGCTTCCCTCTGTGTGACTTGACACTTCTTTATCAAATGATTCTTCAGCTAAAGACCCCCTAATTTAGAGATGGTTGATCATATTGGTCAATCAGTGTTTTTGGAAATTGAAGAATATTTTCTGAATTATTCTTCCTCTCTTCTGGAAGATGCAGTCTTCTTCAAGATGCACACATGTGTGGTGCCATGTTGGCAAAATATAAAATGACTTACGACTGCTTTCCAAAAACTTGTAGTCTAATTGACTAATTAGGTTAAGAGAATAAATATGTTCTTTAAAGAAAAAAATACGGTTTTTAGGTTTTTTTTTATTTAGACAGAGAGAGTATGTGCAAGTGGGGAAGAGGGGCTGAGAGGGAAAGAGAGAGAGAGAGAGAGAGAGAGAGAGAGAGAGAGAGAGACTCTTAAGCAGTCTCCACACTTAACCCCAACACAAGGCTCGATCCCACAACCCTGAGATCATGACCTGAGCCAAAATTCAGAGTCAGCCACTAAGCCAACGAACGACTCAGGTGCCCCCCACCAAAAATGTTTAAAGAAGTTTTTGTTTAATCTATAAGTTCTTTTTTATTTAAGGGGAGAGGTACATTTTATCTACAGAAAAACTTCTTCTACCTAAATTTGACCCGATTTGGCCTCGTTGTTCTTGGAGGGTCACAGGGATGTGGAACCTCCCCATTTTCTCTTTGGAATAAACCCAACCTTAGTTTCATTTTTTAAAAAATTGTTCTCCTGTGCACTTTCACTCTCTTCTATTATTATTCTTTCGCTAGTACTTCGGATTAGCTAATGTAACTAGCATTGGATTAATTCATCTTGGTCAGCAAGGGAACAATTAAGAACTTCATGTGATGTTTACTTATTCCAGTGTATACAGTTTGTGTGAGTGCGGCTGTGTGTCTGTACACTGAAATAAGTAAGCAAGCATCACTTATTACTAAAATTACATAAATAAAAAATACCCACATAAGTTCAGCACAACCTAGATCTTAAAATCAATGAGCAAGGAAGTTTGAAAAGAATTTTCTACCTATTATGATTTATACTTACTTGGTTTTCAAGGGTTTCTGAAAATGCAGGAAAATACAGATGCCATTCTTACTGTACTTGTGATCTCATCATTAAGTAATATGATAAGGAAAAGGAAAAGGAATTGAGGCCGTTAGCATCAGAAAAGGTTCACTGCACATTTAGGTAAAGAGAATTTGGATTGCTAATGCTAAGACTTATATTTAAACCTTACTCAAATTACTACATGCATTGTGTGATATTATCAGAAAAATCTTTGCCATAAGTATTGAAAGTATATCTTTCAGTGCTTTGATTTTTAACATTTTGGAAAAGATTTTTCAGTATGCAGAAATTGTGAATACATGCCAAAGCAATAGAAAATGAGAATTCAAAAGACTTCATTAAAAAACTCGTATCTAAATATCCACAGTACATATAATATGGCCTATTTTATTTTATTTTAATATGGCTTAGTTTTAAATCTTTACCCAAGGTAAAGCCATGGCAATGGAGGTTTGAGCTCAGCTGGAAAAATACAGCTATTCTTTGTCTGACCCCTGCTGTTGGCAGCAAGTCAGTGTGGAGTCTGAAATAGCAAAGGAAAAACTTGGCAGTTTGTGTTAACGCGTGATATTTTGTTTCATTCAAAACAGGGGGGAAAAATGTGTTCTCGGATAAAATAATTCACTCTCACTAAAGCGTATACTTAGTAAAGAAACAGAAACCTAGAAAGAACCCTAGATATTTTCAAACTCAGAGTCTGCATCTAATAGACAGAAATTCAAGAAAGACTACTTTCAGGGCTATGAAACACCATTTGCATTGGTTTGTGGGTTCCCAATTACTTTTCCCTCATTCCACTGGTCTCGAATCTGTTCTAGCAGTGCAGGAAAATAATCTTGGGGTTTTCAAACCCTTCCCCCATGACCCTACCACCCCAAACAGCATCACCACCATCACCAAGATAAACAGTAACATCCACCACAACCAACCCCCTTCCCAAGAAACGGGTGCTCTCTCTCTTCCTGGAAGCTATGAAGACAAATAGATGTGACTCAAGCAAGTGAAAGACAGATGGACACAGAATTCTAGCTTTTATTGCCCAATCCTAGTTCATACTGTTCTGCTTTCCTTATGGCGAATTGAGGTAATTGCTTAATAATTGCTCCCCACCAAACACAATTTACATGGCTTTCCTTTTTGATCTACAGACTCTTATGATTCAACCAATTAAGTTTTCTTCAGCATTTTCTCTGCCTGTGGATAATCCCTTCATATAGTTGGAAGCCCTCTGAAGGCTTGCAGGCAATGTCAAACCACGTGACCTTATCAACCAGTCGGTTATATTTTCCTTTATAGCTTCGAAAACGGAAAAGAAAAACAGATTGCATTGCTTTTGTTTGCTTGTTTGTTTGTTAATTCTTTGTTATTTTCTTCTGTTTGAGCTAAAGTATATGCCTCTTCATCCTTCATACATCTTTCATCCAATTCCCAAATCTGCATTCTTAAAGCACTCTTTATTCAAATAGTCATCCTCTTTGCTGAATACAGAACTCAGCCAGTTCATAGATGTTTTCCCAAAGGTATTTATCTAGTTTTACATCTTCAAATAACTCAACTTTGTTTCCAAATTAATAAGAGCATTTGTCCTAATTAATTTCTCTAATTCTAAACCAGGAAATTATCCCTCAGGTGTTTTAAGATACTTTAGACACGACATGACCTTTCAGGTTGGTTGTGTAGCAGATGTCAACGTATCTAGTGTCCCAATTACACTCATTTCTTTCCTTGGGAATACTGCTAAATGGATCAAAGAAGGTCATGCTTGAAGATTGGGTAATTATTCATCTCTAGTCTCAAGTGCCTCTGTCTCCTAGACTGAATATTTGGCATATAAAAACTCTTTTTAGAGATAATGAAAACTACTTTTAATAAATTCCCTCAAATATTTTGCAGGATATATGTACATTTAAGTTGTTTTCTATGTTTCAAGGTCTGCTGGTATCAAAACCAGTGAATGCATGCCAAGAGTAATCAGGTGTGAGTGCACCTACTTATATAAGCAGCCATGAACCACAGTAGACCCTGACATCACTGTCCCTGTCCAGCCGGCTGGGTTTCCTAGTCCCAGGCTGCTTTCCAAGCCCGTGGTCCATCCCCCCATCAATTTTGTGAGCTCCTCCAAAAGTATACTGGTAAATCTCTTTTTTTGCTAAGAGATAGTTTCTGTTGATTGCATCCAAAAACCCTACCTGATATAGAGTAGGTTCTGTTTCGTTTGCATGGAAAAAAGTCCAGATCTAGGAAAAAAGCCTCTTTTCAGCAACCACAATAGACAGTTGTAATCATCGTTCAATCTCTAAATGTTAATTATTTCATAAACAAAAAGTTCTTTGATAAAGAGAAGAGTGGGTACTTCGCTTCAAGAAGAACTCTGCATTAAATCCATTAAGTGTTACATGTTTGAAATTAAAAATTGTCAGAATTTCCAAATTGACTCCTTGATCAATGTTATCATGGTAGCAAGGGCCAAATGGAAGTCTCCAGAATTCCTTGTTCCTAACAATTATACATTCCCAGGATAATTGTAAGGATAAGAACAACATTAACATCATAAAAATTTACAGTGCTTTCTCTCATATCCTCCATCAATTCTGTGGTATAATAACACCAAAGATGGATGACATTAAATATCATAAATTTAATCAGGCAATGACAGAAATGAAAGCTGACATTTCTTATATTATCTCACTGAAGCAAATCTACATAGACCCTAGCACTTGGTATACAGCATTTTATCTGACAAATGTTATTTTTCTTTTTCACTAAGTGTAGAAGTTTCAAGACAGTTTGTTTTCACCTGACAAGGGCAGCAGGAAGCCATTATAGATAGCTTCAAAGATTAATTACTTAATTTCACGGGATCTTTGGATCTTTGCACTGCTACATAAAACCTAACACTGGCCTGCTACATTGGTAACATTAAGCTGATGAGACTTGGGGTGTGGATAGTAGCGGGACTCCCAGATGCCTTAATGGAGGCTGGGAGTGTGGAATAAATCCACGTGATACGAGAGGTGGCCGTCTCGTTTAAATTTTAGTTCAGGGCAGTAGTCGTCAACGGGGGGTGATTCTCCTCCACCTCCAGGAGACATTTGTCACAACCGAGACAGACGATGCTACTATCATCTCATGTATAGAGCCCAGAAATGCTGCTATGCAAGTGATATTGCACCAAATAGCCCCCACAAGAATTATCTGACCCCAAATACTAGCGGTGCCAGGATTAAAAAACCCCGATCTAGCATGCAGACCACCCTGTCCCTCAAAGTAAAGGAAAGTGCACTTGAGGTTTCTTTTTAGGTTAATAAAAATATTGTAAAATGAGATCATGGTAGGGGGCACCTGGGTGGCTCAGTTAAGTATCTGACGGCAGCTCAGGTCACAATCTCATGGTTCATGGGTTCAAGCTCACATCAAGCTCTGTGCTGATAGATAGCTCACAATCTGGAGCCTGGTTCCGATTCTGTTTCCCTCTCTCTCTGCCCTTCCCCTGCTTGTGCTCTCTCTCTCTCTTTCTCTCTCTCTCTCTCTCTAAAAGAAATAAACATTAAAAAAATTTTTGAGGGGCGCCTGGGTGGCTCAGTCGGTTGGGCGGCCGACTTCGGCTCAGGTCATGATCTCACGGTCTGTGAGTTCGAGCCCCGCGTCGGGCTCTGTGCTGCCGGCTCAGAGCCTGGAGCCTGCTTCGGATTCTTTATCTCCCTCTTTCTCTGCCCTTCCCCTGCTCACGCTCTGTCTCTATATCTCTCAAAAATAAATAAACGTTTAAAAAAATTTTTTTTAATTAAAAAAATGAGATCATGGGGATGATTGAAAAATTCCAACTTTACTAAAAACCATTGAATCGACATTCAAAATAAATTCTGAGTGAATTTTATGGCATATAAATTATACTTCAAAAAAGTTATTTACTTAGGGACGCCTGGGTGGTTCAGTAGGTTAGGCGTCCGACTTTGGCTCAGGTCACGATCTCAGTGTTTGCGGGTTAGAGCCCAACATCAGGCTCTGTGCTAACAACTCAGAGCCTGGAGCCTACTTCAGATTCTGTGCCTCCCTCTCTCTCTATTCCTCTCTCACTCTTTCTCTGTCTCTCAAAAATAAATAAACGTTAAAAAATTTTTAACTTATTTACTTAAAAGAAAACAGGAAATGAAATGTTACACTTCCGGCTCCTTTGCATTAAGGGAATTGTGATCTTTTTGGATTTTAAAGAGAGCAAAACATACGCCGGTGTGTTGCTCTGAGCTCCTGATTGTGAGCCTCACGAATCTAAGTGGGCCCAGAGCAAGAGAAGAAATGTATCTGGTCCAAATGGCAGTGAAAGTTGACACTGCATTTTCATCCTAATTCTCCCTCATAACTCAGCAGATACAAAATCACCTAAATTCTCCGCAGGAAATTGCGAAGTTATAGGGGGCCTACGACAAGCCCCAGTAATATTTGTCCTCTAAGGTTGTGTGTCAGGCACCCGCCAGGTTTCAGCAAATAATTACTCTTTTGAGAGTAGTTCATGGCTTGACGATTTGCTCTGGTGGATATCAAATGACCATCCACTGGGTCACAAATAATTTACAACCAAGGTGTTCCCCAGGAACTGCACCTTAATGGATCTATTTTGCCCTGAAGTCGGATATGCCCAGCAGCACTCCATCGGGTAACAGGGTGGCATGTAGAACCATGTCTAGGTGGACACAGAAGCCAGCGCTCAATTGTAACAGAAACAGCTGGGCCTCCCCCAGAACGCTGTCCCCCTTTTCGTGGTCTGCATTTGCCGATGGAAAGTAGCAGTCCAGCTTGCCCCTGCAAGGGCAAGGTGTAACTAATTTCACCGACGTATAACTCACGAGTAGAATATGAATGAAAGTGATGCGTGTGACTCTTCTGAGCCAAAGAATTTTAAAAAGTAGACATGCCTTTTTTCCATTTCCCTAAGACTGGCTGGAAGCAGAGGGTTACATAGCTTTGTGGGGTGGGGGGCTGTGTGATTGGAAGGAGGCGGGCCCCGTGACTTGCCAAACGTAGGAAAGCCACTCAGCAACCAAGAACGGACACGCTAGACTGTTATGTGACTGATAAGTACACGTTGCGGTGTTAAACTCCTGAAATTTGAGTTTGGATTTTCGGCAGAAATAGATCAGTTGTCTGTATACATTCAGCATGTTCTTAAATACTTATTCTCATCAGACTTCCTTCTCTACCACCCCCTTCTGATGTCCCGCTCAGGAATTCTCCACCGCAGAATGTAACAACACGGAGATGGTATTTATTGTATTGTGTTTCAGCAGCCTGAGCCAAGACATTCCTCTCCTCTTTCCTCAACCTTTCAATATATGACGTATTGCAGGTAGTTAACATCACAGCTTTTTTTCTAATTTTGTCCATGATCACTGGTAATTGTCATGGAATCACTCAGACCTGCCTGCAGGATCTGGCTACACTTTGGGTCATCTCCCTTTCGTCGTATGAGAAGCAGTCTCACTCCATTTGGGGGAAGTAGTTTTACTTTAAAGCATAAATCCATGAAGATGGGTTGATGGTGTGTGTGGATGGTGTGTGTGGATGCTGGGTGGGCAAGCGTGAAGTCCAAAGTGGGCACTGGTCAGTTTTGGGCTCTCTAGCACCCACGCAACCAGTTCTGCCAGCATCCCTAACTCCTCTGGGGAACTTTTCACTATCGAGTCTGGGAAAATAGCCACTTACCATTGTGGAAGCCCGAGCTGCTGGTGCCCCACCTCTCGGGCTTTGTGGCAAACTGTGTTCCGTGGGTGAAACTGAAGTGACTGAAGGAAGGGGAAGTAGCTGGGAGTCTGGTTGATTAAGTTGGCACCTGCTGTATGAATGAGGCTATAGAGCATACCGTTAGGGCTTCCTTTTCTTTGTCCAAGATGTCTCATTCACACTGAGTTCCTGGCATCTACTAAAAAATTCCATTTTGTTTTTGTTTTTTGTTAATTTTTTTGGCTTAAGATGTCCAGAACTTGTGTTTATCATTTTCAACAAAGAATCCTAACATACAGTGGATATTTCTTCATTGACAATATAGACTAAAGAAAGGTTGATCACATTTAAAGTAAGTGGTCTAAAAATATTTTTGGTTTTGTTTTTTGGATTTACCCACAATTTTAGCACTTTCTTAGTCTTCATTCTTTCTTGCATCTCAGAGTTTCATCTGAGATCGTTGTCATGTAGTACAGGTCTGCTAGGGCAATCTATTTCCTGGATACTTTTAAGATTTAGGGGCACCTGGATGACTTAGTTGGTTGAGCATCTGACTTGAGGTCAGGTCATGCTCTCTCAGTTTGTGAGTTCAAGCCACACATAGGGCTTGCTACTGTCAAGACAAATCCTCTGTCCCTCTCTCTCTGCCCTTCCCCGGCTTGTGCTCTCTCTCTCAAAAATAAATAAAATATTTTTTAAAAAAGATTGTTTCACCTTATTTTTTTATCATTTTATTACAGTGTGGCTTTGTTTCTATTTGTTTTTGTTTATTCTACTTAGGGTTCGAGGGGGTGTTGTTTGTTAATTCATGGATTGATTTTAAAAATTGTCACCTATTATCTTTTCTCTCCTCTGTTTCAGGGACCCATATTTAAACTTTTTCTCTCTATTCTATACACCTCTTACTTTATTTTCTGTATTTTAATATTTTTTAAATCTCTATATACTTCATTCTGGATAATTTCTTGTGATCTACCTTCCAGTTCATTAATTCTCTTTTCTTCTCTGCCTACTCTGCTGTTAACCTGTCCACGGAGTTCTTGATTCCATTTTCAAACCTGCTGTCACTGTTTATACCTTTCTATCTATGATTTGTAGATATTTTCAAGCATTACTTTTATATATCTAAGCATAGAAGACGTTATTGTTTTATAGCCTGTATCTAATAGTTTCTATATTTGAAATTTGGGGGGAATTATTACTTCATTTATGCAGATTATCATTCATAGCATCTTGATTCTTTGTACATCTGGATACCTCTAACTGTGTCATAACATAGCAGTTTTTAATTTTATTTTTAGAAATAATTTGAGGCCTAGGATAAGATATCTTCCTCCCAGTAGTTTTGCCAATTTTTTTTTTTTTTCTTGCCAGGAACCAAGAGGCTTACACTTCAGGACTGGCTTAAGTTGAAAGACCAAGGTTCTCATGATGAAAACAAGAACCATACGTCAGGTAAGGGATGTTTTATTTCTGGTTCACTGTTACTCTGTGCGTGAAGCTCTTCAAAAACCTAGTTTAATGTGTATGTGCCTGGGAAGGAAGGAAAGTAGTTACTGATTCCCGACCGTGAGTACTCCCTTCCACCTCACTGAGAACATTTCATCTCTATTGGCAAAAGGAGCTTGGAGTAGTGAGCTTGTCTCCGGGTTCTTATTTTCTCTAGGAATTTCTCCCAATCTGATTAGTTCTTGCAGGGGTGTAAATAGATGTTTTTCATATTTCTTCTACTTTATTTGGGATTATTCTAAGTGGGTTAGTCCCAGGTACCAGCAAATTTTTCTCTTACTTTTGGACTCTATTATCGCATACTATATACAGCTGATCATTCCATAACCTCATCTTTATTTTCCTTTTGTGTTTCATTTCAAAGTTCTCTGTGGGGAAAATAAAACTTTATTTTTGTTTAATTGTGTTTTAAAATCAAGTCAAATAAATTAGGTAATGGACTGGATTAAACATTTCATTATCGATAATATAATAGTATGAATTGGGGTGAATATTCGTGCCAATAGCATCTATGCCTAAAAACATTCTAGCATCAAGTATCAGCTTTACATCTGTATATTTGGTCAATAGGGGAAAATGAAAATATATACACTATAACATTAATGCCAGTTATCTCTGTATTGTGGATTAAGTGTCGGTCGACATTTGTGTGGAAACTTGGAAATAAAAACTTTTACCTCCCAATCAGAGAAGCACTGGGCACGCGCATTCTGCATCTTCCCCACCCCCACCCCCATCCCTGAGAGTTTCGTTGTCCTTCCGTTCTTTACCTAGTGGCTTTTAGGCTTTAAACAGATAGGTCCTGAATCTACTGCAGGAAATGTATGAGTATTTGTCAAGATGTGTTTAAATACATATATAGAGAAAGAAATCCTAGGTGACTCCTCTAGACTTAAACCAAAACAAGTGTCCAAGCAGGAAAAAACGTCCCTTGTTAAAAAAATAAAAAATAATTTTAGAAAGCCGAGGAAATTGCTGCTGCCCATTAGTTGATTTAAGCTAATGGTGTAAGTAGCCATTAGTTCACCTAATGGTAATGGACCTTCTGATGAGTGATTTAGTGAAAATGTTCCAGATGCTTCCATTCTGCAAAAAACTCAGAAGAGGTTCAAAAAAAAAGTATTTATTTTCTGAATTAATGGTGAACAGATCTTTGAAGTAAAAGCAATATATAAGTATATTCTTTAACAGAAGTAACTAATAAATTATTCTTAAAATCTCTAATATGCTGTATCCTATAAAATGATTTACTAACAATAATATTGGCAAGCACGTATAGTGTGTATTATATGCCAGACACAGTTCAAAGTGTTGGACATGTATTATTTCATTTAACCTTCCTATCAGTTCTATGAGGTAACCACTATTATCGCCATTTTACATGAAAGAAACTGAGAATAAAGACACTGAGTGACTTGGCCAGCATCACACAAGTAATTAGTAGCCACGCTGAGTTTCAAGGCAGGCAAGGTGGCATTTCTGTGTTTGCTGTCTTTGCTGTTAAGAAGCTTAACCTTCACCACAGAAGCCATTAAATGAGGGAGCTGGGGTAAGAAAGTGAATCAGTGCTCTACCTGAGGCATTCTCATACAAGCTTGTTATGTAATTTAATAAGTTAAGGCATCGAGCATTAACGTCTTTTTCTTTCCTAGGCTATTTTCCCAGTGGCTTTTGCTAATCGTGCTGGGATTATATAATGCCTTAATAATCAACTGAAAAATTGAAGAAAAAAACAGACCACCAACCAGTTGGCTTTTTAATTGGGTTAAACAACTCCCCCATACTTAAATACTCATCTACTTTGAGTGCTATTAAGTCATGGTCTACTTTGAGAATAGCACAAAGTCTGATCCAAAAAAAATGGTTAATATGAGACTTCTGGTAGAGCACGGTGCCAGTCCAGTGATTGCAATGTTTCTCTTATTTTACATCTGTCTGAACGCAAGCAACACGTGCCCTCTATGCATACATTAGAAGGACATCTGGTTTATGTCTCATCAAATTAATATAAAACGACGCTGAGTTTTGATCATATTACAGAAATTCTGTGACTTGAATTTTTAAATTTTTTTTAGTGTTTATTTTTGAGACAGAGAGAGACAGAGCATGAGTGGGAGAGGGGCAGAGAGAGAGGGAGGTACAGAATCCGAAGCAGGCTCCAGGCTCTGAGCCGTCAGCACAGAGCCCGACTCGGGGCTCGAACTCACAGACCGTGAGATCTGACCTGAGCCGTAGCTGGCCGCTTAACCGACTGAGCCAGCCAGATGCTCCAAGTGACTTGAATTTTTAGTCTGGAGGACTTTGAGGGAGTGGAGAACATTGGAAGAAATCAGTTTTTTCATGATATTTCCACTAAAATAGGACTGATTACTTCTGCAAATGACCTAAGTGAGATGTTTAGCTTTTTGACATTGTGTATATGTGTGTATTCATTTTCTGTCTATCAAAGACTAGACTTAATATCATTCAGGTATATCATGTACCCAAGAAAGTAGGTCTCCACACAGTTCTCCATAATGACAAATGCCTCCCATGCAAATTCCCATTTAGATTTCCCTTAAGGTTAAAGCAATCAGTTGATAGAGGAAAAATATGAAACTATGTCACACTTCTGAGGTTAATGCCCAGGCTAATGTGTAAGGCCTTTTATATCTATCACAAATACAGCACAGATGCAAATTTTGAATTAGAAAGAAAGTAAACCTGCAGGTTAAAAAAAGATAACTGAAAAGTGCATTTAGTTCATTTACAGAACATCATTACACATGTACTATATACTGTAATAAAAATATATCATTGTTTTCCACAAAAGAATTTTCTATTTGAAAAATGGCAAGGCATAAAATGCAAATTTCAAAACACTTTTGCCTGAAGCCATGATACATGTCCTTGGCGAAGGCAACAGAAGAATTTCTCTACGTCAAATTAGTGACGGATTAGTTCCATAAACATTTTAATCCTCTGACAAGTTTGTTCCTAGTTACATACACCAAAAGAAGTAAAAGCAGGCATTTAAACAGAAATTTGTAGTGTTCATAACAGCAGTACTTACAATAGCCAAAAGGTAGAAGCAATCCAAATGCCCATCTATGATGAATGGATAAACAAAAGTGGTAGATCCCCATAATGGAATATTATTCAGTTATAAGAAGGAATGAAATACTAATGCATGTTACAACCTGAATGCACCTTGAAAACATCATGTTGAATGAAAGAAACCAGTCACAAAAGGTCACCTATTGCATTCCTGCATTTCTATGAAATGTCCAGAATGGGGAAACCTGTAGAGATAAAAGTTCCATGGTTGCCAGAGCCTGAAAGAAAGAGTATATGGAAAGCGATTGTTAATGGATGTGAGGTTTCTATTGGGGCTGATGAAAATGTTCTAATATTAGGTAGTGATGATCACTGCACAAATCTTTACTATGTCATATATTACATATACTAAATATAATACTAACCATGAATAAAGTAACACACAAATTTTATGCTTTAAATAGGTGAATTTTATGGTGTGTGAAATATATGTGAATAAGGCTATTATTTAAAATATAGCACACAGGGGCGCCTGGGTGGCTCAGTTGGTTGGGCGGCTGACTTCGGCTCAGGTCATGATCTCACGGTCTGTGAGTTCGAGCCCCACGTCGGGCTCTGTGCTGACGGCTCATCAGAGCCTAGAGCCTGCTTCAGCTTCTGTATCTCCCTCTCTCTCTGCCCTTCTCTGGCTCACACTCTGTCTCTATGTCTCTTAAGAATAAATAAACGTTAAAAAAAAATATAGCACACAGGGGTGGCTGGGTGGCTCAGTCGGTTAAGCACCTGACTTCGGCTCAGGTCATGATCTCACTGGTCGTGGGTTCGAGCTGTGAGTGCAGACCTTACTTTCGATCCTCTGTCTCCCCCTCTCTCTGCCCCTTCCCTGCTCGCCTGCTCTCTCTCTCTCTCTCTCTCTCTCACTCTCAAAAATAAATAAACATATTTTAAAAAGCATAAAAAAATAAAGTGTAGCACACACAAATTTTTCCACCTGATTCTTTATAATCCTTATATTCTCGAATAACCTATGTCTCTCTTTACTGCCGTATGTTTGCATCCCTCCTGCAAAGGAGCAGATAAGTTTAAATGACAGTATCTTCTAGAAAGCATTCTAACATTCTAACATGAAAGCATTAACAATATAGTCTCGGGACGCGTCAGGTGTATGGTAGTATGCCAGTCAAAGCCTATCCACTGGTGTTCTAAATAGGTGGTCTGCAGCTCCAAGTCACCCAAGAAAGAGCTCCTCAAAGGAGAGTTCAAAAACCATTGACTAAACAGACAGATGTAAAATGCAGGAATCTTGACTGCTTAATGCGTTTTCTATCTCCAGGGATATTGAAAGGGAGGCTTTGCTTTACCCTCAGCAATTTAAAAGACTTTCTTAAGGTACAGTCTCCATAGAAACCTCAACGTCACACTCTGCTCTCAGCCTCTGTGCCCTGGCAGAATTTCCCCTTAGACACATGCTAATGTTGTCCATGGGATGAATGGCTTCTCATATGTTGTGAAAAAATTCTTGAATCATAGCAAACTCTATTCCTGTTCTCAAGACACAAGTTTTAAAAGAAAACTTTTAATTTGAGCAATTAAGAGTCTATATTTTTTGACTGGGATAGATTTGTTTTGTTTTGTTTTCTAATTAAAACTGTGAACATCTAAGCATCAGCACAGTGTGGCTGGTACTTAGGTGTCAGAGTATTGGAGTTACAATCCTCATTATCTTTAGCAACAACACAACAGAGGCTCTCAATCCTCCTCAGCCTCAGTTTTCTCTCTTGTGAAACTGAGGAGTTGAACTTGAAGTTTTCTTAGATTCTTCATCCATTACATACTTTATGTCCCTGCGAATTAAAAAAAAAAATAACTCAAATTCTGGACAGTTTCTGGCAGTAGAGCATAATATCCCAGTGTTAAATGAACCAGAGCATTGGAACACGGCCTTACCTACATGAGACTTGTATCTGCGTCGTCAGGGCTGCAAAGGCTTGATTGTATGAAATACATCAGGCTTCCCCGGAAGTTTCTCTTCTATCCATAAGGGTCAAGATAGATGACACACACCTTCTCTTCCATCAGCAGAGATTACAAGTGGAAAAGGGTTCTTCTCCTTCAGACCTCATAGCCCTCACCAGGGAGCTCCTGAAATGCACGCTCTGCCTTGATTATGGATAACTAACCTCATTATGCCTTTTTTTCCTCCTTGCTCGTCGACACTAAAAGCCCTAGACTCCCTGTCATTCCTCATCCATCCTCCAGTCCCCAGTCTCTGTCTGACCACACGGTCCCTTTTCTTTTTCCTTCTCCCGACCTCTCTCCATCTCTAACTCCAAAAATCCTTCCACTGTGCCCTTCAGAGCTCATCATTCATTATCAGCAAACTCCTGCATGTTCTCAGCCTCATCCCTAAATGTTCCTTTCACCTTCCTTATAGAACAAAAGCCTGGACCTCGTGAAGATGCTGCTTACTCTGTAACACTTTCAAGAAACACCTTCTCCTACCATCCTTGTACTGTTGGACTTAGAGATAAGGTAGATACCTTTCTTCTTTCTCCTTTCCACTTTTAGACTATTCTCCTTCTCTTTTCTCCAAAATCTTCCAGCTTTGAAGATCATGTCATAAAATAATAACACCTGTAACTCCTCATTTTTGCTGTCACCGCTGGGCTCCTCTTTACCCTGCGCAGCTCAACGAGTCTAGTTCCTGGATCACTATCAACCTCCCTTAGGACTGAGGTTCTCTCCTGACTTCAAATTCTCGGAAATTTCCATCTATAACCTCCTGGGCTCTCAGCTCTTTGATCTTCCTTCCACAATGACCATACTCACCCATCGTACCTCATCCACTCCCTTCCATGGTGATATCCTAGGTCTGTCTTTACCAGTAACTACAGAACAGGACATCGGGCTCTGCTCAGCCCTCAGTCTGCAGCCCCAAATAAATGATAATTGAGCAACTCTGGTCATCAATAAAAACCTTACAACAACATCCGGGAATAAATGCCCAGAAACTTGCACCCACTAATCTAGCCAAACTACTTCTTCTACTTGAAAAATAACAGATGGAGGGACTTTTTGTTCTACATGGAGGAGCCCACATGAAAATGGATATCAATGACTATTTGTATTATTTACACCACTGTTAAGTTAATAAAACACATGGACTCTCTAGTGTCTACTCAAATTTTCCACAGTCACTTAAATAAATCAGCAAACAAAAATAGGTAAATAAATAAACAAATAAAGCAGAAGATGTATGAGATCCTAATGTAAACAAATAAAAATAAATAAAAGTTGCAGCTTCCCCAGTAAAGTCGACTCCAGACTTTAGATTTACAGTTTATATGACATTGACTTAGTTTGCTACCCTAAGGTAAAGTTAGGACTTTTTTAGCTTAGTTTAATTTCAATTCTGAATACAAGTTATTATCAAAATGCAAGGGATTTCGTTTACCCTAGCAAAAGAACACTATTCACTAATTACAGACTTAATGTTAAATTAGATCCTCTTTCTCTGTAGCAGCAAAGTAATCAGATGAGAATCCCTTGCCTCTGTTAAACATTTACATTTAGAACCACCTAGTTACTCCAGGATTTGTTTGGGTAGCACTATCAGAGGTTCTGAAAGGCCGTGGAAAACGCAGTTGCTATTTCATAGGAGATGGGTACCCATTTAGGGCAATCCTGACATTAGAGCAGGGTACATGTGTGTACAGGTAGACCAAGAAATGTACCGGGTGCTTCTCAATATAATTCACAGCAGATCATCCGAGCACCTGTAATGAAGGTATTTATTCTCCATCTGCCTCAGGAAAATATTGCAAGGATTCGCAAAGGATGTTCAGTAATCTTTGATACTCCCACAATTAAGTGTTACGGAAACAGAAGATTATTTAAATTATTATAATCTGAGTTTCTATCTCATTTTAAAAAGCAGTAAATCGACTTAGATCTCCATTGTGCCCCCTGACAGTACATTTTCTAAGACTTCTTTATACAACACAAGGCCTGAGATTTGAAAGACCATGAGACTTTTGCTTGCTCTAAACCCTGGTGGTTCACAGTTGAGTGGGTGGCACCCTGCCAGCCATTTCTGCTTAACAAAGGAGTGAACATAGCCGGGCTCTGTTTTCTGTATTTCATCCCATGCTGGCATACTTGAAGGGGTAATTGTGGGCCAGACAAGCGACAGATGGCATGTTTGCACCAATGAGATGGGCCAGTGCAGGAGGCTCCTTCCTCACAGTCAGACCCAGGAAATAGGCCACGGCTCCATATACGTATGCAATTGCTTCAGGAGTACCGACATAGGGCACAGTTGCTGAGATGGACTGGCTCGGCATTAACTGAGTTTGGCAAAGGTTAGGGAGGGCCCGCATTTGGCTTACCATAGTTCTGAGTAATCACTGGACAGTTCTTTCTCTAGGAGATGTCGCAGAACCTTATTAAAACTATTTCCCACTCGAACCAAGAACTCCCAGCACTGACTTTTCCATTCTTTGAAGTCAGATTATTCCTGAAAAAAGAAAAAATTAGGATGATTTCTGGAAGAACGAAATCCTCCCTTACATGTAGTTTTGGAGAAAATCTGAGAATGTAATTTTGCTTTGCTTCCAACTCCCCTTACTGTTTGGCTTTCTACTGCAATCCCTACCATGCCCTGGCCTGCTCTGTTTCTTCCCTGCCTACCCCACCTCTATACTGTTCTTCTGATTTTATAGGTAAAAAAGAAAAAGTTCCTTAAAGACAGCAACTGGTATTAGTTACCATCATATCCCCAGTATCCAGCACAATGCCAATAATATAATAGGTGCCTAATAAATGCCTCTTGAATAAATTTTCAAAGGCTTATAGGATATCAAGAAAATAGTAATTAGGACTGTCTGTGTGACATAATGCATATCCCCAAAAGAGAGAAGCCTTGTGTAGACGAAAACTCCGCGTGTTGGATTCTTCTAATGATAGTCTCCAATGAGTCATACTTCTTCCACGACTATATTCCTTTGCGACATTGTCGTTGCTGCTCTTCCTATCGACGGTGGTGCAGGCGGGAGCACCACCCCCTCCTTGAATCTGGCTTTGTAAGTTTTTTTGACCAATAGAGCAGAAGGTAAAGATACATCCTGTCAATTACGAAGTGGAGTCCTTAAAACATTTTGCAAATTCCTATCTTGCTCTCTTGGAAGACTGAAGCCAATAACATTGTGAAGAATCGGTCTAGCCTATTAGGGGATGAGAGGCCATATGGAAGAGAACCAAGCTTCCCTAGTCAACAGCCAGCACCACTGCCAGACATGCGAGCGAGGCCCCGTCAAGCCATCCACAATCAGAAAAGGAACCGCTCATGTTGCACAGCAGTGAAATCACGAGAAATAATCCACCAGTGGTCCCTTGTTGGGAGTCGGTTGCCCAGCAACAGATCACCGAAACACTCCTTGCTGGCCTGGCTGCTAGTACCTCTCCTCCCACCACCAGTGCTGGAAACCCGCAGTTCTCTCCCTCAAGACTACAGCTACTCTCTCAGCTTCAGGGTATTTCTCAGGCCTCCCCAGCCAGCCACTGCTCAGAATCCACTTGCTTTTATCATTTTCCTAAGAGTCTGTATCTTTGCCTCATACCTAGATCTCTTTTCTCCAGCTCTCTCAGACAAATAAGTCGGCTCGACGGTCTATTTGATTTTCATTTGAAATACTTCCCCATGACCCTCCGCTTGGTTCACCCACCCTGGGTTTACACAGTACAGCCCACAGAGGACCAACCCTCATCAACACTCCCCCACTTCTCATTGAATCTGGCCAGATTCCTAGGACACACAATGCCCAGGACCACTTCTTCTTTGGACCAGGAGTTCAACTTGAGATATTTTAAAGAAAAACAAATGTAGGAAATGATAATTCACGAACGGAAAAATAATTATGGAACCTTATCGTGAACACAAAGCTATACCCTCTCTCTGTGTTCTATTAGGGCTTTCACTACTATCTGTAGTAAGTTATTAGACTTTGTATCTGCAAAGTCTCCACGGTGACTTCCAGGAAGCTCTTAACCAATTGATTTCATTGTTATTTATTATCCCAGGAGTATCGTGTCTGTTTACTTGGTTCTGTATGCTCTTTGCAAGGTGAATGTCCTTTGACCTGAGTCTAGAGTCTTCTTCTTTGGGGACAATCTTTTCACATTAATTTTCTATATACGTTGGAAATATTAGTCATTTCAAGTTCTTTCTTAGTGGGAACTTTCATTATCTGATTGGGGTCCCAGATAAAAATGATAATGAAACCCTTCCAGAAGTCCAGAGTTAGTGTGACCACTTAGCTGCCCCGGGCGGCTGCTGTCCCGTGGTGCTGTGTTTCTCGGTTATAGTCACGGCACCTGCGGAATTAGCCACTGTGCCAGTGGTGGTCTGCCATGGCAAGTGACAGTGGCTATCACTCTTCTGCCCTTCCGTGGTCACCGGCTTCCCTCCAGGCCTCGGGCTCCCTCCTGAGTATTCACCTGCAAGCCAAGATCAGGGTTTAGGCTCTGAACTGAGCACTGACCTTTCCATTTAGTCTCACCTACTGACTGCCACTCTCCAGAAGGGACAGAGGCTGAAGTCTTTCCTAGAAAAAAAGTGAGTCGCTCAGCGACAATGATCTTCCTTTAGAGACATCGTACCTCTGTGTCAACAAAGGGCAGGGCATGTCCCAATGTCCACCAAATCTAAGTGCATCTGGTAGAGTGCATATTCCCTTTTTAATTTAAATTTTGACATTTTTCTATCATAACATTAATGTGAAATAATTCTTGGGAAGACACTAGCAGGGATGTGCCACAGGGATGGTTCAAGTATAACTGTATATGTACTTGGCTCTAGAATTTTTATGTTCTGGAAAAGAGTATTTCTGATCATTTTGAAATGAGGGCCACAAAGGGGCACCTGGGTGGCTCAGCTGGTTGAGTGTCCAACTTTAGCTCAGGTCATGATCCCACAGATTATGAGTTCGAGCCCCACATTGGGCTCTCTGCTGTCAGTGCAGAGTCTGCTTTGGATCCTCTGTCTCCCTCTCTCTGCCCCTTCCCTTCTCCCTCTCCCCCTCTCCCTGCTCTGTCTCCCATCCTCCTCCCCGTGCGCATTCTATCAAAAATAAATAAATATTACCCAAAAAAAGTGTTTAATAAATAAATAAATAAAATGAGGGCCATAGAGGAATGGGTGAGAGAACATGAAAAGAGCAGTTTCTCCCCTTCTCACCACCCCAAGATTAAACCAGGGGAAGGTGCCGTGATCTGTAACCTGTCTGATGCCCACATTTGATCAGACCTCCCAAGGAGGGGACTGAGAACAATGTACCAGAGAAAGTGCAGCGAAAGGTCCCACCTAAACAGGCAGACACAGAGCATCTGTCCCCAAAGCAAGGGCTCCCATCCTCAGGGATTTGGACGTTTGCTGGGGAACCGAGGGTGTGGTAGAGTAAAAACAGCGTGCATTTTAGATCTGACAGACTCGGAGGCCTAATCCAGACTTTGCTACTGTCTCACTTCAGATTTGGGGCAGTGTCCTCATATTCACAAGGCTGCCTTGCAATGTGCTATGAGAATGAGGATAAAAATGTAGGTAAAGTATGAAATATGGGGGATGTTATTGCATCTGTAAATAATACTATGAACTAATCCGTTTGCAATGAATGTAATTCACAAAACTAAAATACATCCTTTAATGATTTCTCTATAGCTTTTTTTTGCTTTTTTTTTTTTTTTTTTTTTTAGTTCTTTCGAGTTGCTGGGATAGTTTTCTATCATACCTGCTTACCCAGCTAAGTTTATCAAAAAAGAAGTAGCCAAACAAACTAACCATTATGTCACTCCAAAGCCCACTTTTATGAAAACACACCTGAATTGCTGGTTCTCCAAGATTCCGCTTTGTCCGCAATAGTGCCCCAAGGACCCCGGGCCTCTAGACCCGGGGTCCACAGTTGTCCTAAAGATACATTCGGGAGCAGACTATTTTGCGCTAAAACCACACCCCGGGATCACTATGATCCCAGCACACTGAAGACTATTCCAGAGCCTTCCCGGATGTCTGGAGCTGAAACCATACCATGGCGTTAACAACCACCACTGCCCCCTGACTGCTGACTATGTGTCAGGCACTGTAGCGAAAGTTCCCTGTTCATCGTCAACTCTTATCCTCACGATGCCTTATGAGGCATTGTTACCTTCATTTTATAGACAGATCATTTAAAGCTTAGATGAGTTAAACCACCCAAGATCACACGACTGGACAGGGGTAGAACCTTGATTCGGATCCAGGCCTTTCATGCACATGAATTCTGTTTTTCAAACGTTTTCCTCAGCAGCAAATGCCTTTTATCTAAATATTAGTCAGATCTCTGATAAATAAAACCGGCAGACCCAGCTGGCACGGTTTAACTAGCGCAGGGATGCTGAGAGAGCCCCGCAGAGCCCTGAGGTCTTCGATAATTTTTTAAATGTGATAGGAGACCCATCCATTAAAGTACAGCAAAAATCCTGAGTGAAATGTATAGTAAATTCTTGATAGGAATGCTTGCCTCTGAATTCTTCTTTTAAGGTTCTATTGAAATCTTTATAAATATGTAGATAAAGTGAAAATCATCCACACACTAAGCTGCCTCCAAACGCTGTGTGGGAAGGGACTTTGTGTGCCACAAAGTCCTTTAGGACAAACCGGAAGGGACAGAAATGGAAGTGCTGCAGTGTTGGGAGGCCCGGTAGCCTGGAGGATCTCCCTCCCCGCTGTTAGCCTGCTCCCCTCCCCTTCCATTGTGCATTTCTACTGAGAGCAGAAGGCCCCTTCGCCTGGCTTCCAAAGAGAAAAAGACAGTGTGGGTCGCCCATCTTCCAGCTGGGTTGGCTACCAGAGAAGAGACTGTCAGAAAGAGGATCAGGAGCAAGAAATTTTCCCAAAGAGACGTTTTGTCATTGCTGCGTACCCACACATGCCCCCCCCGCCCCCGCCCCAGGGTCCCTGTGACAGTCTGAGGGCAGAGCCATCGTAAAGGAATGGGGCTGTGTGTCCCGCCCATCACCTGCATGCGTGGCTGCAGCTTTGCAGGTGCAGCACCAGCCTCGCACGGACTCTGTTCAGGCCAACCTGCTCGGACGCTGCTCATCTTTCACTTGACCCTCCTGCCACCCACGTGTCTCGGCAGTCCGTTCCAACTTCCCTTCCCACTTCCCTTGCTTTTCCCAGTGTCGGCCTTACGGACTTTAATGTGGGAAACGGTCATTTTCTCAGAAGCTGGAATTTTCAGATTACCTTTGAGAACTGTCAGTGACTGAAAGAGGCTTTGATTCTCCGCGAGGGCCCAGAGGAGTTAGCTCTGTTCATTTGATGAGCGCATGAAAAGGCCCTTCTCCATGGTCTGTTAATTGGATATGTTGTGGCGGCTACTCTCCAGAACCGGGCTGGCATGGAGTGCTCAGTCTAGGAAAGCTGCCGCCCCTTCATCCTGTGAGTGAGTCCTTGGCAAACAGTGATTAAATGGCGCAAGACCTAATAGTTCATGTGCACACCTTTAATTTTTTTTATAATTCCTTTCTTAAGGTGATCTCAACAAATTAGTGGTAAAAGAGGAACAGCTTTGCAGAGAAAGAAATCTAGAATGAGTTCACAGTTATGCCTCATGTGATACATCCATTATAACCCCCTTCTCGAGCATTCCCCCTGCTAAGCCAGCAACAGCCAGTGTTTCAGATTACTCAGACTGGAAGATGGAGAGAGGAAGTATGCGCAAACACAGGGATGCAAATTTTAAAATTCTACTCTTTAGCAGTGTAGTACACTTTACGACAGACTATATAGCTCATTACTGGAGTCTTTTTCTTAACTTTTATGCAGTTCTCTCCTGGGAAATATCGGGACTCATTTAAAAATCTTTTTCGTGTACCCTAGCTGGGAATCCTTCCAAGCTGTTCTGCTCTGCCTACCTGTAATCCACATCTACTCTGTAAACAGCCGTGACTGCTGGCTTGAAAAATAAGCACCAACTTGGATTCTAAAGAAACCGAGTGATTTCTTCATCACGAAACATAAACTGAAAAGGAAAACACCAAGCCTATTAAAATTTAATAGAACTTAAAACATATTATTTTACTTACAGAAAGGAAAAAAATACTGCTTTAGAGTCAGAGAACTATTTTAGCAAGATGAATGTATCTATATATTTGTAAAGAATTCAATAGAACCTTGAAAGAAGAATTCAGAGGCAAGTTTGCCTATCAAGAATTTACTATACATTTCACTTAGGATTTTTGCCGTACTTTAATGGATGGGACTCCTATCACATTTAAAAAATTATCGGAGACATAAAATTGAAGATAAAATACATTGGCATCTACATGAAGTCTAGAAAGAACAAATCTAATCCACAGGGCTGACAAGCAGGTCAGTGGTAGCCTGGGCGGGGGATGGGGGGAGGGAATAGCTGAGGAGGAGGCCAAGTGCATTTGAAAGGTGATAAATGTTCTGTGTCTTGACCTCAGGGGAGTAGTTTCATGGGTACATACATTGGTCAAAACCCACCGAATCATTCACTTAAAAGGTGATCTTTTTATTGAATGTACATTTACACTTCCATAAAGATGATGGAAAAAGAACCCAAAAGTATGCATATTTCAAATATATATACTTAATATGTAATAAATATAATAAAATATATTATATGTATTCAATATATGGCTTTATTTTGTTGTATTTATTATATATTTCTTTTAAAACTTATATTTAAACTGAGGTATAGATCTCTAACTTAATTTTGAGAATCATATATAAAAATCTTCATATGTTCCCAAATTTTTCATATTTATTGTTTTCATGTCTTTATCTTTTTCCTGCCATGCTCCATGACTGACCTCTACTGAGCATTAAGTAGATTTTACAAGAAAATTTATTATAAATCCTTAATAGGTATCCTTTCTACCAGTTATACCGGTTACTGTTTCTTGGCAAATACTTATATTTAACAAAACTGTTGCGTGTAAATAATGTATTTCTATTAGAATGGCTGCTAGAGCGATCTCCAGGGTCAGAATAATCATAAGCTCACCAGAAGGGCTTAGTGGGCTTAAACCTTACTTGCCATGGGGTGCGGTCTGTTGAAATCATTCTCTCACCTTTTTCTAATGAGCTTTAAATTGTTCTATTATACCTTTAAAATATATCTTCTGTCTTCAAAAATACTGAATCTGCTCTTGTAACAAATTACCACAATGTTAGTGGCTCAGAACATTTATAGTTCTGGAGGCCAGAGGTCAGTATTTATAGATTGGGAGGTCAGAGGTCAGAAGCGATTTTACAGGGCTGAAATCCACACACTGACAGGGCCATCTTCCTCTGTGGAAGCTCTAGGGGAGACTCTGTCTTTGCCTTTGCCAGCTTCTAGAGGCCACCTGGCTTACAGCCCCTGTTCAAAGTGCACCACTCCAAACTCTGCCTCCATCACTACACCTCCCCCCACGCGGACAGTCCCACCTGGTTCTTCTAAGGACCCATGTGATTACACTGGACCCATCCAGATAATCCAGAATGGCCATCCTACTCTAGATCTTTATCTCAATCACATCTGCAAAGTCCCTTTCTCTATGTAAGGTAACATCCTCACAGGTTTGGGGGATAAGGAAATACACATCTTTGGGAGACCATTCCACCTAGCGCAGTGTCCAAAACGTGTTGGCACGAAACCTCTCCTTTTTAAAAACAAAATGGACTTACAACAAAAAGCAAACAACCCAATTTAAAGATGAGTAAAGGATTCGAATAGACATTTCTCCAAAAAAGATATGCAAATGACCAAACGAGCTTATGAAAAGATGCTCAGAGTCATTAATCATGAGCGAAATGCAAATCGAAACCACAACGAGACACCATTTCATACCCACCGGGGTGGCTATTTTTTAAAAACTGGAAAATAATAAATGTTGACAAGGATGTGGCGAAATTGGAACCCTCTTGCTTTGCTGGTGGGAATAAATGGCGGTGCAGCCTCTCTGCAGAAGAGTTTAGTGATTCCTCAACAAGTTAAATATAAAATTACCCTATGACCCAGCAATTCTACCCCTGGACATATGCCTAAAAGAACTGAAAGCAGGTGTTCAAACAAAAACCTGTATGACGTCCATAACAGCCCGACTCACAAGAGCCAAGAGAGGAAACCAGTGCAAACATCCGTCCGTGGGTGAATGGATAATTAAATGTTGTCCATACACACAATAGGATATTATTCAGGTCTTCAGTCATGAAAAGGAATGGAGTACTGATACACGCTGCAATATGGATGAGCCCCAAAAACATGACGCTACGTGAAAGAAGCCACTCCCAAAAGGCCACGTATTGCATATAATTCCATGTATTTGAAATATCCAGAATAAGCAAATCCAAGGAGACAGAAAGCAGCATGGTGGGAGGGGGAGTTACTGCTTAATCTTATCGATTAAGGATCTCCATTTGGGGTGGTAAAATTCTGGAACTCGATAGTGGCGATGGTCGCACAACGTTATGAACGAATTTTGTGCCACTGAAGTATGCATTGAAAAATCATTAAAATGGTAAATTATAGTTTTGCATATTTTACTACAACTTCTAAAAACTATATACAAATGTTTCTTAATTCGTGTCTTTTAAAATTTCTTTTTGTGAACACTTTCATCCCTGTGTCTCATTGTCCCCGCACATTTCAAAACGTTCACACCCGGAGTCGGTCTTTTCTCCACGTGTAAGCAGCAGAGTTGTTTCAGCAACCTGTAGGTGGGACACTCACGTGTAAAGTGGGCTGCTGGCAGCTTCCAGATTTTCACGTGAGAAGGGTTTCAAGTCTGACTCCTTTAGTGACACCCAGGTTATTTTCCACAGTGAGTCATCGCACGTTTAACTGACATTCTAACGCGACATCCCAAATCATCGGCATTGTCTATATTGGATGAATCAGTGATTTTTTTAAGGATTGAGAGAAACCGTGTATCTGCAGATCATTTTTAAAGAGTCTTCCTTTCTTAGACACTAGCTACCATTCTGAGTTGACCTTGGAGGGAAATTACCACTTCAGCGAGTTGGACGCACAATGTTTGCACTGCACTTCCTTCAAGATGCAGTGAATATTTGCTCCTTGAAAACCTAACCTTGTATCTATAAGCAAAGTCCATAGATTATAAAACTACAATTGCAGTTTAATAAAGAGTGGGTTCTGTGTAAGATGTACAGCTGAAAATAATGTTATATTTTATATTAATTTGCCTTTTTGTGCTTGTGTAAATCCAACTGGCCCAACGGGCCTCCTGAGCATTTAACTAATAGTACGATTCTCTCCATTTCACTCAGGAGAAAGTTGCCCACGGGAAAGCAGGGACAGGTCCAAATATCTGGCTTCTAACGGCAGGGCCTGACTTCAAGAGAACACCGTTTCCAACATATATTCTGTGAACATCAGCCAGGTTTGGTTTTGTAAGTATGAGTTTCTAGTATAAATTAGCAAATATTGAACAGTATGACCTCATTTTGAACGCTGGCCATTTAGATGAATTTATTAAAGGCTCTGAGAATTCCTGTAGTAGAGAAACGTGCTAGATTTTGTTTAACCAAGCATATGTTTGATTCTAGAATTTATTATGACAAGTAATGCTGTTTACAACCTATGGAATATTATATTCTAAACGACTCATTAGAATTTCATGTACCCCATCGGTATTTATTTTTATCTTGCCCTTAATAATTAGCACATAGGAAGCAACATGATCTAATGTAGTGTAGAACCGGGAGCTCATTTTCATTCAGTCCCAAACAAAGTGCTATCATCTGCCAATTATGCCTGCAAGAAGGTGAATCACGTTAATATTGAGTATAAGAATTATATTACCATCATTAAATTCTACCGCTAATTATACATTTAGTGGAGAGAGCAGGTGTCCATAAAAGCAAGAAAATGAAGAAATACCCCTTCTTCACAGGACCCTCGTGAGCTATGTGATAAAGATTTGAAGAGCTAGTGCCAGAGAGCATGTGCTGGGAGTCACGGCCACAGACCAGGGCGTCCGTGTAAAAGAGTTTGGGGCAGGTTGGGACTCCTACTCCAAGACTGACGTGCAGGGACTCCCGGGAAGTGGATGGCTGAGGGTGTTAAGGGAGAAAACGTGTCTCCTTGACCCTCTTCTGCAGCAATGGCTTGACTTTTCCCCCCTCTGTGAGGCCAAGGCCCTACCCTGGATAGAGCAGCGTCTCCATCATGGTGCAGAGGCTGAGAGCAAGGGGAGAGCATTGGAGGGCTCTGTGTGTGTGTGCGTGTGTGTGACATCAAGCACACTGCAGCACTACTAGGTGTTCATGCCTATTCCTCGTCATTTGTCTAATTGAAATCTAAAAACAGGTGGTCACTGTAAAACAAACAACCTGTTAGACCGTCTTCAACTAGGGATCTCCTCCCAAAACCCCTGCTTGTTTCACAGTTGTGTACACAAAATGCAGTGTGCAGCTTTCCGACCTAACACTCAGCAGTAGCAATTGGTTTCCCCCAAGGGTCATGCATGTAGAAATAATCATAAGCAAATAAAAGCATGTAGCGTAAACAAGGTTAAAGTCATACGCTTCAACTGCATGACAAACTGTGTGGGCTACTAAATAGCAAGACCAACAAAAACAAAGCATATTTTAAGACTTGTGAGATCATGGAATGATGATAATTTGATTTGATTTAAAATATCCACAGCTTCCAAACTGGCTTAAAGACCTCGCCGGCTGCCACAGGGTACTCACAGGGATATTGCGGGCTATTTTAAATGTTCAGGGGAAACGCAGTGCTACCGGACACCTGCCAGCCGCCCTGCAAACTACTAGCTCCAGTCCGTTCGCATTTTCAGTATCGGACTGCGTCACATTCCTTTAGACACTGTCGTTTCTCTGCAAAGCTATGTCTTCGGTAGTTACTATGACAAAAACCAAGTGCCTCAACATTTTCTGATGTGGAACAGAAAATGAAGATGAAGGTGTTTTGCCTGGTTCCCAGCTAGTTGCAGATGCTTCTAGCTCCTCCAGCCCCGATTGAGAACAGGAATCATTTTCTGATTCACCTTTGCACGACGTCCAGTAGGAACACAAGGCGTCGCATACAGCAGGTCCCCCATAACTATCTGCGTCTTGTTACTGCTAGACGATGCAACAGAGCACAGCACATCACTACGGTGCGAAGTCCTGACCGTTGTGCATATGACAAGGGTGAGTGTGTTTTTGCAAATCAAAACTCCTGTGCTAAGGAGGCTGTGGGGAAATCATTTTGTCCACATGGGACAAAACAAGAAAATCCACACTTTTTTTTTCTGACCCCTCTGAGATACCACAAAGGCCACTGGCTTCCTCAAACTGTTAGAATGTGTGCAAAATACTTTTGTCAGTGAAAGAGGAAAGGCATCACCAAATAAAGCTCTCAAAGTTAAGAACAGGATAAAGGAGGCACCAGGTTTCTTCCAAATGTTCCAAATGTCCTGTGTCCTAGGAAAAAGACAACTTGCAGCCCCCCTGGGGAAATGAATAGGGACTGAGAGTCACAGAGACCCCACTGTGGAAGGGAAGGGATGGGGAGGACTTCAGATACATTGTTAAAAAGTGCAAAGTGAAGCTGTATATGGGTAACTGGCTTTGCAGCCATGTCAGGGATGATCAAGAGGGAAGACCAGCAAGCGGAAGGAGCTGACCAAGAAGGAACAGCATCTGGGCTGAGGCTGAAGAAGGAACTCAGCACAGCCCCACTCAGGACGGGCGGGTAGGAAGAACGGGGCCACACCGCACCATCGGTCACCGTGATCCATGTTTCCCCAGGCGTAGCAAGCAGAACCGGAGGCACGGGAGGGGATTCAGCTAGTACCGAATGGGGATGTCCTTTTCACTGTAATGGGTGTGTGAACATCCTATGCATTTTAAGATACACCTAGCATCAGACCCACAATTTCACAGTATTGTTGCCAACAAGAAGGCAGAAGTAGTGAGCATTGTTGTTACCACCTGACATGTAGGGGACAGACCTCAGGCCAGTCCCAGAGCTGCTAGGCGGGTCTGTCTGAACTCAGGAAGACAGGAGGCAAGTGTTGGAAATTGGACAAACACTATTTATGATGATTCCCCGAGAAATTGGCCCTGGCTTTTCTCAAACTTTCCAAGGCCTTGTTAGGCATTTTTTTTAACGTGCAAAGCCTAACTTTGGAAGAAAGAAGCTTATTTGCTGGGTGATCTGGGCAGGAGAGCAGTTGTTTGGAAAATTGCAGAGAGAACAAGTAAAATATTTCATGCCCAGGCAACCAAAGGTACAAGTCTCCAGACACAAAAGGAAAGGAAAGACCATGGATGCACATAGTAGCAATATCAAGCTTTGCTATATTCTGAATACCTAATGTGGCACAGGTCTAATTAGGAAAAAAACTTTCTTTAACCATAAATTGTCTCGTTTTATGCCTAATATTTCCTTTTGCCCCAAGGAAGGGAAGAGTTCACGTTGATTGGAGTAAGTGTGTCATTCTAAGGAATAATATAATAATTAAATACAAGATGAAAAATATTTTTATTAGTTCCTTCTCTGAAGGATGATCTTCAGGAAAAAAAGAAAAACTTAAGAGAATAATATTTCATGTTATTATTTTCCCACACTGATGTTCAGCAATTTCCAAAGAATTTCCTGTTTTTAGTGTTCTAATCCACTTATGCCCTCCTCAGGGAAAAAGATGATCAAGGAGTATTTCTTGGTAAATGCTCTGGATTTATTCCAGCTTGTTTTGTAATAAAAAAAAAAAAAAGCATTCTGGAACATGTTAGTTGGTAGAAACGAGACTGGGATGCTAGGAACGAGCTTCTTTAACAAGAGCGTTTTCCATGTGTTGAACTTGTTGAAATGCTACTGAATGGAGTGTTGAGAATTACCGAGAATGCTCTGTGTGTGTGTGTGTATGTGTGTGTGTGTGTGTGTATGTGTGTGTGTGTAGGAAGAGAAATATTCTTACTCAGTTAAAAGAATGTGCATTTACTTTTAGGACTCGAAAGCAATATCGATTTCTAGTCTTCTCATTTATCGCTAAATCATTTTCCCCAAGGAGAAGAAAATAATGCAAGAGAATTCACTGATATAATGAATTAATACTGAGTTAATAAACCACAAATAAACCCATGTCTTTATGGGTGCAAGTGTGATTTATTAAACACAAAGAAATCATAACAGTATCCCCAACTCCAAATCCAAATGTATATGAAAATGAAAAGCAACAGCTACCTATGGTATTTAAAATTAACTTCAGAATTCAGTTTAAGAAGTGGCTTAGTGTATGAATGAAAATTATAAAACACAATAGGACCCATCATCACCAGTGGGTATACAGAGAAGAAATCAAACACAAGGTTGAAAATGGTTTGTTCTGAAATGGGATCGTAGGGGCGCCTGAGTGGCTCAGTTGATTGAGCATCTGACTCTTGGTTTTGGCTCAGGTCATGATCTCGCAGTTGTGAGATGGAGCCCCACTGTCAGTGCAGAGCCTGCTTTGGATTCTCTCTCTCACGCTCTCTTTCTCTCTGCCTCTCCCCTGCTCATGCACACATGTGTGCTATCTCTGTCTCAAAATAAATAAATGTTTTTAAAAATGAGGTTATTAATGAAAGGTGGTAGGAGTTGAGAAGAGAGAGATCACTGTCCAGAGAGCAATTGAGAAGGCTTCAGGGAGGAAGCGGCATTTGATCTGGATTCTTGAGAAGTAGGACTTGGACGTGCAGAGATAAGTAGGAACAAGAGAAAGAAATTCTAGATAGAGGAACCACACACAATAAGCAGGAAAACAGAGAGATAAAAGCATGGGATGTATAGCCTTCAGGAAAATTAAATCGGTTTGGAAAAAAGTCAGTGTGTATAAAGGAAATTACTCATAATAGCTAAAAATTAAGTATAAATTATATGTGAGACATTAAGATGCAAATTAGGTCAAGCCCTTTCTTCTGCTGATTAATATTCACACATTTAAACTCAGGTGTTGTTTCTTCAGAGAAATCATGCTGCTCAGTTGGGGTTTCTTGTGCGTTCTCTCCTCACTCCCATACTTTCCTATCAAAGCACTTAACACACTTGGAAGAAATGCCTTATCCGTCTGTCTCTTTTCTCTGCACACTCTAGAAAGGCAGGGATGCAGTTTGTCTTGCTCACCAGCAAATTCCCAGCACTTAGTATAGAGGCTTTTATAATGTGTCATCATCATTTATGAAGGGGAAGGAGGGAGGGAGAAAGGAAAGAAGAGGCAAAAAATGGTAGCCAAGGCCAAATCCTGAAAAGTCTGAATGTCAGATCAAAACGCTGAAAATTCAGTAGCATGTCATTGAAAGTGTCTGAGCTGGGGCTTGGGAGGTGGGGTGGCTGAAACGATCAAACCACAGGCAGAGGGGGAGTCATCCAGCCATAATGCAGAGGACGAATGGGGCGGTCCGGCTGCACCAACCATCACACACCGAGAGCTTAGTCAGGTACATATGAGTGGTTGATAGACCCTTAGGTAATGGAGAAGTTTTGGTAGCCACAGTGTGAGTTTCAGGAGCCTCTATCTTCTTTAGCCAGTGGACTCTCTTATGTCTCTAGAGGCGTGAAAATGCCACCAGAGACTGCTTGGTACTATATAGAAACGGTCTCTTCTGGAACAGCTGATTATTGAGGATAAGTTTTTTGTTGAACTATAACCCACTTAAAAAAGAGATCACATGTAATGTCATGGAATCACATGGAAGAGTTTGAATTGGTTCAGCCCATAGCTTCTGAGGCAGTGCACAAAGGGCAGATTTGAGGTAAAGCCTAGAGATAAGCACAGCTCTCCCATTTGTTCACCGATGACTGTAGGTGAGTCCCCGAGTGTCTCTGATCCGGTTACCTCATCAGTGAAGTGAGGGATTTAGTACAGGAAATCACTAACTTGCCTTTAGAGCTACTCTGTTGTAACTGTATTACTTTAAAGCATTACAAAATGAAATATTTACAATAGCATCACAAATTGCTAAAAGGTATACATTTTTTATGACCATCTTAAAAATAAATCAATGCAGTATTCTCGAAAAGGAGGACATTTATACAGTTTGGTTGAGTCAATTCTCCATTTTGAAGGTAAAACTGAATAGTGATGGAATTATCCAATGATATTTACTTTCAGAATTTAAAATGGGGTTAAAAAAAAAGTCTGCTAAAATTTAATAAATAGTAGCCACCATTGTTTATTGAGTTGGGTTTATGAAGGTTGAAGACATGAAGGTAGAGTTTGAATAAATTTCAATGCATGTAATATAGATACTAACTGATTACTACTGACATTTCCAATTCTCTAAGAAATCTAACTAGTTGCCAAATGACTTACAGACAGCACAATGAGTCTGATGTAAATACCTAAAGGTATTATTTTAAATATTTGCTAAGACTCAGTATCATCATTCTAATCACATGAGTCAATTTTTCTTCCCTCCAAAGTCAGAACACTGTAGAAAGAGCATGTTTCTTGAACAATAATTGTCTTTTTTATTCTTAGTTAGGAATGGTCACGGTAAACATATATTATTTACTAATGAGCTTAATTTAATATTAGTTTAAGGTCTTAATGTTAACTAAAGGTCTAGAAATTACAAAATTCACCAACATATTAAGCCCTTACAGTTTCATGAGGTTCACAGGATTAAAGGATATTCATAATTGAAATTTAATTGGACCAAGCACAATTTTATATTTTTTAACACTAAATCATTTGTGATTATGATAATAACTTATTGGGCCCATAGAGCTAATATAGATTTTTTTTCAAATTTTAATCATAGAAATTATACCCAAGTCTTGCCTTACCTAAAATATTAAGCTAATAATTTTTATCAGGTAATAATATGTAGAGTTTCCATAAACTATAATTAAATTACTCTTATGTGATGAAAGAGCCTTCTTTTTAAAAAGGTAAACCCGAAAAATGTGTGATCCCCCAAGTTTTTTGAAAGAAGTTAAAAATGGAAGAGGAAAGAAGACATGAGAGAGAGTGCTTGAGAGAGATGATTAAATTATCACCATTAAAAGCTAATCACCGTCTTCCGTCACAGAGAGGAAAGGTGTGCAGGGAAGACCAGTGTCTCGTTTACACACACACTCATACACGTGTAGTCCCTCACACACACATGCACACACTCAGACAAAACCCTTAGGCACCCACCCAGCAAGGTAAAGAGGGATCTCCTGTTTTAAAGAAAGTAGTCTCCCTTTTAGATCAATAAGGCAGATGGTCCCGATTTATATTCTAATGTAGATTCAAACAGACAATCATGAGTATGTCAAAAGTTTCTCTAAGTGGTCATTGCAACTCCAGTCAAACACAGTGTACTTCTGCCAGTTAGAGAGATGCGCGCTTACGTTAAAGGGAGCAAGTGTTCGTCCCAGAGGGCCAGCCACACTGAGAAGATCGCATGAGGACTGCAGCAGACAGCAGGATTGGTTCTTGGACAACTTCTACAACTTCGTGTCTGTAGAGTATGCCTACAGACCAGTCATCACTAATTGGAAGCCCAAGGAAATTCCCCAAAAAATAGGCAGAAGAAACGAAATAAAACATTTCTCAAGGATACAAACATAGGACTGAAGAAAGTTCTTGTAAGTTCCTGAAAAGGTGAACGGAGCCAAAGTTTGTCCAAAGAACATCAGTCTGATGAGAACTGAACTCATGGAGGATGGACTTCTGGAGCTTGTGCCCTTCCCTCCCTTAGGACTTCCTCCCTAGGCTCACAGGAGAAGTGAGGAGGGCATATGGCGATACATAGAGTGGCCGTGTTTGTCTATCAAATGTTCGTATTTAATCAGATAATGAAAGGATATATATATATATATATATATATATATATATATATATATATATATTTAATTTAGAGAGAGAGTGTGTGTGCATGCATGAGAAGGAAAGGGGTGGAGGGAGGTGGGGAGAGAGAAAGAGAAAGAGAGAATTCCAAGCAGGCTTCACGCTCAGTGCCAGCCACTGGGGGGCTCGATCTCACAACCCTGGGATCATGACCTGAGCAGTAATCAATAGTGAGGTGCTCAACCAACTGAGTCACCCAAGCACCTCTCAAAACATTTTTGAATGGGTCAGCATAGTAAGGAGAGAGTCTTTAAGTAGCTATTGATGAATAATAGGTTAGTCTTGATAAATTAGCAATTTGAGTTGGTTCAGTCTTATCTCCTAGGAGAAAGTATTTCCTGGAGTAAGCAGCTAAGTTATTTTTGCTTGATCTCAACATTGTCTAGTATGCTTCCTCCCAGAATTATTTAGCACAGGAACAAAAACCGTCAGTTTGGGCTTTCATGATATACAACATCATAGAGGTTATGAGTGTGGGCTCTGGGTTTGTACCGCCTGTTTTCTGAGCCCAGCCCCTTAGCTAATGAGCTGTGTGACCGAAGCCACTGAATTCTCTTTCCGTGGCCTCTGTTGTCTCATCTGCATAATCACAGCTTGTATTTACTGCCCTATTCCTACTGTATTCCAGACAATGTTTGAAGTATTTTACTTAATTTTTTACAACAGCCCAGTGGGGAAGACACAGTTGAGCACTTTTGCCAGGTGAGGAAACAAAACCAAAGGAGTTTAATAACTACCATCACGTCACGAGAAAGTAGAAGAGCCACGACGTGGCCTATGGTGGCCTTCAGAAAGCTCCCAGTTCATCACTGTTGTGGTCTGCCCCACGACAGGCTCGCCGTGAGGACTGAATGAGGTAATCGATGCGAGACACCTGGTTCCTGACATGTGATGAGTAATCGCTAAATGTGAGCCGCTACCATTAAATTATTAAAATGAAAACTCAGTGAAAGTGCAGTTGGGAAGAAAATAGGATGCAAACATTGGTCCGTCTCTGATTTTGAGATTTCGCAAGGTGCAAAGTCTAAAAGTCATAACTGTTTTGTAAAAAGAGAAGAAAAAATTCCCCTGTAAAATAAAAACAGGTAGCATACGTTACAGTCCTTCTTGCTGCACCACATGGTCAGGGATTACAAGGTTTGCAGAAAGTCATTATTACGCGCCACTCTGCTACCCCCCAGCTGAGAGACAAGAAAGTGTCAGTCTTCCAAGTTGGAACAGAGGATAGCGTGTCTCCATGGGATGTATCGATGTCTTCTCTCTGTCTTTAACACTTAGTTCTAAACTGCCTCCCCTGGGCAGTCTGAACACTCCGCTGGTTAGAGAAATGAGTAGGTGCCTTAACCTGCCAGGGCAGCTCTGCCCCCAGGACAGAAAAGTCTGAGGCCAAAGGAGCCACAAAATCCTGTAGGTGGTGTCCGTGTCTCCCTGACGGAGCCACACGATGGTAAAAATAACGTAATGTTCAGCACTTGCTATCTGAACCGCCTCTCAGTGTTCCGAATCTGTTAATGCTCACTCAGCCCTATAAGGTAGGTTCTATTCTATTATTGCCCCCCCTGCCAAGATGAGTAACTGAGCCACAGAGTGAAAGTAAGTACTTGCCCCGAGTCAAACAGCTGAGTAAAACACAGGTCCCGGATTTGGGCCCGGGGCAGCTTGGGTCCAGAATGCGTGCTCACCATAACGTCGCAGGGCTGCCGGGGGGACCTAGTACACCTCAGCTACCCTCGACATAGATTGAATTAAATACATCTATTCGATAATATACAGAGGAAGCTGAGAAAAAAAAGCAGAAGCAGGGATCAAGGTAGATTTCCAGAGATGTGGGGAAAATTAAAAGGCAACGTGTTTCCCTTGTGGAATGAAGAGTTAAGATGAAGCAGAGGGCAGTGGTTAGGGCGCTGGCCCAGGGCAGGCACAGGGCAAACAGGAGCTGATGGACTGATGCCGAGTGTCATTAAACCATTGCTCTTAGTGGGAGCTTCCTCATCCAATGACCTACCTAATTGTCTCCCCGAAGGAAACAAGAGCTCTTGTTTTTAACTGGGGGACGGGTGTGGGGCAGGGGAGCACGGAGTAGACAGGCCTGGGGAGCACGGGGTAGACAGGACTGGGATGGGCGAGAGTGACAGCCCACGTGAGCTGAGGAAGCCAGCCAAGATCTGGGCAGGACAGGCTTGGGGAGATCGTGTATAAAATGAGAATAAATGTTATTTGTTGCTGCCTTTTTTTAAATGTTTACTTATTTTTGAGAGACAGAGACAGACAGAGACAGCATGCGAGCAGGGGAGGAGCAGCGAGAGAGAGAGAGAGAGACACACACACAACTCAAGACAGACTCCAGGCAGAGCCGGACAGGGACTTAAACCCACGAACAGTGGGATCATGGCCTGAGCGGAAGTCAGACACCTAACCAACTGAGCCACCCAGGGGCCCCGAGTTGCTGCCTTAGGAGATGTGTGCATATACCTATTTTGGGGTAGAAGCTGAGCCCCAGGACCTGAGAGCCAGGTACCCCATGCTTCAGGGAAGGGGGAAGCCAGCTCTGGGTGGGGGAGGGAGAGGAAGCTGGCAGTGGGGAGAATGCAGGGAGCGGAAGTCAGGAGCCCCAGCCAGAGCTGGGGGGAGGAGGGGGAGGAAGAAAGGGAGCCCTAGAGGCCAACGCCAGCAGGTGACTGACTTTACAGGACAGCATCAGTGCCCAGCAGGGATGGCCAAGTTGTCTCTGCAAAAGCGAGAACCCCCCTCCTCCGTCTCCAGTGTGGAGTCCTCAGAAAGAACCGCAGTGATGCTAGCTGGCCCTTCTCTGCTTGGTCACACGCCTGGGCCCATGGGTCACAGCCAGCGTGGTGCTAGGACCTGGTGTGCAGGGGAGTTCATGGCCCCAGCGGCTGGAGATGACTGGCCCGTGGGGAACAGTGCTCAGAGGCTCACTGCATGGTTCCAGAAGCCCTTCCAGAAAGGAGCGTCCTCGCTGGGTGCTGCAGCCACCGGAGCACAGCCTGCTGACGCGCCCGCCTTTGGCCCCTCACACTCCCACCCCCTCCACCCGCATCCCGAGAGCTCCTCCCCACATGAGCTCCAGGCACTCAAGTCTTACCCTGCTTTGCACTGGGGAAAACCCAGAACTAAGACAGTCTCCATGGCTTTTGCGCGAGTGGACTGTGAAGGCTTCCGAAGCAGGCAACTCTGCCCTGAGTGCGGCCTGACAAAAAGCCAACTAGAAAGTACCCGCCTGGGTGCCGAGTCTCACCGACAAGAGGAGTGCCGTCCCCGTGGCTCTGGGACTTGCAGTCAGAGATGCCCGTTTCCTGCTGCCTTAACCTCCCTCTCTCTCATTCTTTTTATCTCTCCATCAAGGTGTCTGGCTGCCTCTGTCTTCTGTGTCCTGCCAGCAGTGATGCTAGCTGCGCAAACTTCCCAGTTAAAAAACGGGCTGAAGAATTTGAACAGGCACTTCCGAAAGGAAGACATACATGTGGCCAATAAGCACGTAAGCAGTTCTCAACATCATTAGTCGTGGGGGAGACGGGCATTAGGACCGCAAGGAGAAGGCACCGCACGCTCCCCAGAGTGGCTAAAGGTCAAAAGAGTGGTAGGAGTTGGTAAGACCGTAAATGGTACGGCCCCTTTGAAAAGAATTGGCAGTTTTATAAAAAGCTAAATGAACACTTATGGTTCAGCAATTCTACTCAAGAACTCCACCCAAAGGCAGGGGCGTCTGAGTGTCTCAGTTGGTTCCACGTCGGACTCTTGATTTCAGCTCAGGTCATGACCTCACGGTCATGAGATCGAACCCCATGTCAGGCTCTGCACTGACAGTGCGAAACCTGCTTGCGGTTCTCTCTCCCTTTCTCTCTGCCCTCCAGTGCTCATGTGTTCTCTCTCTCTCTCTCTCTCTCTCTCTCTCTCTCTCTCTCTCAATCTCTCTCAAAACAAACTTTTTTTTTTTTAAAGGAATCCTTCTGGAGATGAATGAAAACATGACCACCAGAAGATTTATACAAGGATGTTCATAGCAGTGTTATTCAGAAGAGGCAAAATGCGGAATCCATCCAGGTGCCCATAAGTAAGAGAATAATATTTATATAAAGCAATAAACATGGATGAACATGAAAATATTAGGCCGAGCAAGAGGATCCTTATCAAAAGCTAAAATGGTAAATACTATGTGAACGTTTAGGACACACAAAATTAGTCTGTAGAGCTGAAAAATGAAAAAGAATGATTGACTTGTTGCAGTCAGAATGATGCTTGGAAAGGGATAAGAGAGAACTTTCTGGTGTCAAGGAAAAGTTCTGTGTCTCGATGAGTTTTGAGTTCCACGATTTTATGCATCTGTCAAAACCCACAGAATGATAATTTAAGATACATATATTCTATGTAAATTTTACCTCAGAGGCAAAAAAATGAACCATAAACAAATATTGAGTGCTAATTAATGATATATACAATGAAGTATTTAGTGGGATATGTACTAATGTACACAACTTACGGTTGAAGTGCATTCAAAAATGGTTTAATGTGTGCATAGACTTACTTCAGTAAGGGTCAGAAAACGTGACTTACAAGCTCTGGGACTTGGGGCATGGTGCTCACTCTCCTCTTTTTGGTAGCTTTAGAATTTTCCATAAAGTAAAGTTCAGAAAATCAGGAATAACAACCAAAAAAGAATACCTGCTTTTATTGAGAAATTACTTTGTGCCATGCTCTCTGTTATCCTTGTACCTTACTTTATTTTTTTTTTAATTTTTTTAATGTTTATTTCTTTTTGAGAGACAGAGAGAGGCTGGAGGAGGAGTAGAGTGAGGGAGACAGAGAATCTGAAGCAGGCTCTTCATTGACAGCAGAGAGCCTGACGCAGGGTTCGAACCCATGAACCGCGAGATCATGACCTGAGCCGAAGTCGGGTCCTTTACCGACTGAGCCACCCAGGCGCCCCACCTTATACCTTATTTTTAAATTCTCTCAAAATCCTGAGGGTGGATATCATTGTCTCCATTTATCCTCGGGAGAGAAAACTAACACACAGAGAGGCTAAATGAACTTTTCCAAGATCAAATGGCATAAGATAAAATGACGCACCTACTTTGGAAACATTCTGTCAGTTTTCTATAAAACTAAACACGTACTTCTGGCACAGAAATTCCTCTCAAGAAATCCTTCCCGAGAGGAATGGAAACATATGTCCGTGAGAAAGGCTCGTACGAGAATACTTGTAGCAACTTTATTTGTATGTAGTATAGAATCCAAATACAGGTCTTCCCCAGTTTCAGCTCTCAGCTTTCACGATATCCTGGTTTAAAAACACGGAAGCCTATCCTCGGTCCTCAAGCACCTGGTGTTTAGGCGGGCAACCAGGTGTATGTTTACAAAAGAATGTGTGTCTTTCTGTTTTTCTCAATATCTCTCTTGATCGTGACACCCAGACGGTGCTAGCACACGAGGTGAAGGGTGACAAATCAGAGCCAAGAAGATGAGATCCTGAGAACCAGAGGAGTGTGAGGCGGGCAGGCTGGCACACGGCTCTTCCATGTCTGAGGAAGCCGGGGAAAGACCGGCCGCAGGACCCTGGTGGCGCCTGAGTCAGAAGGGCCGCGCATCCACACACAGTGACCAGCAGAGATGTACAGTGCCCCAAGACCAACAGAAGACCGCAGTAGGTCTCAGGCCAATCTGAAGTCGAAGGCAAGAGTTTTGGCTGCAAAAAGAACTAGATTTACAACTATAGGATCTAGCGGTTGCTGTTGTTTAATAGATTTTAATTTTTTAAAGCAGTGTTAGGTCCACCCCAAAACTGAGCAGAAAGTAGAGAGACTTCCCATGTATCCCTCACCACAGCACAGTACAGCGCCTCGCACTGTCAGCATCCCCCGTGGGTTTTGACAAATGCATAATGGCCTGTGTCCACCATTATAGCGTCACACAGAGGAGCTCCACGGCCCTAAAAATGCCTGTGTCATACCTGTTCCCCCCTCCCTCACCCCAAACTCCTGGCAGCCACCAACCTCTTGACGGTCTCCATAGTTTTGGCTTTTCCAGAATGTCATAGAGCTGAAACTATACATTGGGCGGCCCTTTCAGATTGCCTTCTTTTAATTACTCATATGCATTTAAGATTCTTCTCCTGGCTTGATAGCTCCTGTCTTTCTAGCACTGATTAATAGTCCATTGTCTGGGCATACCACTGTTTATTTAGCCGTTCACCCGATGAAGGACAGCGCGATTGCTTCCGGGTTTCGGCAGTTATGAATCAAGCCTCTGTAAACATCCACGTGCAAGTTTTCCTGCAGACACAATTTTTCAGTTCATTTCAGGAGATGGGAGCAAGAGGACTGGATCATATGGTAAGAATATATTTAGTTGTGCGAGAAACCACCAAACCGTCGTCCAAAGCGATGTCCCGTTTTGCATTCCCACCAGCAATTAATGGAATTTTTTGTTGTTCCACATCCTCGTCGGCATTCGGTGGTGTCGGTGTTCCAGAATTTGGTCATTCTAATAAGTGTGTAGCATTATCTCGTTGTTTCAATGGGCATTTCCATAAAGATATATGGTCTTGAACACCTTTTCATGTGCTTATTTGTCATCTGTATAGTGTCAGGAAGGAAGAGTTTCCTCTACCCTTCGAGAACCTTATAGCTGGACTAAGAATCACATTGACGTGAGACAGATTAACAGGAGAAAATCAAATTTAATCGTGTGCATACAGGGAATCCACACAGACGTAGAAATCCCAAAGATGGGCAGGCAACATGTTTCTTATATCAGCTAAGGAAAGGGCTAGGGTCTGAGGATATCAATGGGAGAAAGACTGTTAGCAGGAAGGTGAAAGCAGCTGTTTGGAAAACAAAAGTTGCCCCATTACGTAGGTAAGTTTCTTAGGTAAGGTGGGGGGTCTCTGTTAATCCCTCTCTTCCTGGTACAAGCAGGCAGTTGAGGGGGACACAAGGATCTTTTCTAGAATCTGGTGGCTTTGGATTTCTTTTCACTCAAAACAATGTTCATACCGAAGTGCCGCGTTTCGAGGAGGCCTGCCCTTAGTCCCTACATCTTCTGCGGCGAAGTGTCTGTTCAAGTCTTTGGTCCCGTTTTCGATCGTATTGTTTGTTTTCTTATTGTTGAGTTTTCAAAGTTCTAAGTACACATAGCAATGATTAACCAAATACATATTTGCAAGTGTTTTCTCCCTCACAGTCTGTGGCTTGTCTTTTCATTCTTTTGACATTGCCTTTTGCAGAGCAGTTTTTAATTTTAATGAAGGTCAGCTTATCAATTATTTCTTTCAGAGATCATGCCTTTGATGTTGTATTTTAAAAGTCATCACCACATCCAAGGCTTTCTCCACAGGGCCGAGGGTGCCAGAATATGCCACCCCAAAGTATGCTTCTTTGGCATATGGATTGTTTTGAGCAAAAAAAACCATCGAGCACCAGCAGATACAGAAAAAGCTCTAAAAACAGGTCACGGTTTCCTTTTCGGAAGGAAATTTGCATTTAAAAGGAAGGTTCCATTTGTAGAGAAGTTTCTCTCTCCTTTACCAGCCAGAGGACTGTTAACAACACTTATCGATGGAGAGACTGAGACTTCATCTGCATAGTAAACATTGCTGAGTAATGCTATTTAACATGCCTGCACCTGTCACCTTCGCACAACTTGCCTCCCCAGCCCAGAAGACCAGAATCCCTGCTCCTTGGTTTCAGTCTAAAATGACACGTAAACTCAAGTCCTAACCCCTTAGAGTTAACTCCTCTCTGAGTACTGCCGTGTGTAAGCGTAATGCACATGCTAATAAACTTCCGTTTGTTTTTCTTTTGTTCATCTGTCTCTGGACACTCCCGCTTCACAGGCTCCTGCTAGAGAACGTAAGATGGGTAGAAGAAGCAAAATTTTCATCCCCTACAGGACCTAGTTTTGAGGGCCAGTGTTCCAGGGTACCCAGTGATCAAAAATGAATTACTTAACTTCACCAAAACTCTCCATATTAAAGTGAGTAAAATAATAGTTTATAAACACACAGTTTTTAGTGAGACTAAGCAAGGCAATGAATAAGAGGAGTCTCTGTACATTAAAAATTTAAGAAAATTAACATTTAAGGGTTTTAAAGCACCGAGAGTACTGATGTGGTACTATGTAAAAACCCGTAGCCAATGCTGAGGAGACCTAACACCGTAACCACTTGCACTTGTAGGGGAGTAAAATGCACCTCGCCAAAATATGCCTCTTTGACGTATTGATTATTTTCAGCTGGTTGTTTTTATGAAACTGCAGACACAGGAAGTGCTCTGAAAACCTAGTAAAAGTTGCCCTTTGTAAGAGATGTTTTCGTTTAGAAGGGAAATCCCCGTTTGTAAGGATGTCTCCTTCTGTACCAGGAAGAGACGAATGACTACATCTCTAGAAACTCTATCAATGGAGAAGGCGAGGACTTAAATCTCATAACAACCTTACCCTTGTGTATGCTTTTACTGGTAACCTCCCGTAACTAGCCTCTCCTCCATGTTTTCTTTAGTTTTTAGCTAAAGAAAGTGGTGGCATGGGCCATTTCTGATAGTTACTCAGTTTTTTTTAGTATCTCCCATGTTAATGTTAGTAAATTTTTGTTCATTTTCTTCCTGTTAATTTGTCTTTTTATTACAGTGGTATTGTTTAGCAAGCCCTCTTGCTCAACTATAGATTCCAACAGTTAAAACCAGAAATAGACAAGACCACTTAACTCATGCTCTAAAACCCATGGTGCTTACCTCTCGCTCTCTCTCTACATATATAAAGAATTTATATGTATATATGTATATTTGGATACATATATACTTACATATAAAGAATATATGTATATTAATATAAAATTTCTTTATATATAATATTTATAAATACATATATATATATGAATGTTTATTTATTTTTGAGGAGAGAGCAGGGAAGGGGCAGAGAGAGGGAGACAGAGAATCCCAAGCAGCCTCCACACTGTCAGTGCAGATCCCAACGTGAGGCTCGATCCCACAAACCATGAGATCATAACCTGAGCAGAAATCAAGAGTCAGATGGACACTCAACTACATGAGCCACCCAGGTGTCCCCTGCATTGTTCTTATTTCTAATTGCACTTTCTTGAGTCAACTTTGCAATGACCTAGGTCATCCTGACCACCAGACCAGAAAAGCCCTGACAGCAATGGAATACCTTGAAGACAACACCCCACCAGTACCCCTTCCCTGCTCACGCTCATGGGCTGAACACACCCCCACCCGCGATCACGTGCTCTCTGCCTGCTCTCTTCCACACGCCCTCCTGAGCCTCTCCTTACAGGGCTCTACGTGCCCATCTTGCCAGCACAGAGACTCGAGCCTGCCACCTCCCCTGGCTGCTAGCATTCTAAATAAATTTCTCCCTTTGTCTTTTCCAAACTCTGGTCTCTAGACTTATTGGAGTTCTGGTTTACCATTTCAAGTTCATCTGCATTTGTTCGGCAACAGTGTTGGCAAGCCGCACCAGGGACTATGCTTTTGATTTGTCCAATGCCCTCTGGATCCCCAGGATGGAGCGGGTGGCTGTGGCGGTGTGCCAGGGCTTACCAATGTGTTTCAGTCGTTTTCTGAGTGAGCAGTTGGGATAGATCGGTCAACAACAGCATCGCACCTAATAACCTAGGAGAGTAGAGGGAAAATTGTCTTTCCTCCCTGACACTTCACCTGTTTTCTGGATGGCATGAGAAAATTCTAGCAGGAGCTAATTTGGGACTTGCAAACAGATGCCTGTGTCCTTATCGCTGTGAAGGAAAGTAGTCTTTCCTGGCTCCATTTCCTTGTCAGGAATAGGAATAATGATGGTTTTATAAGCAGAAAGAGTTAGGGGTCCCTGGAAAAGAAAGACTGCCATAGCTTTCTTGACATAATAGAGTCATTTAACCACCCCACCAGCCCCACTCACCCCCTACCCCTGGCATCTAGTGAAGGAATGTAAGAACAAACAGCCACTCTCAGGCCAGGAGATGGCCCGATCATACGGGGGACAATAAAGCAGCGGTAAAGCTCCCAGTGCCGATTCAAAAGTGAAGGCTGATCTGACACATTCTTGAGTGTTCTCTGCAGCATCTAAACCCCTTTGAGCGCTCAGACATGGACCAGTGGGAGCCAGAGAACCGATGATGCTGACCCTTGCCCCCCTCACGACCATGTCCTGGACTCAGTCACCTTAGGGTGACATTTGCCCCTGTTCCATGTTGCATTCCCCATTGTGCAAGCCCCTTCATGAATATGCATGAACCCTTAGCTTCAAACTTCCCCAGTTTCGTTGTGCAGGGCACGCTGCTTTGGGGAAGATACTCAGTGTTCTCCTTTACTTGTTGCAAGTAGAGGCCTTCCTTTTCCTATTCCTTGGTTTGGTTGTGTCTTTTGGCTCAACATCCACCACAAGGCAAACCCAGTTTCCAGTAATAGTTCTAGTACTTGGAATTGTTGCAAATATTGCCAAATGACAAAACTGAAACAATTTAGTAACAAGTTTGATGTCCTTTACGAAAGGAAAAACAATCCTTGCACCACGGGAATCCAGTGCCTGACAAGCACTGGGCTGATCCAGAGGGTTTTGGGGCAAGACCCAGTTTTATAGAATGCTAGAAGTGGCAAAAGGGAGACACGCATGATTGACGGGGAGGTTGGGGCGTTTCCTTTTAAGGCTAACAGAACCTGTTTTCCAGAGTAAGAGGAGCCATCAAAAGTGGAGTTGGAGAATGATGATTGATGCATTTTAGGTGTCCATGACAAGCGTTTCTCTTAAGTGCGGGCTGACTTAAGTTTGGATTTGTGATGTGGGGCGGGCCACTGGGGCGGCCTCCATTTTGTGGATCCCGATAGGTGAATTAACTTTATCAGCATTGAATGAGTTAACACAGAGAAGAGGTCCTGATACAGAACAAGGGGTCGCTGAAGGCTGGCAGTTGTTATTGGTAGTGGTGTTGCCACGGGATCCTCGCACAGAGAGTCCTGACACCGAGGTTTTTCTTTCTAGGAAGCAACTTCATTCCTGCCGGCACCGCTCAGTCGGGTTCACACCCAAAGAACTGAGCGCTGAGCGTCACGTGGCATGGTTTTCTATACATTTTCTAGTTCTTTGTCTCCCATATATGGTACCACACACAAACACGCAGTCTGATTTAGTGGTCTCATGTTACAAGGTCATGAGGGATGTAGTCACCTACGGGCATAGCCAGGTTACCTGGTGGGTTTGTTTGGGCTTTTTTCTCTTTTTTTCCCTTTTCTCTTTTTTTTTCCTTTTTTCTCTCTCTTTTTTTTTTTTCCTCTCCTTAGGGAGGGGACCCTACCATAACCCTGTCCCTGTTATTAGCCAACTGCAGATGTTGTTGGAGGAGTAAGGTCTTAGGAGCTTCTCCCACTCCTGACACTCTCTGTCAAGCTCTCTGGCTCTATGTGTCTTTTCTTCAACTACTTGTATTATGAAGCTCAAGTATGAGAGTGTGTATGTATGTGTGTCTGTGTTGTGTCTGTGTGTGTATTTTAGTTTGTGCTTTATTGCATAGATAATTTATTGCACAAATAACATTCCTTGTTCCTAGCCTCTTGTATGAGTAATAATCTTTTTAATATTTCTCTGTCAACTCACCTTCATCTCCTTTCCTCATCCTTACTTCCCTACACTCATTGCATTTCTAAGAAAACAATCTCATTTTACGATTAAATTTATTTCTAGAGATATTCAAAACCACCGAGTTTGAGTAGTTCTCAAAACCAACATTGGGGTGCCTGGGTGGCTTAGCCCCTGAAGCCTGTGACTTTTGGTTTCAGCTCAGGTCATGAACTCACCGTTCGTGGTTTCAAGCCCTATGTCAGGCTTTGCACAGAAGATCTCCTTCTCGCTCTGCTCCTCCCCCACTCGCATGCATGCGTGCGTTCTCTCTCTCAAAAATAAAAATAAATAAACATTAAAAAAAACCAACATCAATTTGGCATTTCTAGGCATTAAGAAAAAAGCCAATGTCACCAATTATGTAGCAACTAAGAAGTCTGCAATTATAGAAGACATGGATATCATAGGTGATACAGAACTGTTGAAAGTGCAGGTTTGAACCCCTGACCTGCCGCTATTAGCTGTGCGACATTGAGCGAGTCAGTTCAGCTTGCTGAGCCTCAGTTTCTTTAACTATAAAATGAGAATAATACTATGTACCTCTTGTGAAGATTAAATGAGATAGTTACCTTAAAATGCTGACTACGCAAGGCTGGCCTTATAAACTACTAACCAAAATTTTTAGGTTGAATGGTCTTAGATTTGAATTGTCACTTTTACAGAAATCTGAACTTTGGGCAGTGCCAAAGCTTTTCTGAAAATCTCTAACTCATTAGATATACGTGATTTTGTTCCTAACTATTGCATATGACTCATGGCCGCTGTCTCACTTGTTTGCGTGTATGACTCATTTGATCTGGGAGCTGGCATGGCCCTGAACCGGGACAAGGATTTTGAGCCCTTTTATCATGCATGACCAGGAAGAGATCAAAGTAGCCTTTATTTTTCTTTCCGAAACTTAATACAAACTGACAGACCATAAGCAGCAATTTCTGTATCCTGTGTCAGTTCCAAGGAACACACCACACCTCCTGACCCTTCCCTGACCTACGCCATGCCTCTGGCCACCAAAGGAAATCTACTTCTCCTGCTCACCCCTTCTCTCCTCTCTGCTTTACTCTCCAAGATCTGCTAAATAAAAAGTGTCACACCTCCAGGTTCCTTTCAAAACATTGTACAGTCCTCGTTTGTTTGAAAAAAAGAGAGGAAGGAAGAAAGCTGCCCGTGGTTTCTGCCTCTGAAGCAGCCGGCGGGAAGGACCCCCCCACGGTTCAGCATGGGGTATGCAGCTCCTAGAAAGGGGATTAGCTGAAGATGACTTTGATGGTTGGGACAAATGGACCCCTAAAATGTATGTAATTTTTCCAATCGCAAGTGGCTACTGAACTGATGGGGTGGAGAAGAAACTTGATTCAGTCTTGGATAAACCTTTTGGCAATTTCGTGAACTCGGACAAATTTTATATGAAAGCCAGTCGTGGGGATAGAACCTGCTTTCGTCTAATAATGTTTGTAAAATTCCTTTGCAGACTCAACAAAAAAGATTTTTTTAAATTCAAAATGCAAAAGACATAGTGAATCTGGAATGTTTTCTGATCTACTTTAAAATTCACATCTTTGGTGTTAAATTCAATGTTAAATCTTGCATTTCCACTTTAAAAATACTGAATTCAGTATGAAATTAAACATGATTGATGTTTTTGAGTGCAGTCACTGTGCACTATACCTGAAAATTTCTAAAAGCCAGTTATTTTTTCATTACTATAAGAATAATTATAGTAGAGCTGCCAGACTTAGCAAATGAAAATACAGAACTCCTATATTCTGAAACTCAAGTTTAACCAGGCATCCTGTATTTATCTGGTAACACTAAATTAGAGAAAAATCCGAAACAATAAAGAAATTAAAAATTAAAATGTTGACAATCCCATAAAACTAAGCTGGGTGGGGCTGGTATCCGATTCATTGGTATCAGAAAATCATTTATAAGAGTCAGGCACATAAACTGGACCCCGACTCTGCAAGATTAAAGATATCCAGATAAAACCAGAGAAGTTAGTTTTAACGTAGACAACAAACAAAAGTTTAATGTCTGTAAGTAACATAAAGTGTTTAAAAATTTAGAAGGAAATACCAATGACCTATTAGAAGAATTAGTGAAGGCTATGGGGGCGCCTGGGTGGCTCAGTCAATTGGGCTTCTGACTTTGGCTCAGGTCATGATCAAGCGGTTCATGGGTTCGAGCCCCGCATCGGGCTCTGTGTTGACACCTGGAGCCTGCTTCAGATTTTGCGTCTCCTTTTCTCTTTGCTCTCCCCCACTCATGCTTGCTCTCGATCTCTCTTTTTCTCTTTTTCAAAAATAAACAGTAAAGAAATTTTTTTTAAAAAAAAGAAAAGACTATGAAATAAAATTTACAGAAAACCAAGTCCAAATGGCTAAGAAACATGAAATAAATGGGAAAATGTAAAATATTAATTGAGATATTTTTATACCCATCAGGATAACCCTCTCAAATGCCCAACTTGAAAAGTGACAGCATTTTATTCCATTTAAAATGCCTTTTACTGGACCACTATCTTACACCTTACCCAAAAATTAACTCGAAAATGGATTAAAGACTTGAATATAAGAACTAAAACTAGGGGCGCCTGGGTGGCTCAGTTGGTTAAGCGGCCGACTGCAGCTTAGGTCATGATCTTGCGGTCTGTGAGTTCGAGCCCCACATCGGGCTCTGTGCTGATGGCTCATCGGGGCCTGGAGCCTGCTTCAGATTCTGTATCTCCCTCTCTCTCTCTCTCTCTCTCTCTCTCTCTCTCTCTCTCTCTCTGCCCTTCTCCTGTTCATGCTCTGTCTCTATGTCTCTTAAGAATAAATAAATGTAAAAAAAAAAAATTAAAAAAAAAAAAAAGAACTGAAACTATAAAACTAGAAGAAAACATCAGTGGTAAGCTCCATGTCTTCAGTCTTGGCAATGTTTTTTTTTTTTTCTTTAATTTATTATTTTGAGAGAGAGGAGTGTGTGCACATGAGTAGGGGAGGGGCAGAGAGAAAGAGACAGAGAATCCCAAGCAGGCTCCACACTGTCAGTGCAGAGCCGGATGCAGGGCTCCAACTCACAAACCTCACAAACTTCACAAACCATGAGATCAGCATCTGAGCTAAAATCAAGAGTTGGACAATTAACCACTTGAGCCACCCAGGCATCCCTTGGCAATATTTTGTTTGTTTGTTTGATTTTAATTTGCCTCCAAAAGCAAAGGCAACAAAAGAAAAAATAAACAAATGAGATTACATCAAACTAAAAAGCTTCTGTACAGTAGGAAAATCAATAAAACGAAAAGGCAACATGTGGAACGGGAGAAAATATTTGCAAGTCATATATTCGATATGGGGTTGATATCCAAATTATATATGGATCTCAATACACTCAATAAAAAAAATTCAGTTAAAACTGGGCAGAGGATCTGGATAGACATTTTGCCAGGGAAGGTATACAGATGGCCACCAAGTAAATGAAAAGATGCTCACCGTCACTTATCATCAGGCAAATGCCAATCAAAGCCACAATGAGATATCACCTCACACCTGTTCGAGTGGCTACTATCAAAAAGACAAGAAACGACCAAGTACTGACAAGGATAGGGAGAAAAGGGACCACTGTGTGCTGTTGGAAGGAATGTGAATTGCTGCAACCACTGCGGAAAGGAGTTGAAGGTGACTCAAAAACTCAAAGTAGATCTACAATATGATCCAGCATTTCCGCTTCTGAGTACTTGTCCAAAGAAAATGAAAACGCTAATTTGAAAAGGTAAGTGCATCCCCCTGCTTATTGCAGCATTACTTACAATAGTCAGGTTATGGAAACAACCATGTGTCTATCAATGGATGAATGCATAAAAAATTCTGAGATATATATATATATATATATATATATCAGAGAGAGAGAGAGAGGGAGAGAGCCATAAGGAAGAATGGAACCTTGTCATTTGTGACACCACGGATGAGTCTTTGAGGGCATCATGCTGAGTGAAATAAATCAGACAGAGAAAGACAAAACATACCATATGATCTCACTTACTTGTGGAAGGTAAACAAACAACCTCATAGATAAGAGAAAAGATAGGGAGTTGCTAGGGTGAGGGGCTGGGATGGGGGTAGTGGAGGGGTGGACAAAATGGGCGAAGGAGCTCAAAAAGCATAAACTTTCAGTTGTAAAATAAGTCGCAGGGACGTAATGTCAGCATGATGTCTGTGGTTAATAATGCTCTATTGCATAGCTGAAAGATGCTAAGAGAGTAAAGCTTAAAAGTCCTCATCACCTAAAAATAATTTTTGTGACTATGTAGGGTGACTGATGTCCCATATACTTACTGTGGTGATCATTTCTTAACATATACAAATACTAGACCACTGTGTTCTACCTGAATAATATAATATTATCTGTCAATTATAACTCGATTAAACAAAATGACAACAAAATCTTAAATGGATAAACAAACAAACAAAGTGGCTTTCAGTGTGTTTATGGGCACCTTGATACTGTTCGTGTCAAGGATTACTTAAGAAGAATAAAGAGGAGTATCCTGTTTCAACCCTAACTGATATATTGAAATTCAATTCTGGGACTAATCGCCTAGAGTTAGTACAGACTTCACTACTTAAAGCCTCGGTCTTATACATGACTGCCCCCACTTCAGACACCAGCCACAATTTCAAGGGGTCCTTAACTTCTAGTCAACTGTCTACAAATTTAGAGGTTCTCGCAAACCCCCTCAGTTTCAATAATTCAACAGAACGACTTAAGAAAGAGTATACATATGATTACAGTTTAAAAGGACACAGCTCAGAGGTAGTCAAATAATGAGACACAAAAGAGCTAGGACTGCTTCACAAACGTGAAGCCTTGTGCCGTCTCCTCAAGGAATCAAGGGTATATCCCCCTCCCAGAGCACCGATGGGTTCACTTTCACTGAGTAACTGATGGGTAATGGGTTTTTATTAAGTGGGCATGATTGATTAAATCATTGGCCACATAACTGAACTCAAGCTCCCCCCACTTTTCCTTCCCAAAAGGCCAGATAGCTCAAAAGCTCAGTGCTGTGTTTGGTCTTTGTGGTGACCAGCCCCCAGTCTGAAGATCTAAGGGTCAATCATGAGTCCCCTCATTAGCATAACTCAGTGATCCAACAGGCTCATGAATAGTAAAAACACTTCTACTTGAGAAATTCCAAAGGTTTTAGAAGCTGTCTATACCAGGAACCAGGGACAAAGAAAATGAAAACGCTAATTTGAAAAGGTAAATGCATATTTAAAACCAAGAAAGGGTAAGGGAGGAGAGAAGTAAGCAGCAAGCATTTGAAAAGTGAAGTTCTATAGATCAGTGTTTTTCAAACTTGATTATGACCCATTCATGAATGGAAAAAAGAATTTAGTTCACTGGGAACCAAGTAGTATTCCATTGTATATATAAACCATATCTTCTTTATCCATTCTTCAGTTGATGGACATTTGGACTCTTTCCACTTTAGTTCACTGGGAACCAGTATTACTGATAATAGAACAGAATAGAAAATATCAGATTATATCATGTCTGGTAAGGATAAGTTATTTTCTGAAAATTTTCTTTAGATTGATATATACAGATAGACATATATGTAGTCCATTAGATGTATATACACAGACACATATCCCTATATATGCATTTACAGAAATGTAACATGGATTTATACTGTCATTTAAGGTCAGAAACATTTAAGGCCAGTGCTCCAAATGGACAGATAACATTAGATATTTTTAAGGTGTCTTATGAGTTGCAGTATCATATCATTTTATTCATATTTTCTTTTCAGTATCAATTACTACTAGGATTTTAATGAACATTTTAATTAGCATGCAAGTTATTTGAAAACAATACAGCTCATATGACGAATTGTCCTTACTCCTCTTATTAAAGCAAACACTTACTGTAATATCTGTTAATTTTTTGTTTTACAACCCAATCAATGATCCGAAAGTTGTAAATCCACTCTGTTCCATGGAAATGTGGCCACTCGATCATCAGAATAAGAAACTCCAGCCAAGAATTCGCCCAAGAAAGAGTTCCTATTGAATTATAGTGGTATGATGATGGCATACGTGTCCAGATTTCTTCTATTAATCGAATCCCTTTCACAACTGCTTGTTCTATAGGAACATTAATTCAACATGTTACAGGTATTTCTTGTTCCAGACCCCATACAGCAGCAAAAAGGCAGATGCAGTATCTATCAGATGCACGTTTTATAAACAGGCAACAAAGCTGACCAGGAGTGAGAGAGACGACCTGAAGAAGCAGTGGCTAAGTTAACATCTGAAAGTTGGCCATGCAGAAAGGGAAGCACTGGGGCCCAAGACAAGAGAGAGACAAAGAAATGGAAAGAACCACAGTATTACTGGAGAGAGATAGGTAACAAGGAGAGAGAGAGTAAGAAATGAGGTCTGAGACAGGCAGAAACAAAATTGAAAAGAATTTACAAGCAGGGTTGCCTTGATGGTGGCTCAGTTGGTTAAGTGTCTGACTTTGGCTCAGGTCATGATCTCACAGTTTGTGAGTTCGAGCCCCACATCTGGCTCCGTGCTGACACCTGGGGTTCTGTGCTGGCAGATCTATTCTGTGACTCCCTCTCTCTCTGCCCTTCCCCACTCATGCTCTGTCTCTGTCTCTCAAAAAAATAAATAAATGTTAAAAAATAAAAAAATTTAAAAGACACCATATATTTTCGAAGCATTATTTAAAATCCAGTTCCTATAGGGTGATTATATTTTTCCATTTAATAACTTTTCTAAAGAGCACTATGGGGTAACCTATAGAATTATGCAAATTACTATATTGACCTTGAACTTCACATTCGTGAACATTCATAGTCTACTGGAAGATGACAAAGCTGACTTACATAAGTTAGGGCTCTGGGGAAAAAACTGGGACAATTTTGAAGACAAGATTGAAAGACATCTTCAGAATGGCTGGTGCTTCTAGAAATAAGAGCCAAGGAGAACATCTAAATTTGGGGATGGACAAAGAAGACAATGAAAGCAAAAAGAGGAAGATAGAGAAACAAATTACATTTTAAAAGTCACAGTAGCTGCCAGTGTTTCAGAATTTGATGTTTATCCCTTCATTTGCAGTCTATAAAGCACACACACCAAAATTCAGCCACATTTTAAATTTTAGCACAAGGTAATATTTTTTATATAGAGGTTTTATTTATTTTTTAATATAATTTATTGTCAAGTTGGCTAACATTCAGTGTATACAGTGTGCTCTTGGCTTTGGGAGTAGATTCCCGTGATTCATCGCTTCCATACAGCACCCAGTACTCATCCCACAAGTGCGCTCCTCAATGGCCATCACCTGTTTTCCCCTCTCCTCGGCCCCCCTCAACAAACCGCAGTTTGTTCTCTGTATTTAAGAATCTCTTATGGGTTTTCCTCCCTCTCTGTTTGTAACTATTTTTTCCCCTTCCCTCTCCCATGGTCTTCTGTTAAGTTTCTCAAGTTCCACATGAGTGAAAATATATGCTATCTGTCTCTCTGACTGACTTATTTCATTTAGCATAATACTCTCCAGTTCCATCATACATTGTTGCAAATGGCAGTATTTCATTCTTTGTCATTGCCAAGTAGTATTCTATTGTATATATAAACCACATCTTCTTTATCCATTCATCAGTTGATGGACATTTGGACTCTTTCCATGATTTGGCTATTGTTGATAGCGCTGCTATAAACATTGGGGTACAAGTGCCCCTATGAATCAGCACTCCTGTATCCTTTGGATAAATTCCTAGGAGTACTATTGATGAGTCATAAGGTACTTTTATTTTTAATTTTTTGAGGAACCTCCACACTGTTTTCCAGAGCGGCTACACCAGTGTGCATTCCCACCAACCATGCAAGAGGGTTCCCATTTCTCCACATCCTTGCCAGCATCTGTTGTTTCCTGAGTTGTTAATTTTAGCCACTGACCGGCATGAGGTGGTATCTCAATGTGCTTTTGATTTGTATTTCCCTGATGATGAATGACGTTGAGCATCTTTTCATGTGTCTGTTGGCCATCTGGATGTCTTCTTTGGAAAAGTGTCTATTCATGTCTTCTGCCCATTTCTTCACTGGATTCTTTGTTTTTCAGGTGTTGAGCTTGGTAAGTTCTTTATAGATTTTGGATATTAACCCTTTATCTGATATGTCATTTGCAAATATCTTCTCCCATTCCATAGATTGCCTTTTAGTTTTGTTGATTGTTTCCTTTGCTGTGCAGAAGCTTTTTATCTTGATGAGGTCCCAATAGTTGATTTTTGCTTTCATTTCTCTTGCCTTCAGAGACATGTCGAGTAAGAAGTTGCTGCAGCTGAGGTCAAAGAGGTTGTTACCTGTTTTCTTCTCTAGGGTTTTGATGGTTTCCTGTCTCACATTTAGGACTTTCGTCCATTTTGAGGTTATTTTTGTGTATGATGTGAGAAAGTGGTCCAGTTTCATTCTTCTGTATGTTGCTGTCCAGTTCTCCCAGTACCATTTGCTAAAGAAACTGTCTTTTTTCCTTTGGATACTCTTTCCTGCTTTGTCAAAGAGTAATTGGCCATACATTTGTTGATCCAGTTCTGGGTTCTCTATTCTATTCTATTGGTCTATGTGTCTGTTTTTGTGCCAGAACAATACTGTCCTGATGAATACAGTTTCGTAGTAGAGGCTAAAGTCCAGGATTGTGATGCCTCCACTTTGGCTTTCTTTTTCAACATAACTTTGGCTATTTGGGGTCTTTTGTGGTTCCATATAAATTTTAAGATTGTTTGTCCTAGCTCTGAGAAGAATGCTGGTGCAATTTTGATCGGGATTGTAATGAGTGTGTAGACTGCCGTGGGTAGTATTGACATTTTAACAATATTTGTTCTTCCAATCCATGAGCATGGAATGTTTTTCCGTTTCTTTGTGTCTTCTTCAATTCTTTCATAGGTTTGCTATAGTTTTCAGCATATAGATCTTTTACATCTTGGGCTACATTTATTCCTAGGTGTTTTATGGTTCTCAATGCAATTGCAAATGGGATCAATGTGTTGATTTCTCTTTCCATTGCTTCATCATTGGTGTGTAGAAAGCACGAGCCTACATAGACACAGTTAATTTAGGCTAAGGGACTGCAAGTTTAAAATGTCCTTTTTTTTTCACACCTGTTTTGCTTCAGCTATCATAATAACAGTATTTTTTTAAAAAGACCAATGTTTGCAACTGAATCATATCTTAACACTATAAAAATAGAATCTAGTACTTGGAGACAAGAGTACCTATAGGTCCCAAATTTGACTTAATATAAAATTCCCACTTTTAAAATTAAAGAGATTAATTTATAATTTTTTTATTATATAGGTTTTTGGAGAATTTTCAGATTTAAAAAAATTTAATGTTTATTTATTTTTGAGAGAGAGAGAGAGAGAGAGAGAGAGAGAGAGCATGAGCAGGAGAGGAGCAGAGAGAGAGGGAGACACAGAATCTGAAGCAGGCTCCAGGCTCTGAGCTGTCAGCACAGAGTCCAGTGCAGGGCTCGAACCGATGCGAACCACAAGATCATGACTTAAGCCAAATTTGGATGCTCAACCAACTGAGCCACCCAGGCGCCCCTGGAGAATTTTCAGATTGTAAAATAGATTTTAAATGAGTTCTGATGCTGTGCATTTTGCCTTAATATACTTAGGTCGTTCATAGTCGTTCATTTCCACTTTTAAAATAGCATCTTATTTTCATTTTGCCTTTATTGCAAAAGTTAGAAACAAATTGATTCCTAGAAAAATTCTACTCTAAAAATATTATGAGCTATATATATATATATATGCATATATATATATATATATATATATATATATATACATATTCCATTACTGAGTTTTTTGGGACTCCTTTGATTGCAAAATGAGAGAAACCCAGCTCAAATTAATTTAAACCAAAAAAGAGGATTTTATTGACTCGAAACCCCAAATCACATGACCATAGGTATGACAAGAACTAAAATGCTAGAATCTTTTTTAATTTTTTTGTTAAGTTTATTTATTTTGAGAGAGACGGAAATAGCAGAGAGAGGGAGGGGCAGAGAGAGAAAGAAAGAGACAGAATCCCAAGCAGGCTCCATGCTGTCAATTCAGAGCCTGATGTGGGGGTCCAACTCACAAAACTGTGAGATCATGACCTGAGTGGAAACCAAGAGTCAGATGCTTAACACACTGAGCCACCCAGGCGCCCTAAAGACTAGAACTATCAATTAATTACCTCTGTCTCTTGTTTCCAATTCCCTCTGCAAAGTTCTGTGAAGCGGGACAGGGGACGTGGCAGTCACCTATGGACAGCACACATCCTAATAGTTCTGCAGCCAGGAAGCAAAGTACTCTCTCCCCAGATCAGCTGTGAAAAGCTCCTTGGGTGATCATCTCTAGCCTGGTTGCCATACAGGAGGTGGCTGCCCTTCCATGACTGGGGACCGCCAATAGAACCACATGGATAGAAAGAATGCTTTGCAGGGGGAAAAGGAGTTACAAAATAAGCAGAAATAAATGTTAACTGAAGTTACTGACTGGAAAAGTGTGAATAGAAATGTATTTGAGAATAAAATTCATTACATTAAATCAGATGTATCCTCTTCCATCGAAAAGTCCCTGTAATATACCACACTATCGTCTCATTATGTTTGTCTCTCCCACTAAATAGCAAACTCTCCAAAGAAGCAATTATGTGGTATTCAGATCTGCGATGTTGGTGTCTAACTTTGTACCCAACACACAGCAGATGGTCAAGAGACGTTTTTGAACTGAGCACATAAATACACCGTGAAATCACTTGCAGATAGCAAGTAAAACATGGGCTATTCACAATCATTGGCCTTTTCACAACCATAATCCTAGACACACACATGCCACTCCCTTACCAATCTTCAAGTTGTTGTTGGTTTTTTTTTTAATTTATAGAATAATAGGTATTGTGTAGAAACTATGACAGTTACCCAACAAATCTATTCATTATTCCTCCCTTCTTTCTGGATACAGAACTATACCACTTTTCTCAGACTCCCTTATATTTGAGTGTGGTCATGGGAGTACGTGCAGACAAGTGGAAGGAAGTTTCGTATGCTACTTCTGGTCCGAGGCTTCGGACCACCTCTTCAATATTCTTTTCCTCCTCTCTACTGGAATCCAGATTAACCAAAGCTCATTCATGCAGATGACAACATTGCGTCAGGAAATTATGAGATCACCCGATGGAGGAAGCCCGGATCACTGAATGAACGCATTGAAAATAAAAGCACGTAGTAGAGGAAGGGAAAAGTGGATTTTAAAATGCAGGAAACTGGGGCCCCTGGGTGGCTCTGTCGGTTAAACAGCCGACTCCTGATCTCGGCTCAGGTCATGACCTCACAGTTCGTGGGTTCGAGCCTCATGTCAACCTCTGTGCTGACAATTCAGAGCCTGGAGCCTGCTTCAGATTCTATATCTCCCTTTCTGTCTCTGCCCCTCCCCTGCGCATGCTCTCTCTCTCAAAAAATAAATAAATGTTAAAAAATTTTTTTAAAAAGAAATGAGGAATGAGAGATGTTTCAGGTTTAGAGAAGCATTTTGGCATTTGTAGAGAATGTGTAGCACATAGAGAGATCACTGGAAGAGATCTCCTTTTGACTTTTTCTTGACAATATAAATATCTAAAATATTTTAAAATCATTCTGGCCACCATACTTGTATTAATTTAAATGTGATACTAAGTAAATATTAAACCGGCCCTAGCCTAGCAAATTAAATGATCTTAGAGTTATTACCATAAAAGCCAAATGAATAATGTTTTCCCACTGGAATTGAGATTATTCGGTTGCTCTTGAAGTTTAAGTTTTATTCTACTGGCAAAGAAGGTTTTTTTAAGTCAGTTATTGGGCAAAGTGTGGTCACACTGGTTTTGAACAAGCATGTTTACAAATAGTGTCTCTAGAATTAGAACCAGTTGGAAAGTAATTTAGAAAATGGGGATACGACTCTATATTTTTATTGTCATTGATCACAGTCGAAAGACTGTTTCTCTTGCTTCAAATTTTTATTTTGAAAATGTCAAACCACAAAAAGTTGTAAAACGGTACAGTAAATACTAATATGCCCTTCACCTGGATTCATCCTCTGTTAACATTTTAGTGCTTTTAATCTCCCTATATCTCTCAAAATAATTCTCTTCTAATGTCTGTTTTCTTCTAGAGGATTATATTTTTCCTTTCATAATTAAACTAAAAATTTCTCTGGCATAGATTTTTTTGTATAATGTGGTAGGGATCAAGATTCATTTTTTTTAGTGTAGGTACCAGTGCTATATTGCTTAATGCTATTTTCTGGGCTATAAACCCTCCTTTTTCTATCTGCTTTATGATATTAGGGTGGGACTCAGTTTACCCCTGTCTCTTTTGCCACGCTGCTCCCTGTTACTTCCCACCAGTAAGAAACCATGGAGGGAGACTAGAAATTCTAGAAGGGCAAGGAACATGCTCCTTTTTGTTATCTCTGTGTCACTCCTGCAGTGATTCTCAACACAGCAATAGCCTTGTTCAGTAGTAGTTGTTTTGGTTTCTAGTCATTTCTATATCCTCAGGACAAGCTTCATTGTACCCTTCAGGGAAATCAAGCATGCCAGCTGGTACCCTATCCTCTGAGACCGGCCCCCCCCACAACTCCCCGCTTCTGATGGACCTCTCCTCCAAGCTTCTGGGTTCTAATAATCACAAGCCCTTCCTCTCAGACTACTCAGCCCTAGCACCGGCAGCTGCCTGCCGCATCGGCTCTCTGGTGCCTAACCGTGTCCTTCTTGCCATTGCACTTCCTACAGTTATGTACCACATTCCCCAATTTCAGGTGTCTCTGTTAAAATAAGTGGTGTGATCTCTGGTTTCCTCACTGGACCTTGACTGACACAATAGCTGATGGCCCAGCATCACTTATTAAAGGACCATTCTTTCAACCAGTGTACTGTATTAGCATTTGGCACAAATCAAATTGCCATATATGGGTGGCAATTTGAAAAGGTTCTTTGAACCTTTTTCGTTCCACTGGTATGTCTGCCCGTCCCTATGCCGATATCTTACTGTCTTTGCTACTGTGGCTTTATAATCAGTCTTGACATCTCGTAGTGTTAATCTTGTTCGTTTTCTTCAAGCTTAAGTTTTGAGAGTGCCCAGCTGTCAGTTCTTTCAAGGTCTCCCTTGGCAATAGGGAACCACTTTGCCCTTCCTGAAACAGCCTGCATCCAGTGACTGTGACATGCACATACAGAAAGGTGAGGCCATTTCAGTCAGTGCAGGACGTACTGATGGGTAACAGTCACCGCGGAGCTCCCTGGCAGGAGAGCTGAGGTTTTGCCAAACTACGTGCTAGTTTGACATCTCCTCCTGCCCACCCTTTCACAGATGTTGATCCCTCATAAACATCTGCTTCTCGGTGTCCATCTCTTCATCTGCTTTAGGAGACCCCAACGTGCGCCAAGACCTTATCTCTGACACCTGCTTGCTCTACTGGTCTTAGTGCTAAGAACAGAAACTGAGATCCTTGTCTGCAAGAGTCTGCTTACTGGGAAAATGGGAAGTGAGTTATAAGCACTGTGGTTCAAAAAAAGAAAGAAAAGTAAAATTCATGAACTCAGAATATAAAACATGGCTTTGTTACTACTAACTTCAATGCGAGAAGAAAAGAAGGATGGATTCAACAGCTAGAAGCTGGGGGACCCCGTACAGAGTCTTATACTCCAGTTCTTTCCTAATACTGTTTTAAGTCTTCTCTCTTCTTCTCTTGATCAGTGTTTCCAGAGATTTGTCTATCTTAGTTAGTTTTTTACAGAACCGACTTTAAGTTTAGTTGACAGCTATCATATTGTTGTTTTCCATTGTACCAATTTCTGCTCTAATGTTTCTCTTTTATTCTACTCTTTGGGCTTATGTTGTTCATTGCTTAACTTCTAAATATGGACACCTGGATCGTTCATTTTGATGGTTAACTCTTCTCTAGTAGAAGTATTTAAAGCTGCAAATTTCCCTCAAAGCATCATTTTTATATAATATTTTCACTCCCCACTCTGTAAGTGGGCATTCCATAGTGACTTCCTTTGACAGGGTACACTATAGAAAGGAGGAAAGACTATAACTTCACAGTGGAGAAACCTGACAAATACTGCCTCAGCCAGGTGAGCAAAGTCAACCTCCACAGGGATAGATCGTGTTGATAGTAATTACCACTGAAGCGATGAGGTGTAAGGGGCACTTTACCTGTTCAGTCTTCCTCCCAAAAACCATTACCATAATCACAAGAGAACATCAGACAAATTCCAAAAGTGGGGCATTCTGCAAAAGATCTGACCAATACTCCTCAATATTGTCAAAGTCAACAAAATCAAGGAAAGTCTGGGGAACTGTTGCAACCGACAGGAGCAGAAGGAGACTTGACTACTAAATGTAATGTTGTATTTGGACAGTAGGGAAAAACCCAGAAAATCTGAATATAGCACGAAGTTTAGGTAATAGTAGTGTTTTATTTGGTTTATTTTTTTAATGTTTATTCATTTATTTTTGAGAGAGAGCGAGAGCGTGCAAGCATGAGTGGGGTAGGGGCAGAGAGAGAGAGAGGGAGAGAGAGAATCCCAGGCAGGTTCTATGCTGCACAGAGTCCAACACATACTCAGTCTCACAAACCATGAGGTTATGACCGAGCTGAAATAAAGAGTCAGATGCTTAACCAACTGAGCCACCCAGGCCCCCCTTATTTGGTTTGTTAATTGAGGCAAGTGTACCATACTAATCTAAGAAGGTAATAATAAGGGAACATGGCTATGGGGTACATGAGAATTCTCTGTATTAACTTCCCATTATATTATTCCCATTATATTATTGGGGGGGGGCACCAGTGTCAGGTCCTAGAGTCCAAAGGCCCAAATACATTTGGACTCTAGCACCAAGGGCAGGGAAGATGGATGTCTTAGTTCAAGACGAGGAAGAAAATTTTCCCTTGCTGCGCTTTTGTTCTATTCAGGCCCTCACAGGATTGTACGATGCCCACTCACGTCGACGGAGTGGGTCTCTTTATACAGTCTGCTGGTTCAGACGCTCGTCTCTCCTGGAAACAGAAGACTTCTCAGACATCAGGGAAACAGTATGTATCAGCCATGTGGTTATCCCTTAGCCCAGCTAAGTTGATATGCTTATATATAATCAGGTGATTCTAGATATTTTTAATTTTTCATTATGGTTCTGTTTATAACTCATGTGTTCTTCAGTAGTGTTATTTTTAATTTCCAAATATTTGAGAATTTGTAATTTATCTTTTTTTGTGACTCACTTCTACTTCTTTGCATTGTGGTCAAAGATCATGGTCAATACAACATCTCTACATTGAAATATTCAAGGTTTCTTTTATGTTTAGTGTATGATCAACTTTTATAAATGTTTTATTGTGGTAGGGTCCCCTCCCTAAGGAAAAAAAGAAAATAAAACTTCGAGGTAAGCTGGCTATGCGTGTACCTGACAACATTCCTCATGACCTTGTAACATGAGACCACTTAATCAGACTGCAGGTTTGTGTGTGGTACCATATACGGGAGACAAAGAAGTAAAATATATATATATATATAAAACTATGCCATGTGGCATTCAGGGCTCAGATTTTCAGGTTCGAACCCAACTGACCGGTGCTGGCAGGTGTAAAGTTGCTTCCTGGAAAGAAAAGCCTCAGTGTCACGACTCTCTGTCAAGAGAATCCTGCTACATTACTTGGGGGCTCACATCCGGGATTCGGAGGTGGTGCGTTTCCACCTCCTTTGCCGCCAGGGATGTGAACCTCGGGGTGCTGGGAGAGGCGGCCTTGCCGGGCTCCAGCAGACCACTTGGTCTGCAGGAGATTAGCCCTAGCGGCTAGCTGTGTGGAGAACGCCGTGTGCGCCAACAGAACCCGTGAGGCCCAGGAACCAGCTCAGGGAGAACCCGAGTGTGTCTTGGCAGACCTGCCGCTAAGAGGCAGAAGGGAAGCCTGATCACCTCCCACAGTGGCCCTAGTGTTCCACAAGGGACGAGGAACGAAGCGGCAACTCTCAGGCCCTGAGCACTGGGCGACAGGTTGGAGTCACCGAATGACTGTGTGCGGGGACTCGTCTCACCTTCATTTCCTGGGTCAATGACTATGATAATTAGAGCCAACTGTCTCTGGTTAGTCTACTTCAGAACGGGGACTGTAAGGAATATTCCCGAGCAGCTGCCAAAACTCCTTTTGTTTTGGGGAAATTCTGTCTTCTCCGGACTGACATGGACTGCCTAATTCCACTGGTGAAGAACAAAACAAAACAAAAGAAACCTGGAGTCTGCTCTGTGTGAGCCAACAAGATTTAAAACTGGGAATTCTCTTTCTCTGCCTTCTGCTGGCACCTCCCTTCTTCTGCCTTCCCTTCCCCCACCTCCTTTTCTGCACCATCTGGGGGCCACCTGCATAACTGGCTCCTCAATGCCTCAGGCCCCATCACCTCCTCCCGCCCTAGATGTTGAGGAGTGAAGACCACAGACTTCAGATTTCCCCACCAATGTTCCAGGTAAAAATTAACCATGGGGAACAAATTTTCTTAAGTGGACCCAAGTAAAATGTATTCAGTGTTTAAGCTAATTTAAGTTTGTTGGTTTGAGATAGACAACGCTTATCAATGTTAAAACAAACAAACAAACAAACAAAAACCTTTTATTCTACCTAGATTTGCTGAAGGTCAAATAAGCTCATGTTTTCTCTGTTCCAATTTGTTACCAAAAAGATGACTTAAAGTAATGGTTAACTTTGTCTCATATTTTTCATGGGTAATTGTTAAGATAAGTTTCAAAGTCTTTGGTAACCTAAAACATTAAAGTTTTTGCTTGCATAGTAAATTGGGATTCAATTCCTGGGATATCTAATGAGATAAAAGGCTAAAGCACGAATTACAGATGTACGTCTGTGCTTTTGACTTGTTGCAGAAAACCCAAGGATATTTGGGTCTGTTGAAAAACACGCTTTGTGCTAAATCGATTCATAAGTTTGTCATCTAAGAAATTCTAATGTAACAGTTCACAATTGGTTGCTACTTAGTTTTCATTGGAGACTAAGGTTTCGAAGAGGTGAAATTCTGCTAAATGTAGTTAAGACTAATAAAAATTAAAAAAAACACTTTACATGTAAAAGAGTAGATATATAAAAATTATAAGAAACAGAAATACGTTTTTTGTTAAAGGTAAAAAAAAAAAAAAAGACTTAGGTCAAAATCTAAAAGCAAAGGAAAGTTGTAAAAAGTTTGTAAAAAAAATCTTTACAAAAATTTTATATATGGTCAGGAGGTCTAAGTTTAAACTTTTGAATTACGCTAAATTAGCTACCATCTTACAGACACACAATAAAACCCCTAGAAAGGTTGGCCTTCCTAGAAAGGTTAAGGGAGGTTCTCATTAAATATACGACCATCTCCCCTAACACCCTGAAGCTGAGACGATTCTAAAAGACAAATTTTCACTGGATTGGCCCCAGATATTCAGAAAAAAACTGCAAAAACTGACTCTTGGTCCAAAAGGGACCCTGGAGGAGCTCTTAAGAGCTGCCAATTGTATACGTTAGAATCAAGATCAAGAGGAGAATAAGAATTAAAAATAATAATAAATAAATAAAACCTGAGGCCTTAGTTGTAGCCTTATGTACTATGTCAGACCGGACTTCCCGAGGTCCTGGCACCAAGTGCCATTCATATGGCCATTCAGAGCACTAGCATGAGAATGTCCTCAGAGGGGACAACCAGAATGAAAACCCTGTAAGCCATGCCCCTTGTGTGGAGACAATCACTGGAGGTCTGAATGTCCTCTGGGACCTCTGTCTGTGAGGGCTCAGATAAACAATGTCCCTGGAAGGGACTAACCGGGGCCTGGGACTTTTCACGGTGGCTCCCCGAAACCAACTGTCTATCAGAAACCCAGAGCCTCGGGTAACTCTAAATATAGAAGGAAAACTGGTTGATTTCCTTCTTGACACCAGAGCGACATTTTCTGTCCTTCTTTCCACTCCAGGCCAACTATCCAAACGCAGCCTGATGATTAGAGGCATCTCCGGAAAACTTACAACTAAATTTTTCTCTCAGCCCCTGGGATACATGTGGGAAAAACAAATTTTTTTCTCATTCTTTCTTAATAATACCAGAGAGCCTTACTCCCTTGCTAGGAAGGGACATTATAACTAAATTAGAGACTATAGTGCTACTAACTCCAGAATAAATAAACAATTATATGAGTTTTGGAAAATTACTAGATATTATAGGGTGTAGATACCAGGGTTCAGGATAATAGTTTGCTGCTGTATCAATTATTAAAGGAGACTCAATCCCACCTACTCTCCCCCCAAAAAGCTAAAATAAACTGGGGTCTGACTCCTAGACACTGTCTGCAGCCCTTGGAATGGTTACAAACAGAGCAGGGCAATGACTATTACCAAGCTCACAGAGCTAAAAGATCATTAAAACACAGCATCAGGCCTTTCATTTAGGGAGGGACAACACTTTTCAGTTGGCCCAAATGATGTTTACTGGAAAAAAATTTGTCAAGGACAGTTCTGCAAATAGTATCAGGCTGTGAAGTATGTCTTAGAAACAATTCTTTCAACCACAAACTTGCGCTCCCAGGCAACCAAGGAACTGGGGACTATTCAGGAAAAGACTAACAATTAGGTTCCACTCATATGCTGAGATCTAAGAAATTCCAACATCTGTTGGTATAGATTGATACTTTTACTAATTGGGTAAAGGCCTTCTCCTACAAGACAGAAAAGGCACAAAAAGTCATAAAAGTTCTGCTTTATAAAATAATACCCAGGTTTGGCTTAACCTAAAAAATTGCAAATTAATAATGGTAAATGGCTGCCTTGACTCTTTCTCTAGTTGAACTCCTGGCTCTTGGAAAAGTTTTACACCTCAAAATAAATCAAACCAGTTTTCTGTTTATACTCAGAAAAACTCCAAATAACACCTCACAAGCATTAGATGGTTAAAACAAATTTTTTTAAATTAAGTTAGGGCCAAACTCTTGGAAATAGAGCCACCATTGCTTACTTACTGCTCCTGCTTCTCCATCACCTGGGTTACGAGAGATTCCCTGACATATGTTGTTTACCAAGTCAGGGTCTCTCCTAGGTTGTTTGACAGGTTTGGAATCGATAGACATTATCTTAAGATGCCATCGTATCGGTCAGTAGACTCTTTACTTTGTCTGCTAACGTTTATGCCGCCTCATGCTTGCCAGCCTTCCTGTAGCACCATCCTGTGCTGACGGTAGGAGAGACTCTAACTGCTGTCCCCCTACACCGTTCCTTATCAACTTGAAGAAGCCAGAACGGTCATCATCCCTGCTCCCCAACAGCAGTTACGGGCCCTATTCTGGGGGAGAAATCAATAGGAAAGGGTTAACATTAGGCAGGGAGAGATAAGGGACCTTTAGGGAGGCAGATTGCAGCTGCAGGAGGGAGGCTAAAGAACCAGATGGGGTTCTCCCTTTATAAAATCCTTTATGGACGCTTTCCTCCAATATCAAGTGCATAAGGGAGGGCGATCTAAATGAGATAGGCAAGCTAACCCTAAGGCAACAGAACCGGGCCCTTGGCTCGATTACCTGTGAGTCTGACCACAGATACTCACCCCTTTAAGCCAGGAGATGCAATGTGGATAAAGGAGTCAAATGTCCTAAAACCCCTCTGGAGGGGCCCGTTCACTGTCATTGTGTCCACCCCCACTGCAGTAAAGGAGGCCGAAGTGGGTCCCTGGATTCACTACAGTGAAGCCGGCATCTCGAAACCGGGAGTGTGTTCCTGATCCATCCACACTGTGTAAGCTGACCATACGGAAGAAGCAAACCGCAACTCCAGAGGCTCCGGGAGACTGCAGCCCTGCTTTAGTCACTCCGGAAGCTGACTGATCTATGCGTGGCAGAAACTTGAGGAATCAGGAATCGACCGTCCGGTGAAACAGAAGGCTGTCCTTATTTTCTTTATTTGTTTCCTTACTGTGATGCACTGTCACGCTTTGTTTCTCACTGTCACTGTGATTCTTGCCCTACTCTTTGCCACAGGATTGGCAGAGGCTGCCCTGGCCGGCTACAAACGTGGTGAGAGGTTTCTGTTAGCATTCACCTTCTTTTTGTGGATAGGATACTTGGTTGGTACCAACATGGGAAAACAATGGCCGTAAGAGACTAAAAAAAATTAGATCCCCACAAATCTTATAGTAAAACAAAATACCCCAGTCCTACTACTGGAGTTTGGCTCCTCGAAAGCTCAATTATTGGCAAAAGATGTCTTGTCTGGTGGGAAAAAGTTCATCGTCATCCCTGTTAAAAACTTAACATGCCTAGGCCAGAGATTTTATAACCGAACTGCCCAGAAAACCCAACGGTGGGGGACCCCAGATCACCTTGAGCCAGATCCCTACCCCTTGTCTAACTTCGCTTATCTCTGAGAGGCCTGGGACAATGCCAACACAGCCATCAATGGCAGGTCCCGGGTGGACCGTACTAGATATATGGAAGGCCAGCTTATATAGTACTTCCCTCTGGCTGGTCACGGTCAGACGTGCTGGGAACTATGCGTCCATCTTCCTTCCTGAAACATTTGGAAATCCAAATGTATGGGGACAGGGAGACTCAAAAGAAGTGGTGTGCTTTACAAATTAGCAATTAAAAAGAGGATAATGGCCGTCGGAGCTTATAATCCAATATTATGGCCCTGCCACTTGGGCAGAGGCTGGGTCCTAGGGCTACCACACCCCCATTTACATGCTAAACCACATAATCAGACTACAAGCAGTTATAAAAAGTATAACCAATAAAACTGCCAGAGCCCTTAACTTACCAACCAAGCAGAAAGCCAAAATACACAATGCTATCTATCAAAATCACTTGGCCTTAGATTACCCACTTGTTTCTGAGGGAGAAGTTTGTAAAAAGTTTAACCTAAGCAACTGCTGCCTATAGATAAATAATAATAATAAAAAAAGTCATAAAGGAGATCACAAATCAAATGACAAAAATTGCTCATGTCCCCATCCAGACCTGGAACGGTTACAACCCTGGGAAGTTATTTGAAAGATGGTTTTCAACTTTCGAGGGATTCAAAACTCTCATAAAAATTATCCTCCAAATTCTGGGAGGTTGCCTAATCCTACCTTGCTTAGCAGTTGTACGGTCTATCTCCAGTCTCATTGAGGCCATAATTTTTAAAAAATGGACGGTCACTCATGTAATGATGTTATAGAAATATAAACCTCTAAACCAAGATGATGCTCTGTGACCCAAAATAGAGGGGTGCAGGTATCTAAGAGGGGAATTTTCCCTAAGGAAAGAAAAAAAAAACCTCAAGGTAAGCTGGCTATGCCCATAGGTGACAACAGTCCTCATTACCTTGTAACATGAGACCACTTAACCAGACCGCATGTTTGTGTGTGTTATCATATATGGGAGACAAAGAAGTAAAAAATATATAAAAATACGCCACATGGCATTCAGGGCTCAGCGCGTTGGATAAGAACACAGCTGAGCGGTGCTGGCAGGAATAACGTTGCTTCCTGGAAAGAAAAATCTTGGTGTCACGACTGTCATTCTCTCTGTGAGAGAATCCTACTACATTATGTTTGCTGGGGAGATACATGTATCCTACACTTGTTAGAAGCAGAACTCCTCAGAGTCCACCGGATCCAACGTACCGTTCTTGTGGTTCGGATCTTCTGTTTACTTGCTCATTTTTGTCTGAGGAGCCTTCGACCGTTGGGGGAGGTAAGTGGCATCCTCCCATTCTGACTGAGTTCATCTTACCTTCCTACCGTTGTGTTGCGTCCCTGTGAGCACAGACATTGAAGGTTTTAATCACATGAACCTTCTCTCATGCAGTGACAACCTCACCTCTTTCTCTTAACATCTCCGAAAATGAGTACACCAATTCTTCTTTAGTTGATATCTTTCTGCCTTGTTTTTAATATACTTTTACTTTCAAACTTTGTATCCACTTGCTCTCTCTCAAAATAAATAAAACTTTAAAAATAATAATAAGGTACGGATTTTTTCCCTTAGCTCTCCTGTTTACTAGTCTATGTATCTTTTCAACCTAAGGCCTATATGTTTTTTTTTTAATTCTGCAAAATATATTAATTATTTTCAAATATACGAGTAAAATAAATTTTGAAATTTAATGAATTTTATTAATTTTTCATATTTAAATTTTTAAATATTTAAAATGTACTTATTTATACACCTTTTCCTATCTCATTTTTTTTTTCAGCTTATCAGGCTCTCTTGGCCCATCTGTTTTAGGAGTTCTACCCAAATGGGAATTGTAACATGGTAAGTTTTTCTTTTGAAATGCTCCTCGCATGTCTTGTGATTTTGTTCGGTGAGCTCCTATTTTCCCTGAAGGTACTGGCCAATGCCTCCAGCGCAACACCAGCAGCCTGAGCCCAGTGAGCTCAGAGGAGAAAGAGTGGATGAGCCGTGGTGGGGAGACCCAGCCACTAATGCGCATCAACCAACCAGTCCTCACGCCTCGGAACACCGCTTCCACTGAGGGCTTCCTCACCCTTGCTCACTCATCCGGCCCACCCCACCCACTCTGTGCAGCACAACGCGAGGCCTGGGGCACTCTGGAGTACAATTCCCCAACCAAGGGCCTTGTACATACAGGATTGGGCAGAGCAATGTCCCGAGCTGGTCCCCACTTGTTTTTCTCGGCTGCTCTTAAGCTCAGGACATCTGTGCTGCCCCGATTGTCCTCCCGGAGACCCTGGAGCTGGAACTCTAGGTTTCTGCAAGCGTCCAGGCAGGTGCTGTTTGGCCCAAGGCACCAGCAAACAGGTCTGCAGCCGACTCCCCAGTGGACCTTTCCATGTTCTCCCCTCCTTCACAGCTACCTCCTACAGCTCATCCAATCAGCACCCCCCTGCCACATGCCACCCCAGTTCTTCCTGGCCCTACAGTTTCTTAGTGTTTTTGTAACATTTGCCTTCTATCGTTGCTCTGGAGTTGGTTTCTTGTGGAGGGTACAGCAAAATCTGCATCCGGAGACAAACCGGAAACTGATCACTCTATAGAGTGACATCCAAATGAAAAGCTTTTTACACAAAAGCACAGTATTACACCCTCCCCTAAACTAGGGCCCGCAGAGGAGCGCAGGGCAGGGAGGGACAAGAGCCCCTGGTGAATCTTAGCCCAGGGTTCCAGCAGGGGAGAGCAACAATACTCTGTAGTTACAAGATTGCAAACTCCAAGCAGCTGTTGGAGCCTGAGGCTGAGAATATGCAGTGGAAAAATATGGGGTTTGCCCAGTGAAACTTTAAGGGCCTACCGTTGCTTTGAAACATTTAACTTTCTTTCTATAAATACGTACCAGGTGCGCTTTGTTATTTCAGGAGCCTATAGGAAAGAAAAGCAAACTTTTTTTTTCTTCTTTTCAGCACTGCAGATACAGATGTTGAGAAAAGATTTGGATCTGCACGTCCCAGCCACCCTCCAGGTTAGGAAGAGCAGTGGAGGCCATAGTGAGGTGAGATTCGTGGGAGAAATCCCAAGAGTAACAGGAAGAAGAGAAAGTGGGGGCAGAACCGTGACAGAGCGCACCGTCCACGAGCAGGCAGAAAGAAGCAGCCTCGAGAACTGGGGAGCAGCAGGAGGAGCCGTGGTGTCTCAGGCCCCGCCAGGCCAGGTCAAGTACAACCAGGGATGAAGTGTGCTGGGTTTGAGGAACGAGGAGGTTATGGGATTCAGGATGCTGCAAGCAGAAAGCAAAACCGAGTTAGGAGTGAGGCGTCAGAGAGGCAGTGAGTGTGGGCAACTGTTCCAAGCGATTTGATTGTAAAGTGGAGAAGATAGGGGAGGAAATGTGCATTGAAGACACGGGCCTGTTAATGACTAAGGCAGTAAATCTCCTCCGTGGCCACCAAGTAATGCCACTTGGGAAGCTTTGGAAAATTCCTGTGGCCACACCCTGCCTAGGGTTGTGATTTAATCAGTCTGGAGTGAGGCTCGGGCATCGGCACTTTTCTGAAAGCTGCCCAGGTAAGTCTAACACACAGCCAGATTCGGAGCCACCGGTCTAAGGGAAGGACGGAGGACAGAGGGAGAGAGAGTGAAAATCTAAGAAAGACAAAAGATAATTATTAGAGTAAAAGGGGCTCCAGGAGGGGCAGGGGATGTGGTTTTACACAGGAGAGACATTTCTTCTATTGGGAAAAGAGAGGGAGAGGAAAGAACGGATTCAGAAGCAGGCAAGTGTGTGGCTGAGATAAGGAAGTCGAGAAGCTCCTGTGTGACGGGCTGCGTTTTCTTTGTGATGCAGGAAGAAAAGCCATCTGCTGGGGGTGTGGGCAAAGTTGGAGAAGAGATTAAGGACGACAGAGAAGGGTAGAAATGGTTGCCTTAATAGGAGCCTAAAACAGAATTTCTGACACAGTTGAGGACTGTTTGAGGCTGCAGTGGAAACAGTCTATGTTCTTAGGTGACTTTGTCTGGCAGTGTTAAAACTGCAGGATTGCCCACACTGGCAAAGTGGACATTTCTTGTTATGTTGGTTCATGACTGGGAGACCAAGGGACACATGAGGAAACTACAGTGAGGGGTCTTACAGATATGGATTGCAGAGTTGGGACTAGATGGAGGAAAGAGGAGAAGAGTTGGTGGGAAGAAATTGGAAAGTTCCAGAGCCTGGAAGGATCAATGACATTGAAGAGTGATACAGAAGAGAAGCAGAGTATTAAAAGGGGCTATCACAAGGTTGGAACCAGAGAGTAGAGGTAGAAATTTGAGTCTTCAGACATGGGCGGAGCTGGCTAACAGCAAGGTCTGGGGACAGCCAAGGGTGTGCGTGGCCAAGTCAAAATCAGAGAAAAAGCATCAGAACTTTCCATTTTGTCTAATACCCACTTTCTCAAATATTTTAAATAAGTCTTATAATTTATAATCATACTACATAATTACAGTATAAATAGCGTATATAAATGTACACTATATATAATGTATAATTATAGATTGCCTAGCATACCCAGTATGTTTTTAAAAACATAAAAGGGAAAGAAAGAAGGGAAACTCCACATATGTATACATAGATAAAAAGGACTAGATGAACAGAAACCAAACTGTTAACAGTGAAATGATGGTTAATAGTTTTTCTTTTGCTTTTTGAATGTTGTGCAACAGTCAATAGTATTTATGCAATCTTAAAAGGCAATACGTTTTATATTTTAAAAGAAAATGGTTTGCCCCAAATGAACTTTGCTCTTTCAGGATGTCTTAGTCTTGAAAGGAAGTAATATTCTCAACTGTGGAACATATTGTCAGGTATTAGTTTAGACCTAATGCAGATAGTAACTCCAATGAGTCACGTCTTTCCGGCTCATTTTAAACTATGAGATAGCAATCAGGCCTAATTATTTCAATTTATAAATATTTACTCTCAAGACAAGTTCCTTATGTTCATAATGTTGACTTAATAAATGCGGATTGACATTGATATATTACAAGACTTCCTTTCCTAAGGGTTACGTATTATGTTGAAAGAACCTCATGAAAGAGAAAAAGAATAGAGCAGGCACAGAAGGCCTTCTCTAACGACACAGTTTTAACTGACAACGTCTCCAGTAAGCACACGCTTATATTTTCTATTTCCCTTTCTCCTTTACTTCCTTCCAGGCCACTTATTAACATACTATCTCTACCACTGGCATGTGTGAAATCTCGTATACAGATATACACACGTATATTCATGTATCTTTGGTATATATTAAACCAGAAATTCCAGTTTACCTGGTTTGTGATAGGACATGAGCATTATTTTTTTGTTTTCATTTCTTTTTGTTTTTTTATTATTATTTTTTTTAATTTGAATGAGAGAGTGAGTGAGCACGTAAGTCTGGGAGAGGGGCAGAGGAAGAAGAAGAGAGAGAGAATTCTAAGCAGTCTCAGTGACTGAGCAGCAGGCTCAGCAGAGCCCGACAAGACATGGGGGAGATCCCACGATCCTGACGTATGACCTGAGTCAAAATCAAGAGACACTCAACCGACTGAGCCACCTGGGTGCCCTGAATATTGCTCTTTTTTAAAGCTTCCAAGATGATTTTTACAAGTAGCCAGTATTCTATATAAACAACTCAGATAAATCCAAATGGAATTTTTGGAGCCTTTCTCCTCTGTTCCATGAATATCAGAACATACTCTTGACTGTTAACATTCCTGTCACCTTTGATGCCCCAGCCATCCTGAATACCTGGTCATTCCGTTCCTGGCTCACCACCAACTCTTAGCCTTTTTGTCTCTCCTTTGGGAAATTTAGCTAAACAAATCAACTGACAATGAGAAAAGTAGACACCTAAGCTCCTTTGAAAAATAATTAAGTAAAAGGCAAATCACGTCTCTTAGGTACTACACAAAGGCAAAATAAAAGAAACACCTTCTATGGAAAAGTCGCTCTGGCAATAACTTGTCGAAGGCTGTTTGGGAATGTTTGATGGCGAGCACGGAGTCCCAGCTGGCCAGAATGCTGTAACAAGGATCCCAGACTCGCTGCAGCAACAGCTGGCCGAGCCACAGAGGCCGCTTTCAGAAGATTCATGGGGGTCGTGAAGCAGCAGCTGGCAGGAGACCCCAGGCAAAATCCACTCGGATGACATAAACCATACCTTAAAAAATCACTTTCATGGGCCGCCTGGGGGCTCAGTCCGTTGAGCGTCGGACTTCAGCTCAGGTCGCTACAGCCCAGGTCATGATCTCTGGGGTTCCTGAGTTTGAGCCCTGCCTGCTTTGGTTTCTCTGTCTCCCTCTCTCTCTTCCCCTCCCCTGCTCGTGCTCTCTCTCTCTCTCTCTCTTTTTTAAGTGTTTTTTTTAATTTTTTTAATGTTTATTTATTTTTGAGAGAGAGAGAAAGACAGAGCATGAGTGGGGAAGGAAGAGAGAGAGCGAGAGGGAGAAACAGAATCCTAAGCAGACTCCAGGCACCGAGCTGTCAGGACAGAGCCTGATGCGGAGCTCGAACTCACAAACCGTGAGATCATGACCTGAGCCGAAGTCAGACGCTTAACCAACCGAGCCACCCAGGCACCCCTCCCTCTCTCTCTTAAACATAAATAAACATTAAAAAAAATAAAACATCACTTTCTTAACCCACAATATCCTCTTTGTTTTCGAGTTTTGCCTTTGAAATAATCGCTGACTTCTAAGAGATTGCCAAGATAATACGGAGCGGTCCCGTGTGCCCTCTCAGTTTCTCCGCATGGCTGCACCTTGTGTCACCATAGGGACCTGGCACTGGTAGCTGTGTGATGGCTGTGCCATTTTTGTCACTTGTGTAGATTCAAATAACCTTCACTGCCGCTGAGATACAGAACTATTCTATCATTTTCATTCGTCTGGGAGAAACGCCGGGAAGTACGATTGCTAGGTCCTCCTGGCAGGCTGATCTTCTTCCTGATATGTTCCTCTCTGTGTCTGGAAGTTTTCTCTTTGCTCTGAAGATTTTTTCTGACTAATGTTTGCATGATTCTCATTCTCTTACTTGCAGCCTATCTATATAGTTGTAGCTGAATTGGATTTATTGTAGACAGTTTATCACTGTGTCATTTTTTAACTTTAGAATTAATCAGTAGGCTTTATTATGAAGAGATTTGGCATTCGCAGAAAAATTGAGTAGTGAGCAGAGAGTTCCCACACACCCTCCCTCTCCTTCACTCCCCACATCCCCATTTCTCTGTTACTAGCACCTTGCACGAGAGTGGAACATTTGTTACAGTCGATGAACCTATAATGATGCACTATTATTAAGGAAGTCCGTTATTTACAGTAGGGCTCACTCTGTGTGTTGTGCATTCTGTGGGTTTGGACAAATTCATAATGTCACGTATCTGCCATTGCAGGGCCACCTAGAACACAGTTTCTCTGCCTTAAAAAGCCCCTTATGCTCTGCCTATTCAATCTTCCCTCACTCCCTGGCAAATCTTTGGAAACCAACAATTTGTACTATCTCTGTACTGTTTCTGCAATTTTTCCTGTTACAGATTGTCATAGAGTTAGAGTCACACAATATGTAGCCTTTTCAGATTGGCTACCTCTACTTACCAATATGCATTAAAGTTTCCCATACTTGTTGTTCCTTTTGTGGTTCATTCCTTTTTAAGGCTGAATACTGTCGCATTGTACAGATGTGTCATAGTCTATCCATTCACATGTTGAAGGACATTTCCATTGCTTCCACGTTTTTGTAGTTATGAAAAAAGCTGCTATAAACATTCCTGTGCAGTGTGTGTGTGTGTGTGTGTGTGTGTACGCGCACGTAAATTTCCGTATACACATACACACGCAAATGTTCCATTTACTAGATGCCTATGAAAATTGCATCCATTCCATCTCTCCAGGAAGGGAAGTCTCCTAGTCAGCACTCTTTAAGAAGAAAAAAATCAATTGTATTTTTACTCTGTACCCGATTGACATTTTTTTTAACTCTGACCATAATTTCTTTTAATCATCATATTAACTCCTCAAGCCTGCTGTCTTTAGCCCAAAGGATGAAGAAAGGGGTAGCCCAGAAAGACAGAATATCTTGTTCAGTATTGGCAATCACCTGACATGAATCAAACTTGTTGGACCCAGAGTGCTAAGCTAAGTATGGTTTAAAAATCGAAGACAGTCTCTGTAACAAGGCCTTCTTGCATTCAAAACAAAGAAGTAGAAACTATCACTCAATATACCTTCTACAGGACTTACCGTGCTAGACCTACATATATATTTTGTTGATAGAAATGAAGATATTTTAAAAAGTATTATCTGACTGACATCGGTAATCATAAACCACTGAGTTATAAAAGAAAACCGAGAAAATTAAACGAAGTTAACTGAAAAATAGTTCAAGCGGGATCAAATTTCAAAATGCAAAATTAGTTATGAAATGATTAGTTCATATTGAATGAAAAATTGTCACCTTATTTTAAGTTCATTCTGAGTTTGATGTAAGTGTTTTTGGTTAATGTTTATCCTTTAAACCATGAATTTTTTTCTTCAACTGTCCATGGTTTCTGTCTGCCAAACTACAGATAGACACTAGACATTCCTAATATGAAGACAGAGTATGCTTCTAAGGTGTTAATGTTTATCTCAGGAAAAGGTGGCTTTGCTACCTCTTACATAATTGAAGTCTTACCTTTACCAAGTTTTCAGCTACTAATGTTTGGTACAACTGAGGGTGAAATGCATTTTTCATTAAAAAAAATTTTTTTACTGTTTATTTCTGAGGGAGAGAAAGAGACAGAGCATGAGTGCGGAGGGGCAGAGAGAGAAGGAGACACAGAATCCAAAGCAGGCTCCAGGCTCTGAGCTGTCAGCACAGAGCCCAACTTAGGGCTCAAACTCACAGACTGCAAGATCATGACCTGAGCTGAAGTTGGACGCTTAACTGACTGAGCCACCCAGTCACCCTGCATCTTTCATGTTTTTAAATAAACAATGGCAATGTAAATATTCTACATTCATCCTGAAAGTGATAGCACTCTAACAGAAAGGGAAGAATAAAATCTGCCTGCTTGTATAACACAGTGCAAAAGTCATCCAGAGAAATAGTGAATTCCACCCTTCAGTCTCAGCAACCTTAATTCTTCAGTTTATTAATAGGATGTGGTGTCTCCTCTGACCCTGCTTGTAACACAGCTCAGTTCTCCCCACACCCTCTTCTTTCCAGTTGTCTGCATAAATCACCCATCAGGATGGATACCAGTGTGTCGGGGGCTGTCTGTGCACAGCATGCTGTGTCTGTACTTCCAGGGACCAGGGGAAGGAAAGGCTGGTGCCTTTACCAAGCCCACCATGGGCCTCCACAGACACCCTGCCTCCTTTCGAGTGTCTGCTTAACCCTCGGTGACTAATTTAAAGCAGGGCACACATTGTCCAGATTCAGGTATGTATTCATAAGTATTTACTGAGTATCCACTGTGTGCCACACATGGGTTTTGTGTTGGTAAGACAGCAGTGAACAAAAGAAATGCTCTCTCATGGGGCTTATTTTCCTACTGGGGACATAGATAATGAATAAATATATAAGGAGAAAGATATATGCATATACAGTGTAATGGCCACAGTAATAAATGCCACTGAGGAAAGTAAAGCTGAATAAGAAAGCAAAGATTGGCAAGATGACAGGTCATAGATGTGTCAGGGAAGGCCTGTGTCAGAGGGGCAGGTGGTGACCTCTGAGTGGAGACCTAAGGAAGAGAGGAGAAAGGTCTTATGGATACGTAGAAAAACAGCGTGCCAGGCAAGTGCAAAGGCCCTTTGGTAAGATCATGTTTGTCACATCCCAAAAGACAAGAAACCATCATGGCTGAGTAAGCGAGTGAGAGGCGCTGGGAAGATGAAGTCTGAGGGGAAGCCAGGGACCAGATCGTGGGTAGCTTTAGAGGCCATGAACAGGATGTGGGGTTTATTCTAAGTCAAGTAGAGAGTTACTGAAGGGTTTTTGCTGTTTGCTTAGATCTGGCTTCTCTTTTCCAGCAGTCACCTTGGATTCTGAAGGAAGCACATTCAACAGGGGGCACAGGTAGAAATCGGGAAATTATTTATGAGGCTCTTCTAGGGGAGGGTGGCAATTTGAGAATGAGTAATCATGGTCGAAGTGGCAGAAAGAACTGTGCTTTAGAATATATTTTCAATTTAGAGTCAAAAGATTTTGGGAATTAAATAAATAGTGTGAGCAAAACAGAAGGGCCAAGGGGGAGGCTGAGTCGGGGAGGCTGAGGGATTAGGTGCATGGTAGTGCCGTATTCCAAAACGGGCAACACCGAGGGCCAAGCAGATATCTGGAGAGAATTCAGGAAACTCCACTATGTAGATGCTGGAGGTTAACATTTTTTTTGAGACAGGTGTACGGCCTTCGGGAATCCCCCAAATTCATAAATACACCGTAAGCCTTAATATTTCCCATAAGATATAGTAAAGTGGCCTCTTTCTTTTTAGCCTCTTAAAAACCTCTCTCTTGCTTGAGAACAATTATGGCGGAAGCCAGAACACTCTCTTGGCATGGTGTCGCAGATATCTTTCTTATCCCTCTGTAGGACCACCTAGTGCACCCGCCCAGGGTGTGACTGTTCCGCAGATGAATTTGACATTTCACTCTAGTACATCCCAAACTTTTCACTGTTAGCTAAAAATTGTTTCAGGCATTTCACTTCTATCATCAGCATTAGCAGTTAGTTTCCTTTTTGGACACCTTTCAAAAAGAAATCAAATTGGTTTCACCTTATGAGTGTTTCTGAATATGGGACAATGACTCAGCATAAGAAAGCCAAGTGAAGGCAGGATTGCTAAATGAGCTGTGAGAGTCTCTCACCAGCTAAGTAGATCATTCAGAAATACCAACACGCCCGTCCCCCAAATAGTCAGCTCTATGTATCGGTAAAATTTGAAATTCTTTCAAGTTGTGAACCAGGGAGTCTCACAAATGATTAAAACCATGCATTTTAAATCCAAGACTGTCAATGATCTCCTGTCTGAATTTTTTACCTTCAGTGTCTGCTACTTTGTTTTCTATCTTGTATCCTCTTGGTAGAGTCGTGCCGGCGGGAGACCCCTCCCCTTCTGCACTCTGATAATGCGGAACTTCCTCTGCCTACTTTTAAGAATTTGTTAAGAACTTCAGTAAAGTTGTAGATATCCTAAAGAGGACATGTTTGAAACCGAAAAGCCTTGGTGCAAGTCCCATCTCTGCCGTTTACCAACTGTGTGACTTCTGGAAGGTTGCTTAGCCGTTCTGAGCATGTTTCTCTCTATCTCGGTGGGGATGATGACACCCAACTTGTGAAGTGGTTGGAAATGGCCAGAATTAAGTTCCCGTGGCGGTCATGAAGATGCGCTCCACAGATTGTCCTTCAAGAGCTCCCGCTGTGAGGAACTCAGTGGCCAACAGCTCTGGCCGCCGCCTCGGGGGATCCCCTGTGCCCTTATAATATCTAAAATTTTTGCCTGCAAGGACCAGTGTTCACCCTCATGGGGGCAACATTGCCCTTCCTGAGGAGACACGCTGGAAGGCAACCTGAGTTCTAGTTCTGCATTAGCTGGTTATTCAACCTTTTACAAGACACTCTCACTCTTAGTGACTCTGTTTTCTCATTTGTAAAATGCAGAGGTGGAACAACGTGCTGTTGAAAATGCAGTCAACAGCGCTTGCAGCCCGGGAGTCCTGCGATTTCTATATGGCACTGGTAGACACAGTGTAACTGACTTCTCAGCCCTCCCTGCTCCCCTGCCCGCCTGCCAGGCTGTCGCTGTATCTTATCCTGATTCTCAGCTCGCATGCCAGTCTCCCTCCACAGCCACATGAACTGCTTGCAGACAAAGTCCACATGCGTTTGCTACAGTAGCTGGCAGGAAGTACGCGCTTGGTCAATGTTTGTAGAATGGGCCGCACAGTGTACCTACAGGGTGAACTAGATGAAACTGCCCAGGTTAGACCTTTTGACAGCAAATATATAGCTAACTCAGGCTAACTATGGATTTAAAGGACTCCTGCTCTGTACTATAGCTCTCAGGGCAGTGTCTGACGTGTCAGGCAGTCAAGAGATGTTTAAGGAAGGTAAGTTGAGAGTGTTTTAGGGTGTTGTCGAGAAAGACCACCAGACACCGAGTAGAAGCGAGGCAGGTTTTATTTTATGGCCAGGCCAAACCTGATCTCCTGATCTTAAAGAGACAGTGCAGAGAATGACCCCAAACAAAGGCAGCAGTGGGCTTATATGGATTTTAGCAAGTTAGGGTACATCATAAATTAGTTAACCAATTATAATTCACAACATCCCTTGGTAGCCAATTACATAGATGTTACCTTTGGCGGGGCCTATTGCTTCAAGATTCTTTGTCTTAAGTGAGCTTTGAAATGACCAATTATAATTAGACACTTCAGACACCGTAGGACAGCAGTTACATGATTTCCTTTGATCAGCTCAAAGCAGTAGGGTGAGAGCTCACTGCAATCTAAGTTAGCTATGTAGCAAGCAGGCGAAGTTGCAGGAGTGAGATGGGCAGTTAACCCCTTCTGACGACTCTAACAGGGAACTGCATAGGCTTTAATCTCAATGTTTTAGCAGTTACCATACAGTTAGTCAGAACAGCGAATGGGGAGGTGCATTCGCAAAGCAATTTACAGAAGCCAAAACAGCCAGTTAATGGTTTTCCATTATTGACTCAGATTTGTTAACCTACAACAAGAGTAAGACAGGGAAAAGGTAGACAAATCACATTGTTACCAAGATTATATTTCTTCAAAGACTCCTGGTAACTCGTAAAAGGATTTCAGAGTAAAGTGGAACCTGAGTATATGACACGGAGAATGTCACATACACGCCTCTTAGAAGAATGGAACTGAGGAACCTAGAGACTGATTTCTCATAAATGTCTGATGTACAGAAGACCAAGACTTACCTCCTGACCAATGAACACCTGCCAAGAATCCTTTCCCATTCTCAAGGCATTGAACTCACTACTTGGACTCTGGCTGGACATCCCCCTCTCTGCACAGCTTGCCTATGAATACAGCCTGCAACATCATGCATTTATGGAATTGCAGTTCCTCTGCCATTCCCAAGTAGACCCAATTTCTGGTAATTTGAGCTTGCCTCGGTTTACCTCTTTATTTAGGTTGATAAACGTTTAGCTATACCAGATTGTTCTTCCATAGACCCAGCAGGTTGTGGTTAATGACTTTGATCAAAATTAAGGATGTTAACATATTGCCATTGAATTTTTTTGTTGTTGTTCTTTATACTATAAATCTATGTCGTAAAAATTAAGAAGGAAATAGTGTTTACATTTGTATAGATAGCACTTTCTAGTTTTCAAAGGACTTTCTTATCAATTACTTCATTGTAAGCTTCAGAAAATTTTCATATTGTGCAAAAGGTAGTCCAACTAATTCAATTCGCGGAACCAAATAGGATCATCCCATTATCAACCACATTTTCATCTTATGTAGATATCTTAAGTATTCTTTTCATAGTTGATAGTATTCAAAGTTGCCATGGATACAAGATAGCTCTCTGTACAAGCCGTTTGCCATTCCTCATCCTCAGCCACTAACCCTGTGAATAGACTAAGAAAATGTAAGACATCATTCTCATTATCAGCTACTAACTCTTAACATCATAGAATGTAAGAGGAAGAAGGAATTTTATCTTCTGGTGCAGACATTCTTACTCTTAGATACATGAATCCCTAAAACTGACTAGCAAACTTTATGGCTATGAGAATGTTTCTCATGATATTCCATAGTTTTCATTAGATTATGAAAGCAGATGGGCTCCATGATGACAGTCCACCATTTCCATATCCGATAATAGATCCTGGAGAGGCCAAGTGAATTTCTGGGGTTCCAGAATACAGCTAGTTAGAGGCTGAATTTGATTTGTGGCACTACGAGTTGAATGCTGTTTGCCCATCACCCAAGTGCATTTAGGAGCCATATATTTTTGACCCCAATCAGGGAAGAAGTATATCCCTGTGTTTCTGAAGTTAGAATATGAAAGGGTCTTACACACACCTGCCTGGTTTGCGCTAAGATTCCAACATTTAATTAAGATGATTTATTATTGTCTTAATTATACAATCTCAGAAGTAAAGTATAGAGAAAATGAGTCATTTTGCATGGTGAAAATTTGGTGGGTGTGCATTAAAATTTGAATAGAACTGATAATGTTTCATGATTACAGATTAACACATATATTCAGTTTCCTTGGAAATGGTTGGGCAGAGAAGATTATTTAAGAATTAAATAATTGGGAGCAAACCTCATTTGTATCCTGCAACAGCCTTAACTCATATTGTGATATTATGATTTATAAGAAAAAATATGTATCTGGTCAGAGGACGAGAATATATTTTGCATCTATATTTGGTCTTCATCCAAACTTCCTGGCTCACAGCTCACAAAACCTTTGGAATTTCCCAAGGATGAGAGTGATAAAGGTTTCTCTTGTTATGTTAGTGAGATGACTTAAGGACAGGGGCTGGTTGCCAGTGGAGTCATCATGTGATTAGAGGGTTAGAACTTTCAGTCCCTCCCCAGACTCCTGGGGAGGGGACAGGGATTGGAGGGTGAATCAATTGCCAACGGCCAGTGCTTTAATCAATCATGCCTGTGTCATGAAACCTCTCGAAAAATCCCAAAGCATGGGGTTGAGAGCTTCCATGGTGAACATACGGAGATGTGGGGAGGGTGACGTACTCTGAGAGCCTGGAGGCTCTGCACCCCTTCACATGTAACTTGACCTACGCATCTCTTCCACATGGTGTGTTCCTGAACTTGACCTATGCATCTCTTCCACACGGTGTGTTCCTGAGTTACTATCTAGTAAGTATGCACAATGTCCTGAGTTCTGTGAGCTGCTGTAGCAAATTAATCAAACCCAAGGTGGGGTCCATCAATCTGGAACCTTTACATATATAAAAGACAGCAGAAAAGATGCTGAAAAAGCTTATAATCATGTAAATATCAAGAACAAATTTTTATTTTTATTTTTTTAAGTATTTATTTATTGAGAGAGAGAGAGCACATGAGCGGGAGAGGGGCAGAGAGAGAAGGAGAGACAGAATCCCAAGAAGGCTGGCCACTGTCAGTGCAGAGCCTGAGGTGGGGGTCAATGTCACAACCATGAGATCATGACCTGAGCTGAGACCAAGAGTCACCAACTGAGCCACCCAGGCACCCCGAGAACAAAGTTTTTAAAAGCAACAATGCTGAAGTTATAAATGGGAAGATAGAAAAGGCTAGTTTAATTCTGTGCAATAAGATTTCCTGAGTTTTTGTATGTGGGGATTTGCCCACAGTATCTGAGTAGCACTTTAAAAAATACATGGTTATATGTACAATCTAAGAATACAATCTAAGGATGAACATTAATGAATGCCTAACATATGTAAGAATAGGAAACAGGTGTAGCTGGTTTTGAAAAGACAGCATGTTACACTTCTGTTCTCACCTTCCTCCATTCTGATCTTTAAATGCCATATATTGTTCCCCGGTTACTGTTGGCTCTCCAGAAAAAGACCACGAAACTGAACAATAAAGCCTTGACAATATTGCTATGTCTATGTGAGAAACACTGCCAAAATCTCAAAAACTGCAAAAGGGGAAATTGAAAGAAAAAGCATGTGTTATCCTATTAACAAATGTCCAAATATTTTCTGGCCTGAATATTCCCGAAAATAGAGTGTGGATCTGGGGAAAGGAGGCCCCACTTCAAAATGAGGAGGACACAGTGGCTGCATTCTCCAGAACCAGGGAGCCAACAAAATTCCTCTAAGTCTTCCCCATCCTTCCAGAGCCTTCCAAGATGCCCCTGAGGGGAGACTGGAGAGGAGGTGGAGATGAGGGAGGCCTTGAATGCCATGCTTCCTAACCAAGGGATGGACGGGATGTGGCAGTGAGCTGGCTCTCTGTGCTCCTATGCTCTGCTCCCTGTCTCTCTGGTAGAAAGGGTTGGAGATTGGCACCAGCCCAGAGACACACAGACTCAGGCTTGGACTGCTGGAAACTTTTGTGGGCCCTTGTATCAGGGCTCTCTGAGGGAAAAGGGTTGGAGATAAGGAAGTAAGCAGATGGGCAGCGTCGGATGTGGTGTGGGGAAGCCAGTCACAGTCTCAGTCATCCCTGATGCCCTACAAGGTGGAGGGAAGTACTACTTCCCTGTCTGGGCTGCTGCTCCAGCTTTTGGCCATTCAGGAAACAGCCAGAGAGTGTTCAGAGCAGCCACAGAATTACAGTCTTGGGGGACTGGTCATTGTTTAGAAATAGAGATCTTTCAGAGAAGGTATCACAGAGGGTTGGGCCATGAGGCACCGATGACCAAGGGCCAGCCTCCTCTGTGTAGGACCCAGTGGTGAGGGCTCAGAGGGGAACACCAAGGGTAACACTGACTTCTTTACCTATCTTAACGTGGATGCTGGCACTGCAAGTAACCCCGAGCATTCCCAATAGAATATCCGAGAAGAGGGCTGCCCCGTCTAAAGGGAGGGCTGCTAAAGTGACCTGCGTGCTAGTTGCGGGGATAACAGTGGGCTGTAGAGACTTGGTTCGTGCCTGCCACGCTTCCCCTGCCATCTCGCATTGTTGGTAAGGTCTCCCCGCCTGCCCTCCCCATAGCACGTTGTTTTGGCCAGTCTCTCTGGCGTGGTGCCTTCTTTATTTGCAGAGTTGTTACTCTGGCCAGTGAGAGCCAGAAGCAGGCCAGGGTTTTGCCAGTCATGCTGAATCGGCCTTCCTTACCCCTCACAACTTGCATTTTTACTGGGAGTCCCAAGTGTGGGGATGGGAAGAAGGGGGGGGGCTTTCTGCTGACGGGTGAAGATTCTTCCCCAAACCAGGGCTTCTCACCTGCTTTGTAAGCTTCAGCCATGGAAAGCATTTTAGCTCTGAGTCCACAGCATAGCCCAGGCTGAAAATAATCTAGGCCTGCATTGTTGACAGGCCAGGGAGAAGAGGCCAGGGGGAAGGGACCCCAGATAACCACCCTCTGTGTGCTCCCCTTTTCCTTTGTGCCGATTGGTGTACCAGAGTGAAATAAGGATACCATCGCAGGGGAGGGGAAAGTTATCAGAAAATCCAGGAGCGGGGGTTGCGGGGGGTGGGGCAGAGGGATCTCACACATCTTTCCGTGATGCTGATGCTTTGAGGCAATAGATAGAAGATCAAGGAGTTAGGGACACACTGCAGTGCTTGGTCACAGTCACCTCTCCTCTCTAGGCTCCGGAGGTATGGGTCACAGTGCACGCACAAGCAGGAATTAGACTCGAACAAGCATAATTCAGTGCATGTTGCTTCTTTTAAGATCTACTACTTCTGAGAACCTGAATTTGAGTCAAACAGGGTCCAGGGGCCTGACTTTCTTTTTTTAAGTGTTGGAGGAAAAGCTGAACTGATAGTACACAATAACCTATGTGAAATTTACCAAATCCTTAACACACAGGCGCACATACCCAACCAACTATAAATAATCTCGAGCACAGTCCTGGTGTTAGAGTCAGCCTCTCCTACCTTGGAAATTGAAAAAACAACAACAACAAGGATCCAGGCAAACCTAGCTAACGAGATAAACCTTTTCTTTCATCCTAGTTTTTGTTTGCTTGTTTGTTTTAAGGAGAGAGACAGAGAGACAGAGATGAGAGAATCCCAAGCAGACTCCACAATCAACACAGAGCCCAGTGTGGGGCTCAGTCCCACGACCCTGGGAGCATGATCTGAACCCAAATCAAGAGCTGGACACTCAACCACCTGAGCCCCCCAGACCCTCCTCTTCTATCCTGGTTTTATGTCAGTCATAGATTCTCTTCTCTTTCTCTCATGCTCGTCTGATTGGGAAGTCGCATCTTTATTTTGAGGCTCTTACTCTAATTGTAGAGAGTTTAGGTTTTCTAAACTCCAGTTTTGTTTTTCTCGTTGAAGAGCATTTAACTGTTCATAAGCAGTTAAGTGTATCTGTTTATAATTGGTCAGATTTCATGTTTTAAATAGGTACTGATTCAATGCAGTCCTCTGCCTCAGGCTACCGTGTTTCCTAAGTGATCACTGCACGGATTCATACAACGGTTCCGTGTCTTCCTATGCTTGCTTTTTCAGTTCTCACTTTAGCTATTTCTGGCTGCACAGGGCTGCCCTTACCTATTTTTATGAAAATAACTAAAAGTTTAGGTGATTTACTACTCAAAACTATTTTCCCTATCAAAAAGACATGGATTTTATATGTTTTGTGCCTTACTATCAAATGTCAGCCCCTACCTTATAAAGAAAAGCAGCTTCCCAGTACTTCGGTGGCTATTTCAGACCTATACATAGAGTAAGCAGAGTGCCCGCCGGGAACATTCCAGCTTGAGAGGTATGGTAGGGCTTGGGGCTAAGCCATTAGGGTGACAAGAGTCCTGGAGCCATTTGGACTGTCTGTAAAAGCATTCCCAAGGCAGAAGGACAGCAAGTGCAAAGAGTCTGAAGTGAAAACGCTTACCTAGTACCTACTCTGTGCTGGACACTGCCCGATTCACAAGGATGGACACCTAGACAGGGGTCAGCAGTCTTCAGTTTCCTAAATATTGTTCGCGACTTGGTTATTTTTATATAAGCTTAAGCACTCTATCAAGCTGTTCACATTTGATTTCCATTCTCTCAAATTTGGGGAAGAGAATTTTTCTTCAGAAACAGCTTCTTGGGATATGTCTACATGGTCAGAACTTCTGCACTTGGTTTTTATACAACTGATTTTCTGATTTTCTTTTTTAACATTTATTTATTTTTGGGAGAGAGAGACAGAGCACGAGCAAGGGAGGGGCAGAGAGAGAGACACACACACACAGAATCTGAAGCGGGCTCCAGGCTCCAAGTTGTCTGCACAAAGCCCGAAGTGGGGCTCGAAACCACCAACTGTGAGATCATGACCTGAGCCAAAGTCGGGCGTTCAACATACTGAGCCACCCAGGAGCCCCTCTACCACTGTTTCTCTAATGATACCATTTGGTAGCTGCCTTCCTCAATTCTTCCTTTGTGTTAGAGCTAGAAAAACTATGTGCAATATGGATATCAGAGAGAAGCAGGGAAAATAGAATCCTAGAATTCATGAGACAGATGCTTGGAAATGATTTCCATGAAGCTTTACTAGGCTCATATGCTCCAGGCACTGGGAGGGGCCGCTTTAGTGAACATCTAGGGTATGGCGTCTGTCTCTCACTCAGAGGGATCTGCAACAGAGAAGTGAGTTCATCAAGGGATGAAGTCAGCATTGCAGCAGTTCCATGAAGAATTACAAAATATTCAGGACAATTTGGTTGTAGCCACAATATAGCGCTAAGTGTAATGAGTATTGTACTCCTTAAATACATACTGTAGAATTTCAAATGTATTAGCAGTGGTCTTTAGGTTAATAAAATTTTGTTAACAATGATACAAAGAGACTTTTTATTTTCCATCTAGCAAATTCAATGACAGAGTCTCCTAGGATTTTTTTTTTTTTTTGTACAGGCTCAGCAATGCTTGTCATGTGTTTATGAAATTGGAGAATAGTTTTGAGTCATAATGATGACAGTGTAAAAAGGGTCAAGTCAATACTAATTTGATGTAGGGTATGCATGATGGCCCACCAGCTACTAGTGATTTGAGCTGACTCATTGATTCAGTTCCTTGTAAGGCAAATATATCTGTGTTGATATTAGACTTTGATAAAATTGGAGGATCCTAGAAACTGGTTTCAGGATACTTCTCTTTTGATTTAGGGAACTGTTTACACCTGAAGAGAATGGCAGTTTTCATGAAAGACATAGAAATAACTATGTTAGTCACACACACACACACACACACACACACACACACACCTCTGAGATCCTTGAAGCAAACATAAGAAAAACTACTATCTTGTGACCAACTGAATCCTTGAGATGCCTCCATATCTTTTGTTTCTTTTCTTGATTTCTCTGATACTTTCTAAGGACTCCCAAATCGTGTTCATATTTCCTCTTATATACTGCAAAAGTGCTGTGCCTACAATCGGTTGTTATTCTCCAATTATTTGTCTTTCTCTCCAGGTTTAAGGTTCTTTCCGGCAGTAAGTCTGAGACTTAAGAAGAATCAATTAATTTTATGAGTTCCCTGTCCTTAAGAACTAGCAATAAGCGTTACATAAATGCTGTTTACTAGGAAGGGAATTGGCACTAAGAAGTATTAACCCTGATGGAAGACATAGAGCGTTGAAATGAAAGAGGAAACGGTAGATTGCTTAGCTAATGTGATTACAGATTGTTTTTCCACATCGCCACACCATATTTCTAATTCAAATCTCCTTTTTTTTTTTAAATGTTTATTTATTTTTGAGACAGAGAGAGACAGAGCATGAGTGGGGAAGGGGCAGAGAGAGAGGGAGACACAGAATCCAAAGCAGGCTCCAGGCTCTGAGCTGTCAGCGCAGAGCCCGACATGGGACTCGAACTCACAGACTGCGAGATCATGACCTGAGCTGAAGTCGGACGCTCAGCCGACTGAGCCACCCAGGCGCCCCTCAAATCTACTTTTGACAAGGTTTAAAATTACTTCTGCTCGTGTAAGTCCATTTCGAATTTTTATAAAATAGATACTAGCCAGGCTACTTTTTTCTATAGTAATATAAAGTCAAGCTGCTTGATGAAAAAAACAGTTCATTTACTTGCCGAGATCTAACCAATATGAGAAGAATTGCTATGAGAACATTCTGAGGACAGAATGCCTTAAACGTGCTCTTGTACTTACTTACTAGCCTTCGCTGCAGTGAATTCTACTCATCTAAAATGAAAACATACAATCAAATCATGACCGGTTGAAATTCAGTTTTTTCCATTATGGCAGAATTTACTATGGTAAATAGAGCCGAGGAAATACTCATTTTTAGTGGGCAATAATAACATTTCACATTAGGAAAACTGCATATAAGTGAGAGGCACTTTCTAGGAAGCAAGTTGCAATGCAACTTTAAAACAGCGTTCTAGTAGGTATAAGTAAGTCCAGAGATGCCTAATTTGGAAAGCCTTTTTCTGGAGGTTGTGAAAGGTCAGCAAAAGAAAAAAAAATCTAGGGCGTATCTTGCCCTCAGGTTCCCACTTGCAAATCCCAGGGAAGCCAATGGAAAGTTTATGGAGAGATCCGAAAGGCTCATTTGGCCTAGTTCAGAAGCTCCATGAAATTAGTATTTTAATACATTGCCCTAGTTAAGTCTTGTCTTTATGGCCCTTTTCACATTGCTTCAGTCAGGGTTCATTCATAGTGTACTCAGAAATCGCAGAAATGAGGATAGGCTAACAGGATATTTGACCTTTTATTCAATTTCAAAGATACTTGGACTCCCTAACCCACCACACCCCAAAGCTGGGGAAAGAACCTATGTGAAGAAATCCATGAATCCAAGGGTTTTTTAATGCCCATCCAGTGGAAAGTATAAACAGATGTAAAATGTATAATACTGATGGCTAGCTTGGAAGAATTTGGTCCCTGAAATGAAACTGTATATATAGCTGACAATATCTGATGTTAGAAATATTGTTATATAAGAGACTCTCAAAGACTAAGAACAAACTGAGGGTGAGGGCAGTGAGGGAGGGGGAGAGGGGGTGACAGGCATTAAAGAGGGCACGTGTTGGGATGAACACTGGGTGTTATATGTAAACCAATTTGAAAATAAACTATTAAAAATGAAAAAAAGAAATATTGTTATAAAGTTTACTTTATAATATTGAGTATATAAATGTTATTGTAACTGTTACCTTGTGATAGAAGGAATAACAGGTAACTTCTAATTTCTTGTGATGTATTTATAGAGCATCTATTTTATAAATTTTTTAAATGTTTATGTAGTTTTTTGAGAGATAGAGAAACAGAGCATGAGCAGGGGAGGGACAGAGAGGGGACACAGAATCCGAAGCAAGCTCAAGGCTCTGAGCTGTCAGCACAGAGCCCAGTGTGGGGCTTGAACTCACAAACTGTGAGATCATGACCTGAGCTGAAGTCGGATACTTAACTAACTAAGCCACCCAGGCTCCCTGAGCCTCTATTTTGGCCTGATGTTGCCTTAGTACATAGCGGTGGACCTTGTCAATAGTACTGGATTTGGTTTCTGGAAGCACAGGAGCAAAGCATCAGTTCATGACATTTTGGAGTCAGTTATCAAAGACTTGATTTCCTCAAAGAAGTGCATTTTGAGAAGCATCCACCATCAGCTTTCAGACTTGTCTTTGCAGCTAGGACTAAGGAGGTTTCAGGGACACGTCTGCTAGGAGAGGAGGGAGGTTGAGACAATGTCTGCTCAAAACCAAGCCTTGTCTTGAAATGAAAATTTGAACCAGAGACTCTGGAGCCAGATGGCCTGAGTTCATATCCCTGCTCTATTACTAGATCTGTGACCTCAGTTACTTTGGTTAACCTCTCTGGGCCTTAGTGACCTCATCCCTAAAAAAACTGGACACGGTGGCAGGATTTTGTGAGAATTTAAGAGCTCAAATATCTACAGTATTGTTTTTCTCATTTCGGCTCTCATTATTATTTTATATTAAGCACTCTCTTAGCCCAGCTCCTCACCTCCCCATTGAAATAATGTAAGGGGGCCTGGATGGGAGAAAGGGTGTGTAGAGGCAGAAAGAGATGCGATAAGAAAAACAAAGATCCGTTTCAGTAAAAACTGTGAGTTCCCTTGCACCTGTTATATCTTGATAACTATATAACATTATTTCATAAAAAGGAGAGAAAGGACTTTTTTTCTGGTTCAGAGCCCTCTTGAGACACTTCCCGGTACAGGGTCTCGGAAACGTGCTCAAGAAGAAATGTATCAAATCACGAAACGTTTCTTGCACATCTGTTAGGCACCAGGCGTTGAGCTGGAATTGGCGACACAAAGATGATGGTGACGTCAAGTTCCTCAACTTCCTGCCTGGATCATCCATGGGCCCAGATTTTTAAGAGCTCAGAGGCAGCTCAGGCTCAGGCACTCTGCGACTGTGCACGAGGAGACTCACGGTTGGGGATTCCAAGGAAAGAGGACTGTAGGTGCGAGCCCAGCAGACAGAGATTTCAGAGAGAGAGTGACATCCAAGGGCAAGAAAATGAACTTTTTGTTTTACATTTACACTTGCGCCTTTAACTGAGATTCTCTGAAAATAATGATGGCACAAACAAAATGAAGCCCTGCTTTAAAACCCAACCTATCAATTACCTATGGCTTAAGCATTGAACTACTAACATCACCGTTTCAGAAATGACTTAATATGACTACTGACAGGAAACACAACCCTTTCGCAAGAAGCGGGACTACATTCTTCGGGGTCTGTGTGTACATTCAAGTGGGACATAAAATTCCCAGAGAAAGGCCAAGAGGCCGCGCGCTGGGTGTGAACGCTGCACACGTGTCCACCGGCCCCGCCTCCTCGCCCCGCCCCATCCATCCGAGCTTACAGGGTCCGCCAACGCTCGCGAGAGCCCTCTTGGCTTCCACGTTTGCCACGTTCCAAAGGACCGAGACAGACTGGAAAGACGAAGGCGGCTCGCGCTCACAGGCGGCTGCGACGCGCCAAAACAGCCCCAAGTCTGCAGGGGGCGGGGAAGCCCGGCAGGGTGCCACCCCTTCACAGAAGCCATTGTGATTGGCTCTACCCCTGTCACTCAGCCTCCCCAGGGCGTGGAGGAGGCGGGGCTCGGGCGGGAAGGGGCGCGACCGAGGGGAGGGGCTCCTGTGAGCCGCGCGCTCTCGCCCGGGGAAGGAGTCACAGGTTCGGCGCACGCGAGGGCTGGGCACGCGCGGGCTGGGCACGCGCAGCCGGCACGCGGGCGAAAGTCCTCGGAGGCGCGGCGGGCGGTGTCGAGACGCAGGCGCTGCTGCAGGGGCAGCGGCCCGCACCCGCTGCAGCGCCGTGCGCCGTCAGCGGCTCCCGCGCCTCTAGTGTCCCCGCTCACCGAGGGAGCCCTCCCACCCCTCACCCGTTGCAGAAGTGCGCGCAATGGCCCCGCGCAAGAATAACAAGGGCGGCGGCGGCGGCAACAGCAGCAGCGGCAGCAGCAGCAGTGGCTCCGGCAGCTGCAGCCCGGGCGCAGGGACCAGCGGCGGCAGCAGTAGCAGCCCCGGGGCCCGGAGAGGTCAGAGGCGTGCCCGGCACGGGGTGCGGGGCCTGGGTCCGGGACCGGCCCTGGGAGCGGGGCCCGGGCGGCGGGCGCTGCGGTTCCGTTTCCCCGGATCCCGCCGTGCATCTCCTCCATCCTCCGCGGCGCTCCTCCTTTTGGCGCGGGGCGGAGGCCGCGCTCCGTGGGCAGGCGGGCGGACCGGAGGGGCCGGGCGAAGCTGGGTCCGCGGCCTTGGGTTGCTCACGCCTGGGCGCCCCTGCCCGGCCGACCCCTCACCTGCAGGGCGCAGCTGGGAGGGAGGTCATTGATCTGCTCTTTCTTGGCTTTGCGTGGAATGAAAGATGGGAGTAAGAGAACCAGTTTACCTTTGCCTTGCATATTTTGGAGAGTTTGGACGTGAGCCAAAGTCGGAGAAAATAAGTTCCTGCCAAACCAGTAGCTTTTAAGAGCAACTCAGAGAATATTCGTGTGTGTGTGTGTGTGTGTGTGTGTGTGTGTGTGTGTGTGTTGCTCGAGTGTGTCTGAGTGTGGGGGGGAGTGATTTGAATGTTCTTACAAATTGTTTTAAATATTTTTGCTTTTATGCAGCCTTGTTAACATGCGTTGTAGTTGCCTTCAACGTATCATACAATACTGTAGAATCCTGGGCGAACTTCGCTATTTTCACGTTTGTCTTCTCTTTTAAAAAGAAATATCTTAGATAGTCACCTTTTCCCCCCATGTGCTTACCCAGCAAAGAGAACAGTGCAGATGTTTTAAATCTGTTTCATCTCATATTTCAGTGCTGCTCAGTTTCTTTTATACTTCCTTGACTCATTTAGGATGTTGAAACTGCAATACACATGTGTGTGACTGTGAGCAAAGGACCGTTTTGAAATGATTTAGACTTTTTGCTTCCGAAGTCTACACATAATCATTTCATAGATAAAGAAAATAAATCAGATAACTATAGTCCTATTGCAAAGAATGATTTTTTAAATAGCACTTACTACCTTGTTACAGTACCTTATCTTCCTGTGTATTGTCTTCCTGTTTTACCCCTTCCTCCTGTTCATTCCTATTCCCAAGTCCTAGAATAGTCCTGGACCACAATAAATATTTAATTAATGAGCAAATGAATACATTTAAATGGTGAACACAGTGCAGTTAAAGTCATTGCACAAATTTACACTCTAAAAGCTAATACTTGTAAATGGAAAAAGATACACACGTTTGAAGTTAAAAGAAAGCATATTAGGGGGGCTGGGTGGCTTCCTTGGTTGAGTCAGATTCTTGATTTCAGCTCTGGTCATGATCCCAGGGTCGTAGGAGCCAGCTCCGCACTGCTCGTGGAACCTGCCGAACTCTCTCTCTCTCTGCCTCTCTCTCCTCTCTCTCCTTTCTCTCCTTCTGCCTGTCCCCTGCGCCTGTGTGTGGGCTTTCTCTTTCTCAAATAAAAAAATTAAAGAGAAAGCATATTAATTCACCTTCGACATAAGTAAAAGTTTGTGTTTCTTTGTCACTTGTCCTGAAATGCCAGCCAGTTGCTTAAATGGGCTGAAGAGTAGATGAACGGTCCCGGGTGGCTTTGGCTCCCCGTTAAAAAATTTCTAAATGAGAAGAGCCTAATACCAAGCAGGAACGCTGATGAGCTAGACTGCTAACTGTTCATGTTAACTGTTGTCAGAAGTCCTCTGTAGCTGCTTACAAGCGAAGCACATCTTTGTTCCATTTTATCCTCATACTCACGGGTACAGGGGGCTGACTGCTCCTGAAGAAATAACCGTATAGGGACTAGTACTGGGTTAGAGTTAGAACTGGGGAACGTATATTGTCTTCCCACCACTACTGGTTCAATAACTGAACCAGTTTTATTTTTTTAAGTTTATTTATTTATTTCGAGAGAGAGAGAGAATCCCAAGCAGGCTCTGCACTGTCCGCACAGAGCCTGACATGGGGCTCAAACTCCCGAACCCTGAGGTCCTGACCTGAGCTGGACCCAAGACGATTAACTGACTGAGCCACCCAGGTGCCCCACTGAGCGAATTTTAACAGGCAGATAATAAATTTAGGAAATGTTACAACCTAAGTGAATATATTCTGACTTTCATATTCAAATATTTAAGAGCTAGCCCTGTTCATATTTGAGGATACGTAGCCTTCAAAGCATTGTTCACGTCGATTTCATAATTGTCATGAGAAGACCTGGTGTGTAAAAGGGAGAAGTAACTGTATTACAGAAACAAAACACAACACAAAACATTTAAAGAGTTGGTATTGGGGCCTTGCGTGTTACATGATGAGTATTCTCTTTCCATAACCCTATTTTATAGCAAATACTAAGTTCTGACTGTGCGCCAGGTAGAATGCCCTGGAGATGGAAACGGAGTCTTTCAGCCTTAAGCAGATACAATACAGTGTGGAAGTGTGATTATATTGTTCGCTTACAGCAGGTTACATGTAAAACAAAGCCGACTTCCTTTTTGTCGCTGTGTTTATTGAGTCACCGAGGTATAGACCTTGATTCCCAAACTATTCTCATCTGCTGGAGAAATCATAGAAACTGAAGAAACTTTAGCAGTGCCATTTCCATAGGGCCCATTCAGTTCCCTCCTCTCATTTTACAGATGAGGAAATTAATGCCCCAAAAAGTTGTACAGTTTATTAAAGGCTGTGCAGGTCTTGGAAACCCAACTAGTTGATGGGAGAGCCAAGGCTACAACTCAAGTTTTCAGTCATTCATTCATCAGACCATGATACTCGCATTGTGGGCCCTCTAACGTGGAAGATTTTATGGACATTTTAGAGTTGAAACAGGTCATCCGTTTCCTCCTGTAGGTTATCTCTTGGTTTCCGGCTCTGACTGTGGCCCGCGACAACTAGTTATTTAATAAAAGTAGGCTTTTTTTTCACATCACCAATTACATTTGACTAAAATTGTGTTTGAAATAGTACATTCGAAAGTCTTAGTTTGAGAAGGAGTACACGGGCTCCAATAGTAAGGTTTTTAAGATATTTTGCATTGACCGTCCGAAGTTGATGGCATTGGTCACATTAAACATTGTTTCCTAAATTTTTGCATAAAAGTATGGGGGAGGACTTTGAAACATACATTTTAGGGAAAAAACGATTATCTGGCCTTATTCTTTGTGGTCATTTTGGTGAAAAGTAATGTTTAGGCCTTAGGGGATGTATAGAACAGATTTTTTAAAGCAAGCATCTGCTTTTCAGTTACATCTTCCACTTAAATGGAAAACTGATAAAAGGTCGAGTTTCATACAAAGCTCAGTTTTGCCTCTTCGCTTTTACTCTTATAATATAAAATAAAGACGAGTAAAGTGGACATCATACCTTTAACTTGCTTATAAAAATTCAACATGCATGGCCAGTTGGGGCCAAGGGAAACCTATTTCAGATTAATTGATTGGAACATTTTTGGTTAGGAAGGATCCTGATGGCCTTTTGAGTTTAGTTTGTAGCTTATGGACACTGGTATGTGCAATGTTTTTGTTAGGTTAGCTTTTCCTTATTGAGGATCATTAAGTCTTTCCCTGTAGCTCCTTCTAACATGCTACAGGAATCTAAACCTCTGTTGGTCGGTGAGCAGCGGGCTGGTCCGGTCCCCTTTACCAGTAGGTGTCACTGTAGAATACGTTTTGCTTTTTCAGGTTGAAGTTTCAGATTATATAACACGGCTTCATTTTTTTCTTTTAATCAGTTCTGTGCATATTCAGAAGTATCAATGGGCAGCAGCTTAAAAACTAGTAGCTGTTGAACTCAAGGTCTCTAACAGATTTTGAAAGTCAGTAATTAGTTTGTCCCTAGCAGCCTTATTTATGTAGCTTGTCTTATTTAGAATTAAACGCATCCACGTGTTCTCTGTAAAACTATGCATTCAGATTCATTTGATGGATACTCATCATTTAGAAATTTGTTCTTTCTTTCCCCCTTTCTTTCTTTCTTTCTTTCTTTCTTTCTTTCTTTCTTTCTTTCTTTCTTTCTTTCTTTCTTTCTTTTCTTTCTACTTTCAGTATCTCTTAGACAGCTTAGTAACGGATGCAGCACATTGCTGATTGCACTCTGGCTCCCTTGCATGCAGAGGCCTTGGTGCAATTCCCTTTCTTTATCCATAGGTTATCAGTTAGGGCCAGTTGCTTAATCCTCTGTTAGTCATCTGGGAGGAAAAGATAGCACTAGCACGGCCGTATCTCTTCTACCGCAGGAACTGGGTGCTGTTTTGTGTTCAGTTTTACAGCCTTTTCTTCAGCCTGCTCAGATCATACGAAACCAAGTACTAAAAGATGTTCCGAGGGAATTCCTGAACACATTTTTCAAAGAACAAACGTATTAACCTGTAGGAAGTAAAAGGAAAGATCTCTATTTTAGTCTTCTTTAAAATCTCGTGTGGCAGAGAGATTGCTAGAAAAGAAGTTTTCATTTTCAGCTAATTAGCAACAAAGTAACTTGGGAAAAGGCTCAAGTGGTTTGTCTGTCTTATTTTTAGTTCTTACAGAAGTTTAACCCCTGAGTTCTCTGGTCCCAGTAGAATAATTCCCCCCCCCCCCCCACAAAGGAATGTACTTCGGGAGGCTATTGACCTGGATTTATATCCATTTAAGACCTGTATGGCAAGTCTCTCTCAAAATCTCTTATCTCGGTCTCTCCAAATGGGAAGAATTCTTCTCCCGTTTCATTTCGTAGTGGTAATAGCCCTCAAACCAATCTTCCGTGCCTTTGCGTGTCTCAGATACATTCATTAAAGTTTCTCAATGGTAAGGGCAAGGACGAAACTTTGGACAATATACGGCCGCAGAGCTAAGCAGGTCGTTGCATGCTTGACATTTTTTTATGATTTAAGAAGAAATCAGTTTCTGTTATATTCTGTTAGCATATTTGAGTATAGTGGCCGTCCGAGCAGTGGTGGTGTGCTGTCGCTTGGAGTAGAACTTGACACATTTTTTTCTCTCTGTGCTGGTGAAAGTGTGTCATTTGCACATCAGCCTTCAAATTGCTGATTTACTTTCCAGTCCCGTGGAGATCCGTTACATTATTTTACTATACTCAGATACATTTTAGTGTTTGATGCTACTCCAGCACACTGTTTTTAGTTTCATGAAAATATGCAACTTTGTTTGTGTGTTGGATAGTTCTGCATCTCCTAAGTAGTCTGATTTCATTTGGTACTAAGATACAAAAAAAATTTTTTTTCATTAACTTCCCTTTAATAAAACTGGAACGTATTTAGAATCCCTCTACAATTCACTCTGGGGAAAGCAGCAGCCACCTGTCAGGAGACGTGGGGGCGCTTGGGTTCGCTCGCATGTTTGGATATCTGCTGCCCCAGTATCTGCTCAGCTCTTCACCCATGAGTGTAAGTCTGTCTGGATGGATTCGTGTCTGGTTCCGTCCTGGTCCTACAGTTCTGGCAATTTCTGCCAGAAGACTAGATGTTCATTTCTTTCTTCTCTATGTGTCAACTGTAGGCGTGTATCCTGGAGTCCATGCTTTAACCTTTTCTCTTCTAGTAGTGGTTGGGAGCCAAGATTGTATTTTCTTGTCAGTCATTATTATTATTTTTAAATTTTTTCTGCAGTGAGGGAGCTTCAGGCATTTGGTCTGCATTTTGTATTTGTTTTTCAGAGATGTGTCTTAGTTACCTTTGGCTCATGTTATCTTTTTCTGGGAAATCCCTGAATGCCATTTAGTTCTGAGCAGAGGACACATTTGCTACGTTTAAGCTGTTAGACTCAGGAAGTTTTGAATTTGCTTGGTGAATAAGTCCTTAAAAAATAGTATATCAGAACTCTTGAAGGGTTTGGGCTGGGCTTTGGCTCCCTGTGAGATCCGGTGGCTCGCCTAGTCATTCTGGTGTGGTGGAACCCTCGTCATCGTGCTCGGAGGCAGGTAGGGCTGGTGAATTGCACGGGGCCAGGGCGGCGCTGGAGGCGGGGCCAGTTGAAGCAGGGTGGCCAGCGCGCTGGCAGTACTTGGAGAAATGCCAGCACTTCTCTCCCACACGTGTGCCTGCATGTTTAACCCAGCGACTCGTTCTGTATGGAAGCCAGTCTTCATTTTAAAGTGACAGAGTACCGTTTGATAAAATAATTGGGTTCCATAACCAGTATGGTGGAAACTTGATGCTGTTTCGATGTTTTATTCTAACTTGTTTCTTTAAAAAAAAAGTTTATTTATTTTGAGAGAGAGAGAGAGAGAGAGAGGGGAGAGAGAATTGATGGGGAGAGAGGGAGAAAGAGAGGGAGAGGGAGAATCCCAAGCAGGCTCCACACTGTGAGCACAGAGCCCAACACAAGGCTCGAACTCACAAACCATGAGATCATGACCTGAGCTAAGATCAAGAGTCAGGCGCTTAACTGAGTTATCATGTCACTAATATACATAATTCCCCCCTCCCCATTTTTCACACTGTCTTAAATTTCACTTTTTTTGAAAAGTTACACTGGAAAGCTCTTTGGTCTTAGGTTCACATGTAAATTTTATTTAGGAGCAGTTAGTAAAAATCTGTGTTGTAAATATTTGTTGAAAGAACATCTAACATACGTTCACTTTTCCATTCTTTGAATCAAGTTGATTCAAATGATTGTCACTTACTGAGTTTTGTAAATTATTCATGCTTTTTGTCAGTGAGCCACCTGACTTCTAGAATGCACATATTTCTATGTGCTGTTCTTTAAAACTCTATCTCTGAAATATTGCTTGTTTAAGACCTATAAATAGGTGTAAACAGTAGTGGCAGTGGAATGTATGCACTGTCCAGGTGAAGAAATAAAATGTTACCAAATTCTTGGTTTCTCCTCTCCTGTGTTACCCCTTCCTGGGCTTCTTACACATTTTGTGATAATTATAATCCTGCATTTCTTTATAATGTATGATATATAGGCATGCAAATAAATGTATAATATACTGTCATGTTGCACATTATATACTATGCATCTGTTTGTGTAACATCGTTAAAAGCCATATATATAAAACCTGCTTAAGAAGTGTGTGTGTGTGTGTGTGTGTGTGTGTATGCATACATGTATGTCTGTAAGGTGTACAAATACATATTTGTTTAGCACATGCGAGAAGTTTTGTGAATAGACTCTTACTTGGCATGCTTGATTGACTCCATTTGTTTGGAATTCTCCCAAATCCGGCTCTTTGTTTTCAGGTATATAGCTCCTCCCTGTGTGACGGTGCCACTTTTTATTCAGTCATCCTGCTGTCAAAGACCACTTTCCTTCTTTTGTGTATAGTTTTCTTCCTACAAACACTGCTGCTCTGAACACTCCTGTAGTTGCCCATCCCCTTTGTGTATCTGTGTATTTGTCCGAGTGTTTTTCCAGATTGGAATTTTTGGTCATAAAAAATGTGTATGTTAAACTCAACCAGCTCCTGCCGTCTAAGCGGTAGTCCGTGTTTACGCTCCCGCTCACGGAGGGTGCAGCTCGTTTTTGGCTGTAACCACGTTACCAACGCCTGGTGAGGTTTAATGTTTGCAAGTTTAGTGGGTGTGAAGTAGTTATTTTGTGGTTTCCACTTGCGTTTACTTGATCCGGAGTGAGATTACTCCTGAGAATAGCGATTTGTGTTTCCTTTTCTGTGAATTACCTATTCATATAATTTGTCTATTTTCTGGTGTTCTGTTGGTGATGTTTTTGTTTCTTTTATTTTGTATTTTTTATTTCGATTTGTGGCATTTCTTTTCTGTATCCTGTATTCTGAATAATCCTGAGATTATGTCTCCCAATCCGATTATTTGTCTTGTCATTTTCTGTAGTATATTTTGTCAGACAGAATTTTAAGATTTTAATATATTAAGAATATAATTTTTACTTTATGGTTTGTACCTTTGTGCTTTAAGACATTCTTTCTAGCAGAGATCAGAAAACATTCTCTTATTCTAAAATACCTTAAATTTTGTCTTTTCACATTTAGATCTCTACCAAGTGTAGATTTTATTGCATATATTGTGAGGTATGGATCTAATTCCATATTTTTAAAAAATGGATGATGAAAATCTCCCGCACCATCCGTTGAATTGTCTTCTCTCTACGCTACACTGCAGTATCACGTTTTGTCTGTAAATCTGTGTGGCTCTGTTTTATCCCCAGTGTGTGGGAGTCATACCTCACTGAGTCACTCGATAGCGTATCTGATCAGGCAAGTCCTCTGCCTTGTCTTTTTACCATTGTCCTTGCCTTTTATTGCGACCTTTCCTTGACCATGACAATACCTTTTAGCATCTGCTTATCAAGTAAGTTTCATGCGAAATGTTTCAAGATCTTGACTGGAATTGTATTGAATTTATAGCACAGTTTGAGGCAAGGCGCCTGGATGGCTCAGTCAGTAAGCGTCCGACTTCAGCTCAGGTCATGATCTCGGTTCCATGGATTTGAGCCCTGCATTGGGCTCTGTGCTGACAGAAGCAGCCTGGAGCCTGCTTCGGATTCTGTGTCTCCCTCTCTCTTTGCCCCTCCCCTGCTCATGCTCTATCTCTCTCTCTCTCTCAAAAATAAAGAAACATGAAAAAAAATTAAAAAAAATAAAACTAATTTGAGGTAAGCACACATTTAAGAGTACCAGGTCTTCTTCTGCATGAACATGGTATAATTTCTTATTTATTTAACCATTATTAGTTAATTTTTATAATTTTATCCAAAAGTTATACACATCGTTACATTTAGCCTGGGTACTTCGTATATTTTTATTTTTTTAACCAGTATTTGATTATCAAGAATTTAGAATATGTAACCAAGTTAAAAGAATTGTATAATCACTCTACCAACTAGAGTTTATGGTGGTTAACATTTAATATATTTGCTTTAGATTTTATCGATCAATTTATCTGTGTTTTTATGCATTTCAGAGTAAGTTGTAGACACCAGTATAACTCACTCCTAAACATTCACACGTGTCTGACGTTAACCAGGGCTCAACATTTGTATACAGGCTTTGTTCAGCCCCTGAAGGAATGTTTGCCTATAGAGAATTGCACAAATCTTGGTGTATTATTCTCAAATAGTCTTTATAAATGTTTACATCCATGTGACCCAACAACCTGTTAAGATAGAGAATTTGTCTGTCGCCTCAGAAATTCTCTCAAGCCCCTCACTAGCCACCACCTCTGCCCTCAGAGGCAGTCACCACATTAAATTTTTCACCATAGGTTGGTATTGTCTGTTCTAGAACTTTATTCCATAAGTACTTTTTAAGTGTTCTTTGAGTCAGCATAGTTTTGAGGTTCATCCGTGTTGCCCGTACGAGTACCTCATGGCGTTATTGCCAAGTCGTCCATTGTGTGACCGCAGCACGGTGTGCTTATGTGTTCTCTCACTGACGGACACGTGGGTCATTCCTGGTTTGGACTATTATGAAGAACATTCTGTGAACATTGGAATATTGGAGGGGGTTTTTTTCTTTTGTTTTGTTTTAGTATGTCTTCATTTCTCAGAGGAAATACCTAGGAAAGGATTACTTGGATTATAAGGTAGGTGTTTGTTTAGTTTTATAAAAAAACTGCCAAATTATTTCCCAGAGTGGTTGTACAATATATCTTACACTCCCACCAACAGTGTGTGGGATTCGTTCGACATCTGTACCAACATTTGATGTTGTCAGTCTTCTTAATTTTAGCCATTCTGGTGGGTGTCAATGGCTTCTCGTTGTTGTCTAAAATTACATTTCCCCGATGACTAGTGATGTCATGTACTTCTCCTGTGCTCATTGGGCATCTGCGTGATCTTCTTTTGCTAAGTTTCTGTTTACCTCTTTTGCCTATTTTTTTTCTTCTGCCTATTATTGCCTTTTTAAAAAATCTTTTTGTTATTGAGTCATAGTTCTTACATATTCTGGATAGAAGTTCTTTTCAGATATATGTATTGCAAATCATTTCTGCCAGTCAGTAGCTTACCTTTTCCTTAATAGCGTAGTTTGAAGAGCAACTATTTTTATTTTGATGTTTACTTTATTTCTTAATGGTTCTCGCTTTCTGTATCTTACCAAAGAAACTTTTCCTATTTTCTTTTTTTTTTCCTTTTTGCTTTTCCCCCTCTATTTTCAAGTTACAAAGGTATCCTGTTATATTTTCTTTTAGAAGTGTTATAGATTTAGTTTTAATGTTCAGGTCTGTGATCCATTTCAGATCGATTTCGGATTGGTTTATGTTTTTCCATGTGGATATTCAGTTGTTCTGGCAGCATTTGTTGAAAAGACTTTGCTTTCATCATTAGATCACTTTTGGTGCCTCGGTCAGAAAGCAAATGACAATATAATCATAGATCTGTCTCTGGGCTCACTATTCTGTCTTTTAGTTTTCTGACTACATTGTGCCTTTATCGCATACTTTTGATTACTCTAGCTATATTTTAAGTCATAAAATAGATCGTGTAGATCTTCCAGCTTTGTTGTTCTTTATAAGCTGGCTCTGGATATTCTAGGTCCTTTGTATATCCATGTATATTTTGGAATCAGCTTATCAATTTCTACAGACTAAAGCATGCTTAGGTTTATAATTAACATTCATTGAACATAAATTAACATCTTAGCAATACTGAGTTTTCTAATCCCCTGGCAGTGGAATAGATTCATTTATTTAGGTCTGTAATTTCTTTCTGCTTTGTTTCGTCGTTTTTGGTGTTAAGATCTTACACATACTCTGTTAAATATTTTTCTAAAAATTTTATGCTTTTGATGCTACTTTATATGTATTTAAAATGTTTTCGTTTCCCATTATTTCTTTCTAGTATATAGACATAGATATTTGTACCTTATAGCATGTGACCTTGCAAAAATTCATTTATTTTATCAAAAAAATTGATTTCTTGGGATTTTCTCTGTAAGTACCATGTAACCTACGAATAAAGAGTCCTACTTTTCTTCTAAAGTGTGCACCTTTTATTTCTTTTCTTGACTCACTGTACTATGTAGGACCTACAATATGATGTTGAATAGAAATGATATAGACATTCTGCTTTTGTTTATGATTATAAGGGCAAAAGTGTTTGGCTTTTCACCGTTAAGTATAATATTAATTCTAGGTCTAGCATCTATAGATGCTTTGTATTGGATTAGGGGAATTCCTTTGTATTTCTAGGCTGTGAATTTTGTCAATGTTTTTTCTCTAATCAAAACGATCCTGTGGCTTTTCTCCCTGTTGTTATGTGGTAAGTTATATTTATTGGTGTATTTATTTATTTAATATATATAGAGAGAATGCAAACAAGAGAGAGGGGCAGAAGGAGAGAGAGAGAGAATCTCCATGCTCAGCGCAGAGCCTGATGCATGGCTTTATCCCATGATAAAATCAGATCAAGAGTCTGATGCTCAACCAGCTGAGCCACGCAGATGCCCCTTGATTGATGTTTTGACTGAGAACTCACCCTTGTATTCCTGGATACGCCTCACTTGGGCATGATAAATAATCCCGTGTATATTGTGCTTTATTTGCTAATCTTTTGTCAACAGTCCTGTATCTGTGTTCATTGTGGTGTCTCTCCCGGTTGGATGGGGCTCCCCAAATATGAGGTCAACCCACAGGCTGCAAGCTGGTGGCACAGGTGGTGGAAGGATTCACCGGAGACAGAAAAATGGCAGTAGAAGTTTATTGAATAAAGGGAGCAGCAGGCAGGCCAGCAAAGGAGAGACTCTGCAACCTACCAGTGGGTGGGAGCTATATTTATTTCACCTTATTTTTTAAGTTTATTTATTTGTTTTGAGGGGCGGAGGTAAGGGTAGAGAGAGAAGGAGAGAGCACTCTAGGCAGGCTCCGTGCTGTCCACACAGAGCCAGACGTGGAGCTCGAACCCATGAACTGTGAGATCATGACCTGAGCTGAGATCAGGATCCTGATGTTTATTTAAAGGGGGAAGAGGAGGAGTTATGGGGATGTATGGAGTTTTCCCTTTTTGGGTAACTGTGCCAGGTTGTAAGTAGCCCATTGGTTAGTAGGGCCTGTGGCTCTTTTGAGGTGGGTCACCTAATGGACCTGTCTGCTGTTCTGCTCAGTGGTCGCTGGGGACCCTTTCTGCATTCACTGTTCAATCCTGTTCCCTAAAAGTAGTCTCTACCTTCATGAGGCATACGGGTTCGTAATTTCCTTCTGCCTTCTCTTCTCTCCTTCTCTTCCTTTCTTCTTTCTCCTTTCTCCCTGCCTTCCCAGGCTTGTCCTCCTCCCCTTACTAGGGATTATGAATAGTCCTAAATTTTCTCTGCATCAGTGGTTATATGTTTAATTTATACAGTTTATATAATTGTTCCGCCATATTTTAATTGATAAATTATAGCCATAGACATTCTAATTTAACCACTCTTACATGTCAGTGAAAAATTCAGCCTTGTGATAATACATATTTTTCATATTATTGGATTAGTTTTGTTAATATATTCATAAATAGGGGCACCTGGGTGGCTCAGTTGGTTGAGCATCTGACTCTTGATCTCAGCTCAGGTCTTGATTTCAGGGTTGAGAGTTCAAGCCCCTCATTGGCCTCCACGCTGGGCGTGAAGCCTACTTTAAAAAAAATTTTTATATCTATATAGAGAGATCTATCTGTAAATAAAATTGACCTGTAATTTCCTTGTTGGCGATGTTATCAGGGTTATTCTATCACATAAATGAATTTAGGAGTATTTCCTCTTTTTCTGTTCTTTGGAATAGTCTTACGGGATTAGTTATTCGGTAGAACTCATTTGAACCTTTATTGTCATTTACCCTCAATTACAGACAGTATGGGGTAGGGAGGAGGGAAGCTGCTTCACTTTTTAAATGTTTAAAGGACCATTTTAGTTTCTGTTTCTTTGAGTCAGGTCGACTAAGGTACATTTCTTCTTAGGCATATTACCTTTATTAAAAATTTTTCTATCTGAGTTTTCAAACTTGGGGCAACAAACTGTTTATGATTTTAGCTTTACTTTGTAAACAGAATATAGCTATTGCATGCCTGCTATTACTATGCAGTGAAATAAAGTTATTTGAATAGGTCACTAAATATTAAGTATCTATCAATTCTGGTTATTTTTTAGACGGAATTTTTTATGAGTTTCTTAAAGTGAAGAGTCTGTAAAATAGACTGGATACTCTAATACCTGTGAGAAGGTAAACCATTCGATGCTGGTAACTTGGTTGGATCGCTTGAATGGAAACTACTGACTAGCACTGGATACGCTACTTTATTCAGAACTGAACTTACTCTCTTTGTGAGTAGAACATAATGCTTATTTTGGGAACTTCCAGGTTAATTTGATTATTTTGTGGGTTTTAACTACTCGGTCTATTTAGTTGTAAACAGTCAGCACACCTGGAGGTCTAGGGTACCTGATGCGGGTCTGAGATACAGTCACTGATGGGCTCTTTCTCTCCTATGAAGGTTCTAGTATTATGTGCCCTGTGTTTCCATTTCCCTTTTGTGCCGTAAGATTATAAAGGTAGGACATTTTTAAGGTGAAATTAATGTATGTGAAGGTGTAAAGCTCCTAAAACAGCTTGGATTTTTTTTTTTTCTTCTAGAGGTAGTACAGTATTTGTATTAATAAGTCCTCAGGCCACTTTTTCAGAATTCTGTTGTGATCGGTGGGACATTTAAGATGGCTGAACTAGGGTAGAGTAAGGTTGAGTAAGACTGAGTAAGACAAAGAACTGTTCAGTAGCTCAGACAAGTACTGCTTGGAGTAAATCAGAGCATTGGAGACCGTCCTCCTCAGCTGGCCCCTCCGCAGTGTCTTGCAGTCCTTCTGTGTGTTCATAGGTGATATTTATCCATGTTTTCAGCAATAGCTATTTACATCTTCGACTCCTTGAGCTTGATACCTTACTACTTCCCATTACTTTTTGACAGATGACTTCCTCCCATTGTGTAGAGAAATCAGGGACATCCTAAAGAGTCTCTCATCTCAGGCACGATGGGTGGGGTTTGGCCTCTGAGGTGCTAGACATCAGGAGCCGACTGACATGAGGCTGATTTGTATTCCCCCCGCCCCCCCGGCCTTCTGAGTGTGGAGACAGGAGTCTGGGGCCTCATCTAGGATGGCTGCAAAAACCAGTTCAGTTGAGGTTCTGGGCAAGACGCTGCTTGAACTTGCACGTGAGGGTACGTAAGAACCGAGCTCATGAGGTACGTCTTCAATACGTAGTTTAGTATGGTCCCTTTTCTTTCATTAGACTGAGGGGGAGGCCCAGGAGGGTGGAGGGTGAGTGGAGATGAGCCAGTACCACAGATGAAAAGAATTTAAAATCTTGGCAGTCGCAACCGCTATAGACCTCTGGGCTCCCACCTACTTAAGAGAAAAGCCAAGACTGGGACAGGAGCCCTGGGCCCCCCACTGAGGGAACCCTCCCTGGTATGTCCACACCACTGAGCCATCACTTATCTCCCCCTGAGAACTCTCTTTTTCCATACCTTCTCACAGCTTTTCCCCCTTATTTAGTTTCTCTCATTAAATGAAAAAATGAAACACAAAAACCTTCTTCTGGTCTGCCTCCTCTACCTAGCCAAATATCACGATTGCGTAATCTGGGTTCCTCTTCCTCTTCTTCTTCTTCCCTTCAAGTCTTTCTGGGCAGCATCAACAGAGGCTCCGTTAACCCCAGGTCCCCTGGGCTCTTGTTCCTTTTCGTCATCTCCTCCCTGAAGGGTAGTCTTCCCAGGATTCTTTGCTTGGTTCGCTTCTGATCCTATGCTACACACTCTCCACAGCTTTAACTGCTGTCTGTTGACAGCTTCCAATGCTTGTTGCTCCCGAGCTATAGACTTCAGTAATAACAGTAAGGACAGGTGAAGGACCTAGCTACCGCTTACTGAATGCTCACTGGATGTCAGACATTGTGTGCTTCTGTAACTCGGCATTTAATTCTCACAGTAATTCTCTAACTCCGCTTTTTGTAGGTAAAGAAATGGAAGCTTAGATTAGTTTTTTCAAATATTATGAAGCCAATAACATTTGGAACTGGAGTTGGGATCCCATTTCTGAGTCTCAGGCTCCTTTAATTGAACATTTTAGATCCTTTAGTGGTGGCTTAGATTACTTATACCTGGTCCTTATCTCATCCCTGTCGTAGCTGTCTTTGTGAAGTGGAAGCTGGGTCATACCCGTTCCTTATTTGCCTTCTTTGAAAGCCTTGAGTACATCCCCAGGTACTCAAGATACAGTTTAAATTCCTTAGCTTGATCTAGGGAACACTTGGTGATCTTGCCCTCTCACCCTCTGCAGCCATTCTCTGCCTCACTCTCCATGTTGATACTAATTAAGCCGTAGTCACTTTCTGTAGTCTCTGTAACTATGTGTCTGTCTCTTCTGGGACAGCTCCTGGCTTTGCCTCTCCCTGTGCGACTCCTAACCATTCTTCACAATTTAGCTCTTTCATTAGTCCTTCCAGCTCTTCCTTCATTGTCTTCCCATAGCCCGGGCTTTGTAGTCCCCACACCCCCAAGCACAAGGTTCAGTAGCACTCTCTATGTATTGCTATTTTAGCATCTTTATTCACTTATCGGTTCCTTCAGCAGAGAAAAGTGCGACCCAATCAGGTATCAGACTGGGTTGGACCCAAGTACTGGCTCTGCTGCTCACGGTTGACCTGTAGGTTATCAGACCTCTTTTAGCATCTTTACCTATTTCTTTTTAAATTAACGATCTTTAAAATAAAGACAACAGTACTTGCATCATAGTTATTACAAAGATTGACGACAGAGTCTCACAAAGTGCGTGCTTCAGTAATACATTTATTAAATATGGTGATAGTGATATTCCCGCGAACAAAACCGACGTTTTGTTTTGGACTGTAACGATCTGTGGCCTTCCATTCTTGCCTTGATTGCAAGGGCAGCATCTGTGTTAGGGACAGATACCAGACTCAAACTTCCATAAACAAGTAGGAATTTATTTCATTTCAAAAGATGTTATATGACCATACCAGATGTGGAATGATCAGTGGCTTGAAGTGTCTTCCGTGACTCACATTCCTTCTGCTTCTCCGTTCTTGTTCTCAGCGTAGGCTTCATCTTGAGGCCCGTGTCCCTCCCGGAGGCAGGAAGGGAGCTGGTGGCAATTGAGATTGCATGCTTCCGTGTTTCCGTTCGGCGGAAGAAAAGAGGCTTCTTTTTCTCCTTTGCTTAGACTGAGAGTCCTTGCTACATACTGGTTTATACTGGCTTAGGCCTGCCTGTCACACCAGTCACGGCTGTGGAGTGATTACCAGGACTGTTTAGATCAGGGGTCAGCAGACCCGTCCGACAGTCTCCCTTGCAGCCCCTCAGCCCTGCTATTGGAGCACGAACTGCCACAGACAACAGTGTAAGCAGACAAACACACCTGGGTTCCAGCAAAATTTCATTTATGCGCGTGAACGTTTGAATCATGTATATTTTGTCATATTAATAAGTTTTTGACTTTGATTTCTTTTCACTTGATCTAAAAGATGAAAAACGTTCATAATCTTATGGTTTGTACCAGTGTGGGAGGGAGACAGTCATTTGCTCATTCGGGTCTAGAGTAATTGGAAGGGTTGAGAGAGATCCTCTTAAGGCTTGTGTACGTAACACCATGCTTCGTTTCTTTTTAGCTCTAGTGCTTGAATGATTGTATGTAGTAGGTAATCAGTATTGGAATGAACAAATACAGGGAAAAGTCTCCCTTCCTTCCAGTAGACCAAAAGGGCATTGAGGACAGGGGCTGTGTTTTTTTGTGTGTGTATTCTACATTGCCGTGAATGTAATAAGTGCAAATATCATGCATTGCATAGACGGATTTTTTTTTCCCAGGTTGATGTTATGGGCAAGAGAGCAGATGAAAATTTCCTATGTAAGTGTTGGAGCTGAAGAAAAGAACAGGATTATTAGGAGTGTGCAGACTCACCGATGTGGAGGATTGTTTAAATAAGCAGGTCTTGTAGTAGGTTCTGTTTGGGCCTCACGCTAACATCTCCCCACAGTAGCAGCCATCTCCATGGAAGCCAATGTCATCCCTCATGTTCTCACTGGGAAGTTAGTGCATTCTGATGGGGAAGAAGGTTCCACAGCTATTTTATTTGTTCTGCGTTTCGTGAAATTAGGAAAGCCCTGCTTACTTTGTAAGATACTGATTTTTCCATTACTTTACTTTTAGATACGACTCAAAGGTAGGCCAGAATTATTAACTGAATAATGAAATTCTGCTGAATTTTTGTCCCCCAACCCCTTTTTTTTTTTTTGGTTTTGGCTTTTAAAATTCCTTTATAAGAATTATGAACATTTCCTCTTTGACTTAAGATAATGTTTTGTCAGTTTTGATTAAAAAATAAGAAACTATGAGGTGAACAGTATTAACATTTATAAGGAAGAATTGGGGGGCGGGGTAGTGCCTGAGTGGTTCAGTTGGTTAAGCATCTGACTCTTTATTTCCGCTCAGATCATGATCCCAGGGTTGTGAGATCAAGCTCTATGTGGGGCTTCGCGCTGAGCATGGAGCCTGCTTGGGAATCTCTCTCTCTCTCTCTCTCTCTCTCTCTCTCTGTCTTTCTCCCCCCCCCCCAACCCTCTCCCTCACTTATGTGTGCTCTCTCTCAAATAAAATCAAAGAGTTTGGAACAGATTGTACCTTAGAATGCTGTATCTTTAAAATTCAAGACTGTGATTTTTCCCAAGTGATTATTTTTATCCATATGGGATATATACCCTAATAAAGTCCTTAGCAAAATGAATTTTTATTTTATTTTTTATTTGATTTTCTCCTCTACTAGGGTTGTAGGCTAAGAGGCCTCTCTTGTTCATTGCTGTAGCCTAGGGTAGGGTTTTCAGGAGTATTTGTCGAATGAATGAATATTCAGATGTATGGAGAAAACTGTGGAGCCTTTCTAAAATATGCCTTCCTGTGATTTTTATTACTTTGTGTCTTAAAATCTATATTAGTTGATAGAGCTGAAATTTCTTTGTTTTACCGATCTGTATTATGTTGACCGGAAATGTTACATTTGGGGCAATACTTTTATCCAGGGTGGTGTTAAAAGTATTTGTCCACTGCTACAGGGGAGGCCTCACCCGCCCAGAAGGACAGCACCCTTAGAGCATACCTGTGCCTTCTGCTTCAACACTAGTTTCTGTATAACTTACATAGGCTTTGGGGCTCACGGGAGGAGGGGTGCATTTGGTGAAGCTGGAGCTGAAGAAGTGTTTGTTGAGGGAGTTTAGAGCAAAACAGTTCAGCAAGAGTAGAGTTACATGACATCTGTGAACATGTGATGACATTGACCGTTGCTTTGGTTTTGATCAGGAGGGTGGGGTACGGCCAAGTCGAGGACACTGATGGGGTCCTAGCTGAGCTGCCCCAACCATTTCTGTCTCTCCCCCAGAACCAGCCTGCACACCACCACTATAGGGTTTGGTTTGGTTTTTAAAATACTCGTGTATGTTACATTCGCTGTTTAGATTTAGATGGGAGGAAAGTAATTTATATTTCTATTTTTAGATTCTTGTGGGAATCCCACGGAAGTTATCCAGTGAAGTTGCTGAGGGCTTCTTGTGCTCCGGGCCCCATGCTCAGTGGGGAGAGAACACAGCAGTACAGTCTAGCACCGCGCCTCTGGGAAAGTCGCTGTCCTGTGTGATGCAGGTCAAATGAATGAGCTATGTATGATCAAGGAGTAAGGGAAGGAAGACTAAACTGAGACCGACCTGAGGCTTCTTAAGACCCCAGACTCCAACTCCAACTAGAGTTTTCTGAGTAGTTAACTTTTGGGGAATCAGGACACTTAGAAGTGGTGACAGAGACTGCCAGGGGACAGAGGGCCCATTCTTATTAAAGAAAGCTGGATTCAGGGTAACTTAACTGAACTCTCATGACAACCCTAGGCAAATTCTGGATTAAAACTTATTTTTAAGGATCCAGAAAAGCAAGCTATGAAGCCTGGGAGACACTACATGTTTCCTCAGGTTACTAAGTAACTACAGGTCACCAAGAAAACCAAAACGGCTTGTGCCTTTGGATAATGGGCAGGACGCAGTCTTGCTATTTTTCCCGACTTCACCAAGGTATTTAACTTCCTGTCTGGAATCCCCCTGTGCCAAAGATGGCAAAACGTAGGTCACGTGAGACAGTTTGAGTCGCAGCTGACTGTGGGCCTGCACCCACGGAGCGCTGGCCAATGGGCACACGGCAGCTTCCAGGAAGCCCCGCCCACTTAATCCTTATTAAATTTGTGGGCGGCACTAAGTTCCGAGGGAAGGCTGATGCTGGGAAGGAAGGACACCCTCCGCAGAAGAATGGCCTGGCCGGGAAGGTGAACTTCACTGGGGTTAGTTCGGCGTTTGCAAAATGAACTCAGTTGAGGACAAGCTGGGAGAGGCTTGAAGTAGTAGATATGTTTTCCTTAAGGTCTAGTACTTTGTTTGGGTGTGGTGGTTTTAACTGCTTTTAGCCTCAGAGGGAGTTGCCAGTCTAATTTTGTTTTTATTTTGATATTTTTCTAACTTTCTGTTTTGAAACCTTTAAACCTATATAACAGCAAAAAGATTTTGTACATTGAAAGACTCGCGTATTGTTTGCTCGGATTTACCAACTGTTAGCACTCGCTACTTTTGCTCCATGTGTGTGTTTATCGGTCTTTCTTTTTCTCTCTCTCTCTCTCTCTCTCGTTCTTTGAAACTCTTTGAAAGTAAGCTGTAGTCATCATAACAGTTTAACTCACGCTACTACTTCCCTATGTGTCTCCTAAGGACAGGGACATTCTCGTCCATAACCACCGTAGAATTCTCAAACCCAAGAAATTACCTAAATGCACTCCATATTCGGTGTGTTTAGTTGTCTCCAGAAGCATCTTTAAAACTTGAAGCTTTTTTTTTTTTTTTTTTTTTTTTGAATTGGTTACTTATGCCAGGAATTAACCTAGGAGCTCTTAACATTTCAGTCTGGAGCATCAGACTCTTTAGGACCAGAACGGAAATCTATATTTTCCCAACTTCTTAATATGAAAACATTCAAACCTTTAAGACTGTTACAAGAAAAGTTCATGTAAATTCACTGGTTGTTAATATTTTGATGCGTTTGCACACACAAAGACACCATTTTATGTGTTTATTCATTTTGCTGCTGAATCATTTGAAAGTTAAATCATATTACTTCACCTCATAATACTTTCAGTCATAATACCATTCTTCAGCGTGTTCTTCCTAAGCACAAGGAGGTGTGTCAGCATCACCACAATGTAATCGTCATGCTTGGGAAATTTAGCACTGCTATAGTACTGTTAGCTCATGTAAAGTCCGTATTCAAGCGTTCCTAATTTATTCCAGTAATATCCTTTAAGCTGACCCTCCCACCCACCGTTGAATTCTCCATGTCTTTTTATAAACATAAATATTTTTTAAATTATGTTTCCCCCCACAAAGGCTCACAGGTAAACTATATGCCTTCTCTCTAAAACATGTTTGTTTTTTTTTATGATTTTCTAAAGATTTTACTGGCTGTTCAGGGTGAAAATTACAGTAAAGAGAAACTTTTTGGTTTCCTCAGTGGTCTGGTTATTTAAATTTGTGAGTCACGAAAAATGGAGAGGGCAAACATACAAATAAATACACAAGTAAACTTGTTTTTGAAAAAAGCTAAGGGGTTCCCATGTTGGCGGGGCTGTTGGGTGGCAGAGGAATTAGATTTATTCCGTTCACCGGAATTGGAGGGGAAAATAACTGGCTTAGAAGCTTTTTGTGACTCATCATACCTAATGAAAATGTTCTTTAAAACTATCAAAATTTCTCTTGCTTTTACTCTCTGTGATACCTAACACTAAACGACATTTAGTTGATGTGTCTTTGACCTGGCCTTTGATTTCCTGACCTTCCTTTTCTCTGGCACAGTGTTTGAGCCAGTGACACTGCCTCTGTTGGGGACAGTGTGTCACAGATCCAGTGATGACATCCTGAGCGCTGGAATGGATGTCATGTTTCAGAATGTGAAGCATGGAACTCTGTGAAAGTTTGAATAACATTTTCCAATTCGGTGATATATAAGGAATAAGTCATAAATACGTTAGCATCAAATTAAAATCTTTTACCCATCAAAAGATACTTTAAGAAAATGAATAGGAAAGTTGTAATCTGGCAGAAAATTTTGTAACACATAGATCTACTAAAGGAAAGGTATCTAGGAGATACAAGGAACTCCTCTAGTTCAGTTTAAGAAGGCATTGAAAAAAAGTAGACAAATGTGCAAAAGACCTGGACAGTTCACAAAAGATGATAAACGGCCAATAAACATACGAAGACAGTCTCTAGCCTTGGGCCTCCGGAGAATGCAGATTAAACCACAGCGAGACACAACCGATACCGTCAGAATGGCCAGCGTTAAAAAGACTGACAATGCCCAGTGTTGGCAAGATCCTAGAAAAGACCTCTCACGTTCTCAGTAGGTTTATAAAATGGTAGAACCACTCTGGGGAAAGGTCTGGCAGTTGCTTTTAATTCTGAATATACATGTGGCCCATGACCCAGCAATTCCAGGTGATTTAACCCAAGAGAAATGCAAGCATGTATTTCTTCTATGCAAGCAATAGTCTCGTACAAGAGTATCCCTAATAGCTTTGCTGTCAATAGTCCAAAATGGAGTACGGTCCAGGTTTCCACCAATAGTGGAGTGGCCACACTCTCATATACTCTGGTATGTTTATACAGTGCAATACTACTGAGCAACAGAACAGAATGGACTGCTTCTACACCGAACATTCTTGGCTCCCAGGAACATAACACTGAGCGAGGGCAGCGTTACACAAACAGGCACATACTGTGCACACACATAGGCAAAACTAACCTATGATGGGGAAAAAGAAAAGGAAGAACAAAGTTGCGGCCTCTGGGGTTGGGGTGGGGGTAGAAGGTGACTGGAAAGGGCCAGGAGAGAAGTTAGGGGTGGTGTTAATCTTCAGTGCCTTGACGAGGCTTTGGATTACACAGTGTGTATTTTTGTGAAAACTCACAGTGTATACTTAAAATGAGAGCATTTCATGTCATGTAAATTTTACATAAAAAATGATAAAGAACTATAAAACTGTGGGTTATGGTAGGAGCCGAAGTACTTAGAGGAGGTGAACAATGTTTACAAGTTATTTTGAAATGTATTATGTATAAAATAGGTTAGTAGATGGATATAGAGGGATGAATTGACATGCCGTAAACATTATAGTAAAATGTTCATGGTAGGGGCGCCTGAGTGGCTCAGTTGGTTGAGCATCTGACTTCAGCTCAGGTCATGATCTCGAAGTCTGTGAGTTTGAGCCCCACGTCGGGCTCTGTGCTGACAGCTCAGAGCCTGGATCCTGCTTCGGATTCTGTGTCTCCTCTCTCTGCCCCTCCTCTGCTAGTGCTCTGTCTCTATCTCTCTCTCTCATAAATAAACATATAAGAAAAAAAATGTTCATGGTAGAATCTGAGTGATAGCACATGGGTATTCTTTGTAAAATTCTCTTAGCTTTGTTGTGTGTTGGAAAATTTTCATAATAAAACCTTGGGGAAATACTCGATTGTTTTTTCAGTCCTATGAAATGGTTATTTTGGGGGGCTGAAATGGTCCAATAACAGGCCATTTTTCATGGGCTATCCTAATAGACGCGGCCCCGCTTTGGGGCTGTTGTATTTCGCACCGTTTATCTGACAAGGCGTTGATACAGAGCTTCATCTTCTTCCAGTCACTGTGCTCAGCTGGACCACATTACTCTGTGCGTGGCAAAGGCTCTCAGTCTTTGGGACAGATTCCCTAACATACCCGTCACTCTCCGTTTCTGGTCTGTGTGGTTCAAATCAGATTTCATCTTCGGTGTGGAATTTTTTATCTCCTGTTAGCAGCAAGACTGGAGGGTCCGAAGTGGGGCAAGGGCTCTCTCTATGTGGTCTCCTTTGGGGCAGTGCCCTCCTGGCCTCTTGTAGGCTGCCCCCAAAATGTATTGTGGTGTATGATTGCATCAACTATGTTTTTGGCCTGTGATTTTCTAATAAATTAACTCCTAAGACCCATATGCCTTGCAATTTCCACCTGAATCTCCTGCACATTTTGTGCCAGTGCTTTTCTGTCCCCCCCCCCCCATCTTCTCCTCACTTGCCTCTAGAGGAAACTTTTTGTAAATGGTGAATTCCGTCGTCCTAGAACGTGGGGCCTGGTGAGGAAGGAGAGCTGTGGGTCGGCTGTGGTCTGAAGGGGTCAAGGTCAACAAGTGTTTGGGGACACAGCTGCAGAACAGTGGTGGTCGTACCTGTTGGTTTTTTGACCTAATTTCATTGCCTTAGAGTTAGATGAGTGAGGCTAGGCCTTTTTTTTTTTTTATTTTTGTTACTGTTTTTAGTTTCGAAAAAAGAACTTTTCCTTTGTTTCTTTTTACCGCCTCAGAGTTTCTGAATGGACACCACAGCTCAGCTTTCTTTATATCCTCTGCCATTCCCGGTTCAGCAGGAGACGGTCTGATTTTGAACTCCATAATCACTAAACACCGCTAATAACTGTTACCCATATCAATGATCAATAAGCCAGGGATTGCTTTTTCCTCTTAGACTAAGTGTTTTCTCTTTATTGAGTGCTCTGTAGGGAGAACTAATTAAGTTTGAAACACTAACTTATTAGGCCTGGCGTGAGGAAATGAACTTTTGGAGTTAACCACCGTTTATATTATTATGGTTTTAGCGCCTTATCAATGGCGCTTCGGTACCTTGCAGAGTCACGGGTGGAGGCTGATGGACCGTGTTCATCCCTGCAGAAGAGAACAGCTGAATCCAGGACACAAAAGAGGTGTACGCTGGGACAGTGCTTCCTCAACCTGGGGTTCCAAAGAGCAATAAAGGTTCCTAAAAATAAAGGGAGGCAGATATAGATGAGCACTGCTAATACTTCCCTTTCCCTTGCTGTGTGTTAACACTGATGAAAAATGGAAATGACTTTCTCAGTTTTGTCTTACTAAATTCTAATACCCCTCGTCACTCCTTCAGCCCCTTGTGCCTTTTCTGTACAGGGTCAGTCAGGAGGGCGGTGAGAAGCGTCTGCCTGTGGGGCCAGGTGCATGGGGGCTACAGCATCCTTCCACTTGGGCCTTCTCACATTCAACATAGGTGCCCGTCGCCGAGGATGGGTCAGTGAGGAATTTATCTGACCCAGAAGCAGGGAAAACTTGTTCATAGGCCATCTTGGGTTCATAACCAGTGTTTGGGAAACACTGGGCTTCTTTCTTAAGATTTCTCTTAACTATTTATAGGTCTTTTCCTATTATGAATTAATTTTAGGATAACTCATGAAAGTGGGAGAAACTTGAAGTGGCGTGACATTTGTTGGACTTAACTTTGTACCTTTATTTCTCAACTATGAGCAGGAGGAAGTTTGATTACTCATAACATATCAAGAATTTGAGAAGGAGTTTGTGCATTTAACAAATGTTTGTCGAGTTCTTACTAGGTGCAAAGCAAATGTACAGTAATGAACAAGGCGGGTTCAGTCCCTGGCTTTATGAAACGTGCATTCCGAAGGAAGAAAGAAAATAATAACTAAATTACCAATGACATAATGCTGTGAAGAAGTGCATACTATTGTGAGAGTGTATTAGAAAATGCTCTCCCAGGAATAAATATACAAAGAGAAAAAGGCAGTCGCTTTAACAAATGCTTTTGGGAAAACTGGATAGCTACATGCAAAAGAATGAAAGTCAACCACTTTCTTTCACCGTACATAAAAATAAACTGAAAATGTGAGACCCAAAACCATCAAAGTCCTTGAAGAGAAAACAGGCAGATTGGCCATAGCAGCATTTTTCTAGCTATGTCTCTTGAGGCAAGGGAAATTAAAGTAAAAATAAACTATTGGGACCACATCCAAATAAAAAATTTCTGCGCAGTGAAGGAAACAATCAAGAAAACTAAAAGGCAACCTACTGAATGGGAGAAGATATTTGCAAATGACAAAGCCAATAAAGCATTAGTATCCAAAATATATAAAGAAATACCACTCAACCCCAAAAAACAAATATTCCAATTAAATATGGGCAGAAGACATGAACAGGCATTTCTCCAAAGAAGACATACAGATGGTCAACAGACACATGAAAAGGTGCTCAACATCACTCATCATCAAAGAAAGGTAAATCAAAACTACAGAGAGAGAGAGACACCTGTCAGATATATCTGTCAGAATGGCTAAAATAAAAACATAAGAAACCACGAATGTTGGTGAGGGTGTAGAGAAAAAGGAGCCCTCTTTCTCTGTTGGTGGGAATGCAAACTGGTGCAGCTACTCTGAAAACAGTATGGAGGTTCCTCAAAAAATTAAAAATGGAACTACTCTATGATCCAGTAATCATATTTATCCCCAAAATACAAAAACACAAATTCAAAGGGATACACTCACCCCTATGTTTATTGCACCATTATTTACAACAGCCTAACTATGGACACAGCTCAGCTGTCCATTGATAGATGAATAGATAAATAAGCGGTATATGTATATAGTGGAATATTACTCATCCGCAACAAAGAATGAAATCCTGTCACCTGCAAGAACGCGGCTGGAGCTGGAAAGTATAATGCTAAATGAAATGTCAGTCAGAGAAAGACAAATGTGGTTTCACTCCTATGTGGAATTTAAGAAACAAACCAAATGAGTAAAGGAAAAAAGAGACAAACCAAGAAACACTTTTTAAAAAATTGTGTATTTATTTCTTTTGAGGGAGAGAGAACTTGCATGCACAAGACAGGGAGGGGCAGAAAGAGAGAGAATCCCAGGCAGGCTCTGTACTGTCAGCATAGAGCCCTAAGTGGGGCTCGATATCATGAACTGTGAGATCGTGACCTGAGCCGAAATCGAGAGTTCAGTGCTTAACCAACTGAGCCACCTTACCACCCCCTAAGAAACAGACTCTTAACTATAGAGAACAAACCAATGGTTACCAGAGGAGCGGTAGGTAGGGTAATGAGTGAAATAGGGATGGAGATTAAAGAGTACACTTATCAAGATGAAAAAAATAATAAAGAGAAACAGAAGGAAAAAGAAAATGCTGTCATAGTATTATGGGAAGGTCTTGAAGAGGTAGGATTTAACCAGAACAGCAGGAGATAGCCAGGCTGGGGGCACCTCTGTGGTGGTAACCCAGTGTTGACATTCATTCAGGAAGAGGGCATGGCCTATGCAGAGACCCTGAGGTAGGACCGGGGCAGGTGAGTTTGTTTTTATTTATTTATTTTTAATCTGGAACATGCGCAGCCACAGGAAGTGACACGAAACAGAAGCCAGAGTGGTAGGCTGGGGCCGTGTTGAATAGGGTCTTATAGGCCACATCAAATATTTTTACTTTATCCTAAGAGTAGTGTGAACTCCTAAGAAAAATAGGGGTTTTTTAAAAGGGCAATTATATAATCAGATTGGAAAAAAACATTGTGGCTGCTGTACAGAGCAATAAAAATATGTTAAAATATTGTAGTAGTCTGTGAGATGATGGTAACATGGATTTGGGTGATCTCAGTAGAGGGGCAGAAATATGTGTGGTTTGAGACACAATTTCCCACTGCTTTTATGTCATGGCACATATACATGGCTTTTATTTATATCTTTAAAAATTTTTTAACGTTTATTTATTTTTGAGAGACATAGATACAGAGTGTGAGCAGGGGAAGGGCAGAGAGAGAAAGAGGGAGTTACAGAATCTGAAGCAGGCTCCAGGCTCTGAGCCGCCAGCACAGAGCCTGACGAGGGGCTTGAACTCACAGACCGTGAGATCATGACCTGAGCCGAAGTCGGCCGCCCAACCGACTGAGCCACCCAGGCGCCCCATACATGGCTTTTAAAAATACCACACTGGGGTAAAGAGGCAAGGATGTCCCAGGGGCTGAGGGGAACTCATACCTTGGCCTCATTGTAAGCCATTTGCAACAGCCTGATGGAGAGATTCTGATTTGAGAGATGGGTATTTGGGGAAGAGGATGAAGTCAAGGACGAATCCCCAGTGTTTGGTTTAAGCAGCTGGCTTGATTCAAGTGCTCCTGAGATTTTGACAGCCAGAGAGGAGAGGAGAAAGATCATGGATTGAGTTGTGTGTATGTAGAGTTTGGGGGTTTCCATAAATATTCAAATGGATATTGAGTAGATAGATATGTTTGGACCTCAAAGGAGAGCTAAGTTTAAGCCATACAGATGCATTAGTCAACTATGGAGATGGCATAGGACCAAGGCATGTGGAATTTCCACATTTAAAAGTCAACTAGAGGAGACTAGCAAAAGAGATTGAGAAGTAGAGAGTTTAGAAAGGTAGAAGAAATACAAGATGAAGAAGCAGAAAAAGGCAAGGAAAGAGAATCTTTGAGGAGGGAGGATTTCCTTTGAGAGGGCAAGTAATATGAAGACTGAAAATGTTCCATTGGGCTCAGTGACATGGGAGTCATTGGTGTGACAGAGTGACTACCGTATGCAGAAGCTACATCACAGCTTACGCACAGCATGTAAGGAGTGAGTGGGCCGTCACAAGATGAAAGCAGTGAAATAATAGCTCTGTTGAGAATTTCGTCTGTGATGGGAAGGGGCTAACTCTGGGCTTGAGGGAAGATCTAGTGAAGGCAGAGCGGCTGATGGTAGCAGAGCGTGAAAGGCTAAGGAGGGTGAGGTAGCTGAGGAATTGGGAAGCAAGAAGAGAATGGACGCTGGTGAATGTAGGTTTGGGATGGGTGGCAGTGCAGTCCAGTTTCCTGCTGGTGCTTCTGTCTTCTGTGATGGAAGAGGCTACGGCATCTTCTGTGTATGAGAAAATAGAATTTTTGAGGGGCAGAGATGTTTGAAATAGTCCTTGTGGAGAATAGGAAAGGGAGTATTCCAGAGATGTGTGCAGGATTGACAAGCGGCCCTGAGGGCCGGTTGGGGTTGGCTCCTCTGTGTCCTGTGCGTGATTTCTTTTGGCGTGCCTCACTGCCCTTGCGGTCACAGATAGGGTGAGACCATTATGGCGGATCGATGCCATGAGGGGACAGAGGAGCAGAGGGCTTAGTGAGTCAGGGAGTGACCTAACTGATGACCTGTGGACTCTTAGCATGGATGTGGAAAGATGTGAAGGCAGGAGGCGAGAAGGAGTTCAGAAGAGTACAAGCAAGAGAACTACAGGATCCAAGAAGAAATTGTTGAGTAAACAAGGTGGAAAGATAAGAGGGTGTGAGATCCGAGTGGATGTTTCTATTCTGTGCAGCACATATTTGGTACAGCCTAAACCTTTGCTTTTAGAGATGGTGTTCCCTAGCTGGGGAGGGTGTGTGTATGTAGGTTCTACTCAATGTCTGTGGAGTTGCCTTTTTTTTTTATGTCCGTAATACTATTTAATAATTAGATTTCAAATGGTAAAAGTTACTCGTGTTTGCTGTGGAGACTGTAGGTAGATGAGGGTGTGTGTGTGTGTGTGTGTGTGTGTATGTGTGTGTGTGTGTGTGTTTGAAGAAATAGACTTTCGGTATCTTAGGATATCCTGTAGTTCTCATGATGGACTCGAGCAAACAGAGCTTTCTTAGCAGGATTACAGAATCTCTCAGGATTGTTGTGCCAGGACAGCTGCAAAGATATTTTAGCAAGGATGAAGATGTGATTAGGCAAGTGAATTAGGGCAGGGATATAAGAATGAATGTTGGGGGGCGCCTGGGTGGCTCAGTCAGTTAAGCGTCCAACTCTTGGTTTCGGCTCAGGTCCTGATCTCAACAGTTTGTGAGTTTGAGCCCTGTGTCAGGCTCTGCACTGACAATGCAGAGCCTGCTTGGGATTCTCTCTCTCTCCGTTTTTCTCTGCCCCGTCTCTGCTTCTCTCTCTCTTTCTCTCTCTCTTTCTCTTAAATAAACTTAAAAAATATATATAATGAATGTTGGATGTATGATGGAGGGGAGCAAGGTCACTGGGGGGGGGGAGTGAAGAAATGAAAGAAAGAGAACTCGTCACATTTGCCACACAGATAGACATTGACGTCACGTGGTAATGGCTACTTCCGAGGCGAGAACTTCACTGAGGAGAGAGGCAGGTTGGAGGGCAGCGTGACTGGATGGCATGGGCCGCAGAGGATCAGGGTTTTGTTGTTGCTTCTTTTTTAGGTGGTGAGGAAGTGATGCTCTAAAAACTGGTAAAAGCAAGCGCTCCTTCCCTCCTCCTCCAGACCCTGAGAATCAGAGCTGGTGAGGGTAGGAAGTAGTACGGTGGTTCTCTTTATGTGTCCTGGACCAGCTGCATCCAGTCACCTGAGTAGGAACCTATTAGAAATGCACATTCTCAGACCCCAGAGACTCAGAAACTCTGGGAGCGGCCCGGCAATCTGTGTTTTCACAAGCCCTCCAGGCGCCTCTGATGTGCTCTTGAGAAGAGAGAGCTACAGGCACATGCTGAAGGCAAGGAAATTGAGGCCCCAAAGTTTGATGTTTTCCCCAAATCAAAGTCAGGGAGGAAGCCGGGAATCGAATCCAGGTTTCTTAAGGCTGAAATGACAGCTGATTGAGTGAGAGGAGGGAACAGTCTGTGCGACCCATGAGCAGCCTCATGGGTTTCCCCTGGCATGTTCTGGAAGCAGGCAGAGCCTGGAGTCCGTGGACAGGAGACTTGGCTCTCGTGGTCTCTGCTGGCAGCAGGTTGATAATTATAGTCTCAGAGCACATGTTAGAAGTTTGGTCTTTGGACATAGGAATTTGCTGTTAGCCCCAGCAGCGATTACAAGGAATAATTTGTTATGTTACTTGGCATTGCCAGAGTTTTAAAACCATCATTTGCTATATGCACATGAATTTATCTTTAAACTTTTCATAAATATTTCCTGTCGTAAAAATAAGTTGTGATTATTATAAGTGATAGTTACTTGGAATTCAAAATTTCTTTTCCCTTAAGGAAAGAGATTGATTAAATGTTATTTCAGAGATGTAGCCTGTTCGCTTTATCTCGAATAGCAGGTGTGCCGTTATTGCGACACTTCAGAGGGAAGACATTTTGTTAAAAACCTGTAAAACTTGTAAAAGGTGAAGGAGAAGGTTGTGTAAATGTGTGTGGTGAAGGTTTTTCGAGGGATAATGACTGGAGCTGTGCTGGAGAAGCCTCAGGGGTGAGGTACACCCGAATTCAGTAGGCATCCTTCTCGTCTCAGTTCCGCATTGGGCACAGACCTGTGATTCAGAATGCAGCTGGCGTGGCGCCTGGAGGGAGGGGAGGGACCCTGGCCGTGCGGGCGGTAGTGGTGGCAGGCTGGCTTCTTGAACAAGGGCTGGGATCGGAGGTGTGGAAGCTCGTGCGTGTGTGCCGATCAATTCATGGAAGTGTGTCGCACGCACGAATTCAACAGACACTTGCATGCCTGGGTTAATGCCGAGACACATGCTAAAGGCAAGGAAATCGAGGCCCTAAGGTTTGACGTTTTCCCCAAATCAAAGTCAGGGAGGAAGCCGGGAATCGAATCCGGGTTTCTTAAGTCTGAAATGGGCTACCTACCATGTGAGTGTAGTGGCTTGGTTTCCTGTGGCCCCAGGGCAGGTCACTTGTCACTTTTCCTCTCTGAAAACAATATTAAGAAAGCCTCCTAAATATTTGTCTAATAAATTTGTGTGATGGCGGGTCATCTTAATTCCCTGTCAACAAATGATTCACTTATCGTGTAATATTTTAGCCAACACTCACATTAGCAGGACGGATCTTTGAGGAAAGGACGGTGGAAATGACTCTTGGTCAGAGGACACTAAGACCCTCATCAGCTTTGTTCACTTGGCCCCGATGCCCTGTTCGCTCTGTGTCAGCTCTTGGCCGTCAAGTGTCAGTACCACAGGTGTCTGACTCCTCTTCAGGACAGTTAAATGTTTAATTTGCTTGGGAAGCATTCAGTTTGACTGAAAAAAAAAGATTAAACACCCAGAGACAATTTTGGAAGGTTGCTACCTTGCTCTCGATATTATTTGTGCTAAATTAATCTAATGTACTAATCAGAGCTCTGATGAATTCTGTGAACAGCTAATTTTAAATCAGTGAATAAATGGTAGTAACTTTGGGCTGGTTTTATTTCCCAGAAGGGACTATGTGGAGTTGGGGTTGGAAGGAAGTGGAAAAAAATCAGAATACAGTGGCACACTCTCTCCCCAGTACTTTCTCCGAGGTCCTGTTTCCTAGATCACTGTTGCCATGCTACAGGTTCCTTTGCCTGCCCGTTCCCTTCCAACCTCCTGGCCCTCCCTCTCCCCCATTCCTCCCCTCGCTTTCTTCCCTCCATGCTTTCATTCCCAGCTCCTTCTCCCTTCTCTAGGGCAGCATTTTTTTTTTTACTATTGCTGCATTAGAATTAGACTTAGGATGGTCATACCTGTGAATCAGAATTCTAGAGCATTAATTAATTTCTTACTATTTAGTGTTCTGATTTCATTGAAAGAAACGAAGTAGTGGTCTTTTCATGTAGGCATGTGATGAGGTCCCAAAGGGCCAGATCGGGCTGGTTCTGGGCATGGGGCCACGTGTTACAGCAAGACGTCTTTCAGTCTTGAATGATTTGGTGCTCAGGCTAAAGCGGTTCAAGACTGATTCCAAGAAAACACAACTGGCAGCACGTTCTGTTCCATTTCATTTTGTCCAGCATGCTTAATTTTTTTAGGGTTTGGAGTTGGGAGATGGCACCAACTGAGAAAGGAATCCCACAAGCGGGAGAAAGGCCGTCGCCCTGGGAGGAGAGCAGTTCAGCCTGAGTGTTTAGCGGTATTTGGCCATGAGGAAAGGGGGCCTCTAAAAATAACTGGTGAGCAGAGTTCGCAGTCAGGTCCAATTTCAGTTCTAGAGGCCTCGTCCGTGGAGCAGCTGGCCAGTCTGAAGCTCCGTAGGGAAGGGCGCTTGGCCTGCTTGCCTGCCGATCGCACTCTCATTTTTGTCTTCCATGTATACTGTTCATGGACTGAAGAAATAAGAATGGCGGAAGGTAAGGGCACAGGTTTACTGTTTGGGTTAACAGTGGTTTGGGATCTAGCTGGCAGGTTTTAGCTTTATTTTCAGTGGTGCACCTTTAAAATATTTTTGACTGTTCGACTACATCTTCTGCATTCTCTATTTAGAACTCCTGGAGACATCAGCTTTTCATGGTAGTTTACTTTTTCCTGGAGTAATCTGTCCTTGGTCTGAATATATGTTGGTGTCTTAGAATATCATTTAGTATATTAGATTATATATTTGTATAATCAGAGACCACGTTTTAAAAACTTACAAAAAATGTGCAAGCAGTCTTCCTTGGTCTTATAATTACAGTAAATTTAAAGAATTGTGTGTAGTTAGATTTAGATCTCATATAATATTGTAGGAAATTTAATGTATGTGTAAGTCTCCTACTAGTGAGCACACTTAGAGGTTCAAGCAGAGCTGGACTCAGGCTTTACCGTATGTGGAAACTGACCTAATTTTTGCGAAGCGGGTGATAAATGCAAAGTAAAGATACTAATATTTTCTTTTGTATTTAAATCGAATCATTAAATTCATATATTCTTTAATAATGTGTTGACTTTACATTTTTGTATGTTCGTTTTGCTTTAGTTTGTGAGTTAAGAATGTCTTAACCCCACTTAGTTGAAAGCAAGCTACCTTAGCTCCTTATGTTTCTGTTTTTCAATTTGATTTGGACTTTGGACTTTTTATTTATATGTTTTTATTTGTTGCATTAGGTAACCCTACCAGAGCGGTCCTGCTGTGGCACACATATTCACAAACAGAGCCCCATCTCAAGACCCCAGATTTCTGTCACCTTCCCATCCTGCTCATTATGGTGAAAATTTATTTATGAAAAAAAGACGTAGTAAGACACCAAGACAGCTACCAACTCTCAGCCGCCTACGTGGCCACTGGAAGGAGTCTATTCTTAGTATAGAGAATATGAATATCTCTACTTTGAACACCGTTTTTAAATAAATGGTTAGAATGGGTCACTTGACTATTCTGATTAAGTACCTCATCCAGCCATGAAGAAGAATATGAGATACGTACCTTTAGTTCTTTTAGAAGACATTTCTCCTCGTTTCTGTGGATTACATAATCTCCATAGTGAGGTAAAATTGGCTAGTACTTCTAACCCAGGTTTGCCAGTTCTTGACTCCCAAAGGGTGACACTTTACATAGCATAAAAAAATAATCACTTTGAGTTGCTTGACAGCTTTTATGTGGCTGTTGTTTTTTTTTAACTTTAAATGTGTGGGCTTCTGTATAAATGTGAAATCACCAGCATAATGCTAAGCAAAAGTTGGACGTGGTTGCTTCGTAATCCAGTTTGTTGTAATCCAGTGTGAGTTACTGAGTGACTCCTGTTCAGGTGCTGGGGCATATCTTATTCTCTTTTTCCTCAACCGAACACATAAAATTACTTGTTGTCCCTAGCCCACAAATGTGTCTTTCGTAGAAGACACATTTCACTGCTCGCTGTGGTAATGTTCTGTGTCTGGTAGTAAGAACAGTTTTCTGATTTGGAGGTCACTACTTTTGGTTGGGCAGTGTGGAAAAAAATGAATCCCATAGTTCTTTCCATATTCTTAACTTCCGTTAACAAAGTCTTCTTGACTAAATCCCTGGGAATGCAGGTGGAATCATGAGTCAGAAAAATTAAGACTCTCAGATTTATCCTGATCTTAGAAAATAGGATTAACAACTAGATATTCTTCCAGAATAGCTTTGGGACAAAGTGCTGATTTCAGGTCTGCTGAAGGTGTTTCAAACTCTCTTGAAGTGTTTATCTTACTATGCTTTTTTCAGTTCGTTGGACAGAAACTAATCTGCCCGTTGGGACTAGGTATGCCCTATTTTCAAAGTGACATATCAAGGGAGTATTATTTGTGTCAGTTAAAAAGTTCTCCTACCAAAAACGTCCTAGGAAAGACTCCTTTTTATAATTTGCTGTTTTGTTCCTTCATGGAATTAGTAAGTATTAACAGTAATAAGATTAATAATACCAGAGTAACAGTTTATTTGGCATTATAACGGATGGATGAAAATATTGCTAATAATTTCATATTCTAGCTAAGTAAGATTTACCCTTTTTTTGATGTTTGTCTTTTAAAGTGATTTATGTGTTTGATAAACAATATTTTAAATGAAAAATCTAAGATTTATTGTACATTTTTTGCATTCTTTTTTTTTCAGCATTTATTTTTGAGAGAAAGAGAGAGCATGAGCAGGGGAGGGGCAGAGAGAGAGAAGCAGGCTCCAGGCTCTGAGCTGTCAGCACAGAGCCTGACATGGGGCTCCGACCCACGAAGTGTGAGATCTTGACCTGAGCTGAAGTCTGTCATTAAAATAATATTTCAATCTGATTGTCATTATTCCCTTATTCTTAAGATGTTTTAAGGACAATTCAGGGGGAATAGCCCCCTGATTTATTCTTTTCAAATTCTTTGTCTTCTCTTGCTGCTGATGTTCATACCCCCTACGGGCCTGCCTTCCAGCAGCACCGTTGGTTTTTAGTTTCTTCCAGAACTTCGTTGCTTTAACTCAAATAGGCGAGGTTGTCTTTAAAGTATATTCTTTAGTTTCTTTGCAGGAAGTTAGGAAACTCGATCACAGTTGTTAGCATCATTTCCAAAACAAACGTAAACGCTCTGCAGATAAAGGAATGTTCTTCACTGTGTTTGCCTCCCCCTCCCCCCATCCCTTATCTCTGCTGTGCTGCACGCATTTATATGATTTTTTTCAAAATATTTTTTGCACTTTTTACTTAGATTTAGTGTTGCAGATCAGTAACTTGGATTGAATACTTACTGAATTAACTTGGTTAAATGATACTTTCGTTCTGAAAATCTTAGGAATTTTCCTCCATTTCTGCTTTAAGAAAGAGAAAGGGACATAGAATTGAACTTCGAATTCGAGTAATTATTTTGTTTCATTAGCAATTTCATTACAAACTCATTTTAAATTATAAATCCATATTTGGCAGTAAGTGGATATTTCAGAAGGCTTTTTCCTCCTTATAACTAGTATTCTGTATAAACCAGTGTATGTGCATATATTTATATGAATATATAAATAAAGGGTTTATATATAGCATTTAAAAATATTTTTAATGTTTATTTACTTTTGAGAGAGAGAGGGAGAGACAGAGCATGACCAGGGGAGGGGCAGAGAGCAGGAGACACAGAATCTGAAGCAGGCTCAGGCTCTGAGCTGTCACAGCTGGGGCTTGAACTCATGAACTACAAGACCATGACCTGAGCCAAAGCTAGACGCCCAACCAACTGAGCCACCCAGGTACCCCTATACAGCATTAAAAACTGTCTTCATGGAGCACCTGGGTGGCTCAGTTGGTTGAGCATCTGACTTCTGCTCAGGTCATGATCTCACAGTTTGTGAGTTCAAGCCCTACGTCAGGCTCTGTGCTTACCGTGCAGAGCCTGGGACCTGCTTCGAGTTCCAGGTCTCCCTCTCTCTTTGCCCCTCTCCTGCTCATTTTTTCTCTCTCTCTCCCCCCCCTTTCTTAAAAACATTTAAAAAAATTTTTTAAAGTCTTCATATGTATAGAAGTTTAATAAACATACAACACTGCTAGTGTATCTATGGTTCTCCCCTGTTCTCACTTTTTTCTTTTCTTTTTCAAAAATTTAGTGATGCTCTATATTGTTCTTATAATTTCTATGCTTAAGACACACAGAAATATCAGAAATCATCATTTTCCCCTGGCAACATTTCACCCAATCTCCCCCTCCCATGGCTGTGTTCAGTTAATGAAACAGAGAAGCCTGTTTTAAGTGCATTTAATATGTAACATTATGATCTATGCCCTGGGAAAATTTGAAAAAGTATACATTATGTTTTTAGATAACCAGCTTTTATAGGAGACTTTTAATAATCATATAAAAAACAAAGTAGATGGTCATATGTTATTTGGTAAGTACTCTTTTGTGAATTCACCATATGATTATAAATGGGGTCCTTTTTGATAAGTCTGTTATTAAAGAACATTAGAAAAGAAAATCGACTTTTTCTTAGGAACGAAATTTGTCTTATTGAGTCATAATTGTATATAATTAAATATGGATATATAGATAAAAGTCTGTGTATTTGAGTGTGTATACACACACATACACACTTGCTTTCTCAGATTGATTTAGTTTTTATGGCCCCTTTTGAAAGGTTGATCTAGTGGTTTATTTAAAAAAAATGTATCTTTTTAATAAGAATTTCATTTCATTGTTTCTTCTAGAAGATTTGGTAGTATAGTCTTGATTTGAGTCCTTGGAAAACGACTACCAGTATTCTGTAATGAGAGTTGGATTTAGGGCTCAGAAAGCAGGTTCTAGATTAGAGCCAGTGCGGTTTTTGTGAAATCATGTAATTAGGCCCACTCGTATGGGTCAAGGAACTCAGGACTGTAGACGTCAGATTTAATTCCTAGCTCTACCCAACTTGTCCTGGTGAATCGTTTGAACTTTTTTTCTGTAAAACAGGGATGGTTATTCCTGTCCTTACCCCCAGTGGTTCTGAACCAGGCATCACCGTCGTAGGGGCACTGGGAGGCGTTTGGTGGTGTTTTTGTTTGTCGTAATCACTGGGAGCTCCTTACCTCTGGGACCCGGCTGCCCAGCGGTATGTGAGGCCCAGCTACACAGGATAAAGAATTGTTCTCTATAGACATCCAGAAATGCCCTCTCGAGCTGCGCTGACAAGACCGCTGTGGGAATCACATGCAGCCGTGCACGTGCAGGCACTCTCCAGTGAATGCCCCGCGCTCAGCAAAGAGACGACAGTGTCCTGCTCTACTGCCTGGCCGAACGTTTCCTTTTCTCACAGGGCATATGAGAGTATGACCTATCCTTTTGATATTTATTCTATTCCTTTTTAAGAGAAATTTGAATACTGTGGTCCTTTCTTTCAAGGGCAGTGTTGACCATTTTCTCTCAGTGTCACTTGACTGTCGTTCTTTTTTTGTTTGTTTACTTTGGGCTGTAAGAATATTTCCAAAAGAAGAGAAGGCATATTAAACCTACCCAGTGTGATACATGACACTCAGCGAACAGAGTTTACAAAGCTGTTTCCTGCATCGAGACCAATCGTGCATGATGGTCCTTTTCCTGCTTCCGTAGACCCCAGGGGATCTTGTCAAGGAGGGGGACGGTTGTTGCGCTCTTTCACCTTCTTCCCCGACCTCGATTTCCTCTAAATAGTCTCCTTCCTTCTTCTGTCTCTCTCTGGCTAAAAACACGGAGCCCTTTCGGGGGGAGATATTTTCTGTGGCCATTAAGAGGCTTTTTAAGATTCTTCAGACAGTAAATAGATCAGAGAAAAGGATTTGGCTACGTTTCTATAGGACTTCATTAAGTTGTTGATACGCACTGAGCTTTGGAGGAGGTTATATTTAGGTGGTTTGGGTAAAGATCATAGAAAGAAGGTATACATGTTATATGTATTACATATAAAAGAATACATATGTTATATCAAATTTTATGTTTAAAAATTGTTAGCCAATGAGTAGTTTATTTCTTTCATTACTTCTAAGTCAGAGTTTTACATATGTGGTGTTGAGCCTAAACAGAATCTTTCTCTTTCAAAATCTTTATTTTACATAACATGTTTTGAGAATTTGAGTGAAAACTGTGTTTGAAATGATTTACCAATGGAAGTACTTTGAAATTACTGGAGAAATAATTCAGCAAAAAGATGTTTAATAAGGTGTTGCCTTATATAGTGATATTATTCATCTGTTTTATTTTTAAACAGATACAAAGCATGGAGGACATAAAAATGGAAGGAAAGGAGGACTTTCTGGAAGTTCGTTTTTCACATGGTTTATGGTCATTGCCTTGCTGGGAGTCTGGACGTCAGTAGCTGTCGTCTGGTTTGATCTTGTTGATTACGAGGAAGTTTTAGGTAAGAATTTTGGTATCGTTTCTTATGTGAATTTTTAAAAGTATAAAAAACATCTTTTAGTAATTTGTCATTAGTTTGGGGTTACTCTTAAGTTCTGTAACCTTTCAGTTGTTCTCAACAGGGTTGGAATACAAGGGGATGTTAGCAGAGTTACCTGGGAGTAATGGCTTTTCAACTTCTTCGAACATGATCTGTAGTTAAAAAAAAAAAAGAAGGATTTATGTCGTATATATATCACACAGAAAAGTTTTATCCAATAGTACTTAACTCTTAGGAAATGCACTGCTCTAGTTTCTGTTCATCTTCTTATGGGCGTTAAACATTCACGAGCCACTGAATTTATTTCAGGACCCAATTTGCGAGACCCTTCCTTCGAGAGCATTTTGAAGCACACCCCTTCTTTTTGGGATGAATCTGTGTGCGTGTGTACTTATGTGTATGTGTGTGTATTGGTGCTGGGATGTGTGTGTAGGTGTTGAATAGAGGTGTGTGTGTGTGTTGGGATAGGGGTGTATATATGTATGTAAGTACTAGGATAAAGGTATGTATGTGGGTATTGGGTAGGTATTGGGATAGGTAGGTATTGGGATAGGGGATTGAGGTACGTGTGTAGGTGTTGGGGGAGGGGTGTGTCTGTGTATAAGTGTTGGGATAAGGGTGCGTGTGTGTGTGTGTGTGTAGGTGGTGGGGTGGGGTGTGTCTATATGTGTAGGTGTTGCCGTAAAGGTGAGTATGTGCTGGGTAGGTGTTGAGATAGTGATGTGTGTGTGTAGGTGCTGGGATGCGGGTGTGTGTGTGTGGGTTCTGAGGTAGGTGTGTGTGCTTGTGTGTGTAGGTGTTGGGATGGGGTATGCATGTGTGTGTAGGTGTACATGCCATGTTCTTTCTGATAGTTGTCTTCCTTTCTCCCGATTTTCCTTTTCCCTCCCCATAATCAGTGCAGTTGTTCATGACTTTTTACATTAATGATTCATTATCATTTTTGGAGTCATACTCCTTGTTTTTTTTCTACCTCATGAAGTCTTATTTTTAAATTGAGATAAAATTTACATAACATAAAAATTCAATGTGGTTAATATGTGAAAATGTACCATTTACTCACAAACATTAATGTACTTTGTGTTAATTTGCTTATTCTTGACATTTCATATAAATGGAACCATACAACACGTGGTCTTTTGTGTCTGCCTTTTTGCAGTTAGCATACTGTTTTCAAGGTTCAATACCTACTCCATTTTATGGCCGAATAATATTCCATTGTATGGAAACACACCACGGTTTGCTTATCCAGTCATCAGTGATGGGTATTTGGGTTATTTCCACTTTTTGACTATTATGAGTAAGTGGTCTTCTCTTCAATAATCCAGTGAAAAATGTGGACCCCGTCACTGAAAACAAAACCCATGCTGATCGCTGCATACTGGGTTGCATAGAAAATCTCCTCTCTTCCATAAAGCCTTCTGCTTTAGGTGTTAGATTTTAGCCATCTTTTTTGGGGGGGAAAGACAAAACATGCTTATGTGTAATCTCCCTTTGGTTGAAGCTTTCCATTGTTATTATTTAAAGGAGAGTGTCTCTGGATAGACTGAGAGAGTAATAGAGGAAGAATTTTAGTTTGGAGACAAACTTCTGAGTAATTTGTGCTTTTGTTGACTTACCATGATATATCGCTAGGGAACATCTATTAAACAAAAGAAGAGATTTAAAAGTATTACACGTGTAAGAGCAAGTAACAATTTTCGTGTCTTTACATGCATGCAGCCAAAGCAAAGGACTTCCGCTATAACTTATCGGAGGTACTTCAAGGTAGGCCGTCGGAGATGCCCTGAGTCTACTTGTGATGGTGTCTAAAACTTCATCCTTACTTTATGCGTTGGAGAATATAGGTGGTAGCACCAATTTCCCCCTTTAAGTTTGTCAGAAAGCATGGTATTTTCTATCTTTTTAATGTCATTTGAGCTCCCTGCTGTGGATTGCCTTGACCTGCAGCTCAGCGCTTTTTATATTTTTTCTTAGCAGTAGAAACGATACTTCCTTATCTCTCCATCACTATTATTACTATTATTATCATCCTCGTTGTCATTTTTAATGTGCCAGATTTCTAAACCAGACGTCTACATAGCACGTGAACGGTTTCCCTAAGTGGAACAAGGACTCCGGGAGGGTAAAGATTGTCCTCCTAAAGTGATACCTGCCCTTAGGCAGTGTTTTAATTTACTTTTTATTAAAGAGATAACAGCACTACAAGCTGGTGTTTTAGTACTAATGCCATATTTGTGGTTGTTTGGAATATTTCTGCACGTTGTGTCTCTTCACAGCCATGATCCAATGATAAGTTATAAGTCATGTTGATTTTAGGACATTTTTCGGGCTCGGATGTGTGTGACTCCTATCCGAAGTACTAACATAGCGGTGCTCCTAGGTTCTCTTAAAGCCTTAAGATACGTGTTTATTCCACTTGACAAGCACAGGTTCTGGTAGTGCTGTCTTCTCAAGTTTCTGTTTTAAGCTTTTTTTTTTTTTCTCTTTAATAGACAGCCAGTGCTAATTAAGTTTTAGGTGGAATAACTGAGTTTTCCTTTGAATTTCGGGAAGCCCGTTTTACATACTTTATTTCCAGAAGTCTGTTTTAAGGTTGATTCATGATGTTTCTGTTGTAAATTGTTATTTTATAAACTATAAAATTAATCGTCCTCTTATTTTCAGTATTTATACTTGATACTATTAAATATTAATTATTTGTGTTTAGTCTTTACTTGATGTTTAATGGGTGTTCTTTTGTTTCGAATATCGAGGGTGTGAGGAACTTTTCATACTTTAGAGGCATTACATTTCATGCTAGAAAGAAATCAATAATGTTTCTTATATATGCTGAAAATTTTGCCTAAAATCTTTTTTAGCAGCATAATAAAATTCTTCTGAAAGGACTAGATTAGGGTACTATTAAATATTTAAAGAAAATATTATCTCAGTTATATTTCTTAGATTGTTAGCCACTCATTTTCTGAATCTGTAAGCGAATGGCCTGTCACTTGTAGGTAAGATATTCAGTTAGGATTTTCAGGATTCAGAGAGCAGAGAACTGCAGTGATTGGTAGCATTCGTGGCTGATGTTCAGGTCATGAACTGCAAAAAGTGGTAATCCCTTATCAAACCTTTTTCCCCTTTCTTCCCATCCGTCTTTTCCTCCTCCCCTCTGCAGGAAAACTAGGAGTCTATGATGCTGACGGTGATGGAGATTTTGATGTGGATGACGCCAAAGTTTTATTAGGCAAGTAGATTTTTTATTTTTTGCTGGAAAGAAAACCACATCTTTGCCTTAATAATATCTGTATCAGTCATACACATTTTATGGAAGGTATTTTCCCAGTTTAATTATATATTTCATTCTTACTGAAATGTTGATGGATTAATTGTTTTTCCATGGACTCACATTTCAATTTACTTTTATAAATGGATAAGTATATAGCTCTTGCATATAATTTTTTATAAGCATAATAATTTCATATCTATTTTCAGATTTAAAACACTTCATATTCTGAACTTTATATTTGAACATATAGATGTTGTACTAGCCTATTTTCAAATATGATAATTGTAGCCATTCATTATCATCAGTTGGCATAATTCACTTCCATTTGAAAATATAAGTTTCTAAAGGCTTACCTAAATTCATTTTGAAATAAAATAGTGAAACTAAACATTGTAAAATGCCCTATGCATATTTTGAGGGTAACATTAAAATATGAGCCAGTAGTTTTTGGCTGGGTTTCTTTAGTTTAGAAATCTCAAACTTTTCTCTTTCTATCACTAGAATTATCTTTTATCATTGAGATATTTCTCGTAATATATAAATATGTGATATTCCCTCATTTATTTTAAAATGCTGCCGTCCTAGAAAGGATGGTGCTAATTTTAATATGCAGATTTTATATAATCTGGCTGGGCGAGATAATGTGTTTCCACTTGTGAAATAGCATCGCTTCCTTTGCTTTACTATGTAGTGTTACGTGTATTACAATTTTGTATACTAAATTATTTAGAAAAATTACAAATACAGCGTGGTAATACGTACACTATGTCCGCTAGAGTAATGGCGCAAAGAAGTTCATCTCACACACGCAATTTTGTGTCTATTTTATGGATATGAAAAAAAATGGGAGGATGTCACATCTGTAACCAACAGGATAGTTTTCATCAGGTCAATCTTAACTGTCTCATAAAACAGTAAGTTCTAAATATGAAAGAAAGGGTATAGTTGTGATTAAATGTAACTTAGCTTCCTAATTTTAAGAAAGGGTATAGTTGTGATTAAATGTAACTTAGCTTCCTAATTTTGACATCAGTGTATATTTTCTTATTCCTGCTCAGTGGGAATTACGTTTGCTACTTACCAGTGGAAGCTTACTATCAATAAAATTTTTTTTCCCTGTCTGAAACTTAGTGAATTTTCTGTGTAATTTTGTCATTACATATCTAAATTTTTCTATGAATATAGTAAATCCTCAGAAGACTGTAAAAGACATAAAATATATAGAATTTAACATATGGAATGATGCTAATTTGCTTGCAAATCAATGGTTTATTACTCCATTTTATTACTTTACTTTAAATGCTGAGTTCTGAGCAGTGAAGCTTTTTCATTTTAAAAATAACTTCATGTGAGCCATGATTCCTCATTTTTAGAGATAATATTACTTCTCATCTGCTGCATTTTCTTGGGTTTTTTTTTTCCTTTGGCTGAAAATTAGCTATGTGGTTTGTCAGGGAATATCAATTATTAAATATTAAAATATATTATTTCTCCCATAGAACATACCGATTTCTATAGCAAATACATTAATACCTTGATTTTTAGTATTTTAGATTGTAAGAGTTTATTTCCTGTAATGTTTTTAAGCAACCATTAAGAGGTTAATTTATTATAACTTAGAACATTGCCATTTACAATAGACATATATGTGATATGGGCCAATTTTAACTTGTTTCTTTTATAAAAAGTATATATTTGGAGGTAGAACCAAATTTGGTGAATCTCGGCATTCATTTTGGTAATTCGACTATTAAATGCACAAAGGCTAAGATAAACTACCTTACTGTATAAATGTACTAATTCACAGTTAGCCTGTGGCTTCACAGTTAGCTGAAACAAACCAGCGGTGAGCTGTGAGGCTCACTTATGTCCTCGGACCTTATTTCTGTAGTGATTCAATTCTCTGCATGAAATGGAAGCTTGACCGGAATTGAATTTCGTAACAAAAGTTCTTTTTTAGTTCGTGAGGTTATCATAGCTTAGTTGCACCTCTGTTACTGGCAGGTCATTGCACAGAGAGAGCCTGGTGATTTCTGGGGGTACAGAGACATTAATGGGCTCTGTATGTTTGGGGAAAGGTTATGAAGGGGGGGCAAATTCAGTGAGTGTGTATCCCAAAATAAATCAGACATCTTGGGTACATTCTCACTGGAGAGACTGCTCAAGGGTATGGGTTTTGGAGTAAGGCACAGGGAGACCAAAGGGACAGACACAGGTAGGAAGCTGGAGATTAAGGGAGAGCTTGGCTTGTAGATGTAGGAAGTAACACTTGAGATATGCTGAGCTTTCCTAGGGTTGGCTTTTCTTTCATAAGTATTTCTTTCTGCATTCTTAGATCTGCATATATCTAATGTTACCAATTTGAGGAAATGTGTCCATCCGTATTTACATTTCACACTTTAAGGTTTGGTTTTTCTTGTGAAATATAAAGAGTGAATGAAAAATGTGTGGGTAAATCAAGATACTGTGAACAGCCATCATTAATTTTATTTCATTGTTTCTGGCCACGGCCCTTATGATATACTTCAAAAATATTTTAAGCCTGTTCTAGTTTATATACTTCCTACTTTTTTATGGCCAGATTACTTAAAGTATCTTCGATAATGGTTCAGGTTATTGAAAACTACATTGGTGGACATTGTATTCTTTGAAAACTTGTTTCCTGAATAAAATTAACTGGAAAATGATCCAAGGACTAAATGCTCAGAGTAGGATCATCGTAGAGTAACACCATCTAAGGATTACTTGATTGTCCCTCAGCCCGTGACTAGCACCTCGCTGGCTGGCACCACATCAGCTATGGCTGGAGGACAAAAGGGAGGGCTGTCAACAATTCCTCGAGCCTTGATGAGCTTTTGTAGGCCAGCCAGCGCATGCGTGAATGAACTGGATCTTGTCCACTGGAGACGCTCGCCTCCACCCTTGGGTTCAGGCCTGCCCTCAGAGGCTAAGGAATTATATCCCCAGAATATTTCCTTTTTTCTGCTTGAAGTAGTATTTTTTGTCTTAAGAAACACAGGACAGTTGCATAGTTGGGTCATAGTTCTGTTCACATACTTCTGCATATTTGTCAGACACTTCAGCCTGTCATATTGAAGGGCAGTAAAGTTTTATAATTTATATATGATTCTCAGAAGTACTAATCTTTGAATGGAGAAAAAGGAAACATGTTTATTATGAATATACAGCTATCATATTTTAAGGCAGGAAGAAGAAACAATGTCATTCTCACAGAGATTTGAATGGAAATACAGACCTCCTCTGTTCATAGCCCTTGTCAACTGTTAAATTCAGTGAAAAATATTCTAGTTGTATCAATAAGTAATTTAAATACCAGAAATATCAGCTACAATTTGTTTTCTCCTCCCTCCCCCCCATACATGAAGAATGATATGATGTAACTCTTCTATGATTAAAGTGGGGAGAATACATTGTATACTTTAATATTCATACTAAGTGTCTTATTGTTGTAGCTTAGCTGCCAATATTGATTGCTGGCCTTATGCCACATGGAGAAAGTTTGAGTTCCCCAAGCCTGACCTCCTGGATTAGGTGGTTATGATCTGAAAAGTTCTAAAGTCATGGGTGTTCACATCTCTTACAACCGGAGCCCTCTACCCTGTGTTTTTTTTTTTCCTTTTTCAAAATGATGGGTTTTGTAATACACGGCTTGGCAGTATTGGTGGCTTTTTATATTTACTGGGCCAAGAGATGTTCCTTACCCAAAGCCAGTTCTTCACAGGAAAAACTATGATAAAAGCAATGTATACTTTGCTTGCTTTCCATCATGATGGCCTGTTTTGGGACTAATACCTCAAAACAAAACAAAACAACAACAATAACAACAACAAAAACCAAACAGGAGCCAGAGGTCTTTGCAGTAGAAGCTCATTTCTTAGGCTTATGAAAAGAGAACCTTGGAATATTCCTATTGCCAATGACTGACTTGGGACAACCTTGATCAAATTTAATATTGATAAGCTGAGTGAATTATTATTAATAGCTGACTCTTATTAGTGATCAGAATTACAGGGCCATGAGTCTGTAGCCAGAGTACTGTTAATTACAGCTAACGTCTTACACTGTTAAAATTTAAGTTGATTATCTGATGTAATTTGAATACATTTATTTGTCCATCTGTGGCTGCTGTAAACAGTAATCTTGCTAGTCTTGTTAATTCCAGAGTTTCTTAAGTTAACTCTGGGTCCTAAGGAGAAAAGTGTGAGGAAATGAGCCTTTTTATTTTCTCCAGTGAGTATGTACAGATATATGTAAATGCCCGCATAATCAACTCTCGATAGTATCTGGTCTGTAAATCAGCAGATGTGGAGGTCATCAGAAGTATCTGTCTTTTTACCCTCCTATGACTTTCATTCGTTCTTCCCACTGACATTAATCAGTTGATTTGGGCTGATACGATTTTGTGCGACCGCTCTAGATTTTCTACTGAGAGAAAGGCAAACCTGTTTAGGGACTGGTAGGAGTGGTGAGGATCGGTCGAATTGTGCCTTTCCTGCGGTACGTATGATTGAGAGTTGATTGTAAGGTGTGCATTCTCGATCAGCTTCTTTATTTTCCGAAATACCTTTTCCGTAAACTTCTGTGACCATGATGCACGTCCTTTTTGAGATCACTCTTCCTTGACTTCTTTTTTCCACCTAACTGCTCTCCTTATTTTCTCTTTCTCTCTTCCTTTATTCTTATGTAGGCCTGACCAAAGATGGCAGTAATGAGAATATTGATTCCCTTGAGGAAGTCCTTAATATTTTAGCAGAGGAGAGTTCAGATTGGTTTTATGGTTTCCTCTCATTTCTCTATGATATAATGACTCCTTTTGAAATGCTAGAAGAAGAAGAAGAAGAAAGCGAAACCGCAGACGGTGTTGATGGTACGTCACAGAACGAAGGGGTTCAGGGCAAGACTTGTGTCATCTTGGATTTGCATAACCAGTAGCTTTGATTCAGGGACTGAAGTCATTGGCTTATGAAAACCCGAAGCAGCCTCCTGTTTTCTTTCTTTCCTTTGCTCACCCAGGGCTTAACGTGCAGTGGGGCAGCTGTGCTCAAGCAGTGCAAGGCAACCACGTGATCTTTCTCCCCAGGACAGCTCCTAGCTAGTCCCTTGCCCGACTCCCCACCTCTAGCCCAGAGAGCGCACTCCTCATTCTTGTAGTAGTCTACAGAGTGCATTGACCATGTTGTTCTTGGTGGTATAATTGGTTTCTGTATCGTTTTGTTTCAACTTATGTATCCGCTGAACTAAACTGAGAAAATTAATAGCAGATTGTTTTGTGATTAACCCTTGATGCTTGTGTTTCTAACACACTGTTAATTGAGATGATTATATATAATACACTTGATTATAAAGATGTTCCTAGCATGATTCATACATTAAATGCTTCTCTGTTGACCTTTAACATGACTGGTGTGTAAAGTGATGGTTTTTTAAAAAGCTGGTATTCTTTATTGTAATTTGTTTAGGTTAACTGATTTGTCGGATAGGTTAATACAAATTTCAGTGTAAAATTCTGTATTAATGGTGCTTTTAAAATAATTTGAAAATGCCCCATGTTTTGCCTTAGGGTAGTGAAATTACTGTATTCAGATAGTAGTATGTCTGAATATTTCTGTACGAAAGCAAAATTTATTTTTAATTTTATTTCCAAATACACATCCAGAGAAAGTAATTTGTATTTTTTTTAAGTAGGCATATTACTACACAAGAGGGAAAATGTGAATATGTATCTTAAATAATGTTGCACATATTAAAATTATTCATCCTAAATAAGTCTTTTTCCATTTTTTCCCTGTATTTCCTTATTAAGTGGCTGTCAACTTTGGCTTAGGTAAAATATGAGTTTTAGATTTATAAATTAAATTTACTAAAGTGGTAATTCTTTTCAGAAGAATGATTTTTTTTGCCATTAGAAAACCTTAAAAACATTTTCGAATCAGTTCATTTAAAACAAATTTGCTTCAGTGATGGTAAAAGGAATTATATTAGCTGTAGATGACATACATTTCATAAAATGAGATTCTATGTGTGTCCTTACTGCTTGAAAGCGATTAGGACCTCTGGTTTCTGTTACCTTTTAGGGAGTGGTGTGTCATGTGTTTAAATCTGTTTGAGCTTCTATGAAACTTAGCTTTGATTACCCATCGAGCTTAAAATTTGAATATGTTTCTGTTTTTGAACATTTTATTTAGCTATAGTAATTTCCCCTTTTCAGATATTCATTCCCTTTTTTTTTTCTGTGTTTAACTAAATCACTTTCGATAAGGGAGACAAGTCACCCATTTTTTTCCAGAGGGGAACATGACAAATTTAGTTTCTCTGCTGGAACTCACAATTGGAGGCTATTGAGGTACTTCTAAGCACACAGCAATAGCAGAAAGTAAAAGTATCAAATCAGAACACAGGAGGACGTCAGCTTCCTCTTCACCCACCACCAGCAGGTGTCAGAAAAAACTGCCACCTGCTGATCCTAAGAAGTGTTATGTTAAAGCTTCTCTTGCATGTGGATGCGTATGTCGTACGTGGGACGGTGAGCTCCTAAAGCTTACGGGGCTATTAAACTCTAGTCTGACTTTCCCTAATTATTCAGTGAATATGATTCATTCTGTGAATGGTTCTGACAGTGGAAATTTTCTCATTTTGAAATGTTAATATCCTGGAACACAAGTATGATTTTAATCATGTTCTCTTTGAAAGTTTACGCAGTCTTTGTCCATACCGATTGTGTCTTCTACTTTGAATTTGAGTACCGTGAAATGTCAAAGTTCACTAGGTTTAAATTTGAAACCATCTTAACGCCTCACGCTCAATGAAATTCATGTAGCCAAACATCTAAGATGTCTTTTTTAAAGCAGTCTTATTTTTCAGTGTTTATTACTACTAACTCTAGAAGATGTCTCGTCAGTTTGAGAAGTAAATTAATTAAATTTATGTGTTAAAAATGTTCGGAATCATTAATTTCTCATCAGCCTCTCTTTTTTTTGCCATGGTAATGATACTAATGCATGTTTTATGTACAGAAATTAATTATGCTTTATTTTTGTAAGTGAAAAATGAGGAAGGGAGGTAATAATTGTCTATTTTTCTAGTACCCCCTCTAGTCACCCCTTTTGAAAAGTCTCTGATTAGGTAAAACATAGCAAGCTGGTGAACCCCTGACTTCTGTGACTTCCTTCAACTTGTGGCTAAGGCTTGTTTCGGTGAGAAAAAATAAAGTTGTTTGCAAAACAAGTGTAGAGTATTTTGAAGCTGATCAAAATTACTTTACTTATATTGTATTTATTATATTTGTTATAAATTTTAATTTTTCTAAGGATTTATTGTATGATTTTCTAATTCGTAGTATAAATACTTTCCTGACTTTCTGTCTTTTAAGTTTAGGAACTGACTTAGAAAGGCAAAACCGTATTCTGTACACTTGAACCTTTATTTGTAGTTATGCAGTCTTAAGTTGTCTCATATTTACTCTACTTTTCTCAGTTTGAACAACCAGAGGAATGTTGCAGAATGTGCTTTGTGTTCAGACGTAGTCTTGTGTCCTTACAGCTGCTGTTGGTCCAGTTGGGTTCTCTGGAGTTTGGCCCAAAAACCGAGAAGTGGCACCGTGGGAAGTCCTTTTCTGCACCGTAGCTTCTTTCAGCCCTGATTTTCTCTGGGACATGAGTGGGGGGGTGTAAGGCGGTTGGAGAACTATCTCATGGGCGTTGGTCTTGTCAAATCCCTGAGGCCTCGCTGCCAGCTGGCTGCCTGGGAGAATTACGTAGATGCCCGGGCGTGATGGAATCCTGGGTGACCCTGCCTTTTCATCTCGCACTCGATTCTTTATTCTAGGAATTACCTACCTGCCTCGTAGAGCTCTGTCCAGAGACGCAAGGAAAACTTTCCTGCTCGAATCCTAGTTTGAATTTATTTACCGTTAGCCAGACTGAATAAAATTTTTCCTGTCTGTCCTGATACAGCTTTGGAGAATTCTCAGAAGCAGCAGATGGTGTTGGCCGTTATTCTTAAATGGATTGATCGCTGGGTAGTTGCACCTTTTGATGATTGATATTCATGATCCTTTCTTTCTTTTTTCTTTTCTCTTTTTTCTTTTTTTCTTTTTTATTGTGTTTATTTATTTTGAGAGACAGAGGCATAGAGAGAGAGAAAGACAGAGTGCAATTGAGAGGCGGGCAGAGAGAGAAAGAGAGACTCAGAATCCGAAGCAGGCTCCAGTCTCTGAGCTGTCAGCACAGAACCTGATGGAGGGCTTGAACCCACAAGCCGTGAGATCATGACCTGGGCCGAGGTCAGAGGCTCAGCCGACTGAGCCACCCAGGCGCCCCTCATGATGCTTTCTAAATAAGATCCCGGTCTAGGAAATAAGTAGTTTTGGGCTGTGGAATTTTCTTTGATTACAGTGCATATTTGGAGCATTTTAATGAAAGTCACTGACTCAGACTTTATTGTACAAGTTGACTGACAGAATTGTATGTCACATTCTCTGCCTCTGATATTCGTTGATATTTGCATAACCAAGTGATAACATAGGAATAGATATTAACTAGATTGTGAGCTCTTTAAAGTTAGGAACCAAGTCTTAGGCTTCATTTGAATCCCTCTTTAAAGCTGAGCCCAACATAAGAGATTTGTGAAATACTTACTGGGGTTATTAGGCTCGGTGAAAGATAACTTCAAGAGTTACTCATTCCATAATAAAATACCGAGGTGGTGTTTTTTTGTTTGTTTGTTTTTTGTGTTTTTTATGTTTTTTTTTGTTTTTGTTTTTTTATGACCCCTGCTTAAATAAGTGAAAAAATTACTGGGCTCTTTTTGTTTCCCCCCAAGAGAGATGACATTTTGAATTTCATGCAGTAACCCTGTGCTAACTGTGTTCTTAAGGTGAGCTCTCCCAGGTCTCACGTTTGTATTTGAGTCTGCGTCTTCATGCAAACTTTCAGTCTCTGGATGGCATCCCTTCCTAAACCTTTAGTCATTCCGTTCTCTTAGGTTCCAATCTTCCTTCCCCACTTTCCATAGAGCATTGGAAGGTTTGTAGCTTGCTTTTTTCAAAAATGCCCGTGGTAATATTGTTACAACGTCTATTTGAAAATAGAAAAGAAATAGATGTGGTGCCCTGGCACGTGTTGTGGCCGAACTAGATCCATTCTAGAGCAACAGCCTGCATACCTGAGAGAATGGAGGCATTTGGGGCCTTTTGTTGTTTGTTGTTTTTTCTTTGCTCTCTCTGGTCAGTGTTGAAATAAGTTGTGATGTTTCGGTATGGGGAGGAGGAAGATAAAAAACTAAAGCTCAGGGTGACTCACGGGTCTCACCCGGGACAGTGGGAGTGGCTGAAGGGACCCAAGTACAAAGTGATTCCCAGCCTACCCAGTCTAAGGCCAAGTCTCCGGAAACCTGTAGTAACTACTTGGGTTTCTGTAACGGGGCCAGCCTTCTAAAATTATGTCTGTTGCATGTGGTGGAACCAACCATGGGCTTAATGATTCAGCATTTTAATTTGATACAGAACATTTCATCTTAAAAATGTGTGTGGGATAGTGGCCCTGAGGCAGTTGCCAAAATAACATTAATTACTTTTAGGCAACTCATGTTCTAAGGAAAGAACATAAGACCTGTTTTTTAAAAGTTTCTCTTGAAAAAACTGTCACATAGTTAACAGAGCTATTTACAGTAATTACCTTAAAAACCATCAGACTTTTAGGGACACCTGGGTAGCTCAGGCGGTTAAGCGTTTGACTTTGGGTCAGGTCATGATCTCACAGTCTGTGAGTTTGAGACCCACGTCGGGCTCTGTGCTGACAGCTCAACCTGGAGCCTGCTTCGGATTCCATGTCTCCCTCTCTCCCTGCCCCTCCCCTGCTCGCACTCTGTCTCTCTGAAAAATAAATTAACGTTAAAAAAACTTAAAAAGAAAACATCAGAGTAACCATAAAGGCCAAAGGAAGTAAAGAACATGGTGATTACTTATTCTTTGCTATTCTCTTTGACTGCAACCACATCCTGATGCTTTTTTGGTGACTGCCTTCGGTTGGAATGTATTCTGTCAACAAAACCAACTTTCATCCAAATGAGTTACAGAATACCAAAATGCTTCCTTCTCGGGTTCAAATTGATGGAATTTTCTTTATACTACTTAGAAACTTTTTTTGAAGGAGTTATATTGTCATGAATTTGATTGTTTGGTAAAATTGTTCTTTTTTTTTTTTTTTTTTTTTTTTGATGCTAAAGGGAGTCCACATCAACCATAGTTAAAAACAAGAATTTAATTCTGCCTATAATTAGGAATTCTTTAAAAGCAAAGTCTTATGTACTTGCCTTGTGGTTTTCTCTGAAGCCACTTCTTTAATGTTCCCAAAGGTTTTTCTGTTTGTGTGCTTGCTTTTTCTCTGTATGCTAGTCCCGGATCACCACTAACCCCTTCCCCGCCGACTTCACGTCTTTGATGGAAAAAGATCCATCTAGATTTCCCTGAGCGGAGCCTGCGTGAGGTGCTCACTGCTGTAGCAGTTACTCTTTCGGTAGGTATTCGGAACCTTTCCCATGCTCTTCCATCTTCTAGGGTCACTGTTTTTCTTCTGTAAAGATGAATTTGCTTTCTGCATCACTGTGATAGTCATCTCGGTCGTGCATTCTCTCTCTACACTTTATAGCATTTCTTTATTCTCACAATTTTCTTCACCATTTCTTCTCATTGATCATTTTTGCAGATGTTGCATCTTCCCGTTTCCAAAGTTGACTCTTTCCCTGCAGCTCCCCTTGCATCTTCTGGCCTCATTATTATTTCTCCCCTCTTGCTAGGTCCGTTTCTCTTTCCGGTAGGCATGCCTTTCCTGTAGGCTAGAGGTCTAGCCGTCAAACATGCAAAAACACAGTGAAATGTTACAAGTACTTAATCCTTTCTGCTCCCTGGGAACCTAGGGAAAGTCCACATGTGATCAGTTTTCTTCTTCTGAGAAGAAGGCTTGAGGAGGGGGTCGCCCATGAGACCTGGGTTTTTGGTCACCTTTTTTCAACTTGTGTTTTCTCATTGTAATGTGACCATCTCCTCTGCTTGTAAAAGTGTGATCTGAAGAACGTTGTGGGACATTTAATAACCAGTATAATTCAGTAATGTCCTCATTCTAAACCTTTGTTTATGCCTTCCTTCCTAAAACTGCACATTTGACTTGAAGAACCCTACATTTTCTTGACTCTCATTTCTTCTTTACGTAAGGGCTCCTCTGTGAACGTTGTATTTTCTTGGTGCTATGCTTTCTCTCCTGCCTAAACCTTTCTTTCTGAGACTGAATATGGTCATTGTGGTTTAGATGATTACATCAGTCTTTATCATGTCAAAAATATTGAAAAATTATTGACTATATTCTTTAAGTTCAGAAGAGGTAGCTAAAGTCGATGCTTTGGAATTTTGTGCACATTGTAGATATCACCTTAAGGATTTGTGTCCAAACTGGAAAAGTTTTAAATAAAGCACTCATTATTTTTTCCTGTCTCACTAATCTAATGCTGATCTAATATTTTATTAATGTCAAACATTAACTCTAGCCTTTTCATCCATATACCTCTTTTGACTACATTGTTAACAGTGGGGTTTGGCAGTTGGGTAGCCTGCTTCTTCACCCTCGCTGCTTTTTAACAGGACAGTCTGGGCAGGCAGTGAGAGAACATGCAGGAATCAGGAGAGGGACACGAACAGCATTAAACATGCATTTTCATGTTTTATGTTCATTTTTTTTTTGCATGTTGGATAATGCCCGTGTATTTAAAAGTTGATATTACAAGTATAAGTTTGGTATTTCATTCTAAAATAAACTTTAGTGGAGAGTGGTCCAGGACGGCATTTAGTATTACAGGGTGGCATGCTCTTTTTAATAGAGTTTAGGAAAGATTCAAGTTTTATCTGTGAAAAAGTTATTATGCCTCTCCTCTCTCTCTCTCTCTTGCTCTCTCTCTCTCTTTCTGTCTCTCTCTCTCACACACATACACACACACTAGTTTTGGGTCTATACGTATATAAGTAATTGGACAGATATAGATAGCCATGTGGAATAGTTCATTCACGTTTCTTTTTTATGTGCAGTCAGTAGTAAGACCTACACGAATCCTTTTTTCCCAGAATAATGATGATGATTTTTTAAATTTTAATTGAAGTATAATTGATACACAATGTTACATTAGTATCGCACGTACAGCATAGTGTTTCCACAGATCTGCGTGTTATGCTACGCTCACCACGAGTATAGCTGCCATCTGATGATAATAATATTTCAACCAAAATAAATCGCCATTCTCAAATAGACTATTTCATTTGAAGGAAACAAATGGCAATGGATAGAGAAAAGAGGAAAAGGATTTAGAAATGGAGGATGATTTGAACAATATAATAGAAAAGGAGTGGAAACATCTCATACCAGAAATGGGAGTGTGGTTAGGGTTTTGAGAAGCACACAGAGAGTAGGTTCTGCTTGGGGGCTTTTCTTGTACAGCCATAGCCGTTCGTTGCCCAGTGACAGATGGTGATGCTGCCGCCCCCACAGGCGGTTACCGGTAAGCACCACACCTCCCACTCAGCCTAGGAAGTGGGTCGGCAGCTTGGAATGCCACCTTGGAAAGTTTGCTGATACACAAGTATAAAATAGCATTTATGTGATGGGGAGATAGAACTGAGAACACCAGTTGCCTGAGATGCCAAATACAGGCCGGTGAGAATGACAGCGTACTGAGAGGTGTATGGTATTGATGTTTATTAGAGGGTAGTCCCATTATCAGAACTTTTATTTGCCAAGACAAGAAATAGAAAGCCGTTGCAAATTTTAAAATGAAGAGTAAAAGTGTATACCTGTATGATAGTGTAATTCTTATTTGCTGGTATAATTTTTTTATATAAAGAAAGTTTGACACTTTGGAAGAAGAAAGCAATAATTTTTGAAACAGTGGTGATTAAAATTCTGTCAAAATATGCTCTCCTTGTTTTGGATGGCAGTGACGATTGCGTAGGGGAGTAAAGTCCCCTGGTCCGTTCATGTGTGGTGCTTGTAACCGGTCGTCTGTGCCAGGCAGAAGGCCCCTGGCTCGGCAGCCACAACAGAGAGAGAAATGCCATTTCCAGAGGAAATTAAGTATTTCTGAAGCCCAAAATTCTTTCAAGTCCAAGGCAAGTCATGCAGTTGACTGAGTCACAGGCTGATTATACTGCATTTTTGCTCTAGTGAAAGTAAGGTTTTATTTTGAAACATATATCATACTTATGTGTTGAAGGAATGTGTTTTTTAAACGGTAAGTTCAACTTAGTTTGTTTAATAGAGGCATTAATTTTGACTCTATTTATTTGCTTAGTTTTTAAAGATACTTCATTTTTAATTCCCTTGACACTTTCTGTGTATAACCTATTTTCATCTTGTAAATACCAACAGAAGGACCTGGTGGGGTAGCCAAGAGAAAAACTAAGGCTAAAGGTATTTTCTGTTTTTCATATTAGCCTAGAGTGGGTCCAGTTTACTGCTTGAAGATGCATGACCTGTTCTAGATCTGTTTCTGCAGCTACTAATGCTTTTTGGTCTAGATTGCACTTCTGGCCACAAGTAGGCTTATTAAGACGTCATTAACGAATTTTTTGCCTCAAGCCTATCGTTGTAAGTAATTTCCTTTTCATGTTACCAAAACTTTTGTAACAGGCTTGAGATGAAAAACGTGATGGTATCCTGATACTGTTCTATTACATGTAAATGTACTTCTGTACTGCTGTCGTCTAGCCTAAAACCTTTCTTGGTTGGAATTTTTTAATGACTACTGGGGAAAAAAAAGGTGAATTCTCCACTGATTGATTTCATTTATTAAAAGTTCTGTTGTGTCTTAGAATATAATCAGAGAGAGTGAGCAAACTTACAGTTTTCAATTAAATGAAAGTATAGATTTATAATCTGGAGAACTGTATTTCAGTGGTATAGAATCTGCTATGTTTTGATATTTTAATTCTTTAAAACTTACTAGACTTGCCAACTGTTATATGTAGGCTAACAGCTCACTCTTACAGCCTGATTTTGTTTACACCCCTGTGGTTTCCCTTGTTCACTTATAAATATTTATGTCCTTTAAGGACAAGGGCGTGGGGACAGCGCATGGTTTCTTTACAAACTTGCAGTAGCCGTTTGTGTTCAAGTGCTTGGCTCATAGTGTTTTTTGTTTGTTTGTTTTTTGGTAGAACATTAATAGGTGAAACTTTGACTATGTGACTTGCAGGGTTTTGTGGTTTGTACTTTAAGATTAGGGTATTAAATTTTTTTTTAATGTTATTTTGAAGAGAGAGACAGAGCATGAGTGGGTGAGGGGCAGAGAGAGACGGAGACACAGAATCCAAGACACAAAATCCGTAGCTGGCTCCAGGCTCCGAGCTGTCAGCACAGAGCCTGATGTGGGGCTCGAACTCAGGAACCGTGAGATCATGATCTGAGTCAAAATCCATCGCTCAACTGACTGAGCCACCCAGGCTCCCCAAGATTAGGGAATTTTAACGTTTTCACTTTGTATTCCACCTGCATAATTCCCAGGAAGAGATCAGTTTTTGCCATTTTATTCTTAGGTTAATATTGGGAAATAAGTACCCAGTGAAGTATAATTTGTGTTTCCCAATCTGAAGAGGCCAATCCAGCAGGAAGGATTTAATGTTGTCAAAACTGCAGAGCCAGATGTGAGAGCAGGGCCCGTGCATTCTTGCAGAGTAACTGTGTCTGTTACTCTACAAACAGCATTGAAGTTGGTGAGGATTTGGATGGTTGATTCTTTACGAATGCTATTCTGTATTTTTAGGAGGTTTTAATAAGATTTTCAGGAAGAATTGAGTAACATTTTGTGTTTGTGAATTTTGATGGGCAAAAACATCTTCCACATCTTATTAAAGACATCTTTCGTTTTCTTTGTTTCCGCCTAAATGCTCTATAATACAGTAAACACCTTGCTTCTCTTAAGGTTTCCTAGTGAGAGAGCAAGAAGGTAAAATTCAGAGCTTTTGCTGGCAGCTCTGTTAAACTTCATGTGAAACAGGTTGAAAGCAGGGTTGGTTTTAGATGAGATTTGGAGTGCCCGTACGTTCCATTTACTTGCTTTCTGCCAATGAGCATGGACGGACAACCTGCTGGCTTGAGTGGCTCTACATGGATTAACAGGAAACATATTTAAAGGAATACTGATCTCATAATGTTGAATATAATCAGACAAAAAATTCTCCTTGTCATTTTAAGCACTGTAGGTTAATGAATTTAATATTTATACTCATGGATATTTTTTCCTTAGCTAAGAAAATTAAATGGCGTTTACTTTCTCCATTTGTGCATTATATTTTCAAGACTTATAAGCACAAATATTTTAAGGACATCATTTTTTGTTGGAACTAAAAGGTTTAAAATTCTCTTTGTATACTTGCAAGTTATGGAAATTCTTTTCTTAACGCTGCCAGTGTTCCTTTAATTATGTCATTATGTGAAATGTGAGTTGGTAACCCTTTGTGTAAAGTACTGCCTTTGTGGATGGACTTACTGTTAGTAATCCTGCATGTTAGCCTTATCTTCAGTCATAACCTGTTTCCAGCTGGAAAAGATATGATGGCAAGTTACTGGCATTTCTTTGATAGCTGATACTTGGTAGAAGTCTGCATCTGTTTTTAGCCAGTTGAAAACTAGAGGATTAAAACACTTTCTGAATGAACATTTCATGTGTGTGGAGAGATAAAGACCATACGTTTGCACTAGGTTACCGTTATGTGAATTAAGAGATGCTTTCAATAAACTTTTTTTCCTTTGACTGGAAAACCTGAAAGTTAAAGAACTCACTAAAGAAGAGCTCAAGAAGGAAAAAGAGAAACCTGAGTCAAGGAAGGAGAGTAAGAGCGAAGAGAGAAAAAAGGGGAAGAAAGAAAAAGAGGATGACCAGAAGGCTAAGAAAATTACCGAAGCAGATATATCCAGGAAAGAGTCTCCTAAGGGCAAAAAGCCCAGAGAGAAGGAGAATGTGGGCCTAGACAGAAGTGCTAAAGCCAAGGAAAGTAGGAAAAAATCAACAAATATAAAGGATACTTCTAGTAAGATGGCATCCAGGGACAAAGAGGACACGAAGGAAAGTAGAAGTTCTAGCAAACACGCACACTCGGCAAAGGGAAATAACCAGAAAAGGAAGAACTAAGAGCTCTAATGTCATCGTCCCGGGAAATGGTAATTTCATCGTGATTTGCTGCTAACGGGCGTAGAAAATTTAGTATTGCTCCGACGGGGGAGACATGTCCACACAGCCACTGAGCGTGTTTATCGGTGCTCAGTAAGGAAATTGTTGGAAACCTAGAGACACTGTCTCATGCTTCTCAGTTTAAAAGATGAAGCTTGTAAAAACCATGTAATAAAAATGTGATGTAATAGCTTCTGTTTTTATTAACTTATTGATCATGTATCTAGATAAATGTGTATGTATGATATTTATTAATCGGCTGAATACTTTCACAGGAGTTGAGTAAGAATGTTAAGGTTTTGCATAGTACGTATATGCCACGTGACCTTCAGTTATGACAGATGCTCAGTAGGTAGGAGGCCTCCTTCCTTTCTGCCTTTACCCTTTGTCTTCCCTCCTTTCCCTTCTGGCTTCTGTGCTTTCCTTTCTCCTTCCTGCCCTTCTCCTTCCCCACTTCCTTTCTCCTTCCCTTCCTCTTCACCCCTCTCCTCAGGCTCCTGTGGCAGCTCCCCTATCTCTCCTTTTAGGTCTCTCCTCCTCAGGCTTTATTGCCTATTTTTTACTGCCTCCTCCATCCATCCATGCCTCCTCATCCCTTAGCCTCTCCTCTTCCTGCCAATCCTACCCGCCTTCTTCTGTCACCCAGTCAACGCTTAGTGTTTCCGGTGTGCCCCATACACCGCTCTAAGAATTCGGGATACACTCATGAATAAAAGAAAGAATTTGATTTAGAAGATCAATTTTAGAGGGCTTTTATTTATGGTATCTTTACGGACCCAGAAGAGTTATAAAAAGACTAATAAGTATTTCAGATGAGGATATACTTCCATTTTCTATCACACGGTTTTTCAGTTATTTTGATGGAATGGCGTATATTTTTCGTATTTGATTGTATCATTGTTTACCATTTCTAAGGAGCTCAAATTTGAGATCTAACTAGAGATCAGAACGTAGTTAGTCGGAAATATTTAATAAAATGAAATTTCGACAACAGTACATTTCTCCAAATGGTTTGTGCTGTCCTGTGTGTGATGTCGAAAATCTCTACTTGCGACCACTGGTGAGATTCAGTTACGAGTTGGAGAAGAGCAACTTGATTGGTTGTAACAGAATCAGAAGTGCTGCCACAAAGGCTTTATTTTTAAAAAAATAATAATTCTTCAACTTCTTCTACGAAGAGCTGAAAAACAGAGAATTTGGCCTAATGGAAGACATTTCAAATCCGAAATGAGTAAGCATTTAGTACAGTGTTTCCCAAAATATTGTGCACCTTTTTCTTGTATGCTTGCACTTTTCCTGCTTAAAACCAAGCACTTGGATATTTAGTTGACAAAAATTCCCACTGACAGAATTACACAGCAAAGGGAAAATCCCAGAGAATGCCTGATCTAGCTAATCCCATCCTGTTGTTTCGTTGTTCAAAGACTATGGCCCAAAGACATTGGTAGTCAGGGATTTGTAGATTCCCAGCACCTTGTAAACCACACGGGGCATTTTATAACTTATCTGGCTGGCAGATACAGGGGCTCTGGCTTCAGGTGAATAGATCCCAAGGACCGACCTGTCATCAGACCTGTTGCTTCCCAGCTCTTATCTCGAGTCTTAGCTCTGCTGATGCTTTTCCTGGACTTTATTCTGTATGGAGCTGCTACCACTTGCTGAAGAAGACATCCCTCACAAAGCCCCAGACGCCTCTTTCTAGTTTAGCAGTCCTAGTGCAGAAAGCCAGATTTCTGAAATGGCCCTGGGGGGAAAGTCCAGGAGAACTGCAGCTGGGCCTGGTTGGTCCAGGTGACCATTGGTGACCATTCCTGTAGTCGGGACACATTAGTCTTTCCGGTTGGCTCCCATGCACAAAGCTTTGGCTGGGGGTTGGGTTGGGTCCCACTAGAAGCATATGAAATGTTTCCCCCAAGAAAGAGGGTGTCTGGGACGAGAAGAGGGACACTCCAAATGAGCACTGAACAGAACAAGAAGCAACACAGATACTCACCACACAAATAAAGGTTATACCATCTTAGAAATGTATCTTGATGTTCATGCTGCTAAGATAAATGGATCTATTTTTTAATTTATGCCCAAATTTTAAGTGTAAATTTTTCTACGGATTGTTTTTTTTTTTTTTTTTTAATTCCTTCCTTGGACAAGGGCTGAGAATTACATTTGCATTTATTGAGAGCATTCTAATAATTTCTACCTTGGTTTTTAAGAGACAAAAGTGATGCAGGATGAAGTATATAAATGCTGAATTCTAAGAAAGTGAGTGGGAAAAAAGTCTTAGAATAACCTAATCAGCACGAGCCCAAGTCACACTACCTGTGACTCTTTAGTCAAGCGCTTAGAAATATTGTACTTGTGTCATAGCTTTCCTTTGCCTGTCAGCTCAAGAGTTAAATGGAAACATCTCTACTAAAAGCATTTCAATATATTTCAAGAGCTTTTGTGAACTGGGAATGGATTTTTCTTTACTCACTTTTTCTTTCCTTCCATTTTCTTCAGTAAATAAAGGCTTCGACTGAATTTATTGAAGCTGAGGTCACACCTCACCCGGTTGCATTGGCCCTCAGCCGTTCGCCTGAAAATTTCGTGTGGGATGAGCTTTTAGTGGGTTTAAAACGGTGCTTTCTACTCTCAGTTTTTTCTCGTTCTTAAATTTGGTGTGTAGTTATTTCTATTTTCTGCTGCTTCATACTGTTATCTAAGGGTAATTAAAACCAGGAAGGTTGCCCTTTTTGAAAGGTCACCTAAACAAAGGGACAAAAATGTCCTAATTCAGAGTAGCTGGGAGTCAGAAGAACCCTGAAGAGTGAAAATTAAATACCAAGAAAGTAAGTTTATTCTGTCATATCACAAACAAAATTTCTGTTTAAATTACACTATGAGGTGATACTTCACATTTCAACAAATGACATTACTGACACACTTTTCCAAACTTTGTGCAATAGTGTTCCACACGGCAGTGGCAGTCACTGTAAAGATGAAGATGGCCGGTTTTACAGAAATATTTGAGAGTCTATCAATTTCCCAAGGATCTTTTTTACTCTTTAATATTGAGATTACTTTTTTCTGAGGTGCTTTATCATCACTGATTTTTTTTCTTCATTGTGATGTATAATTGTCTGTTTCATTTGTTAAGGACTCTGTGAATTTTAGTTACGCTAACATCATTTGTAATCAACTTTTTAAAAATCTTATTATTTTTTTACAAGATTTTCGGTTTTGCTTTGTGGGTGATTTGCATTGTGTGTGTACGGTCTTCTCAACATTGCACGGTCAGGAAGAGATGGATAAAGAGATTGGCATAAATTCTGTCAGCATGAATGATTGAATTAATCCAGGAGGATTAATTCTGTGAGTAATTGACTCATAGAAAATATTTTACAGTGTGATGACCTGCTTCGTCATACAGCTCTGTCCCTTCAGAGTCTCGTAATGATTATTTGGATAATAAGGACTCCCTGTATGTACTTCCACTAAAAAATAGAGAAAGGCAATACACAAATACGGGTTTTCACTTCCTAACGTTTTAACTCTAGTGTCATTTTCTGTGAAATGGGGCTGGCGGCTGAGACTACATCTCCTGGTGTTGCTTCCTTTCTCCTCTCTACTCCACTGTTTCCCTCTCCTGGAGTAATTCTCGATTGGTAACAATTCTCCAAATCGATGATTCTTTCACTTCTACAGTGCACCTGGGGAATACTGGGCTTCCTCCTCTGTGCATGGAGGAACCTTTCCTTCAGGCGGCCGTGAGAAGCAGCCGGGGTTGCGTATGCACAAAGAACCGGCACACCGTTCGTTTCCCGGGTTCTGGCTGAAGAGAACGTTCTCGTTCTTAGGAAGCCGAAGGGCGGGTGTCGATGGCAGGTCTGTGAACATTATTCTCCTGGAAATCTGTGGGGTGATCCAGAAACACCCCCAGCGACAGCCTTCGGCCTGTTGTCCTCCCTCCTCTGTTTGCCTGAGGATAAAACCACATGACCTAGCTGGTTATTAGCGGTTTGGATCTCATTTTTACATCGAGAAGCCAGTTGTCACAGAAGCTTCAATCTTGTAAGCCCTGCAAAGCAGGGAGTCCTCACTTTCCTTGTCTTTGTTCTCATTTCATACTTCATTTGATTTCACTTTATGAGTATTTATCACTCCGTATTAGCATCCATACACCCTAGAGTTCTGTCATTCCTTCTTCCTGGCCTCCAACAGTGCTTGTTTCCCGAGAGATCAGAGGAAGACCTATACTTAAAGCTTTCGTGTTACTTATGATGGTGGTATAAATAGCCATGTACTGTGTCATCTGCCTTTGGCATTTATTGATTCAGTCAACAAATGTTCTGGGTATCTGCAGCAAACCAGGCTGTGCTAAGCACCAGGGACACAAGTGACAAGGTGTCTACCATCCCTATGGTGAAATGTGAAATAAACCAGGGGTGGAAGAAGAAAATACTGAAACCGGAGCCAGCCGTCACCAGCACTGCCCACTCTTCCCCTCTCCTCGAATGCGCTCCCGCTCGGGTGGGGGCCCCCTTCCACCTCTGCTGTAGGACCCAGCCGAGTCATCTCGTCTACACTGACATTTCCTTTGAGCCTCCCAGGCGGTGGGACTATGTGTCTTCCAGTTACCACGCTCTTGACTTTGCTTCACTCCTGGGATTTTGCTTTCTGCCAGACTGGCTTATGCCTCATACCTAGCATAGTAGTAGCCGAGAATCATAGAGGTTCAATGTATGTTTATTGAATGACGAACATATAGAACACAGCTCATTCAAAATATTTCCTATCTGTATATACTGTTGATTAATATTAAAGAAAATTTTTTTAAAGAAAAACTTAGGCATTTCTGCAGTAATCGCAGTATGCTTTAACTACCTTGGAAATTGCTGATAGCTGTGTTCATGTTGTATGCATGTGTGCAGGGAAGATGGTAAATTTGCTTTTTTTTTTTAAGTTTATTTTTTGAGAGAGAGAACGTAAAGGAGGGGCAAAGAGAGAGAGAGAGAGGGTGAGAGAGAATCCCAAGCAGGCTCTGTGCTGATAGCTCAGAGCCCGATGCAGGGCTCAGACCCACAAACCTTGGGATCGTGACCTGAGCTGAAATCGAGACTCAGATGCTTAACTGACTGAGCCACCCGGATACCCTGGTAAATGTACTTTTTTAGAAGAAATGAAGGGAAAAATTAATTTGTGGAAAAAATATATGTATATGTACTGGTTTTAAATTATTTAATTCTTAAAACCCTTCTCAGGAGGCAGTTTTATTCTCTCTACACACCTGTGAAAACCAAAGTCATATCAGTGGGATTCCGATGGAATCAGTGACAGCCCTCTTGATTCACAAACCCGCGCTCCCGGGCACCGTGTTGTGCTGCAGGTGTTAAAGTGAGTCCACTCTGTTCCAGTCTTTGCGGGGACCCTCAGGGGTCCTGAAGCCCAAGCTCTTAGCAGCCCTTTCGGCAGTTTTATTCTCTCGAGGTGTGTCATCCTCTTTGCCATCTTGTCTCTTTATCTCGGGTCGTGTGAGGATGCTCTGAATCCGGAACAGCTCTTGCTGTGTGTGTATATCGTGGGCAGCCCTTCTGGTTTCTGGCAGTGTCAGAATTTAATAGGGCCGCGGCTGGGATACCTGCTAAGATCCGTGTTTGCCGATTACACGAGCCGGGAGCAGCCGCGACGACTAGCGTGGTCGATCGGTACGTGTGTCTTTCTGGTTTATTGATGCTCCAGAATATTTCTCAAGTTGCCGCGCCTGCTTGGGTCCCTCCTGGGATACACGGGTCTGTGCTCCTAGACTGCTTGTGTGGAAAGCGGTAGCAGTGCCGAACTCTTCCCCTTTGAATTGCAGCAGCAGGCGTCACCTGGGTCGGCAAGACCACCGCTTCCTTCGGTCTGTATGCCGCTGGGTCGTGCCCCAGAGATTGATACACCGGTTTTTAAAACGCTTTCGCTTTTACGGGCTAAGTATCTGAAGTCCTATGAAGCGTAATACGACTTGCAGTTCTTCCTTTCCCAGATTTTGCCAGGAAGCGGTTTGTATAGAATTCTTACGAAGAACGAATCCTTCATTTTCAGCCAGTGTGACCAGCTGCATGAGCCGGCGGCCCCGGGGCCTTCCCGAGGCGCACACCCTCCCTCCTCTCTAGCCGCACTGGCCACGCGGCTCTCCCTCGCTGCCAGCAGTTTCGTACCCCCGGCTGAGGGATTCGTACTTGCTGGTCCAGAGAGTATTGACAGCACTCTCTTCCAGTGTAAGTCACAGGGCCACATCCCTGGTCGCCTTGAGGAATCTGTTCACATTTTATCAATGAGTCCTTTCCTCATCAGTGTGCTGTAGATGGCCCGCCTCCTCTCTCCTCTCCTCTCCCTGCCTCCTCTCCCTGCCTCCTCTCTCCTCTCCTCTCCCTGCCTCCTCTCCCGCCTCCTCTCCTACCTCCTCTCCCGCCTCCTCTCTCCTCTCCTCTCCCTGCCTCCTCTCTCCTCTCCTCTCCCTGCCTCCTCTCCCGCCTCCTCTCTCCTCTCCTCTCCCCTCCCTGCCTCCTCTCCCTGCCTCCTCTCCCGCCTCCTCTCTCCTCTCCTCTCCTCCCTCCTCTCTCCCCTCCTCTCCCTGCCTCCTCTCCCTGCCTCCTCTCCCTGCCTCCTCTCCCGCCTCCTCTCTCCTCTCCTCTCCCTGCCTCCTCTCCTGCCTCCTCTCTCCTCTCCTCTCCCTGCCTCCTCTCCCTGCCTCCTCTCTCCTCTCCTCTCCCTGCCTCCTCTCCCTGCCTCCTCTCCCGCCTCCTCTCTCCTCTCCTCTCCCCTCCCTGCCTCCTCTCCCTGCCTCCTCTCCCGCCTCCTCTCTCCTCTCCTCTCCCTGCCTCCTCTCCCGCCTCCTCTCTCCTCTCCTCTCCTCCCTCCTCTCTCCCCTCCTCTCCCTGCCTCCTCTCCCTGCCTCCTCTCCCTGCCTCCTCTCCCGCCTCCTCTCCCTGCCTCCTCTCCCTGCCTCCTCTCCCTGCCTCCTCTCCCTGATGGCCTGGAATTCCTGCCCCATGTCTTCCCCCATCTGATATACTCTAAATATTTTATGTTTCTTATTTTTAAATTGGTCCCTCCCTATACATTGAGTATTGTAGTGCTCATTTTCTGTAGAGCAGTGCCTTGCATTAGTAAGCGCTAAATAGTTGTCGAATGAATGAATGAATGCCATACGCAAGTTAGTGAGTTTTAAATTGTTAGCATACTTACGGGAAGAAAATGCATTTATTTCCCACTGCTGTCAGGTGTTCTGGGGTAAGCTAGTGTCGGGCTAAGGTAACTGCCACATAATCAAATTGGCTATGAATGCTTGATTTGAAGTGCTCACGTCACTTTTTATAGCTTCCGTTTTGAATTAAAATTGTAGGAAAAATTATGTTTATTAAACGCAGACTTTTTTTATTTCCTAATGTTTCTGACGTGTCCGAAGAACTCAAAACAAGGTATGTTTTAAGGGAATTAATTGCTTTTTCAAATCGCACAGGGACTGGTGTGGTTGACTTGCAACTAGATAGGGACTCCTGAATGTTACGGCATCCTACCGCTCTCGCCAGGGTAGGGATGGAGGCGGGTTCTGGTTTTGACTGTTAGAGCGGAAAGAAGACTGCCGGGAGCTTCTAGGAAAAATCTCCTCAAGTCCCAGAGAGGCAGAGCAAGAGGTGGGTCTTTGTTTCTGGACATCCTGTGGTCCGAGAGAGAAGCCTGCAGCAAGGGAAGCCCAGACTGAAGCCAGCGCTGAAAGCAAGCCCGCCTCCCCCCACACTGCTCGTGAGAGTACATAGTAAGTTTCCTTCTCCCTCCAGCCAGTGTGAGTCGGTGTTTTGTTATGTGCAGCCCCATAGTGTCAACCCTGCTGACATTCATTTCATAGTGTAATTTTGAGTTTTTATTTCAGTGCTCTCTCCTTGCCATTTGTACCTCACAATAAATCCAGTTTGAAAACCTTTCCTTTGATCATGAATTGACCTTGTGTATGTTTTCTTCTTGTTTAGTATTTTGTTTGCTTTTTGACTTAAAATCATACACGAGACCTGTATTTACCACTCGTTCATGGAATAAAATGGGTTTGAGTGGCAGTATAATTTCTGGAAACACCAGGATGAAAGCTTGTAGGGTAATTCTTCCATATGGCTTATCAAAGTAATAAGAATTTGTCTAGAATGTTTTGTTTTTTTTTTAATTTTGGAAAGTTTACTGGAGTCAGGGGAAGGGGTTGTGGTCATGTGTTCCTCACCTTCCTCGAAGTTTACAGTTCTGTTGATTTCTGCACTGACTCCTCCTCTGGGAAGACGGCCGTGACCAGGTGCCAGTAAGTTTACAGCCCAGCCGCCACATTGGACAGAGAAGAAAACTGCTCAGTATTTCCTCTCGTTCTGCGCTTCTGCTTTCTCCTAGGGCTTTAGAATGCCAGTTTTAGAGACAAATAACTCCGCGGACTTAGAGAAAGCTGATAATGAGGAGAACCGTATGGCTAAATGTCGGTAATGCCGGTAGTTTTCAAACACTTTTCATGTCAAAAATCATTTTCAAATGAAACTTTTTGAAATCCAGTAAGAATGGGGTTTTCAGGCAGTTTCAGTCTTTATTGTTTGGTGGGGAAACACTTCACTGCTTATTGAAGCCATGGAGCCCAGTTTGAAAGCTTGCTGCCTAGAGGATCAGCGAAGACTGACCCTGAGATTTTTCATCCAAAGGGAGATACTTTTGAGGGCGAGGCCCTTGTACCAGCACAACGGACTAACCCGGGACTGTCCCCGGCAAAGCCGGCCCATGGTTCTGCAGCGGTGGGTGCCAGAGCCCAGCTGTGAATCTCCTCGGTAATAGGAGGAGGAAGTTGATTTGGATTCCCTTTCCCGCCTTTGGCCTCTATAGTGTAGCCAAGGAGCCCTGGTCCCACTGAGGATCTCTGCAGCCGTCGCTACTAGCAGAGTAGCCACACCATCGCGTGTGGTCAGCCCTTGAGCAAGAGTTTACTGGGCACCTGGTACGCGCCGGGCGTCTTCTGAGGGGCTGGGAGTACCTCGGTGAATTACAGGATTCTGAAGGTTTACCCTCTTCATTCAGCAGAACTTACAGCAATGAATAATATTTCCACACCTGTCCATGAACAATGGAGAGATGCGAGAATGGATTATTTAAATGCGAAAGAGCATGCGAGTTCTCAGTCCTGAATTTGGAATTTGAAATGCGATGTGTTTTACTAATAAGGCCTTCCTCTCTACCCGCCACCCCCCGAAGTGGAACATTTAGGATCCGTGTTTGTTTGTGTATTACCCCTTTGTTAGAAGTCACTATATAGTTAGGAGTAGAACACAGCTGTATCCATTGGTGTTTGTTTTAATAGTATTAGGCTTTTTGTGTGTAAATAGTGTGGGAAATAAGTACCTACGGCAAATGTAAATGGTGAGCTAGAGTCCTGCGTATCCCTGTCTTACTCTCTTCAGGATTGGGGAGAAGAAGGTGGGAATCAGGTTTTTGTCCATGAGAGCAAAACGAAGAGACATAAAAGGGGAGCAGTAAGGAAAAATAAAAAGAATCAAAAAGCGAGTAAAAGACGCCGGGAATTGTGCAGACTACAGCGGTGTGTGTACGTTAAGAGTGGTGTGTAGTGCTCAAGGTTGACGATGCCTCCCGGTCCTGTGCTGGCCTTCTCGCGCTAGACTCCTGACACTCACAACACACTTGCTCTGGTAACAGCTGTCGGCTCGGGGCTCTCGCTGCGGGTAGTGAAGGGCCAGGATTTGGGAAATGGAACCGACAGACTCTTGAACCGCGTTTAGCTTTCTAAAGAGTTGCATTTAGTTGAGGACACGTTTTAATGTCCTACATACAAAATGTCAAAGAATTAATGTAGTCTGGTAGATTCCAGACTTCAAAATCAGCTTGCGTGTTCAGTTACCCTAACGTTTTATTTTCCTTAAGACATAAAAAACTTTGTTTTCAGATCTTCTAGCTCTTTATAGCACAATTTGATTGTAAATGGTAGCTTTAGACGGTTGTAAATAGTTATGTATGGTTTGTTCCCATTTTTAACTATTGCTTTCAAGAAATTATACATAGATCAAAATACGGCATACAAAGTTCAAGTGTATCTTAGTTGCCTTAACTGCTGGATTCAGAGCTCAAGCGGCAATTAATTCATCATTTCTGAACACAAGGAGCTTGAACTCCTATTGAACTTCTTTTGGCAAGCTCAGACATGACTATGTTTTAGAGATTCACGAACATTTAAGCGATGTTTTTTTGTTTTATTTTTAAATGAAAGGTTAACTTAGGTAGATGTTAAAGGCCCATGTGAAGTTAAAGAGCACACTGTTTTCCTGCTTTAGTTTTTAAGCATTTCTACATTTTCACCTAGTATAAAGTCTTGGAAACTGAGTTCTTTGTACTATTGATGAAATGTTCGAGGATATTGTTTTTCCTTGTTTAATATGTCGAACGAAAAAAAAAAACCCACAACCTTCAGTTAACTTTGTGACTAAAACTGCAGGCCTTAAAGAAGGATCTGCTTCAGAGCCAGCAGTCCCAGCGGAAGAGACTGACCCATACCCTTGGCTGGGGGAGCAGGTTCCCGAGGGTTCAGGTAAGCTCGCCTCTACTTCCGACCCGACGGCCTCAGCCTGCCAGCAGTCCGGTGTGCGGCTTCCACAGTCATGTTGTGCCTGTAATTTGTGTCCCCATGTTTATGGCATAATGAAGCACTTTTTCTACTTCTGAGATTTTGCAGTAAACTTAATGTTTTCTACTAAAGCACTCAGGATAGTTTTAATTTTTGAGATCAAGAAACCAAGGCCCGGATGGGTGCTTTTTGCCTGAGATGGCACACTTAAGAACATCCTGAACTGCATGCTGGGTTTCTCGATTCCAGTTCCAGAACTTCCTACACCGAAAGTATGGTTAGACATGTAGTGTTACACCAGTTTTGTCATCGTTGGTCATATGATCCAGTAGAGGAGGCCTGTGGGCTCCCATTCTTTTTAATATGAAAGTCTTCTTTCTACATCAGAGACTTCCCAGACCTCCAGGCGATGGTGCGTGAGGCCTGTTTTACATCCTCCTGAATTCATAGACTAAATATCTCCTTATGTCACCCAAGCGCCTGTGACCCACAGAATGAAAACTCCTAAAATCTGTGGATCCATTGGCGAATGAAATTTGAATCTATTACACTCATTTCCTGTTTATGCTGTGATATTCATTACAAAGTAGTTAATTTCTGCACATTTTCTGTTTACCTAATAATTCTCCAAAATTTGGTTTCATTTCGCCACCTACTGGAAGTGTTCGGTATGACACTCCATGTTTACTGGCACCTGAAGTACTTTCATCACGGTGGGTGAATAACGTGATTTTCTTTTTTCCCTTTTAAGATCAGTATGCTTCTCTGATTTTTTTTTATTTGTCCAAATCATAATTCCAGAAGAATTTACTGTCTCCCTCCCGTTTATTTAGAAGTAGTGCAATTCTTCCATAGCTCCGGAGCAAGAGTGCTCCTTTTTTTTTTTTTTTTTTTGTTTTTGTTTTTGTTTTTGTTTTATAATTTAAATGTGTCCTTGGATTTAGCATCTCAAACATTACTTTGTACTCAATAAATTTATAATTTAAAAATTCTGTTTTTCAAAGCTAATATCTACTCTGAAATGTTGTGCTATTTCTTTCTGCCCTCTCTCTCTCTTTTTAAGTTTATTAATTATTTTGGGAAAGGGAGAGTGAGTGGGAAGGGGGCATAGAGAGAGAGGGAGAGAAAATCCCAAGCAGGCTCCATTCTGTCAGCTCAGAGCCCGACATGGGGCTGGAACTCACGACCTGGGAGATCATGACCTGAGGTGAAACCAAGAGTCGGACGTTTAACCAACTTAACCCCACCTCCTTTTTAAATTTTTGTTAATGTTACTCTATATGTAGTGCGTGTGTGTGAGCACATATATAAATATTTATTATCTGACCGCTTGTCCTAAATCCATCCGTTTTCAGCTCATAATCCTTTTCAACTTCTTGGCAGTGTTTGGTTTAGTTTAAATGTTGCCTTCTCAACCCATCTCTTATCTAGGTTTTTGACTTCTTTCTCTCCTCTATTCTACAAATATAAGTACATACCTCTCATTAAAACACAATAAAATAAGCCCCTCTTGATCCTGCAGTACTTTCTCTTTCTATGTTACATATAGAGTAACATTAACAAAAATTTAAATCTGCTGTATTAGTCAGATTTTTGGGAAAAGAATCTACAGCTGCTTTCTTTGCCTTATTTTCCGCTCAGTTTTTTTAGCCTATTGTAGTCTAGCTCCTGCCTCTGCTAATCCTCCCAGAGGAGAGGAGGAGCATCACAGAGTCATGGAAAGATGGGGGCGCCTGGGTGGCCCAGTCGGTGAAGCGGCTGACTTCGGCTCAGGTCATGATCTCACGGTCTGTGAGTTCGAGCCCCGCGTCGGGCTCTGTGCTGACGGCTCAGAGCCTGGAGCCTGCTTCAGATTCTCTGTCTCCCTCTCTCTCTGCCCCTCCACTGCTCATACTCTGTCTCTGTGTCTGTTAAAAATAAATAAATGTTAAAAAAAAAAAAAAAAGAATCATGGAAAGATGAAACAGCATGCTGCACCCCTCAAGTTCAAAGCCAGTGCTGGTAGCAGGTGATTCTGGAGAGGCACATGAGGGCTAAATTGCGGAGGTCTTTCTCTGTTCCCAGGAGTTAGATTTTCATCTGTTCGGGCAGAGGAAGCCGCTAATGGGTTAAGCAGAGGAGCAGAGCACCCTCCTCCACTTCCGGGACTAATATTATGTTCTCTGCGGATGGTGCCGTCAGCAGCTACAGAACTGGGAATTGATTGGGAAGCTGTCCTGGGCACTGTGAGCGACGAGGAGGGAAGAATAGAGATTGGCAGGCCCTTCTGTAATTATATGCAAATATATATAAAAATGGTTTGTGACACAAACATCTATAAAAATAGAAGGCACTTTTTGTGCTTCAGGGATGGTTTTGTGGTGTGATTAGCATAATAGGTTGTTAAACTTTTTTCCTACCTGATGTTCAAACGAACTTACTCTGTTTTTGTCATTAAGGATTAACTTGTCAGTATAACTGCTGTCGTCGGCATTCATGCGACAGCATTCGTGATGCTAAGTCTAGCCAACTTCAGTTTACTGAACATGGATGTTTGTTACACAGAAAATTTATAGTAGTGACAGTGTGGTTATAGCTTGTTGGTTGTGTGATGTTGTAATAAACCTGATAATCCAAGAAGCACCACGGTTTGTCAGAATGTCATTACCGATATTGTTCATTTTTGTGATTTAAGTCTATTTGAGTCTATGGATCCAGCTGTCAGATGGGCTTCTCCAAAGCTGTGAGGATCGTCAGTTACAACCTTAGGTCTTCTTCTCAACTTCCGGAGTGGACAGCCAACCCCGCCCCTCTCAGTGCCCACAGCAGCCTGGGGCCCTTTCCCCTCACTGTGAGGACAGACAGTGGCCGACCATGTACTTCGAGGCGTGTTGACCTTGTCTTCTACATTTTTGTCTTTATTTCCCAGTAAATAAAGCTTTCTGAAAGCTTTGCACTTTATTTTATCATTATCGTGAATTTTGTTAATTAGAAACTGAAGTAGTTCTGCTTAGCGAGGTTTTTGTTTAACATTTATATCTGCTGTCAAAATAAAACCAACCTTAAATATTTACCATGTTTGCTAACAGAGAAAAAAAAAAGTGGGAAACCGATAGGAAAAGGTAACATAGTTGATAATCAAATATATTCATTTGAATGTGTATACATGGATGTCATGTTTCATGTTCTTCATTAATGTCTAGAGTTTTTCTACTTAGTTATGTTTTGTAATTATTTTAGGACCTCAGAATATTGATGATGAAGTACAAGAACAAATTCAGTCCCTTCACCATGAGACAGTATACACAGAACACGGTATGAATTAAAATCTGTTTTCTCATGCATTGCTTGCTAAAATAATGGGTAATTACATAGGCGACTTGGACTTTATTTTAAATTTAAATAATTGTTTTTTTAATTATTAGAGGGCAAGTTTTATTTTTCATTTTTTATTTATTTTTGAGACAGACAGAATATGAGTGGGGGAGAGGCAGAGAGAGAAGGAGACATAGAATCTAAAGCAGGCTCCAGGCTCCAGCCCTGACTTGTCAGCACAGAGCCTGATGCAGGGCTCAAACTCACGTGCCCTGAGATCATGACCTGAGCGGAAGTCGGATGCTTAACCAACTGAGCCACCCAGGTGCCCCATGGGCAAGTATTTCCGAAAGAACACTAGACTCATTTTTTTTACCTCACCTTACTGTTAAGGAACTTACTGCATAGATTTTAAGAAAGAAATGGTAGGAATCAATGAGAATAAACAAGTCAAGGCCAGTGATCCATCAAGAACAGATGGCAGGAACGGGAGGAGGCAAGTAGAACACAGCCACGCGAGCGGTAACGGGCTGTCTGGATGCTGTCGTCAGCCTAACTCCGCTGCACGCTTGGGCGGCCGCCAGAGCAAGAGGAGAAGCTTTTTAATTGTGTCAGTCATATTTCCAGAAAGGAAACGAACGTGCTATCTACTTAGAGGATAGCAAACGCTTTCCTAGCTCTTACATCTAAAACACTTCTTAGGTGCAGTTCTGTACAGAGAATATTAAATGATACTCTCGAAACTCATGTTTAAGATTATATGAGACAGTTTCTTGAAACATCCCTTGATACAAGCAGAGAGGATAACCCCAAGATGTAACTCACAAAGGGGTTTCGAAGAAGGCAGAACACATGGTATCCTGAGACGCTTAATGGTTTTGTGTGAGCTGAAGAGAGTCCCAAAGGAAAAAAATTATGTTTCTTAAAAACACATGGGGTTCTCTATCATTGAAAGTGGCTTTAGCAGGCCTGCTAAGCTGTCTTAGTCAGTCTTAGGTGTTTGGGGTTCCATCTGTGCTCTGCTGGGGAGACCAGCTTTGGCTGGGCTGTGTAGGCCGTTCACAGTCTCAGAGCCTGTATCATTTTATTAGGAGTTTCTGCTCGGCTCGGAGGGTCACCTCCCCTGAGCATGCGTCTGCCTCTGTCAGCACACGCGAGCTTTCCCTTCCTTCGCCTTTTTTTTTTTTTTAAATCTTTTACCTGACCTAAGGGTGATGCAGTCTAAATAAATAAGCGATTTCAGTGTGATGAGGTGAGTACTGTCCTGGTGAAATATAAGTGGCTCTGTACGTCTTGCATAGACTTCGGGGTGAACAAAGCTGCTTAGAAGAAGTGACATTCGGACTTCGTAGCTGGAGGATGGCGTAGCGCTTCGCCGGGCGGGTATTGTCAGTTCTAGGCAGCGGGCGTGGCCGGTGTGAAAGCCCAGAGGGATAGAGGATCCGAGAGTGGTTCAGGGTGGCTGGCACCGGAGCCACATAGGTGGAGAGCGGCTGAGAAAGGGTGTTTGTACTTGATTCGAAGAGTCCTCGGAACGTCGGCGGGTGTCGGGAGTCTGTGCCTTCCGTCTGCAGCGTGAGCACACAGGGAGGGAGCGTGCTGGGGGGAGACGAGATGGCGGGTTGTACTGGTGATCCAAGCGACTCAAGATGGTCAGTCAACCCAAATTTAGCCAAAGGTGGGAAGGGAGAAGTGTGGGAAGACAGGGTAGACATTTAGACGGATGCGTGTAGGAAGCCAGACAGAAGGGGAGCAATCGAGTTGCCCGTGCCTGGGGTTCTGGCCCCAAGCCTTCCTCTTGGACTTACTCTCTTCTGTATTTAGGAATTCATAGAGGCCATGGCTGTAAATGTTATTTGTGTTGCTTCTGAGTCTGTATCTGCAGCCTCTCTCCTCTGAGCTCCTGGTTTATCCACCTGCCCGTTTATCTCCATTTGCATGTTTTATGGGTGTCTCAGACTCAAAACGTACCTAAGACAGAATTCTTGGTTCCTGTGCATTTCATAGGTCTCCCCTCACCCCCCAAAATTGTGCTTTTATTCCATTCTTTTATATTTTATGTAATCGTCTCACCTTCCCTTAGTCGCTTAAGCTAAAAGCCGGGGCGTTTCCTTGTTTTCCCTCTCCTCTCCTCGCCTCCTGTATAACCTCCGGGCAGGTCCTGCCGGCTTTGCCCCCAGCATGCATCTGGACTGCGCTGTGTCAGCGTCATCATTCCCACCTGCATCGGGCTGTGGTGGCATCCAGTTGGGTCCGTGTTCAACTCGTGTTTGATGTGCCTTATGTGGCCTGGTTTTTTCTTCCCTCAGTCGCCTTTCTTGAGCCCAGATCACCTTCTCTCTTTCCTTGGCGTTGCCAAGTCTATCCCTGCCTCAGAGCCTTGGTACTTACATCTTTTACTGGCCTGCGTGCATTCCGGTCTTCACATCTACCCGACCAAACATGGCCTCCCCGAGCGCCATCTTCACAGTGGACTCTGTCTGCAGCATTCTGTATTTCGTTATTGTGTTTCACATCCTGCAGCTGCCATGTACTATGTACATGTGTGGCTTTAGCCAAGTTTCCCAAGTTCCTCATCCTTCAGAGTGGGATATCAGTACCTAACGGTTGCAGAGTGCTATGCCTCTGCATGTATGTAGCCGGCCTTCAGGAAACTGTTTTCCTCACACCAGGCTGTCACTATGTGAGGTTTGGTTGGTTTCCCTGCTAGAAACAGGGACTCTCCATTAAGTAGCAATGACTGAGAGAGCTAAATCCTGCTCGTGTAAAAACCATACAGATACACTAGATAGCATAGGAGTAAGGAAAAAACAATATGCCAAGAAGGAATATGGAAAAAGGAATATGGTAAAATCAGTGACAAGAATTGGAATTGGTGATTGGTTTGCTGATGAGCAGAAAATCTGAAATGAAGAGAAACAATATAGCAGGCCGTGATGGAAATACAGAGCACAAACACGTAGTATGGACGTAAATGGGGCCACATAGTTCAGTAACGCTTGAGAGCATCGCTGAAAGTGAAGGAAGGAAGCCTTCCTTCCAATGATGATGATAAAAATAATGACACAACAAGAACAATAACACCTAAATGCTTATTATGGCAATTTTTTAAGTGCTTGAATCCTGACAGCAGTATTATACGTAGGTTTTCTTGTTATATCCTTTATAGAAACAAAATCTGAGGCACAGAATAGTTAAGGAACTAATCCGGGATCATTCCAGACCTCACACGCCTAACCACTGTACGGCCCTGCACAGCTAAGTCACTTGCATCGTTTGCTTGGGGCGTTGTGTACAGGACAATGCTGTGCTCGAAGCCCTGTCGGTTACCATTGGGAGAATTTCTGACACCGTACTGACGAGCTAAACCATATTGCAGTGGGATAATGTAGCATATCTCACATCTACACAGAAGAAACAGGACAGTTCGGTGTGTCATAAAAGTCTCAGAAGAGGAAAAATGGGCACTTCTGCATAACTTACAGGCTAAACACAGCAGCCTTTAGATGCAAAGTCTAATACAGGTGACCCAACGCAGATGAGCCGACATACGGTTTAGAGGAGCGTCTGGCTGTTCTTTGCAATAGAATGCGTGAATAGTTATTTAAGATTGTTACATGGAGTTTTATGCCAGTTCTCAAGGAGAGTCACAGGGTGACCTCTTCTCTAACCTAGTGCTAATTGAAGAGGCAAATATATTAATAATTGTGAATTCGTTTATTCATGTATTAAATATTTACTGAGCATCTCCTGTGGCTGGTATAGGCCCTGGGTGCTGGGCGTACACAGTGAATACAATAGTTGAGGCCCCTGTGCTTGCCGAGTTCATGTTCTAGCGAGAGAAAGGTCTGTCCCCGCTTCAGGTGGGCGAGCACTTGACCAGAGCGAGGGCAGAGCAGCGGAGTGGGCAAGAGCGTGCTCCGTGGCCCAGACGAGGGGCGGGGAGCGCCCGGCGGCAGCAGCGGGCGTGGGGCGGCCCTTCGGGACGGGCTCACCTGTCCCTGTCGACTGCTCCCTGTGGGCCCCCGTCGTGGGCCCGTGACACGTTGTCATTATCGTTCAAGGAGACGATGTGCACCAAGAAGAGGACGCACCAGCCGGAACGCCTCCGCCGGAAGACGACGACTTCCGCGTGGGAAGTGATGCAGACGAGAGATTCGAGCCTCTGGACACCGGCGCGTTCCACGAAGGTAGGACACCTTCTTCTGGTTTCGGAACAAAACATAATAAGCAATTTTAATTATGATTATTGAAGTTGTTCATGAATATCTTTTAAAACAAATACTTAATTTTTATCTGGTTTATGTGTATACGTATACATATATATATAAAAAAATATAAATATATTATATATATATATAAATGTTTCTTTTTGGGAGGGGGAGGGGCAGAGAGAGAGAGGGCGACACAGAATCCAAAGCAGGCTCCAGATTCTGAGCTGTCAGCACAGAGCCCGACACGGGGCCTGAACCTACAAACATGAAATCAGGACCTGAGCCACAAAGTCCAATGCTTAACTAATTGAGTCACCTAGGTGCCCCTATTTGATTTATTTTTAAGTTGAAGCTGAAATGTTCAATTAAAACTAATCCTCCCCCTCCAAAAAACATAACTAATTTTTTCCCTAAAATAAATAGATATCCCAACTTTGAGTCAAAGCACTTTTAAGGAAACTGTCAGAATATATAAATTCTTTATAGAAAGTAAGTGAAATACTTTAGCATATTACTTTTACTGTACACTTCTTCCCGGAGTGTCACGTATTAGAAGAAATTCAGAAAATTGATGAACTATTTTACTTGGCTATCTATTACAAGCTCTTGTGCTAACACAAACTCCATAATCACAGTTTATAGAACACAGTTCTTAGCTTCTAAACCAGGCATTGGCAACCTTTCCTTGTAAACAGCTAGAGGATCAATGTTTTAGGCTTTGCAGACCACATAGCCTTCGTTGCAACTACTCACCCCTGCTGTCATCATGCAGAATAGCCCCGAAGAGTATCCAAATGGGGAAGCATGGCTACGCTCCAGTAAAACGTTACTTAGGAAACCAGGAGGCAGGCTTGCTCTGAGCTGCAGACCGTGGTTTGCTTACATCTGTTCTGTATCAATATCTTAAGTTAAATGCTGGCTAACTAAGTATCAGTTGTGTGGTTTACCTTGGATCGTTTGCAGAAGGCAAGGTAGACTGTACTCATTTACTGCTGATCAATAGAGAGAGTCTGTGATGATGAAAACTTTTTTTCATACATTTCGTGCATTTTTATGCCTTAATGTGACACTATTGCAATTATTTGAAGCCTTGTTAAAAATATATATATACTTGCTTTGTTCTTACGGTATCTATTTTCTGTTCTTTTTTCTTAAAGTAGCCCTTTAAGACTTTAATGAACTCTTGAAAGATTTTTTTTAACATTTTACTTTTTTTTTTTATTTTTTTTAAATCAGCTCTGTGCCCAGTGTCGGGCTTGAACTCATGACTCTGAGATGAAGAGTCACGTGCTCTACCAGCTGAGCCAGCCAGTGCCCTGAAAGATTTTAATCCATAAGTGTACTCTGATTGATTGATGTTGTTTTATTGAGACCATATAAACATATAAATGCTGTAATTATATGTATATAATTTTATACTTAAAACCAATACACTGAAACATTGTTTAAGATGGATGTTTCATTTCTGAAGAATAAAACTAAAATAAAAGTTTGACAGCGCCCACCTCCAATCAACCACATAGTGCGTTCTGTCCCACCGTTTAATAGTCATCAGAGCCTGCGGCTGAGTTGCTTTAGGCCCCACGCAACAAAACACCACCAGCCACAAAGGATCTGGAGCGGAGGTGTCTAGCAGGGTTCAAGGATTAGCTAAACCTAAATCGAGTTTGGACTGGTAGCCAGACTGAGAAACAAGTAATAAATGGAACCTGCAGCAGCAATCAATGGAGGAAGGTCTAGAGTCATGGATTCAAGGAGAGAATTTCTTACAAATATGGTCCACGTAAGGTGAACCGATATCCCTACAGATAGTTTTCAATCTTGGATGGGATGAAGATTGCCTAGAGAGCTTTTAGAAGAATACTGGTGACGCACGCTACGCAAAGTGAATCGGGATGTTTGGGGCATGGGGCCCCGAAATGGGTAGAAGTGTAACAGCTCCCCAGGTCATAGCACAGCGCAGCGAGGACTGAGAGAGTGAAAGTGTGGCCACATCCTGCTCTCTGGGCTACGAACAGGCTCGGGCTTGTCCCCCTGGGCTCCTCCCCAGTGCGAGCCAGCGGGGTCCGCAGCACTTGTCCAGGCTAAAAAATCGGGTGGGGAGCTAGCCTGGTCACAATACAATTGGTAAATGGATGCCAGGACTTTTTTAAAGCATAAAAGTAATGAAAAAGTAAAGTATATCGACTCTTCACAACATTTAATGTCACACCTGTTGTCGACGTTGGGAATACACTTTTCCATACAAGTAATGTTATAAGTGATGGTTTGGTTTCCAAACCAACTTACAAAATTGTATATAATGCATAATTTTCCATGAAAAATGTGCACTCAAAATGTTTTTGAGCTCATATTTGAATTCAGCTGCATTGTGCATCGAAAATAGGCATTTACAGACCAGCTTTAGAACTTTAGACCTTTAGTTTATCACCTCTGTTAAAACTTCTCTGGGAACAAAAAGTGTTTCTAACTGCCGAGTAGGGATGCTGATAAAATGACTTCCACATTTCCCTGGTGTCTCTTGCTCCCTCCTGTCTTCGGCCAAGATGGCTCAGGAAGACTGACAGTTACTCAGAATTTTGGTGTCTTAGATGCTGCTCATGTAACATATTTCAGTTAAGACACTCAGATAATCTGAAACATAAGGAATTTGATATTTTTGAGGTTAGGAGTTGCAGATTGAGGGTGGAAGACATACTTCTAAAAAGTTTACAAATTGAGAAAATATTAGGTTACTTCCTAACCTAATATTTAACTGGAACATAGATTCAGTGTGAACTTAAAAGTTGTTTATTGAGTCTTCAGAAATTAAAAATATTTATACCGGGTGTAGGTGTCACATTAACAAGGGTCACAGGAGTAGCGAGGACCCTGTGTTGGCAGCACTTTGCTGTTGAGGGTCTGCAGGCTCAATTAGGAACACAGTTACCATTCAGCTCCCGTCTTAGAAAGTCTCTTCCTTATGTTCCCGTCTGTACACAGAGTGCTTTTGCTCCAGAAGATAGGACACCACAGTGGAATGTGAAGTAGACTAGGAATTCGCCCCTTTCCTGGGTCCAGCCTTGTCACTGCGTTATTCCGCCCATCCCCTCGTTCGTCCAGGTTAGGCTGGTATTGAGTGGATCGAAGACAAGATGTAGGCATTTCTAAGTGTGGTTCTTGTGAAAGATAAAATGTTGAGCAGACAGTTAATAGATATTTTCATTTTATTTTATTTTAATATTTACTTTCAAAGTAAAATCAGTGATAAGCATAGATTCAGAGTATAATCTACAGTATATATACGTACAGTTATATGAAAGTAGTTCTACTGATTTGATGTTATTCTTTCCAGAAACTGAAGATAGTTACGATGTAGAAGAGACAGGTGAGATTTAAACTTAATACTATTCTTTTTTTATTAGAATGAGTGTCTTTTCCTCTAAAAGAACGTCATGAGAGGGAGAGAATGTATTATCTATAATTATTATATTTTATAATGTATCAAAACATATGTAATATATATAGCTAATTGTTACATATAGCATATATATATGTCTGTATTATATCATAGTTCCATATATATGTTTCTTTGTGAATCTAGTTTTTGTGCTTTTGAAGTCTGTTTCCTGAGGAGAAATTTCCTGTTGTGGGATTACTAGGTCAGAAGATACGGTAAAAGTTTGCCAGGGTCCTTGTTCCGGCGAATCTAGGGGTCCACGAAGGATGGACGGTCAGGCGGAATGAAGCGAGAGAGCCACGAGAGAGATGGAGTCTGATGACCAAGCAGGCAGCGCTGGCAATTCTGGCATCTCCACCATTCTGGCGCCTCCTCAATTCTGGCGTCTCTGCTTTGCTGGTCTCAGTGTCTTTATTTTTGAAGGTAGCGAGTGACATTACATCAGTGACAAGGCATTCTTTACAACATACATCATTGTCGCAAGACCTGTGTAGTCATCTATAGGTTTATTGTAGCTTTTGTGAGAGTATTTTGTTATTGCCTTTTTATTATAAGGGAGCATGGGGATGAGAATTACAAAAGGATTTGTGAAATGTTAACCTCTGGGAGGTGCTCAATATTTGCTGCTGATCAATGAAGATATGTGTAGCTATTTTAGTTTGTACCTTATCTATAAGCAGTGCTTCTGACTTTTGGGCGAGGCTAACCTCTGGGGAAGGTCCTAAGTCTCTTTACAATCTCTCCCATCAGTGCGTTAATTCTGAGAGAAGCTTTACAGAGATGTGCCTTGAGGTTTTATGGTGGGGCTGAGGGGAGTGATACCTGCAGGGAAAATCTAGTTTGGTTCAAGGAGTCTTGGGGGTCTAACGTCTGCTAATTTCTAGCCAACTCATAACTGCTATTCTGTATGATCAATTTGTGCAACCTATCCCCAAGAGGCAACCTTGAGGTTACTCCTGGCCAGGTTACTCTCATTCAGATTTTATCCATCAAGACATCGCACTCCAGGTCCCCTTTTCCATGTGCCATAAAACCAAAGAGCATTATTATATCCCTTAGGCCAACGAGAGCAGTTCAAGAAACCCAGGCCTGAAAGATTATTTAGAAGGAGGTAAAACGAGGCACCAGTGTGGCTGGCGGGAGCTTTGCTTCAACCTTTGCGACGCAGGGAGGGGTCTCAACCTGTGAGCCCAAAACAGCTCCCGACAGAAGTGCGTGTTTTGTAGTCTTAAGTTACAAAGTCGATGAGAGATCAGAATTGTGTAATGTCACTGGTCACACGTGCCAGGAAGATATGGCCACACCGGAGATAGACCTGTCATCTCTCAGGAAGCCTGCGTTGGCCAGTTTTTCTTCCAGCGTTGGAATAGATCCCTCTTTCTCTGCTTGAGGACCACGTTATATTGTTGGCTGTCACTTAGGACCTCTGTTGCTTCAACAATATCCATCTGTAAACACTAGAATTATCTTGCATTCTGGGAGTACTCACGCTCAGGTCTCGAGTGCAAGCCTGAGGGGCTAGGAGACGTGTGTGTCCTTGTTGGAGACGTGTGTGTGCTTGTTCAGACGCACTCTGCGGCAGTTGCTTGCTGGGTGGAAGGGAGGGCGGCTACCTGTACTGCTCTCTCTGTGGTCTCTGTCTGACTGTCTCTGCCTCATTATTCTTTTGCTGAATACAGTTGATTTGCATGATCTAAATGAGAATATAGCTTTACCATTTTGTGGTTTGGTTATAAACCTGCGGATGACCGGGACGGTATTATCCATCTTTGTATTAGGCATTTAGCAAAGGAAGTAGCCGGTGTTCCATGAGGGAATATAAATGGGAGCATCATTATAATGTAATTTTACATTTCTGTCGTTACTCGATATTGTGCTTTTCCTATTTAGAATATTAAGTGTAATCCTTCCTGAGACATATTTGAAGTTTCCTCATCATTCCTTTGTTTATAGCTTCACAGGTCTATAGCCAGGATTTGGAGGACATGATATATGAGCAGGACAACCCAGGTCTGTGATTCGCGTTTCTGTTTGAAGTACTGGCCGAGGCCGTTTTACCCCAGGTTTAATGATTCCCTCTGATTTAACTCCGAGTGATCTTTACAATACTCATCATCATTTTTGGTTGCCCAGGCGTTTATAGAAATTTCGGAACATAGTTTAATATTACCTGGACAGATGAGAAAAAAAGGAGATGTGTTTTTCAGACCACCACTGGGATTTCGTTCTTTGTAGACAGGACACTGAAAGGATACTCGGGCGCTAACGAGGCCGTGTGGGGTGGGAGAGCCTGACTGGTTCCGCTCCTTCCCACCTTTGTGACTTAGCAAATTATGGAACTTTATTCGGCTTAAACTTTGTTAAACAATAATGATAATACCCATCGCACACAGTTGTGAAGATTAGAAATAATTTGTAAATACCTTTGAATGGTGTCTGGTAATGTGTTTGGTTTTTTCATGTTTGGCAGAGGTGTGTATTTTTTCTTTTTAGATCCCATGGAACCGGTAGCAGGCGGCGATGAGAGAACATACCACGATGCAGGTATCGGATGAATATTTGCATTAATGGTAAACATCTCTTAAGGCTTTACAGTCGCAATGCTGGGTTAACACGGTGATTTGTCTTTCAAAGGTGTCAAGGAAGTAATTTTAACACCTAATACAAGTCTTTTTGCTTTGTAACAAGATTATGTTCTTAAAAGTATATCAGGCTTTCCTATTTTGCCTCTCCTTCACTGGCACCACAAAAGAGGATTTTAGTGTTCCTTTTTGCATATCTTGCTCTCTGCCAGTTTGAGGAATTTTTATGAAAATAATTTACTTGTCATTTTCCCTCGTTTTTGGGCAGAGCCACTGATCACTGACTGCAGACATAAATACTGGAAGGAATAGAATTCTGTGTTTGAGATTAAGTTGTGTTTTTTAGCTAAGCGATGACCCAGAATGACTCATTTAATACTTGCTTTGGTTTTATTCTCTTTTTTGCAGATGACATTACATACCAAGACTATGATGAACAAGGTTTGAAAAAGCTTCTTAACCTTACACCATCTTCTTGTTTTAAAATCTGCTGAGCGTTTAACTGTAGGGTGTGGAGAATAATGTTTTAAGCTACAAATACAACTTCAGATATCCACATGAATGGTAGTTTTCAGAGAATTTACTTGGGGAGACCATTTGCCCCCTCCAGTAATTCTGCCATTGACTAAATAATTTCTTAAACTCTTTGCAAAGTTGCCGTAGGAAGCAGTTAAAAAATATGCACGAAAACTTACCTCGTTACTTTATAGGCATAGCTGTCTTTTGACTAAAATATGTCTCGTGCATGGGAAACTGGTCAGAGGCTGACTACTCTCGCTGCCTCCGCAAAGAAATCCCACTCTTAGAGTGGCGGATCTGCTAGCGTGGAAGAAGGCACAAAAGAATTTCATCGCGGGCTTAGAAGTGGGATGAAGAACAGAGTTCGGGCACATTTGTGGTGTGAGTGGCGCTAGAGTCAGATTTAGGCAATTGTAGCTGTTTTTGGTGCCCCCGTGCTTCCCATGCAGTTTTTCTTTTTTAATTTTTTAATGTTTATTTATTTTTGAGAGAGAGAGACAGAGTGCAAGCAGGGGAGGGGCAGAGAGAGAGAGAGACACAGAATTCAAAGCAGGCTCCAGGTTTCTGAGCTTTCAGCACAGAGCCTGATGCAGGGCTCGAACTCCCAAATCGCAAAGTCATGACCTGAACCGAAGTCTGACGCTTAACTGATGGAGTCACCCAGGCACCGCCCCCCCTTTTTTTTTTATTTTTTTTTAATGTCCCATGCAGTTTTATTAAACTCCATGACGTAGATTCTGTTTTTCTACATCCCAGATGAAAGAAGTAAGTTTCAGAGAATGTAAATGATTTGCCCAAGTTCAGTATGACTAAGAAATAATAAAACCAGTGGGGGATCCCTTCCTCCCATCACCTTCAAGGACGGCTCTGTCAGAGGAGAGAAGTCAGTTGAGTCAACCAAGAAGGACCAAGAAACGCATAGTGCCCGAGTCACATACGGAGGACTTTCTGTGTGCCGGACGGTGTGGGGGCTTGCCATTTAAATATGACCAACATAGAGACCCTACTCTCAAGAAATGTATGGTCTCATGATCACTGCTGATTCTCAATTGAAGAAAATCAGGAATGGCTGTTTATAAACCTGATATGCTACTGTATTAAGCGTATGTACTAAAGATTTGAGGTTCTACTAAAAATGACCATTCACAGTGGCTATTTCTTTAAATTTTTTTTTAACATTTATTTATTTTTGAGAGACATAGAGACAAAGCGTGAGCAGGGGAAGGTCAGAGAGAGAGGGAGACACAGAATCAGAGCCCGATGCGGGGCTCGAACTCACAGACCGCGAGATCATGACCTGAGCTGAAGTCGGCCGCTCAACTGACTGAGCCACCCAGGTGCCCCCACAGTGGCTATTTCTAATGGGATACGGATGATGCCTCTGGGAAAGTCCTGGGTTCTGTCTTTAAGAACTAATATTTTTATAAGAACTTAAATAACTTGGCTGCTATGATCGCATTTAGATTTTCTTTTCAGTTTTGAATTTAAAGGAGAAAATAGGAATTTGGAAATTAAAAGTTACATGTAGAGATGTGACTTGAGATACCTTTCTAATTTCTGCTGCTCATCATAGTGTTTTTCTAAATATGCTAGAAAGAACGTGTTTGGAAGGCATTTGCAGACTAGATCCAGAGAACCTTAAAATCAAACTTGAAAAAAGTGTAAAATTAGATACCATGCTAATGAGAATGCTGTAAAAATAGATGGATTTTCCTAGGCAGAATATCAGAATGAGTGTAATTTAAAGTGGTAAGCAAGAGGGGCGCCTGGGTGGTTCAGTCGGTTGGGCGGCCGACTTCAGCTCAGGTCATGATCTCACAGTCTGTGGGTTCGAGCCCCGCGTCGGGCTCTGTGCTGACAGCTCAGAGCCTGGAGCCTGCTTCCGATTCTGTGTCTCCTCTCTCTCTGCCCTTGCCCTGTTCACGCTGTGCCTCTATGTCTCTCAAAAATAAATAAACATTTAAAAAAAAAATAAAAAAAAAAATAAATAAAGTGGTAAGCAAGAGTAATAAATACGACCTAAGGGGTCATCAAGATTTGGTGAGATACTTTGGGTTCCCTTGCTACAGAACCTAAACTTTTCAACAATGGGTTTAATAGAACAGAAGATTCTTCACTATGTTCTAAAAAGATACCTTTGTAGAATTCACGAACCAGACTAGGGAAACCAACCAAGTAAACTTGTGTAACTGAAGCTGTGAGTAGGGTGAAAACAAAATCATTTTTCATCGGGAGCTCAGAATATATTCTGTATTCCCCGCATCTAGACCATATGACTTATGAAAGCTGGGGAGGGAACCAGCTTTCCATGTAAAAACATCTAGAAAGCCTCAGGCCTACCTTGGATATACCTAGGAAACGACAGAACCATCTTACCGTCTGATTGATTGATTGATTCATATACTGCATATGTATTGACTGCCTTGTGTCTAAAACATAGGACACGGGACAGTTCTGGTGAAGAACACACCCATGCTCCATAGTCCATGGACCCTATATTTAAGCAGGGAGTAGAAATTACACAAATAACTTCAATTTAGTATTTTTGTAATTGTGCTAAGTGCTGGTGAGAACAAGTATGGTGTGTAACAAGACCATATAGTGAAGAGACCTACCTAGTTAGTAACCAGGAAAGGCTTCTCTGAAGTTTGAGGTGTCGAGGCAAGGGGCGAGTGGTGGGTCTGGAGAGCTGGCATAGAGGAACAGGGGCTGAGATTGCAATATAGCCCGGGTCCGGAGGATGCCTGTCGGTGCTCAGGGCTGGCCACCTCCCTTAGGGCACTGTCCACGGCACTGTAGAATCGGATATGCCTTTCGTAAAGATCGATAGGTCTGGCGTGCAGCAGATAGACTGCAGAGAGACAAGAGTGGACATGGGGAGACCGGGTGGTTTAGTGTGTGGTTATTCCAATCCGATCTTGCCCTGAGTCACATCTCTGCCAAAAGAGGAGTCAGAAGAGATGAGGTATAGGAAAGGGAGGTTCAGCAGTGTCGAATGCTGCCGAAGGCCTACACAAGGCGCGCACTGAAAACATGCTCTGATCTAGCACTCCAGCGGCCACTGGGAGCAGTGCCCTTGGCAGGAGGACACAGATGAAGGTGGACAGAGATAAAGTAGTTTTAACCAGGGTGGTGACAGTGAGGGTAGGTGGACAAGCTGAGAAATGTAAGGAAATAAACTTGACAAGGAGCGTTGTGTGGTGTGTATAGTTGGCGGGGGGGGGGGGGGGGGGGGGAAGAGAGCAAAGTGTCAGGAGCCCCGTCCACCATTCTGGCTTGTGCCCGTGATGGATGGCAGTGCTTTATTCCTAAGACGGGTGAGACTGGAAAGCAGGAATGGGCAAAGAGGCCGGGGGTCCAGTCAGTGTGTGGCGATGATGTGTCAAGGTATCTGGGGGGAAATCTAATACGCCTGTTGACGGTGCTTTGATGTCAGCAGAGACATCTAATTCGTGGTTGTGAGTTGGGGACTCATGAGTCTATACAAGGTAATCGAAGCCAAAGGCTAAGATCACTTTTGGAGGGAGGAGGGTGAAGGGGGATGGGAGGTTCTGTGGCTGGCCTTTGCTGAAAGCCAGGTAAGACAAGGATAGGTGATGAAGAAGATTGTGAAGGAGAAAGGAAAGAATAAAAGGAGAACATGGTCCCACTGAAGTCCAAGGGCAGGAGTGTTTGAGACGAAGGAGCTGCTGAGAGACCTAACCTGGAGAGGGTAGAACATGTCCATTCGAGGGAATGAGGTGCTCCCTGGTGGTCTCGGAGGAGCCTTTTCAGCGATGAGTCAGGAGCACAAGAGCGATTGGAGTGCTTGAGGAAGGAAGTGAGGGATGAGACAACAAATATAAATGACTCTTGGAAGAAATTAGATGGCGAGATGGAGGGGAGAGAGGGGCAAGGGGAACAGGCTCGAGCAAGGACTTTTTTTCTATGTTGGTAGAGACTGGAGCCTGTTTAAATATCAACACAGTTCAAGGTGACAAAGCGAGCAAACACTCACGGCTCCTTTGCCGTTCAGATACCACCTGAGGGACAGGAGGCGATGTATTAAAGATTGTGCCTTACTCTACCCCAGCTCTGAGAGTGCTGTCTGAAAGTTAGCAAGTACTCAAATGCTTTTCTATAGTAAATGGTCAAAAGGGTTAAGTTTGTAACCGTGGTGGAAAATAAGAAAGTTCGTTCTAAGTGAACCCGAAAATTGGGGCATTTTGGAAAAAGGAAAAAGCTGGGGAAAACTTGACTGAAAAAGCTGTGACCCAGCTGAGCCTAAGAGACGGAGCCTCGTCTGAAGCAGAGCAGAGAGCCGCCGAGCCCCATGCAGGCAAACAAGAGGAGGAGGTAGGCAGCAAGTTCAGGGCCTGCCAGCCGGACCTTCGCTCAGAGGAGCTGCTGCTGGGAGCGGTTCCCCCTCCCCCTTGATTTCCCCCATTCTACATGAAGAAAGCGTATGTAATTGCCCATCTCCTCTGGCTAAAAGGTGGGCGACCTGGACTTTGGATCTGGGCTTGTTTCACTCTACACCAAACCCTTCGCCACCCTCCTCTGTAGCCTGCGGGTTCCTGGTGACTAAGCCCTAGGGGTTCAAGGATGAATTAGACATTGTCTCTGCTCTTGAAACCATATAATGAATGTTGTATTATAGTGAGAGTTATGTAGTCCTAAAGGATTGTTTTTTCTGTGTATTTTCTAGTATACGAGCCATCAGAAAATGAAGGGATAGAAAGTTCAGGTAAGCTTTTTCTGTAAACACATGTTTCCTGCAACTCACCACCCCCCCCTTTATATTTATTAAAACTCAGAAAACTTGTAGAACGAAGACAGATGTAGTAAGAAATACGTTTTCAAGTCTCCAAGGGGGTAATTGGATATTGCCAATATCTGTTCCCTATTTATGGCAAGTTTTATGTCATCAGGAATGATATTAGCCTATTTGGTAGATTCTTTGAATGTAATTCAGAAATTAAAGTTGATATGCTAATATAAATACTTGTGATCTCTCTATGTAAGAAGCCCCAGACTAAAGTGAGCCAAATTTAGGTATCTGAGCTAAGCTAATTTAGGGATGCAGTGTGAGTTCATGTAAAATGTGTTCCTTTTTTTTAGATAATGCCTTAGAAGATTCAAACATAATTTTAGAAGGTAAGTTTTATAGAGATCACTTTACTTTTTTGTATTAAAATTGTGTTCGTGTATTCAAAAAGTGTGTCTTGAACATTTTGCTCTCCATACGGTGCTCGGGCCTAGGAGGACCAGCCTGAAAAGGGACAGCATTTCTGTTTTCCTTGGGGTTGGCATTCTAGTGGTCAAACATGACGAAGTAAGTAAAGGTTATGAAAAGTGCCGCAGCAGAGATGAGAAGCAGGGTGGCCCAATAGAAAACAGCTGGTCACAGTGAGGAGGGTTACTCTAAGGAGGGGAGGCGGTTCGGTCAGAAGGGGTTAGCCTTGGGCCAAGGATGGGTGGAAAGTTGGGTCTTTTATGTTTCTATATAGCCGGACAGACTATTTTTGAAAGTGAAGGGACAGTTTGTGAAAAACAATTGCTGCATGTATGACATGGGGGTACTGCGACACAAGGTAGGGTCACAGAGATTCTAACGTTTGCCAAGTTCTTTCACATGTGTTATTTCAGTTCCTCACAGTGGACACGGAGGAGGCGGTAGGATAAATATCATTGTGCCTTTTTTTTTTTCTTTCTTTTTTTTTTTTAAATAAATGGAGGGCTGACATTGGAGGGAGGCCAGTGGCTGGCCCCACCTTGGGCTACAAGTAGCTAAGCTGGTGTTTGACCCAGGCTTGGGGCCTGCAGTGGGCTCTGGGACCCATGGGCTTCAATGGCAGAACGTTTCCCCCGGGAACATGTAACGGGGAAGTTTTAAAAATTACTCTTAGAAGTCATTTATGAGCCACTAATTGTCAGTTTTCAGATGAGATGTTACCGCACTTGAGCTTGGTTAGGCAGAATATTTAATAGTACAGTTGACTGAAATGGGAGAAGGTGGGGAGGGTTGGAGGCAACGCGGAGATACCAGAACTGCCCCCGTCGTGCGCTCAGCTGCTGCGGAAGCAGTGAGTACACGCAAGTTCATCTCCGTGCGGCAGGCTGGATTGCCTTCAGATTTTCTCCCACCTCCTAGTACTCTGTGCTCTATGATGGACATAGCTGAGTCTGTTTTCTTTTCAGTTAGAATCAGAAAATGGAAACCCTATATCTCTAGGAAGAACTTGCTCCAACCCACCCCACATATATGGTTTTATATAGGAGACCAAACATCACAATATGCATCTTGACCCTGCCTTTCTGGTGTTAGAAGTACAGTTTTTTCAGAGACTTTTCAGGCATCTTGATAAGCTAGTAGAGGCGATAGCAGAGCCTGCTAAGGGAATTCCTTCTGAGGGGATAGTGGGGCTCTGGACTGTGCACCTTTGCCCAACCTGTAGTTCCTGTCCTCCTGAGAATGAACTCCTCATCTTCACATGCCTACCAACCTTCTCTCTCCCCCTCTTCCCTGACAGATGCATCAGTATAGACTTGCATTCCCGAACCAGAAGTGCGAGTGTCATCATTGACACTCCCTCCATCTCTGTAGCTAACCCCGAGTCCTGTTGAATGGGCTTCTGAAACCTTTCTCAAATCCATTCTTTTCTCTGCAGCGTTACTGATCTAGTTCAGCCCTCATCACCTTCCTGGACAGCACTGGCAGTCTCTAGCCTGTCTTCTCTCTTCCATACTTGTCCCCTTCAGATCCCTCTGTCATGATGCCATTAGGGTGATCTGTTCAAAAGTACAGCTTTGGATATATCAATCCTGTGCCTAAACCCTCTTTTCTTCCCCATCTGTGTCAGTAAGGGTACTTTCTGTTGCAGGTAACAGAAAACTAAACTTGAATTGGCTTAAGTATTAAAGAGACAGGTGACAGATCAGCTGTGAACTTGGAGGACCTAGTGAGGAATTTGGATTATAATCCAAGTACAATGGGAATCTGGGCAAATACTTAAACGAGATATGGCATAATGTGACTTATCTTTTAAAGAATTACTTCCACTCCTAGTTAGAGGATTGAATGGATGGAGTGAGAACAGAAGCAGGAGACACCCTGTTAGGAAATGATCGGGTACCAATCTGGGACCATGGTGGCCTGGAGTAATGTCATGGCAGGGGAAATGGAGGGGAGAGTTTAGAATTTGCGATATATTTTTGAATTACAGTGGATGGAACTTTTTGATGATTGTGAAGGAAAGAGGAATAAAGGGAGTCTTTGGTTTAGTTTGAATAACCATGGGGCCATTTACTGAGATGAAAACTAGGATATAGAAGAAATTGGTTTAGGGGAGAAAATCAAGGCTCCATATTACACATTTTAAGTTTAGGAATGATTTGAGATTCCCAGATGGAGGTATCAAGTAGGGGGTTGGATATGCCAATCTGAACAAGATAGGCGAGACATGAGAATATAAGTGGGAGCCATCATCATGAAGATGGTACTGACTCCATGGAAATGGCTAACATTTTGTAAGTGAGTGTAGAGAGAGTAGACAAGCAGTCCCAGGACTGAGCTCCAGGGAACCCCAATATTGTGAGGTTTGATGGAGCATGAACAACCAGCGAGGTGCGAGGAAATCCAGTAGAAAAGAATGTGAAAGAGCAGAAAGAAGGGAATATGTTTCATGCTATTGCCATTGGAATTTTGGGACTGACAAGTGTCAATTACATTTGGGAATATAGAGATTATTGGTGATCTTAGCTAAGGCTATTTGAGCAAATTGATGGGAGTTGAAAGCCATACTGGAGTGGGTTTAAAAAGTCCTGGAGGAAAGAAAATCAAGTTGTACTGATATAATTAGTTAGCTATTTCCTTTTTAAAAATCCTCTTGTTAACATCATTACCTAAATAAATTTCAGGTAAGTTTGTTAACAGTACCATTTTTTTTCAGAATAAAATTAGTTGAAAATTTAATTTATCTTGCAATAATAAGAGTTTCATAGTATAACGTCAGTGATGGAAATAACAGTGGAAGCTATTGATACTTTATGATGCACACAGGTTTTTCAAACCTAAAATGACAAGTAAAAGAAATTCAGAAAGAAAAAGAAATAATACAGTTGATAAAGTGCTAATGTATCTCTAACTTACTAAGAACAAAATCAGTAGGCAAACCTTAACAAGCCAGTCATGACACAGAAAGCTAGGAAACATTCACAGTACTGACACTAAAACAAAGAAATATATAAGAATATTATCAGCGATTAGGGGGAATAGGTGAGATTTTTTTTTTCCTTTTTTCTTTCTATGTAAAATATCTCCGGGGCATCTGGGTGGCTCAGTCAGTTAAGCGTCGACTTTGGCTCCGGTCATGATCTCGTGGTTCGAGCTCAAGCCCCACATCGGGCTCTGTACTGACAGTTCAGAGCCTGGAGCCTGCTTCCAATTCTGTGTCTTCTTCTCTCTCTGCCCCTCCCCTACTCGCGTGCTCACGCTCTCACTCACTCTCAAAAATAAATAAACCTTAAAAAAATGTAAATATAAATATATATACACACATATCTATATATATGTTTCCCAATTTGCCCTTTGGTCATGTATTATTCTTAAAATTGGAAACTAAATAATGTAAGAAGAAAAATGATTTGAATAGCTGCTTAAATATATGAGTTTTAGAAAAAGCTATTAAAAATTCTTCCTTTTGACCCAAGTCTGTTACAAGTCTTTAGCAGCAAAAGGAAAGCTGATATAATCTTATCTCTAGATTAAGGTAGTGTTCAGTGGGGTGTTAGAAATGAAGATCTTAATACGTGATACAATTTTATAGAATGAAGCAGATCAATATATTATTATACCATTAGATGACAAGGTCTACAGACTCTGTATTTGCAAGTGGGTCGAAGTAGCCAGGGAAAAGGCAAGATGTTAAAAAAGTCATATCCACATTTTTGGCTTCTCTTAGAATATGTTAACTTGAATATTATTTTTCAAAACCTTTATTAAGGATAGCGATTCACTTTAAGGTTTCTATTTCAACTTCGAATTGTTTCATTCACATTACAATTAGGGTGATGTAGTAAAAACTTTTAACAAGAGGCTTTGAATGTCTTTCCTCAGCTTGCTTATCAAGTCTGATGCAAAATTGCGACACAGACCTAGGTTTTAGTCCGTATCTCCTTTGCCCAGGCAGTGAGTTTTGAGGTTAGTCAGTGGGGCAGATGATGTAGAGCCTGTCCCGCGAAACACCTGCAAAGTATACAACGGTTTGCAAAGTTACAGCTAATGCTTCTTTGTTGGAGTAGGGTGAACAAACAATGTTTTTTGTGATAATTGCCATCGAATCCCAAAAATGTCTGTAAAAATAATTCCTGTAACTTAACAGCGGTCAGCAGTATGTAACGGACTGTCATTTCATGGTTTATTGTAGAAGCACACGGGCCCCCCACAGAAGAACCACAGGAAGTACCGCCAGGTATGACATTTTGTTCATGTAGTGCCTTTTCCTCTCCTGTTTAATTTAAGACGCACTGTTGATATTCACAGTAGCTGTGCGAAATCAGTCTGTGAAGAGTAAAATTCCTGAAAGAAGTTTAATTATACCTAAATTTAAAGGAAGATTGTCTGCGTTTTGATCAGTTGAGCCAAAGTAAAGAAAATACATGTTACAGTCAGTCTAGTACATGTTTGTTGAGCTAGAAAATGAGGAATATTAATGATCTGCCATTGGAGACGGTGGTGGTGGTAGCGGTAGGAGGAGGAGGAGGAGCAGCTGGGGGTAGTTAGGAAAAAAAGGTTGTTTCCTTTTTTTTTTAAATGACTGACTAATCGATGGAGGATATTAAATCAGAATTGCCTTTAAGATGAAAGTTCAATAGCGCATAAACTTGTGACTTTTCTCTCGTTCCCCTACGCCCCATTTCCTTGAGAGCATCTTGGTGTCCCAGGGGCTGTCCCAGCTGCCCAGGCCTTGTCAGTGCCTGAAGTCTTTCCAGCCCTCCGGGTTAACCCATTCTGTACTCTCCCTCCCCTCTGCCACATGTCCCTCTCGTCAGAATTTAGAGAATGGGAACACCGTCTCCACCAAGGCCTGTGCTTTCAGATGCATGTCAAAGATGACATGAACTCTGCCTGCAATCAGGAATTAACGTACAAGCCTCCTGTTCTCATAGTGGGAAAAACATGTTTGGTTTAGAGAGGAATTTCCCGTATCTCTTTCCCAAGTGTATTTCTTCTTGTTTCTGTGTTTTATTTCCATTTTCTTTCTTTGTGTGTCATTTATTGGTTGAATTTTTGCTCATATTTTTTACATTAGGCTTAATGTGAATTTTATAGCAATGGTGTGCATTACTCTTGCGGATTTTGGTAGAAGTAATCATAACTGCCAAAATCTATGGAATAGTAAATTTCAAGGGAAAAAAAGGACTTTTCTAATCAAAGAATATTTTTAATTCTACCCCAGCTCATCTTTGCTTATTTAACATGTGGGGCGTATTTGGTTTTGACAGTTGTCATACCACATGCATTTATAATAATATGTGCAAATGCTGAAAGGAATTGAGTTGTTGGTACTATAATGTGAGTGAGAATAGAAATTCACGGAGAAATTGGCCTTTTACGTGATAACTACTGGGTGGTGTGCGTATTTTGTCTTTAGGAAAGGTGCACAGAGCAGGGAGTATTGATGTTTGTATCCACTTTCGTAATTTCCTCCTCAAAGTTGAGTGATGCCTCCCAGAGTGCCTTGTTTCTGTCTAGAGAAGGCAGAGCAGGGTTACTGAAATTTCATTGTGATTACAGTCCATGCCTTTAAAGAAAATTGCTTTATAAATATTTTTAGAAATAATGGGTTTTTACAACCTTGGCTTATTTCTAGTTACACCTCATATTTTTTTAATATTGACCTGACTTTAGTGAAGGTACGTAATACCATTTTCTGGCCAGAAATGTCTGTGTTTTTATTGCCATGTTTTATAAGGTAAGCCCAAGAATTTCCTTGGAAAATACATATAAAATACCATGTGTTTGGGATGCAGGAATCAGGTGCTTTTTTAGATGAGATATTTAACATTTAACAACCAAAGCACATAAAAATGAAAATTTTTGATTATTATGCACACTTAACTGACCTACAGTAAGCTCCCCAAAAATGGTCACCTTGGCTATTTTTGTTTAATAATTAATTAGCCTGATCTTCGAGGTGGATCAAGAGAAGTAAAATCCGGAAAGACCTGCTCAGGAAGTTGTAACCTGTAATTTGGTGGCAGAGAAATTTGATTGACCCACTGCACAGTTATACTTCAACCTTTCCAGAAGAGACGGGGAGGCCAAGAGTTCGCAATAGTGGTTTTTAATGATTGCGCTTGGTTTGCTTATTTCCCATCATTTTCATAGTCTTACTTTATGTTACAACTTCTTTTATTCAATCTTACAAAAGAAATAATAGTTAAAACTCTATATTCATGATCTTTTTATAGAATAAACTGAGTGCTTTTGTAAGGGTTTAATTATCTGTGTGATTACGGAAACTGCAGGAATACTGATCATAGGGCCTGTCTCCTTACTTTTCAATTCTCCTTACCTTCCAGTCTTTAAAATCTGGTATTCAGCGGAAACTTGAATTGAGGGCCTCAGCAACATGCTAGCGATTCGTGCACTTTTTCCTGACCCTTAGAACCTAACCGATGATTCCTTTGCCTTCCCTGATCATTCTAAGACTAGGTTCTACTGTCTTAATATTGCTTATTAAAAATTCACAGTCATGTATTTATTGGTATGACATGACCCCACAGGGCGGGAACTGTCTAAACTCACCATTGTATCGAGCCACACACTAGGGCACAACAAATGCTAACGTTTATTAAGCATTGCATAAGTGTCCTTCTAAGCAGTAATTACTTCTAAGCTCTGATTACAGGAGCTTAAGTTAACTCATTTAATACCTTCTGTAGCCTAAGAGATAGACATGCTGTTATCTCCATTTTACAGATGAGACAACTGAGTCGCAGCAAGGCAGGCCAAGGTCCGAGAGCTGACAGATGGTAGAGCTGAGGCCGCTCCTTGCGAGCCGGCTCCCAAGTTCACGCTCTTGGCCGCTGTGCCCTAGAGGATTTTATATAAGGGAAGGCCTGAGAGCCGTTCCGATGTGCTAGAACTAGAGACACTGTATTCTCCAGCACTGTTCTCTTCATATATATTAGTACTTCAGGTAGGACCCGGGAGTTTTGAAGATTAGGATTTATTGTAGAAAAGTAAGTTGTCCAGTAGTTTGGATTTTGTCACCTTCTGTTTATATTTGTAACTTCGTAAGTGCTTCGCTGTCAACAAGGATGTAAAAAGTCCTAGGGACTGACCATTCTGATACTACAAGTCCATCACCGTGAATTCCAGATGTTTTTAAAATTGTTTTTGTAACCCTTTCTCCTTCAGTAAGTTTTTACCTTTGTCTTCAAACTCAGATTTTCACCTGAAATCATACAGCATATGGTTCTAGCAATATGACAGAATAAATATGCATCGCACAACTTGCCACATTTACGAAGGAATCACTTATGAAATCATCAGAGTAAAACTTCCTGCCCAGCAGGGCTTTACTGTTTCACTAACTGGTTCCATTAACAATTGTTTTCTGTCCTGCCATGCTGGGGGGAAAAAAAGTTAATTTTATGTTTTAGGATGATAATCATGTGATTCAAAATGGAGATTAGTGAGCACCAGTCTTTCTGCTGCTCCTGTCTCTCCAAAATTGGAGCCCACATCTGTAACTCCTCCCGGCGTGGGCCGGCCTAGCAGAGAGGACGCTTTCACTCCGCTGCATCTGCACCCACCTTCAGTCCTGCCTCCTCTGGCCACCCAGCATTTTCTAACATGGTCAGTGAGACACACAACCAGCCTTAGTCTGGCAGCTCTAGAGGTCTTAGCTTATGTTCCTAAATGCCTGATACGAGAGGCGCTGGGGGGCTCAGTCGGTTAAGCGTCCAACTTTGGCTTGGGTCATGATCTCACGGTTTGTGAGTTCGAGCCCCACATCGGGCTCTGTGCTGACGGCTCAGAGCCTGTTTCAGATCCTCTGTCCCTCCCCCACTTACACTCTCTCTCTCAAAAATAAATAAACATTAAAAATTTTTTTTAAATAATTACCTAATATGAATGTTATTGTTATAGATTCCATCATTTATGCCAGAAATGCATATTGAGCAATTACAAAGGTACAGGTTCTGCCGTGGGTGGAGAAGATACTCGAGCGACATATGCCTGCCCTGTAGCGGTTCACAGTCCTACAGGTGTATAGCTGAGTAAAACAGCCGCCATGATGTCATTAATTCCCCAGCGAGGCATACAGGACAGCACACAGAAGGAGGGATAACTAACTCAACTTTGGGGGCCAGGGTGCGGAAAATGAGGTGGGCCTCCCACGTGTCATCATGCTGGCGCTGAGTTTTGAGGTGTTGTTAGAAGTGACAGGAGCTGGCAGGTGGAGAGCAGAGGCTCGCAGAACTGTGACCAAGACAGTGAGCCATCATACATAGGTGTATTAAGACAAGCGGAAAAGTGGGCAAGCATCACCTCCTGGAGTGTCCCGTATACGATGTTTAAAAATGAGAATCTAGGCCTAAAGGTGGCAGGAGACCGCTGAAAAATTCAAGCAGAGGAGTCACATGGTCAAATCCAGATTTGGAAAGAGCAGTCCAGTAAGGAGACAGAGACTAGGAAGGGGGCAGAGGTACTGACTGACTGGAGACTGTAGAAGCTTAAGCTACCGTGGAAGTGTTGCAGGATTTTTTACCACAATGCCTGGTATTCGTTGTCTCGCTGCTTCGAAGAATGAAGAGTGGACACAAAATGAGCAGCCGGCAAATTTTATTAGAGTACAAGATCAGGAAGGAAGAATAGTATGAAAGCTCTCTTTACAGAGAGGCAGCGTTTGAAAGTGAAGGCCTAGAGACTATAGACAAGTGTCCTTGTTTTATAAGGAAGGTCAGCCCTCCCTCCCCTGCTCCTTGTTCCTTCTCAGGTTCTACCCTTATTAATAGCTCTAGGTGCTGGGTTGCCCATTCCTGATGGGCTCGTTTCCGTTGTATGAGGGGTGGCCTATGGCCGTATCATTCCTTGTGGGTCATACATTCTATGGTCTACTGCTTATTTGTTAGTCCTCTCTTCTGTCAGATTCCTGAGTGAAACCTGAGGGGGAGTCGGTGGCGTCTGTTACGTTCTTAGAGGAACCTTACCCTTGAGGGGGTTTGCTATGGTCAGACACTCCCAGCATTGTTCCAAAATACATGCTTTTCCCCCCATGGGACCTCAAGTCCTGTCCTTTCCCTCTCCACCTAGTTTTTTCCTATCTTTTCCCTATCATAAAACGGCTGGATGGGAATTGGAAATAATTTGCGGGGAAAGAGGGCTGGTTGAAGGGAAGAGTCGAGGATGATTCTCGTGTTCCTGACCCGAGTGAATGATTGATCAGCCCTCACAGGCCTGTAGGAGAAGAAATGGAAAGCAGCAGAGGAGGTGACTGATCTGGTGTGGGGCATACTGGGTTAGCAGCTCAGTGAACCACCGACTGAGTAGAGTCGTCTTTAAATATTTAGGAGCATATATATATATGTGTATACACATATATATATGTATGTATATTTTAATCTTTTTATTTATTTTTAAGAGAGAGAGAGAGACAGAGCATGAGGGGGGAGGGGCAAAGAGTCAGGGAAACATAGAATCCAAAGCAGGCTCCAGGCTGTTAGCACAGAGCCCAGTGTGGGACTCACCTGAGCCGAAGTTGACACTCAACCAACTGAGCCACCTAGGCGCCCCTAGGAGCGTATAGTTAGGTCATTCCAAATGTCGTTGTAACTAGGCTTTTAGTTTATTTGCCTTTTTAAAAAAATATTTATTCGTTTAAGTAATGTCTACACCCAACTTGGGGCTTGAACTCACGACCCTGAGATCAAGGGCCACATGCTCCTCCAGCTGAGCCAGCCAGGTGCCCCAGTTTATTTGCCTTTTTTATCAGCAGTCATTGTCCTTTGAACAGCTTCCCACAAGCTCAGGTGTTTTGATGGCACAGGCTACAGAAATGCCTTTTCCTCTCACAGTCAAGCTAATTGACAAATTCTGAGAGACCCTAAAGTCAAACTCTTTTTTAGAAACGTTTTCTGTTGAGATTTAATTAACACACAGAGACATGTTCACTCGCTGAGCATACAGTTCGATGCATGTGTACACGGGATACCCTCCCCTACCCACTACTCTGAACGCTCTGGCGCCCCAGAAATCTCGCCCTCCGCGCTCTCAGTAACATCCCCACCGACAGTCACTGTTCTGATCTGTATCACCATTGACTGGTTTGCTTGAGCTTGAATTTAAAGAAATAAAAACCATTAGTAAACACACACAAATACATACATACTCTTTTGGTAATTATTTTTTGTGGCTCAACATCATGCCTGAGTTTGTATTACTTGTGCATTACTTTGTAATGTATAATAATTTGGTTTTATCCATTGCTATCTACTATAAATACACTACATTAAAAAAAATTCATTCTACCTTGATGGCTATTGTGAATGTTTCCAGTGTCTGGCTGTTACGAAGGAAGCTTCTGTGATTAATCTTGTACATGTGTTTTGTTTATAAATACTCATTTCTGTTGGATATATGAAAGTATACATATAATTTCTAGTTCACATTAGCACCAAATAATTCTGCTTATATAAAAATTTCTGGATACACACACACACACACATGCACACACACACACACATGTAGGCAGGTGGATAGGAGGGAGGAAGGCAAGGATCCTAATTCAGATTTAGTAATTCTGTCAGAATTTGGCTGGGCCTGTATACTCACCATTTTCTTTTCTCCTCAAAATGTAACAGATCTAAAGCCCTGATAGTAAAATCAACCAGATACTAAAGTTTGGAATGAGAAAATATTTGTAAAAAATTGGGCAAGAATGACTTTTACTTCTTTTAAAATACTGGATACTTTTTAAATCCATCATTTATATTGTTTGTAACATTGAAAACTGACGTGAAAATATTAAAGAAATGTATTTTAGCTGCGACTTACAATATCCAGTTGCTCCTTGAAAATCTTTCCTATATTCATCTTTCAAATACCATGCTAGATTCTTTTTTCCTCTGTCACATTTCTTATTAATGCAGGGAGAACACTGACGGGAAAAAGATTTAATGCTTGCATTTCTCAAAAGATTGAAATGCTTAAAATCAGTCGTAATTCTCAGATGGCTCTAAGAAGCTTAAATTTTCATCAGCAGCTTTGCAAGTAACTCCCAGGGACTTCTCTGGGTAGTCAGTCAGACTTCTCTGGTAGTCTGTTTACTAAGTTGCCCTTAAAAACAACAACATGCAAAAAGGCATTTACTTCTGTTGGTGGTTTTTTTTTTTTTTTAAGTGGAATGAAATGAAGCAGTTTCACAGTCTGTGTCTAGTTGGTCCTTTAATTTAGATTTCCCCTTATTTTTACAGATACTTAAAGCTTCAGAAAGACTGCCCCCACTACCTACAGGAGGACCAGCCTAACCATATACTCCAAAAGATGACTGTGATAGATCTTGTGACGTAAATACTGAGCAGACCAAGATCTTTGGGAAAGAACACTAAAGACGTTTTCAGTCGATCACAGAACACTGGCGTTTTAGTGTCTTCTTTTTTTTTAGAAACATTACCTGTGATGTCACATGCCTGCATGTCCTTTTTGGTAGCATTAGCGGATCCTTCGGACTCCTTTCTTTTTCTTTTCGTGACCAAGCTTTCCGTCTTACCCACATTTATGTGTGTTCTTCAGACAGCAGTTAAATGTACTAACGATGTAGCAGCAATTGCCTCGGCACGGTTTTTCCATATATATATTACCAGTAATGACCACTAATTCCATCGGACTGACCTGTGTACACCGCACACACGTGACTCGCAAGCCATGAAGAGTGCCCCGCGCTCTGAGAAACACTACTAGAGGTCTCCGTTCGCTGTGAAGATTGGGTTGTGTTGTCTCTGCGCTGATCTCCTGCTAGGACATTTCCGTGTTAGCTTGGAGCATTCGGGGTAAAGCTCAAATTCCGAGATTCCTGTACCTCTCAGCTCGTGGATGAGGGAAGTTTAATATTTCAGTGAAAGTCTTAAATTATCATGATTAATTTATTTTTCAACAAGAGGGAGAAGATCTAAAGTTCCTCACCAGGACAGAGGCCGATGGAATGGCCTGGTATATCCTGCAGATATGCCGTGTGGCTCCTCGGATCGTTCATATGATAGCTGTAGTCCACTCGGCGTTTGTTTAAACTTTAGGAAATCTGTATCCGTTATGGGTGCGCATCTTAAAGGTTGCTCCGCCTTTGGCTGCTTGAGTAATGCCCTCACGACACCAAAAATAATGCCCTCAGACGGGTTGATGGAGGACGTGTGAAAAGCACTCACAGAGCCACACGCGCGCTGCTGTTTGCCGTGTATGAGCCTTTTTTTCCTTCTACCGTGAAGAGTTCTTCTATTTTTAATGTGCTTTATTTTGGCTCAGAAATAGTCGCTGTGCTGAAAATACTCATTTGTTAGAAAGGAAGTCAGTGACACCATTTTAAAAGGACCAGGAGCTATTAAAAAAAAAACAAAAAAACAAAAAACAAAGCCATAAGAAGTCATCTCATTCCCATGGCAGGGAAAGCTCTTGATTACATTAACATTGTCTTAAGATAAGATGACTTTTTTTTTTCCTGCTTTTAGGGCTACAATCAAAGAGATTTTATATTTATATCGTTATAGATCATAGTTACAATGTAGTGCGTTACGCACGCCGACCCAGTATGTAGCGAAATCCGAAGATTAAGTTACTAAGAAAAGCAATAATTTTCTAAAGCTGTGATATGGGTAATACAGAGTTGCTACTCAAGTTCTAATAAAGCTCTTAATTCACATGGTGAGTTCTAGAACACTACTTTTTATAAAGCCATATTTTTTTAGGGAAACTTAGGAGTGACCTAGAACTGATAAATGAGTAGAATTTTGCTGGGGTTTTGTATGTAATCATCATCTGTACGGCTCTGGAAATTGAGGCTTCATTATGCTGTGTCCCACTTCAAATACTTCTTAATTCCAAATATCTGACCTAATGAGCCTTGCCTTCACAAACACATGCCAAGATGGGCAACGTCAATGGATTTTCTAAAAGTAATGTAAATGTCTTCTGTCGAATGTTATCTGAGTGCAATAAAATGCAGAATTCTTCTCTATATTGTCATTATTTATTATTATTTTGTTATATAACAAAATCAGTTCGTCTTCCACTTACTAGTATTCTAGCATATTACAGTATCTATGATGACTGAAATCACAAAAGAGTACCTTCAACTCTTTCTTAACCTGTTTCTAATAGGTGATGTTTGTTTTGTTTACCATTAACTCTTATACTACATTTCTGGGGGACAAGATTAAAATGAAATAGCCCTGCATCCCCTCCTCTGTAGGTTTTTGTTGAGCACCTAGAAATTTTGGCAAGCCGCACTCCCCCTTACCCTTCTGACCTCCCCCCCCCCCAGCCCCATGATCATTGTACCATGAGGACATTAACTTCATCCTAGTTGAGGTGAAGAAAGAGTCTGAGCAGCTGGAAGGGCAGAAAAGGGTACAGCAAGTTCTCTTTCAATCTTCATTCTCTGAGGAGAAAAGGAGAACTAGAAAATTCCAGAAAGTGTTGTTTTCTCCTCTAGCATGCCCAGAAGAAACAATAAAAATAAAGACTTTAAATGCGAGGTAAGCTGACCCTCATTGACTCTGCTCTGTGCTTCGTGTGTGTTGGGGAGTTGAGGTTTCCCAGCAGATGGGGGTTATCCCTGCTTGTGGACAAGGATGCTGAAGGTCAGAGAGGCCAGAAACCTGCTAGCCGTGGTCATTAATGGTATTCTGAAGTGAGCAATGGCCAGCAGGTGGAATGCAGAAAGAGCTGGAGGGAGGCCAGAGTGCAGGCAGGAGAGTAGGTTGGAAGCGAACCAGTAAGAGTCCGGGTGATGGCGGTAGGACCTGACTCAGGAAATACTGGCAGGGAGATAGAAGAAGACTGGAGAGCTGGACTGGAACACTGGGCTGGGTGGGCTGTTGGCGGGGAAGCAGATGCCAGTGTGATGAGCGTGGGAGGACAACTAGACCTGGAGGGAACTTAGCTTCAGGACGTGCCTTGGGTCCAACAAGAACTGGCCAGTAAGCGGAGCAGCACAGTGTCTGGAACGTCATAGAATTTAGGATTTTTGAATTCACGAAAGTGATTTTCTTTAATGGTTCATGATAATTTTTGAACAATTAAGATCCCATTCTTTTTAGTAAGGTCTTCCTTATCCTGAAAGAGGAAGAAAGCGTAAGTATAGTTAGAGATTGCATAACATCTTTCTTCTTCAATATGAGTGCGTAAACACTAAGTATGAGTTACAAGTGAATTGTACTTTGGTCATTTTCGGAATTGGGCGAGGTTGATGCCAATTGGTTGATGAGTTGGTGGGATCGTCTGCATTCAGTGCTTAGAACAATGCCTGGCACACAGTAAGCATCCATCAAGTCGATTTTCCTCTGTGGCACAGCGAGGTCCACATAAGGCGTCTCACGGAAACGTGTGTACAGAGAATAGAGTAAAGCAGAGTAACACTTGACTGTTAGCTGTGCAGAGTATTAGTGAGGTACGCTGGATCTCTTAGAAAACTCCTTTACCTAAGTACATTTCAGTACTAAAGGTTAGAGAGGGCAACGTGCCTGCTCTCTGTGCGTTCCCCGTGTCCGAAGATGAGTCACAGGTGTTAGCGTGTTGACATGGGATGACGGACAGAAGGGGACATGAGACACAGCTTTTGCCCAAAGCTGGGAAAGTTTGGGCGGGGCCTTTTTAGGTCAAGCTCATTGCCCCTTCATAGATACTACGTTGGAGGAGCAAGAAAGATAGTGTCCCTTGTTCCTGGGAGCATGCCTGGCCAGGGCCCTCTCACACCTATTTAAAATGTGATCAATTCGTGGGCAGGCGGCAAGTGGGTGGCTCAGTCAGTTAAGCGTCTGACTTCAGCTCAGGTCATGATCTCACAGTTTGTGAGTTTGAGCCCCCTTCGGGCCCTGTGCTGACAGCTCAGAGCCCGGGTCCTGCTTCAGATTCTGTCTCCCTCTCTCTCTGTTCTCCCCTGCTCATGCTCTGTCTCTGTCTCTCAAAAATAAACATTAAAATAAAAATTAAAATGTGATCAAACCAGTCCTCCTTCCTTAGTAACACCTTGGGGCAGGTTTGTGGAGAACCCTAAACTCTTCAGGACCGGGACCGCCTGCTTTCTCTAGTCAGGTTAGAAACTTGCATTTTGTGCTGAGTTTTCAAATTACACTAGCCATGTGCCAGCTGACGGATTACTGAGTGTGGAGGGTCACAGCCTTCCTGCAGACACTGCCTATAGCACTGGAAGGACTTCTTGAGGCCTGAAATTGTGGATGCTGTATCCTCGATGCCCGTGAGAGTGCGTCCCGTTAAATGGTACACTGCCTGACTTTTTGATAAAGGGGTTCTTGTTAATATGATTAGAGATTCTAGAACATTCGATAGAGATCTGCAACATGTTTTTGTTTTTAAATAACCTGTGTACCCCCTGCAGCGCTGGCAGGAAGTGGGTGGCAGTAAACTCTACAAAACCCACTCTTTGCAGAAGGCGAGACCTGCATGGCACTGTCCCCTGTTTCTTTCAGAGAAGGGCACTGTAGACAACTGTGTGCTTCGGAGGGATGTAAACCGCTGACCTTGATAACGTCAGGCACTCTACTTCCTCAGCCTCAGCTTCTTCCTTTGCACAGAGGGAGATAAGACCCCTCCCCATAGGGTGTGAGGCGACAGGAGACAGACGCCATGTGCTCAGACTGAGCCTGGCACCCTGCAGCTTTCAGAGGTGATTCCCTTCCACTCCACTCTCAACTAGCGTCTCACAAACACTTGACCTATGAAAATCCCTTCCTTGTCTGGGAAGCCTGCCTCAGATTGACTTTTCACTTCTAAAAAAATGACAAGTGTGATAATGGACATACGGAGGAGACTGGGGAGCAAAATGTCTAGTGTTCTGTGGTTGTATCCCTGACCTCACCCCAGAGCCTGGGCTACGCTGAGGGAAGAACTGAGTCTGATTTTCTATCAGTCTCCCAAATGCTCCCCTATCCCGACTCCAACGTACACGCCGAAACATAAGAAATACCAAAAATACCCAAAACTAGATAAGTACCTACTGGAACTATAATCAACTGGTCTGCTAGACCCCAACCTATATTAAACAATAGGGCAGATATGCAATAATGCAGAAATGAGGTTGTAAGTGCACAGTCCGCTCAGGTACCATAGTTTTCCATGTAGGGGGGATGTTTGACTGGTCCAGGGTCCGGGTGGGTTTACACTCAGTCCCATTCATAGGACCGACCCTAGGACCATGATTAACTTAGTGAGAGGCTGACTCAGGTAAGCTGTTGCTCCTCGGCACCTGGGCTCAATGCAGGCGCCCCCAGTGGGCCACCTGTGTATGTGTGAAGTCCTTAGGGAAGGGAGACTGGGGTCACTCCAGTGAGGGGGACGTGCTGTATTGCTTTAAAGCACACAATGCTAGTATAAAGTACTCTTACGGTTTTAGGAGACAATGCAGATATTGAACAAGCTTTGATGAGGGCTCCTCTCCTCTCCGGTTTGCATTTATACCCATGGAGGCAGTTTGAATTGGTGGAGCTGACCCACGGCCACTAAGTAGATGTGGATTACTTAGCCAGGTGCCTCATCCCTGGTTACTGCTCGGTGACTTTTTTTTTTTTTTAAGAGAGAGAGAATGAGCAGGGGAGGGGCAGAGAGGGGGAGACAGAGGATCCGAAGCAGGCTCCACACTGTCAGCACAGCCCGACACAGGGCTCGAACTCATGAACTGTGAGACTCATGCCCTGAGTCAAAGTCGGAAGCTTAATGGACTAAGACACTTAGGCGCCCCACTGCCTGGTGACTTTTATAAGTAATTCCAATGAGTCTAATCTTAATGTTTTGTAACAAATTTCATGTGCAAAGAATTTAGGGTTTTGGAAAATTAAATTCTGTGCCCAGAAATATTTTTCATAAATTATATTTATTTGAATTCATTTAAATACGGTCCTGTATTTTGAGATATTGAATGGCGACTTTCACAATACTCATTTTGTTCTATCTTTACTTTTCAGAAACAAATAGAAAAACAGATGATCCAGAACAAAAAGAAAAAGGTGAGATTATCAGATAAACAGCCCTTCGAATATACCTAGGAAAAAATCATCATAGCTTTCACGAATAGCATTGATGATTTTCTTTTATATTACCAGTTAAAAGAAGTTGTCTCTGGGTTTATTATTTCAATGATTTTATCAAGCATTTATTAATATTTACATTAAGAGCCTAGCCTCGAAAGAGAGATTGCCTGGCTTTTAATCCTAGCCTTGCCTTTCACTATATGTGTGTCTGAGAATCCCTTGCCTGGTGTGCCTCAGTTTCCTCTTCTGCGATATGGGAATAAAATAGTACCAGGTTCAGGAAGTAGTGAACTCCCGTTTCTACAATAGTAATTGGATGAAAATATGTGCAGGGTGAAGGAAGGAAGCTGAAGGAAGCTGTGTAGCACAGGGAAGGCACTAAGGAAAAGTTCAATATGATTGTTTATGTTAGCATCTATGCCAGGAATAGAGATCCGGGGATTGCTAGAACACGTCTTCTTTCTTCGAGGAACTCTGAACTGTTGGAAAGACATGCAAACAAGGTTCCATCCATGTTAGAATGAACCATCTCTGCCTTCCCAGAGGTGATTACAATGGGATTCCAATAAGTTTAAGAACCCAGTAGGATTTTAAGTCAGCTCTTATTAGAGTGAGGAACTAAGTGAAAAACTGTATCGATGATCGTAGAATGATGCTTAGGCTTTAGTTTTCATATTCCGCTAGTTTCATTCTTCCCGGTCCTTGACATTTTTATTTTTAAGTATTTTAATTCAAGCCCAGTCAGTAAAAATCTCTAAACAGTAAATAAGGCTACAGATTTTAGCCCTCATACATCTTTTTTAAAATAATTTTATTTATTTACTTATTTGTTTATTTTCATCATGATACGTGAGCTCTTTAGCTCCCATCCCCTTCCCCCCACCCCCTCTGGTAACCTCCATTTTGTTCTTATAGTGAAGAGTCTATTTCTTGGTTTTCTTCGCTCTCGTTCTTTCTCCCCCTTGCTCATTTGTTTTGTCTAAGTTCCACATATGAGTGAAATTTACAGTCTTTGTCTTTCTCCTACTGACTTAAGTCACTTGGCATTACGCTCTCTCGCCCCATCCCTATTGTTGCAAACGGCCAGATTTCACTCTTTTTTCATGGTTGAATGATATTCCATTGTATGGAAGAGGTGTATACCCTCTTCTTTATCCACTCGGATCGATGGACACGTGGGCTGCTCCCATTGTTTGGCTATTGTACGTAATGCGATAAACATAGGGGTCCATGTATCCCTTTGAATTAGCTTTCTTTGTTTGTTTTTGGGGTGTAAAGAGCCGCTAGTGTAATTATTGGATTGTAGGGTAGTTCAGTTTGCTTTTAGTATCATTTGAATGATTAAATCTTTAATGATTATGCATTATGATTTCATAAATGCCTTTAATTTTTAGTGATGAAAGCAGCATCTACATTTGAGAAGATATTACAGTAGATACTGTATTTAGACATAACTAATGTTATAATATACGGAATGTACACGGTCTTAGTGTAAATATAAAACCTGATGAGCACATGGAGTGGCTAGCCTCTGGCTGTAATTTGGTAGCCCTGAGGTGGGACTTAGGCATTTAGTCATGTATTTTTTTTTCCAGACTAGTCGTATTTAATTTTTTATGAAATTAATACAGATAGTTTTTAAAATATGACTTTCATGGAAACAGCGGTCTTCTGCGCCACTGCTCCCTGTCTGTGAGTCCCATTCTTGACTTTATCTTAGCCGTTTCTTTTAGTATCTACCTGCACACTCCTAATAACTGCTAACTCTGCGCGTTTCTCCTCACTATTCAAAACTGTTGGTTGGCTTTCATACATAGATGACTGGGATTTAGCTCCGTCATGGCCCGAGTTCTCCGTGCTGCCTTCCTAATCTTCCAGTATGCCATGACATGCTCCGATCATGATAAGTGGGTAGCCCTTTTGTCCGTGGTTTGGTTTTCTGTGATTCCAGTTAACTGCGGTCAAATGCGGTCAGGAAGCAGATTATCCTTTCTGACGTATTGTCAGAAGGTCCCTAGTAGCCTAATTCTACATCCCAGTGCCGCCCGTCCTTCGCCTCACTTCATCTCATCGCGCAGGCGTTGTCACAGGGTGAGTACAGGACAGTAAGGTATTTTGAGAGAGAGAGACAGAGAGAGAGCTCATATAACTTTTCTTACAGTAGGTTGCTCTACTTGTCTTACTTTATTATTAATACTGTTGTTAATATGTGCCTAATTTGTAAATTAAACCTTATCATGGGTGTAGATGCATCAGAAAAAACTTGGTATATATAGGGGTCAGCGCCGTCTGTGGTTTCCGGCACCCAATGGGACTCTTGGAATGGATCCCCTGCTGACAAGGGGGGACTGATACTGTACTGAGGGGGAAAAAAAAGAAAAAGCAAGGAGGAGGATGTTGTCAGTTTTTTGATCGATCCTCGATTCCAGAACGCTTCCTTCACTTCGTTTCCGGATACCACAGCCTCTTGGTTTCTCTCCTTCTCTCTGCGATGGCTTTTTCTCCGCCTCTTCAGATGGCAGCTCACGCACCTGAGCATCCAGCACTCCAGCGCCCCAGGACTCAGTCCTCAGAGTATTTCTCTCTCTCTGCACACCCTCCCTCTGATCTTCCCTAATCTCACCTCTTCTATGCCAAGGATTACCCCACGCCCCTGCAGCCTGGGTGTCCCCCCTAGAAGGGGTGTCTTCTGGAGACTGGGGGGTCCCGCTGTTACCCGGTGCCTGCCTAAGAGCCTCATTCGGATATCCGGTAATCACTTCAAACTTAACCGATGTAAACGGAACTCCTGGCCTTCCCTCTCCAAACCCGCTCCTCCTACGAAGTGTCTCTTTCATGCCTCCCTGGATTCCCGCCAGCAAATTCTGCCAGTCCTCTCCCCACGATATGTCCAGATTTTTGCTGCCTCCCGCCACCGACACCCACCACCGCCCAGCTCCCGACCACCACCATTTCTTGCCAGCATGACCCCGCTTGCCTCCTTACTGGTCTTCCTGCTTCCGCCTTTGTCACGATAATCTTTCTCAATACAGTAGCCACAGTGACCCTTTGAAAGCCAAAGCCGTGTCGTGTTGCCCAGAGCCTCCAGCATCTTCATACTTCTTCAAAGTAAAACGAAGTCCCCGGCGGTGGTGTATAAGCCCTCCTAAAACCCGTCCTCCCTTCTCCTCCTCCTGCGGGTTTCCTCCCCACCTCACATCCTACGACACTCTCTCTCCTTCGCTCGTTCTCCTCTAGCTACACGGCCTTCCCTGCCGAGCACGTACGGGACCCAGGGCCCTTGCACTCAGGATTCCCTCCAGGCTGACTCTTCTCTCCAAGAACCCGCATGGCTTGCCACGGCGTTTACTCGGCTGTCGCCTTCTCAGCGAACCTGCCTGACCGTCTTATTTCAGGTTACAAACACTTGTAACTACTTTCCCTACCCTGTTTCCTTGCTCTGTTTTCTCCATACCACTTGCCCTAGTGATTATATTTGATCGTTTCATTCTTTGGTGTTGATTGTCTGAACCTCCCCCTGGAATTAAATTTCACGAAGATATGTTTTTGTCTGTTTTGCTCACCGCTGCATTTCTTGTGCCTAGCCGATAGTGCCCGCCATGCTCTGTGCCACTTTGTCCTCTAGGCTTCTTCCGATGCTGAGGGGACTTTCCCAGGGTGGTGGGTGCCGGGCCCTCTTGGCTGTTTCTTCAGGGAATCTGTGGAGAGAAGCCAAGGACCAGATTCACTTGATGTATTCATTACCCTCCTTCATGTAAAACTCGCAGTTTCTATCCGTACCAACCAAAAGATGTTTGTAGCTTACGGTATTTTATTGAGTGTGAAATGCTGGAATAGTCTTAGAGGTAAAAAATATAAGGGTCAGTGTTACCCCAGATTCATCGAAAATCCATTGAAATTCCTTGTCCACCTTGGGGGTTCCATCCTTTTGTTATTACTCAGGTTCCTATGGTGCCGTTAACTATCGGGGAGAGAGAAGGGGAAATAACCCATTTGTGGAACATGTAGTGAAAACACGGAGTGTGTTTTAATAGTCAGACTTTAGTTTCAAAATAATAGAACAGGAGTTTTTTTTTTTTTTTTATAATAGCTATTATGAATTTATCTCAAGATGAATTATTAGGTTGCCTGATTTTCTACTTGTGGTCTCTCTCCTCAAGTGCATTGATGAAGAATTGATTTTACTTAGAATTAATCATTCTAGAGGCTCGGGTGTGGCCCAGTCAGTTGAACCTCTGACTTCAGCTCAGGTCATGATCTTGCGTTTTGAGAGTTTGAGCCCCGCCTTGGGTTCTACGTGGACGGTGTGGAGCCTGCTTGGGGTTCTCTCTCTGTCTCCCTCTCTCTCTCTCTCTCTCTCTCTGTCCCTCCCGGACTCATGCTCACTCTCTCTCTCAAAATAAATAAAAATAAAACTTAAAAAGAATTAATAATTCTATGTCCCTTCCTTTTAGAGAGTCATGTTTAGTTTATTCTGATGGGACTCATGGTTTAGAAATAGGGCTTACTCCAAAACAGGCCCTATTTGGAGGTGCCAGATTCTTCAATTGAATCAGATTTTTTTGTGTCTGTTTTAGATAAAGTTGCTATATCAGTTCCTCCCCACTGGATGTCATCTTTTCCCACTTATTCTGTATTCCACAACTACAAAATGCATGAACTACAAAGTAAGGCAGTCCTAAAACGGCTTACTAGATGTCGGATTCAAACACTAACTTTTATTCGTCCATTTATTCAATACGTGTTGTGCATCTACTATGTGCTAGGCCTTATTTTAGGCACTGGGGCTAACACAGCAAAAAAAAAGTCCCAGTTTACTTAAAATTTTGTGTATGTATGTTGAGGGGGAAGGTTAGAGATGGAATTCTTAAAAATTAGGATGTAATAGTGACAAGTATGAAAAAGAATGAACAGTAGGGGAAAAACTACAGAGAATGATGGCGGGCAGGGGTATTGCTCTGCAGAGAGGCCTCTGGGACAGTGAGGTTTGAAGATGCGAGGGAATGAGCTGTGGAAGCATCTGGGAGAAGGCAGTGTGGGATGGAATAGCAGACCCAGAATCCCCGAAGGAGTGTGCTTGGCATGCACAGGGATCAGAGAGGAGGCCTGCGTGCAGCCGGGCATTGTGGGAGGGGGGCGGGAGGAGTGGGTGGGATCAGGCGGCTCAGAGGGTCCAAATCACAGAGGGCTCTGAAGGCCACCAGCCCTAAGGATTTTGTATATTGTCTCAAGTGAGATGGGAAGCCCCTGGGGGATTTTGAACAGAAGGTTGGTGTGTCATGCCCATGTTACAAAAGGCTCATTCGAGCTCTGGGGATGCAGGATCAGATCGGAAGCAGGGAGACCACTTAGGCGACTCCTAGAGGTCGTAATGGTTGAGATTAGGATGCGAGGTCGTGGAGGTGAGAGGCATTGAGATTCTCCGTGTATTTGAAGATAAAGTCACTAGAATTTGCTAACGGGTAGGATATGAGGTTTGAAAGAAAGACAGGAGTCAAAAATGACTTGAAGCTCCTTAAAAAGATGTGAAAAGATTCATTGAACATAAACATACGTAACAGGTGGCCGATTTGACATATATCAAGTGTTAGTGACTAGTTGAGGATTTATGAGTCTTTAAAGGAATTTGAAAAAAGCTGACGAAATACCCAGGCTGCAAAAAGGCTCTGCGTGTGTGTGTGTGTGTGTGTGTGTGTGTGTGTTAAAACTGCATTGGAATCAAGGACTTTTCCTGAAATGTTTCTTTTAGACTAATATTTAATATCTCATTATATTATTCATTACAGTTAAGGATATGCTTCAACAGTAGATTCTGTGACTGTTTTCGAGGCCTTTAAAGGTATCCTGGTTACTATTTGCATTCTTTTAAGGAGTAATAATCAGTGCCCTAACAAAACAGCAGATGGCACTAGAAAACAAGTCACACTTACACTCACAGAAATCACATTTTGCAACTTTAAAGAAAAGGCCGAGAAGGTTATAATATAGCCAGTAAATCAGCTTAGTGCAACTAGTACCTTGTATAAATACTTCCGGGTTTTCTGTGATCATAAGGAAAGCACGGAACCAACATGAGCAAAAATCACGTCTCATCAGAAGTTTTCTTGTTATCAAAAATTACATATGTCAGTGAAGTTTTTCCTGGGATTCTTACAGTTGAATGTAACATATTTGAGCAAAGTTGTTCGCTGTCGTCTTGAGGATGAAAACTGAACTTACGTGTACAGCACCTAGGCTTCTCAGGACCTGGGTCCTGTTTATGGCCCAGAAACAGATTCAAAATGCTCTTTCCTGCCTCTCCTCTTCACATTCACCTGACAAACTCCTGCTCCTCAGAAATGAGCTTAAAGGTTGCCTCTGCTAGGAATCCTCTCCTGAGTGCACCCTCGTCTCTCACTCCAGACCAGAAGATGTGCTGTTTCCTCTCTACTCCCAAGACACCCTGTGCTTGTAGATTTTTAGCATGTATTTTGAGTTTTTCCCTTAATTTTTAGACAGAAGGCATCTTAAAGGAAGGAACCATGACACCCTCCCCCACCTTGTATTAGTCAAGGTTCTCGAGAGAAACAGAACCAATATAATAGGGCGTGTGTGCATGTATGTGTGTGTGCATGTGTGCGTGTGTGTGTGTGTATGTTTAGAGAGAGAGACAGGGACACAGAGATTTATTTTAAGGAATAGACTCACATAATTGTAGAAACTAGCCAGTCCAATATCTCCAGTGTAGGCAGACAAACTGGAAACCCAAGCAAGAGTTGATATTATAGCTCGAGGCCAAAGGCAGTCTGGAGGCAGGGTTCCCTCCTCCTTGGTGGTGGTGGTGTGTGTGGTGGGGGTGTCAGTCTTTTTCTTTAGGCTTTCAACTGATTGAATGAGTCCCGCTTACATTATGGCGGATAACCTGCTTTTCTCCCAGACTGCTGATTTAAATGTTCACGTCCTCTAAAAATATCTTCCCAGCAATATGCAGAAATGTTTGAACAAATATCTGGGTGCCATGGCTTAGTTAAGTTGACACATAAAATTAAACCATCACCTCCCTCTAATAGCACTGAACCATAACATCATAGGAGTTGAATAAATACTATGGTATGGAAAATGTAGTTTAACCCATTTCCCTTTAATTTACCTCTTCATCTGATGGTGATATTGTGAGATGCAAAGAGCCCAAGTGATAGCCAGGAAGAGTTTATAAACAGAAGAATCAATGTACGAATGAGCCTCAGCTGTCTATAATGTACTGTATTTCATGGTATTTTCACATGGGTTCTCATTTAATTCTTACCAAAAATTCTTATTATGAGTTGTGTTTTTCAGCCATATTTCTTTATTTTTTTTTCTTTTCCTCATGTCTATTCACGTATTTCTTTTCTCGTTGGTTTTTAGGATTTCATTAGTATTGATATTAAACCCTTGTTTATATTGCAAAAAAAGTGTTCCAGTTAGTGCTTTATCTGTTAGCTTTGTGTGCAATGCTTTATCGATGTGTAATTGTTGACATAAGTGAGTGTGTGCTGGATGCGTGAGTGTTGGTCTCCCACCTGTTATATATAGTACTTCGAATGTTCCAACAATATCTCCTTGCTTTCATGTATGGAGACATTGGACAGCCTTGATTCAGATGGCTTTGGCTTGGGAGCATTGTGCTTCCCATTCCCATTCATTCATTCGTTTGTCTTATTGAGATAAGAACAGTAGTACCTGTCTGTGAAGACACCAGTCATCAAGCTGCAGTGCTTTGGTCTCTGAGCGTCCTTCACAAGGGCTTGACCAAGTCATCACTACCTTGAACTTAATTATTGCATGGTCTCTAAGGGTAGCTCTTCTGTCTTTTAACTTTATTTATTTTGAGAGGGGGAGAAAGAGTGCAAGTGGGAGAGGGGCAGAGAGAGAGGGGGACAGAGAATCCCAAACTCATGAACCATGAGATCATGCCCTGAGCCGAGATCAAGAGTTGGGCACTTAACTGGCTGAGCCACTCAGGGGCCCCAGGTCCTCTGTCTTTTAGCTGTCTTTTGGAGGTGCTTTGGTTCGTGTCTTTAGCAGAATTCAGCGCACTATCTGCTCCTCGTTATTGGTACCTACAGCCTGCCTAGGTGTAGCATGGGCTGGTGGTTCCATTCAGACAGCACCATGGCGTCTTAGTGACCTTCCCGTATCGTCAAAGAGCAGTATAGCAATAGCACACTTAAACCAACTCCAGGAAATGCTCTGGGAACAGTCTCCCTCCCACCCTTGCAGCTGTGAAAAGGGGTTGTGAGGGAACCTGCTGTTAAAGATTTATTATAATCGTTACATTCAGCAGCTACTGTAGTTTTAGTGGTTCCTAAAATATACCAGCAGTTATTGTCTGATTACTTCCACAGATAAGTTAATTATAGGAGATTTCTGACTCTTCTACAAGTCTGATTTAGAGAGAAGTTTAATTACAGCAATTTTAGTGATTTAAATGAGCTCAGCATATATTCCCAGTCTCGGCAAGTGCACGAGAGGTTTTAGCTGTGTTGAAATACACATTTGCTTTGTTTTTATTTCACATTTCATGATTTTAGCCAAACCGTGGTACCGGGGCTAATTCAGGGCACCTGTCTGCGCTGAACGCATCTTCAGTCAGCTGTGCCGCAGGACAATAATAGCAAATTCTTCGTTATCATTAAAACCCCATTGTGATGTTCCCCGTTGAGCACTCCACAGCTTACAGAGCCGCTCTCTGCCACGGTTGTGACAACTTGAGCAGGGGAGCCCACTAGGTTTCTCAAGGAAGAACCACGGATGTTAGTGTGTTTGAAAATTACGGTCTGGGTCTAAATTCTGTTTTGACTGATGGGAAATATGACCCTTCAAATCCGAGAGATCCGCCGTATTGTGTATTAACACACGGTCTATTTGTGGGCCGAAGCAAATTAAAGATGAACGTATTAGCCACGTGTGCCCAGGCTAGCTTAAAATTAAGCTTTCAAGAACTGTCATAAAAAGACAGCACTGTCATAGAACGTGCCGTCAGGAGTCAGACACAATCCGTTTACTTAAACAAGGCTTCAAATTGGAGAGCACGTTAGTTTGGAACATGCATTACGGAAAATTACCTCGGTCTGATTACAGAGCTCTGCTCCACGGCCGCCTTTCGTTCTTCTGATGGAAAGGTAGATTGTACCGGCATTTACAACAGTAATTCTTGCCGTATGTTGGTACGCTTTTCACTTCAGAATCAACTATGCATGGACAATAGAAAATATGAATAATAGTGAAAATAAATCAGATCCTCTCTGTTTCAGTTCAGACGATTTTATGACATCTGCCCAGGAAACCAGACTCCTTACTTATTCCTAACACCTTAGGACGGCAGCCATGTTTTTCTCCTTTGCTAGAATGCTCCTTCTTCTGACTCATCTGCTTAGGTCCTGTGATCTTTTGCTGTTACTTGAGCGTGATCAGCAGGGGGCTTGGAGCAGGAGGGGAGTGGCTGGAGCCTGAGGTCAGACAGGCACTTGAGGGTGGGGCAGAAAATTAGGTGCAAGCAGCAGGTGGCATCCTGGAGGCCAGGCAGCAGGCAAATATATCTCAGAAACAGCTCGAAGGCCTTATCACAGGGGTTCAGGAACAGGCAACAAGTCCTGGGAGCAGGAGGACGTTTGTTGACAGAAGTATTTCCACGTAGAGGGGAGGCATTGGATTCTTCCAGAGGCACGGGCACACACCCCAGGGCCCATCGCTAGCCCTGCACAGCTGAGGTGCTGGTCCAAATGACAGCAAGAGGACATCAGGTCAGTGCAGGGCTGTCAGCAACACTGGACTATGAGCTGAACCTATACTATGGAGAGGACCACTGTAAGTTTATTAAGCAGCTGTCCTGACAATAAGTGTAGGAGTCACAAACGGCAGGCAAAGCTAACTACATGTGAGTCTGAGCAAAACGGACCACTTCCTCATCATGGTAGTGGTAGGATACTGAGCCGGGCTGGGGAGGCTTCTGTGTCTGAGTCTGGTCGCGGACCCTTTGGGGCCCAGGTCTGTCTCGTCTGCCGACTCCTCTCACCTCACACAAGACCGTTCCTTTGCTAAACCTCACAAACTGGAGCCAGGATTGCAAGAGGATAACGTTAACGAGTTCTTACCTGCCGTCTGCACATGCTCAGACTCCACGTATCAAAGGCCGTGGTTGTTACCGATGGTCCTGTCTCTCCTGCTGTCTGTCTCCCCTCATCTGCAGCAGCAGGGGACGGAAACCGTCCTCTTTGGGATTTTTGCCACGTAACTGTTAGAGCCAATTAATTTAACCCTCACCATGTATGGGTTGGAACGTAGCTGGGAACCTAGGACGTGTCATGCATTGAAGATATATTCCTAAGTGGGATGAAGATGCTTTGAGAAAAATAGAAGCCTAAAAATAAAAAGCAAGTGCATTTGACTAGATCGGTTCCCTTTCTGCCCTCTCCTAGTGGGGCCCGGCTGTGCCTTGCACACAGAACGTGCTCAGCATCTGATGGGTCCTTGCCTTAGACCCGTTCATTCTTGGGTTGCCAGAGAGAACTTTTTAAAAACTCTTACATTAAAGTGATAAGAAAATATCACTGATGAGGTTAAAGACCTCTGTTGCTTACATCTTCCAAATCATTTACCGCTACAGATAATAGTCACTTACAGCAAATATGCAGCAACTTATATTGCAGAGTCTACACCCATTTCAAGTACATTCGTTCACTTGGCTCTGGTAGAATCAGAAAACAGGGTGATTTTTGCCTTCGTGCTAGTTTTTAAGAAGTATGCATGTGTGGGTAGAGACTAAGAGGAGGAATTGTATGGATTTCTGACACCTTTTCTTATACAGGGCCTTCATTTGCACTGGGCGACGGTGTATCCGCCTTCACCAGGTCCTGGGACTTGAGTCACCCCCTGAGCATTGACCCTTCTTAAAGAATACAGGTGGGAGGGAGGGGGCGCCTGGGTGGCTCAGTCAGTTGAGCATCCGACTTCGGCTCAGGTCATGATCTCACGGTCCATGAGTTTGAGCCCCACGTCGGGCTCTGTGCTGACAGCTCAGAGACTGGAGCCTGCTTTGGATTCTGCGTCTCCCTCTCTCTCTGCTCCTACCCCGCTCGCACTTTTTCCTTCTCTCTTTCTCTCAAACATAAATAAATATCAAAAAAAAAATTTTTTTTAAAGAATGCACGTGGAAAGTGAGTAAAGGAACAGCAGCTTCTAGCTAAGGGGATGCTTTATTAATTTAACAAATATTTCCACTTCCTTTGTTTGCCATGTTTTAAGGAGTGCCCTGACAACTAAGCAAACAAAAACTACAATAGAAGGAGGTAGAGCTTATGGGCAAAATGCTGAGGGAGCCGGAGAACAGAATAACTCACTGCCAGGGGCAGGGGCCGGGCGCTGAAGTCTTCATGGAGGGAAGATACTCGAGCTGGTCCTCAAGTAGCAAACCAGGCTTGTATCCATAGAATTCTCTTTGTGCATACCTGTGAGTTCAGATACTTAATTGTTTTTGAATGAAAGACATGAGGTGTTGATGTGGAAACCAGCTGCTAGGCCTTTCTGTGCACAGCCCACGCCCCTTTCTCCAGGAAAGGGTATCATGGGAGTGCTCGCTGTAAAACAGTTTAAATTGTGAGAGTCTTGTCTGCAACCTCTTGACACTATCACTTTTGGGGAAATTGTCATAATGTGTTTTTTCTAATATCCATTGGTTTTTACACTTTCTCTCCTTTAATTTGTCAATACCATTAATGCTACCTTCTCCTATTTGTTCCTTTCCTGGTCGATGTGAATTTTTATTAGAACCTCCTTTTAGGAATGTATATGTATGTATGTATGTATGTATGTATGTATGTATATACGTATATTCATCTGAAGCCTTCAGGGCTAGTTAGCTCCCATGATTATAATACCAGCTCTATTCGGGTTGTAGGAAACACTTAAAACGAAATTTGAAATACCCGTGGACGAAATCTGATTATACAGCATGATGCCTTTAATTGATAGACTTTACATAAAAGGCAAGGTTTGATGAAGGTGTGTTTCAGGTAATAACCTTGATTTTTATGCCTCACTGAAATTTGGCTCCTCTCCCCCAAGGATCACTGACTTCTTTGTGCTTTTATACCACCGTATTAGTGATGTCGTTAGTAATGTCATGCAGCTCGTCGTGGGGTGGAAGCAGCATTAATTACAAATTACAGCTTCAACATAAAACCAATGAACTCGGGTGAGCTTTTCATCCCTGTGCCTTGTCACTTTGATTCATACTGCATCTTGCTTTGTATCTGCTGCCGTGAGCCCCGTGTGCATTTCTCTGCGGTCCATTTTTCCGCGGCACGTGGAGAGGGCGGGCAGAGGGGTATAGGGCCCCACAGGACATCAGTTGTTGTGCCATTAACCGCGTCACCCTGTGTGTGGTGAGGAAGGAGGCCAGAAGCAGACTGTCTCCTTACCCCCTGAGAAGTATGATAATAGCTCAACCGTGCACTTACTGGAGTACCTCCCTGTGACTATAAAACATGAGTAGAGACTCGTTAGTAAGAAAGGAAAAATGAGGAAATGTTTTTAAATTGGCTTCTAGGTTAATAGTGTCAGACATACTTAGTACACAGGCACTGGAGGAATGGAAATACTCACACGGTTTCCCCTGCCCCCCCTTGGCCAGTCATCACAGACTGAATTTTTGGTTTGATCTGTTTGGTTTTTAGCTAAAAGTATGTGGCTGAATGTGGTGTTGGGAGACCGAGGCCCATAATGACAATAGAGGAAATCAGGAAACACGAGTGTCGTTCAGCCTGCATCAGCCTTTAAAGTAGCCATCGCTTCTTCCTTTCTATCCACGAACGTTGTCCTCATAGGCACTGAAATTTCTCTTATCGGTTAAAGTCGCTTGACCAAAACTAGAAAATTCTTGGGGCGCCTCAGAATTTTCTGAGCCGGGTGGCTCAGTCGGTTGAGCGGTCAAGCGTCTGACTTCAGCCCAGGTCATGATCTTCCCCACACTGTTAGTGAGTTCGAGCCCCACATCGGGCTCCCGGCTGGCAGCGCAGAGCCCGCGTGGGATCCTCTGTCTCGCTCTATCTCTGCCCCTCCCCTGCTCACACACTCTCTGTCAAAAATCAGTGAACATTAAAAAACATATATTTGAAAAGAAAAGAAAAGAGAAAAGTATTGGAGTATGGCGAAAGAGCCCTTTACCGGGAGGTGTACTGTCAGCCCTACCAATTCCTACTTGCCGTTTGATCTTGAATAAGCCTTCCCCGTGTCAGATATGAAGCCGCTTCTGCCTGCCCTCTGGCAGTTTTTGTAGGATCCGCCTGTCCTTGGATGGCCGTTTCGCTTTGCCAGGGCAGTCCTGCTCTGTGGCTATGAGCAACTGTTATCATTACTTTCCCTCCTTTTATTATTTCATAAAAAATGTAAGTGATCCCCAAATCCAGAGTCTGCTTCATACTCTATATTTGCGTATGTTCTGTTTCTAAGAGGCTCTTGATGAATTTGAAACCTAATCCTCACAACATCCCAACATATTCAGTGTCTCTCAGGCAAGAAAGTACGGATTCTTCAGGGACGTTTTAGAAAGTGTTTATATGTAGAAAACGGGCCTCTACACGCTGGGTAAGGTGTGAGGGTGTTGGGGGGCTATCCGAGCAGTGCTAGTCGGGGGGCATCTCATTACAGAGTAACTTATGCTTTGCTTCTGCCTCGGGTGTGAAAGCTTTATTAACACTAGGTTTGAAAACAGCTAACAACAACAACAAAAAAGCTAAGTGCTTATGGGATTTATTAAAACTCCATGGCGCCATTTATTTCCGTGGATGCTCTAAATTGCTGGGGTAAAATAATGTATTCAGCAAGGAAGCAGCTTCTTGCTTCCTCCCGTGAGTCTGTGTGATTGTGCTATTGGTATCTCATTCTTTAATTAAACTTGTCCAAAGATAGGATCAGCTAAAGTGTTTACTGTATAAATAGTTTTCATTCCCAGCATGCAAGCTTAAAACCCTGATAAAAAGAGTTTGCCATCTGTTAAAAACCAAAACATGTGGTGTGCTGTGGCATAAAAATAAACTGCACATTATTCATAAAAAGAATCACAACACATATCATGTCATTTGGGCCGACAGTAATCTGCGCCGTTTTAGAACATCCACACCTTCTCGCTAAGTGACAGTGTGATCAGTAGTGCGTTGGGTTAAAAAGAAAATGAAAGGCTATAAAAAATTAACGTATTAACGTATATTCTTATTGACGTGAAAATAGATTTATCTGAATGTAAGTTTGATTGAGAAGAAATGGTAATTTTTTTCTTCGATAATTTCAAATGCAGGTGTTTCTTAGAATTTTATGTTCAAGTCTTTTTTTTTTAACATAAAATTTAACCATTTAATTTAGTCAGGAACTTAACTCTTCTCCCTGCATAGGCAGCCTCTCAGCTCTGTGAAAGCTCCTCCTTCTCCTCCTGCAGCCACTCCTGTTTCTACTCTTTGTCTTTCTACTCACCCGTACTCACGACAAGAGAAACTTCGGAAAACACAGGTTATTTGCTGTCACTCATTCAAACCATCAGTAATGTCACATTGCCTGTGGAATAGAGCCTAATCCCTCAGAATATTGTGCGAGGAATCGCATAATCTGGCTCCCAGCCCCTTACGTAGTTTTGATCTTCACTGTTCCTGATCCACAACCCGATGCAATTCTACCTGACTCTTCAGACCTGAACTCGCCGCTTCCGCCTTCCCATCTTCACATTTGTCTCTTTCTTTGGAAGGTTTTTGCCTGCCTCTGCGTCATCCCAAATTAGATCTGGGCTTTAAAGCTCAGCCCAAACCCCAGATTCTTCCTTAATTCTTACCTTTGTTCCAGTTAGAAGTAATGTGTTGCTTCTTGGGGTTCCCAGAGTATTTTATGATTCCTATTTTGCCTGATAATTTTCAACCTTCTATTCTAGTCATTAGCTGACTCCTCCCCCCCTTCTAAGATCTAAATTATTCGAGGATAGAGATTTGTCTTAGTCTCTTCGAGCTGCTATAACAAAAATGCCGTAATCTGCGTGGCTTAGCAGAAATTGATTTCTCACAGTTCTAGGGGTGGGGGTGTTCCCGATCAAAGCATTGGCAGATTTGGTATCTGGTTCATGGACAGTGTCTTCTCACTGAGCCCTCACATGGTGGAAGGGAGCAGGGAGCTCTGTGGGGTCTCTTTTATAAAGCACTAATCCCCTCCCTGAACTATGCCCTCGTGAGCTAATCACCTCCCAAAGGCCCCACCTCCTAATACCATCACCTTGGGGTTAGGATGTCAGCCTACAAATCTGAAGGGAACATAAGCATTTAATCTGCTAGCAGTACTATGTTCTATTCATCCTTGTATCCCCTACACTGAGCAGCATAATATTTTGTCAGGTACTACATAGATGTTTTTCAAAATGATTTGAAAACTGCTGTGCATGTTCCTCTGGAAAATTCAGAATAACCAAATTCATGCAGTAGAGAAATTTCGATTAACAGATCAGAATCGATTGTCAGAGTCTAGATTGAATTTTTTTCTCTGGAGCTATTGGGTGCTAGTTATGAATGTCTGAAAACATTCGTGGCAGTCTTTTGTTCAGTGTTTTTTAGTGGACAGTTAATATCTCATAAGATCTCATGGGAAGTTCTGACTCATTTGTTTGAGACAAAACCAACTACAATCTTTGGGCCTTGTTTAAATCCCATTTCAGAATAATAAGCTCTAATAATATGAGTTCATGAGATAGGGAAATATAAATACTGAGTCTCCAGTGAAATTGTATTCAGGAATTATTGTTAATTTCTTTTTAGATATGATTATACTTTTCTGGTTGTATATGTATATGTTTATTATAATAGCTTTATTGCGATACAGTTAGTATAGATAAAATTCACCTAATACCTACAATTTGATGAGTCCCAAAATATATACAGACATGGAACCCTCAAGATCACATCCAGTGATACCAAAAGTTTCCTTATGCCCCTCTGTGGTCCCTCCTGAATGCTCACCTTCTTCCCCTTCCCTCCCCATCCACTAAGCTCCCTTCCTCTCCAGCCAGTTCCCATTTCCTAGAAGCTCATATAAATGAAATCATACAATATGTGCCCTTTTTCTTTCATTCAACAATTATTTTGACATTCATCCATGTTGTAGTATGTAGTAATGGTTCATTCTTTTTATTGATGACCAGTATCCATTTTATTGACGTAATAGTTTGCTTATCTGTTCACCCATTGATGGATACTGGGTTCTTTCCAGTTTGGGGCTATTACAACTAAATTTGCTGTGAACATTCACATACAAGTCATTCTGTGAACACATGCTTTCATTTCCCTTGGGTAATGAGTGGAGTGGTTGGATTATGGTAGATGTATGTTTAACTTCTAAGAAATTCTTAAACTGTTTTCCAAGTGGATGTATGGTTAATTTTACTTTCTACCCAGCAATATATAAGAGTTCCAGTATTGGGGCGTCTAGGTGGCTCAGTCGGTTAAGGTCTGACTTCGGTCAGGTCATGATCTCATGGTTTGTGGGTTCGAGCCCCATGTTGGGTTCTCTGCCGACAGCTCAGAGCCTGGAGCCTGCTTCTGATTCTGTGTCTCCCTCTTTCTCTGCCATCCCCTGTTCACACTCTGTGTCTCTGTCTCTCAGAAGTAAATAAAATTAAAAATTAAAAAAAAGAAATTTCAGTTCTTCCACTTACCGGCCAACACTTGGTATGGTCAGTCTTTTTAATTTTAACCATTCTAATAGGTGTGTAGTGGTATCTCAGTTGAGTCCTAATTTGTATTTCCCTAGTGACAAACCAGTGATGTGGAGGATCTTTTCATGAACTTAGTTCTCATTCTTCTCTCTTCTTTGGGGAAATGTTTGCTCGAATCTTTTGCCCACCCCCCAACTTTTTATTGGTTATTTGTTTTGTTATTCCTTGATTGTTGATGGTTATTCATATATTATTTTTTATAACACTTTTATCACATTTATGACTTGCAGATATTTTCTTCCAACCTCTGGGTTGTCTTTTCATTTTCTAAATAGTACCTATTGAAGGTATTTTAAATTTTTATGAAGTCCAATTTATGAATTTGTCCATTTCTGGATGGTGCTCTTAGAGTCATGCCTAAGAGATCTTTGCCTAACCCAAGGTCACCAAGATTTTCTCATGTCACTTTTCCTAGAATATGGTTTTAGGATTTATATTCAGGTTTGTGTTCCATTGAATTAACTTTTGTTTATGGTAAAGGTATAAATGGCACTTCATTTTCAAAGTATGGTTATTTAATTATGTTGGCAGAATTTGCTAAGAATATTACTTATTTCCTCTCAATTTTCTTTATGGTTTTGTTGATAATGTCCATATATGTATGGGTCTGTTTCTGGGCTCTCAGTCCCGTGGATCTGTTCCTCTACATGAATGCCACCCTGCCTCAATTACTAAAGCTTTCGAAGTCTTGAAATCACAGGATTTGTCAAAAAATACTAGAGGAATAAAGTCTTTAAACTTCGTTCTTCTTTTTCTCAGTTGTGTTTTGGTTAAGGTGGAGGTCCCTTGTGTTTCCATATGAATTTTAGAATTAGTTTGTCATCTTCTACCAAATGAAAAAGACTGTTGAGATTTTGCTCTCATGTAGAATTTATATATTTATTTGGGGAAAATTGATATCTTCACTATGTTGAGTTTGCTAATCTGTTAACATGGTATGTCTCTCCATTTAAGGTCTTATAAAATTTCCTTCTGCGTTGTTTTATAGTTTTCATGTACAGATCTACACATTTTGTCAGATTTATCCCTAAGTATATCGTATGTTTGGAGTGATTACAAGCGGTATTACTTTATAACTTCAATTTTCTGTTGTTTATTACTAGTTTATGGGGAAAAATTGATTTTTCTATATTATCTTGTTTCCTGGAGCAACCTGCAGTCACCTAAACTGACTTAGGTGTTCCAGTAGCTTTCTTGTAATTTATATCAGATTTTCTACAAAGATATTTATGTCATCTCTTTATTTAAGACTGTCTTATTGCTTTGTTTCCAAACAGGATGCTTTTTCTTGCCTGGTTCAGTGGCTAGAATCTCCAGTAGAATGTTGACCATAGTTATGTTAGTAGGTATCTTTATCTTGCTCCTGATCTTAGGAGGAAAAAAAAATTAGTCTTTTATCAAAATGTTGATGTCAGCTATAGATTTTTCATAGATGCTGTTTGTCAGATTGAGAAAGCTTCCATCTATTTCTGCATTGTCAAGAGTTTTTATCAGGAATGAGTTTGGGATTCAGTTAAAGGCTGTTTCTGTGTCCAAAGAAATGATCATATGTTTTTTTTTTTGTTTTTGTTTTTGTTTAATTAATAGATGTTACATTGATTGCTTTTCATATATTAAACCTACTATGTATATTCTTGAGATAAATCTAATGCTGCATTATCCTTTAAGTATGTTTTTGGGTTTAATTTGTGAAATTTTGTGTAGAAGCTTTTACATCTGTGCTCTTGAGGAAAATCAGTACTTTTTTTCATGTAATATCTTTGCTGACATTATAATGCTGAACTCAGTAGAACGAGTTGGGTAGCAATTCCTCCTTTTCCAGAATGTATGTATTATATATATTATCTTCCTTAAATGTTTGGTGGAATTTACCAGTAAAGATGGGCCTAGAGTTTTCTCTGTGGGAAAATTTTTAATTACAAATTTAATTTCTTTGATTGGTACAGGATATTCAAGTTATTTATTTCTCTTTGAGTAACCTTTAGTAGCTTGTGTCTTTCAAGAATTGTGTGTATTTCATCTAATATGTTGAATTAATTGGCAAAACATTGTTCATAATATTCTCTATCTTTCCATAATGGTAGAATGTGTAGCGATACCACCTGACTCATTCCCGATATTGGTTATTTATGTTTTTCTCTCTTTTTTAATCAGTTTGGCTGTGGTTTAATCAGTTATTTATCTTCTTACGAAGTCAGCTTTAATTTTATTGCCTTTCTCATTTTTCTGCTTTGTAAGTTATTGATATCTGCTCTACTCTTTACTGTTTCCTTTGTTCTATACTCTAAGTTTAATTTTCTCTCCTTTTTCTGGTTTCTTTAAGGTAGAAGCTTGGAAAATGCTCTATGTACACTTGCAAAACTACGTATTCCATGTTGTTGGAGGGGAGTGTTCTATAAATATCAGTTAGGTCAGGTTGTTTCATACTCTAATTCAAATCCATATCCTTGCTGACATTCTCTCTACTAGTTTTGAACGAGAAATATGAAAATCTCTGGTGGACGTATGGATTTTTCTACTCCTTTTAAAGAGTTCTGTTTCAGGGTCATGGATTTTGACCCCAAGATTTATTATATTCTTTTAATGAATCAACTCCTTCCTTTATTGTTATGGAGTTGCCTTCTTTATCACTCATAATATTCTTTAAACTCAAATCTACTTGGACATTCATATAGCCAGTCCAGCTTTCTTTTGGTATTATTAAAATGGCATGCCATTTTCCTTCCATTGGCTTTTAATTTGTTTGAGTTTTTATATTTGAAGTGTATTTTTTATAGTCAGCACATAGTTGTGTTGCAATTTTTCATTCAAGCTGGGGTTCTTTGGCTTTTAATTAGAATATTTATGTTTAATTTAATTTAAATTTAACATATTGATTTTATTATGTTAAACTATTTCTCACTGTATGTTTTCTATCTGTCACATCTATTTGTGCCATTTTTCTCTTTCTCTACCTTATTTTGGAGCAATTGAATAATTCTTATGATTCCATTTTATCTGTTTCACTGGGTTATTAGCTATAACTCTTTATTTCTTTAGTCATTGTTTTCAGGTTCATAGCATACATCCTTAACTAATCAGTCTGCCTTCAAGTGATATTATACTACTTCACATATACCATAAGAAACTGTACAATATATGCTAACACCTCTCCCTTCTAAATTTGTACATTGTCATACATTTCACCTTTATTATAAAGCCTATACTGCATTGTTATTGTTTTTGCTTAACCAGTTATTTTATTTAAGACAATTATCTTTTGAAGTGATTTAAGTAATAAGAAAACAGAGTGTCACCCAGGCAGTTACCATTTCCAGTCCTTTCTTTTTGTGTATACATCTACATTCCCGTCTATTATCATTTTCCCTCTGCTCGAAGGATGTCGTTTAACATATGTTGTAGTATAGGCCAGTTGGTAATGAATTTTTCAGTTTTTGTATGTCCAAAAACCCTTTATTTCACCCTTGTTTTGAGGGATATTTTTGCTGGGTATTAATTCTCAGTTGACTTTTTTTTCTGTTAGTATAGCTGTCTCTCAAACAATGCAGGGGTTAGGAGCACTGAGCCCCATACCCAGTCAAAATGCACCGTAACTTTTGACTCCTTGAAAACTTCACTACTCATTGCCTGGTTCAGAGCCTTCCTAGCAACAAACAGTTGATCAGCACATCTTTTGTATGTTATATGTATTATATACTGTATTCTTACAATAAAGTAAGCTAAAGAAAAGAAAATGTTATTAAGAAAATCATAAGGGGGCACCAGGGTGCCTCAGTCAGTTTAGTGTCCAGCTTCGGTTCGGGGCATGATCTCATGTCCCTGGGTTCGAGCCCTGCTTCGAGCTCTGTGCTAACAGCTCAGAGCCTGGAGCCTCCTTTGGATTCTGCATCTCCCCCTCTGTCTGCCCCTCCCCTGCTCAATCTCTGTCTCTCTCTGTCTCTCAAAAACAAAAACAAAAATGTTAAAAAAAATGTAAAAAAAAAAAAAGAGAAAGAAAGAAAATCATAAGGAAGATTAAATACCTTTACAGCACTATGTTCTTAAAAAAACAAATATAGGGGCACCTGGGTGGCTCAGTGGGTTAAGTGGCCAACTTCAGCTCAGGTCATAATCTCACAGTCTGTGAGTTCGAGCCCCGCATCGGTCTCTGTACTGACAGCTCAGAACCTGGAGCCTGCTTCGGATTCTATGTCTCCCTCTCTCTCTGCCCCTCCCCTGCTCATACTTTGTCTCTCCTGCTCTCAAAAATAAATAAAAAATTTAAAATATATATATATAATGGACCCACACAGTTCAAACCCATGTCGTTAAAGAGTCAACTGTCCTTTAAAAAGTACAGTTCTCTTTTCCCTTCCATTTTTTCTGATAAGTTTGCAATCATCCTTATTTTATTGATCCTTGTATGTAGCATGTCTTTTCTCCCCTGTCTACATTAGAGTTTTCTTTGTATCGCTGGTTTTGAAAAGTTTGATTCCTTTCCCAGGAATCACTACCCTTCTTTGTCCAATGTACAGTAACTTGCAAACCATCGTTTCAAATATGATATGGAAATTTTTAAGAACTTGATTTTGTTTTTAATATATGCATTCAAAGTTACTATTTGAAGAGAAGATCCCCTTCTTCTTTATTGCTATTTCCACTACATCCATTTCAGAAAGGCAATGGCTTTATTTTTTAATATATTGAATTACGGGTTTATGATTCTGTTACTGATCCATATTCACATTTGTCTGTCATGAAAAGTCAATCAGTTAAGCATATGTTTTGTTTATTAAAATATTCAAAATATTTTTGAATTTTAAATATTTAAATATATTTTAAAAATAAATATTTTAACTATTTTTAAAATTTTATAATTTTAAATTATAAATCTGGCCCTCTACCTTTCTGCTATTCCCCAATAAACCCAACTCTCCCTCATTCCCTAGAGACCGAGATCTTTACAGTTGGATTGCTCGTTGAAAGTTCGTGGCCACCTTATGTTTACCCCCACTTCTACAAGCCAAGATAAATAAATTCTCTAATATCAGATTTTCATTTTCTTCACATAGAGAGGAATTCTCAAAGCACTCTTGGTATTTCTTTTATTACAATGATCAAATTATATTTAAAGATTTCCACTTGGGTTTGGTGACATCTCATATACCGTCAAAAAATATGAATGAGGTATAACTTGTGTCTTAAAAGGTATAATGGTATAATAATCATAGCCAGCCAGTATTAATGCTGACAAACACTAAGGAAACGTATGTTGACATTTGATAATAAAAAAAAAAAATAAGGTAGCATTAGAAACTTAGTTTCCAAATACCTGCTACTCATTCATATATATGTACTATAATAGTTGCTATATCTGTGTTGTTACAGAATAGAATTACTGATAACTATTTTTTTTCTTTTGGTATAGATGCTTATCTCCTCCCTTTTGCAACCCCCCCCTCCCCCAGGATTCTTACTTGAGGGTACTTGGGAATGCCTATTTTGTTTCAAGTTCCCTTGGTGATTCTGATGTACAACCAGGAAATTATTGCTTTATCTAACATTACTGGGAAGTCACCATTTCATAGAAACATTATTAAATGACTGAAATACCTTTAAGCACCATTTAAACAAAATTTTAAAAATTTGGTGGATACCTTTCTAAAATATTTTTTATGCATCCCTACCTTCTAAAATCGTGTACTGCACTTAATTCAACCTTCCTTGGTGAGTGGAGACTGGGATGCCCATTTGAATAAGCATCAGTTACTGTGCAGTGACGCCTTTTGGCACAACACTGTTTACCTCTACACGGTTTGGCCCATGTTGAAATGGGCTAATATCTGTTGGTCTTCCTGCCTTTCTTACTTCAGCCTGTCAGCTTTTACTTTTTGCTGATGATTGTACGTCTGATTGAAGCACTCTTTCTAATGTATCACTTAAAGCGAGTGAAGGGCTTAACCAGAAGGGCAAGGTTATTAGAGGTGTAGCTAAAATAAAATTTGGGGAAGGTGGCTGTCCTCTCATGGGACAGTGCACATGGACATGACATTCACAGTATCTGAAGCAGCCCTTGGTAAGCCTGTGGACTGCCTTGGCACTGAAGGGGTTTCTTTTATGTATAGAAAACACATCATTTAGCGTCTCTGAAATTTCTAATTTAACATATGGGGTCACATCTGTTAAAGGATTATTAGTCTAGAAAGGGAGTGATGTATAATTTATTAAAATAACTCTGTGGGGAGATAGCGGACTACATTTAATAAACTGGAATACTCGCTGGCTCCATCGAAGGCTCCCAACGGAATCCCGCATCATTCCAATAGAGGGGGCAGAGGCAAACAATTGGCCTTTATGTAATGTTTACTGTGTTGTAGTACTTAGTGTCTCTCGGCTGAAAAATATTTATGTTAACTGTTCGGTTTAAGCTCTGACTGTTGAACCCCTACTGCTCTATAGTTGATATTTACTTCCGAGGACAACAAGAGAACATTATTCCTTAGCCATAGGAGGCAACAGAAGGGTGGACCATTCTTCTGCCCTCTACTCTGCAGTGAAGGCTGGGAGGTAAGAGAATCTCCCCAGAGTTGCCCAGATTGACCTCTTCTCTCAGGACCGTAGACCTACAAGGCAGACAGTAATAGAGGAAACAGGCTCAGAGGGGAAGGTTCCTTTTTGGATCAAACACATGAATGGTCCTGTCTCACAGTGATAATCCAGTGACTCCTGCCAGAAGCATCTCCATGGCCGACTGCTGATCGGGTTTCTCAACAGCAAACATGACTCTCTCTTGCTACGAAAGCAGCTTTATTTCAGACCCCCCTGTGAAGCAAAGCAATAGAATACTGAAGGGGCGGGAGAGTTGTCCCTTCTTCCTCTTTAGGTTCTTCGTGTGGTCTAATAATTAAATGGGCACAGGAGAGACTAACAGGAGAAAAAAGTTTAATAACATGTATACTTTCTGGATACATGGGTTAGACCCTGGAAAACTGAGCAACTCTCTAAAATGACTGAAACCATCGCTTTAAATGCCATCTTCACCTAAAGGTGAAAGGTGGTGGGGTTGGGGGGGGTCAGTCATGGGAGCTTAGCAGGAAAACACAATAAGCAAGTGTCAGGTTGTTATTAGACTCAAGTTCGGGCTTTCTCCATTGGCAAGAGTTTCTGCACATCGAGTCATCCCTCCTTCCTGAGAGGGAAAGATACCCTTAAAGACAGAGAGGGAGACACCCTTCAAAATGGCTATCTCTCTTAAAATATGAACGTCTCTTATAAAAGGGTAACTTGTACTCAATTTTCGGAGCTTCTCTTGTGCCTACAATTTCTTAAAAATAACCAGCCTAAAATAAACCACATGCCAAAGAGGCATGTCTGGGGGCATATCTAGGGCAAAATTTGCTCCCCTAAAATACCTTGCACAATTCACACTTTTAGATGAAAGGGAAGGAACTGGTGCTCCTGCTGTCCTCCCCCTGCCTCTGCCCTGGGGGAACACTGGGATGCACGAATGCCGCTTGCTTTCCCTACACCCAGCAGAAAGAATCCCATCAAAATTCCCAGTGCTGGATTCTTCACATCTTGAGTGCTTTGCTGCATTGTTTCTTTCTTTTTCATCATTTGCTTAATTTATAGATTTACCTCAATGCCAGACAAATTTAGAGATTTTTTTTTTCTTATATTGAAATCTGTCGTTGATTTTAAAAAGAAAGGCAAAATGGGGCACTTGGGGGGCTCAGTTGGTTAAGCCTCCGATCCTTGATTTCAGCTCAGGTCATGGTCCCATGGTTTGTGGGATCGAGCCCCATGTCAGGCTCCGTTCTGTGAACACAGAACCTGCCTGGGATTCTCTCTCTCCCTCTATCTCTGTCCCTTCCCCCCGGCTCTCCCTTAAATAAATAAACTTAAAAAAAAAAAAAAGAAAAGCAGAATTAATATTCTAATATAGGAAGATTAAAATCTGGAATGGGGTCTGTCTTAGGTTAACTGTTAATTAACATGAATAATCTTGCAATAAAATATTACACGATTATTTTAGCTTCAAGCTGCTTTTCGGAGAGAGAGAGCACATTTTTCTTCAGTGTCTTATTTTGGTCTTGCTCTTCCTTCCTTTAAAATAGTTTTGCTTTTTAGATATTCCTCATCATATCCCACCTTGGGATACCTATAAGAAAAAGCAGTCTTTCCTATTTTAGGTGACTCAGCTTGGAGACACACACCACGATCTGGGGAATGCGGGAAGTGTAGTGTGGCCCCCGCAGGTCCTTAGTCCTTTGCCGACTCCGAAAATACAAACTGGATACAGATACAGTGTAGCAGAGTTATTAGTTGCCCAAGATCTCTGTCAGGGAAATGGTTGACTGTAGAGCAAATCTGGTATCTCAAAATAAATGAATAAAAATAATTCCTGACATCGTTTGCTACTAAGGTGCTGGGGAAGAGCAGGTTTTCCTCTCTCCGAGTCTCTTCCAGCTGGACCGAGACGTAAATGGACATGAGACAGATTATCCAGAGAAAAACTCCTTCAGTGCTGCACGTGCAGGGCCTTCACAGACACAAAACTCCCAGGACGTTCAGGCAGCAAAGGCTTACCTGACTTCTGGAGCTAGGGTGCTAAGACCCCCAAGGAAGAGATCTGGGGGTACAATCAGGAAGAAGGCCATCTGCAGGAAGGTGAGAGGAGATGTTTGGAAAACAAAGGCTGCCCCATAAAAGCTGCCCTGTTATGCCAGTAAGTTTCTTAGGTGAAAAGGAATCTCTCTCCCTGATGCAGGCTTCCCTTTCCAATGTAAATTTCGGCCATTGAGGGAGGGGTAAAGACCTTTTCCTGAATCTGCTGGGTTTTGATTGCTTTTCCGCTCCAAATAATCTTCATGCCAAAGTGGCCGCTCTTGGAGTGGCCTGCCCTTGGCCCCTACAACAAGGTATGTCCATACACATATCCCATTGAATTAAAGAACAGAATTTTAAGACATGAAAATAGGGTATTATAGATTAAGTCATGGTTAACATTGATGTTTTATGCTCCTTTATGGTTGGTAGATGAGGGTTAGATATTATGCCAGTTTCATGGAAGCAAAATTAAGCAAGTCACCGAAGAAGGGCAAAACTGAAGCCCGAGCTCTGGCCTCCAGTCTCCGTACACCGCGGTCATCCTCCCGAGCCATGGTGTCTGTGCGTAACGTGTAAACCCTGGATCTTCGAGACACGAAAGGAAAATTACTGTGGTTCTTTACCTTTATCCTTCAAGACAAGTAGTACAAAGTTCAACTTACTTCTTTACTCTGCATGGGGGCCAAGAGCAAGCTGCCCCAAAATGGGCTGTTATGCCCAGAATTCGGGGACCCCAAAAACCACGAGGGAGCCGAGTCCGATGCAAGAACAAAGAGCCTTTATTCGAGCTACCTTGAGCTCAACTTGAGCTCAATCTCCTTCCCGCACCGACGCAGCGGTGGGTCGAGAGAGAGAGAGAGAGAGAGAGAGAGAGAGAGAGAGAGAGAGATCCAAAAACACAATAATTTTAAAGGGGTCTAGGGGCAGTGGGAGGGGTGATGGTCGTGACCCTAGCCAATTGGCTGAGGAAGGGTCAAGGGTCCTGTTCCATAGGTCAAGCTTCTGCACAGGCGCTGAGGACTCAAGGTGGAGGACTCGGAACGCAATGGAGTCAGTCCCAGTTTGCCCTTAAGCAAAATGGAATCAGTTCCGATTTGCCCTTACAGGGCCATTTTGGCATGAAGGTTATTTTGCACCGAAAGCAATTTAGATCTTGTGGGGTCAAGACAAACTTTTGCTTTTCTCTCAATTACATAGAAGAATAGAAGAATCTAAATTGGGGGTCTTTCTCAGAATAAGAGTTATCACCAGGGGTAAATTTTATCTGAGTGACCCACCCTTGTGGCAGGGCAAACATCTAATGACCAAATATTTGCTCTCCTCATTATTGCCCTGCGAATTGCATTTCATCCTGTGAAGTCTCAGACTCCTACCTCCTTCTTAGTTGACATATGTTTATCTCATTTTGCCTCACTGTCTTTGGAATTTCTACATCTTTAGTAGATTCCTTGTACATATGAAATTAAATTTGATTTTCTCCTGTTAATCTGTTTCATGCCAATTTGATTTTTAGTCCAACTAGAAGCACCTTGAAGGTATCAGGAATTCTTCCTGTCTGACAACATGATACACTAATATTTAATTCTACTCTCTCATCACTCTCAAAACCCTTAGAAACCTCCTAGTTTCTTAACTTTTGGGCCAGATGCAAGAGATACAGCAAAATGGTCAAAAGCATAGACATTGCAGTTGAGATAACCCCAAGAAGCAATCTTGGTTTCTGCTGTTTACCGTTTGCACAGCCTGGGTGAGTCACAGATGTCTAGCGGAGTAAATGTTCAGTAAATGTCAACTATTATTATCAGCAAACAATTTGATAAGGCGTTAAGCAGTGACTCAGAACATGAAAGCAAGATCCTTCGTAAACTTATAGTCTACTAAAATTAGCTGAATTTGGCAGTCCGAGAACTTACCGGTTAGTTGTGTTGGGGAGGAAGAATTTCTCTGTCTTTCAAGGTCCTTCTAGCCAGAATGAGAATCAAATTTGGCATGAGGCAGATTAACGGGAGAAAATCAAATTTAATTTTGTGCCAATGGGAATCCATACAGACATGGAAATTGTAGACAGTCAACAGGTCATTTTGAAGTAAGGAGAGGGGGATAGGAATCTGGGACTTCCAAGGAAAGGAATGCAATTCAGGAGAAGATGAGAAAGAGTAAATGTTTGGTAGACACATGTTTGCCATTTGAAACAATGGGAGCTACAGAACTTTAATCAAACAGGCCTTAGCCGGGTTCCTCCCTGTCTACCTGCCTACTTCATATCGTGACGTAGTTCTCCACGGAGGTAGCGCTCTTCCTGGAGCGAGTCCTCTAACCAGATTCTTCACAGCAGCTGTCAGGGAGGTAAAGAGCTTTTCCTGAATCTGCTGGGTTTTGATGACTTTTAACTGGAAAAAATCTTCATGCCGAAGTGGCCCGTCTTGGAGCAGCCTGCCCTTGGCCCCTGCAGTTGTGCCTAGTATTCTGCCACTTGTGTTCTAAATTGATGAGTATACTGAAAAATAAGGATGGAATGAGACATAGGAATTAAATATCAGGGTTCGCGATAATTTTTCAGGGAGGATTGACTTGCATATGCCTTGTTTCTTTGTCTTATCTTTTCCCCTCTGTTCCCCTCCGCTGTCGTCCTTTGATACTTTTTGGATCAGACCTTCCCTTTTTAAAGCAAGTTGCTCTCAGTTCGTTCTCTTCTTGGTTGCTTGTGATTTGCTGATTTTTTTTTTTTAAAGCTGATTTGCCTGAGTTACAGACTGACGTTGTCCCACCCCCTTCCAGAATGTCTTGATTCCTTCGTGCTCACATATGTCCGGAAACATTTGTCAAGGACTCTCTCCATAGGGCAGGCCATGTGCTAAATGCTGGAAATAAGTTACAAGTAACACACAGTTCTTTCTCACACAAATTAAGAATCCAGCAAGGGTTGGGAGTCTTGGTAGGAAGAGGAGAGGGTGAGCGTGCACAAGCTAAATATACAGCCAACTTAAACACAGCCTGAAAAGTTTACTATTTCTAGAAACAAAATGCTCTATGAGCACAAAAGAGAGGGGTATTTTTTTTTTTTTTTGCATGATGAAATATTAGATGACTAAATAGAGGGACTGGCATTGAAACTAGGTCTTGAAAGTTGAAGTGCAGAATATTGTTCGGTAGAAACAGAGGGAAGTATTTTCCAGACAAAACACCATGAGAAGAGTCACAGAGGCGTCAAAGTTCATGCCATATTTTAGAGGCTATGTCATGGAAACAAAAAGCACTTTACAGGTACAGAACAAGAGAGGAAAACAGAGACTAGGGGACAGTTTGTGAAAGGCAGTAAACTTGGTGCAAGGAAGTAGTGGACATTATTTCCCTTGAATAAAGGAAGCATTTGGGCGGTTTTGACTTAGTGGGAAAACTTCTCATTGTTTTTCTCTCTCTGCCTCAGAATGCTCTTAACTGAAGGTCCTTACTTAGCATACAAAATTGCATCAAACACAAAATGACAGCCCAGGACAAGAACAGAGGCCATGGCCTTCAGCGTGGCATCCCTCGGCGTTCAGAATCCCTTGTCTGGGTCGGGGTAGGGAGTTACGGTTGTACACTTTGTGTCTTGCATACTTCCTAAAGCCCAATTCTTGCGATGCCACTGCCATTTTATCGTTGGGGTGTACATCCTCTCTCAACAACCTTATACTCCATGCACTTTGGGCCTCTGCTGGCTCTTAAAGCAGGCTCAGCATCACTAAGGCCAGATCCTCAAGTGAGGGGAGAGAGCAAGTCTGTGCCCACAGTCCCTGAACATATATCTACCTTCTGCTTCCCATAATAAGAACATTCACAACGATGGTACCAAACACTACCATCCAAGCAGAAGGTGCTTGGCCTTTCCCTTCCAAGAAAAATAACTAATGATGAAGGTACAGGTCCCCAGTTGTAAATGAATTACAAAACAGATATCTTTCCTCCACCCAGAGTAATGCTCCCACTGCCTGGGTACACTTGAAGTCTAAGGTTCCCCAGGAAGCTCTCCCTTCTGCCTCCCAGATAGATTAGCACCACTCCTGATCCATCCTTAAACTCTTCCTCTGAAGGTTAATTATCCATTTACATCTTTCTTCTCAATACAACTGTGACCTCCTCGAGAAGATTCCGTTGAATTCCCAGCACCTACCACAGTCCTTGGAACATAGAGGCATTTTAGCAAATAGTTGAAAGAACAAACCAGTCAGTGAAGAAGGTTGGTCTCCATCCAGAGGCCTTGGGCTCTCTCCATTGTGTTCAAACACCGAAGAATAGCAGCATTCTGATGTAGTTCAAGAGTAGTCAAAAATTCTTTTCAATATGTTTTTTTTTTTTAATTTTTTAAAGAGTAGAATGCTTTGAGGGTGGAATGAATGGTAAGAAAGAGAGGCGGGCAATCAGGATTTAAAAAGGTAGCTGGGATATTAAATAAGAAGAATATATAGATGCATCAAGGGCCTCATTAGGTCTGGAGGAGCACTTTTTTTTTATTTATTTATTTTTTTTTGTACAGGAAGAAGCCTCTAAATTATGGTTGAGTTTGAACTACCTCTCAGTAGATTCATGGCAAGGGGGGGGCTCAAATTCAGATTCAACTTTATTTTTATTTTGACAAGTATTATATTTTCATGCCCAAATGCTTTTCATCCTGTTGTGCATATGATAAGAATCCTTACTGAGAACACATAGCTTGTCTCCTCCTTTTAACGTTTTCACGAAGGCTGTATTGAGACATGATTTACATGTGGTTAAGTCCAAACCGTATATATCCAAGCGTGCAGGGATGAGTTTTGACGTATGCATAGACTTCTAGATACAGTACATCCACCGCACTTAAGGTGCACAATGCCGTAACCCCCAAATTCTCTCGTACCCTTTGCAGTCAACCCCTTTACCCATTCCCAGCCTCTGGAGTCACTTACCTGGTTTCTTTCTTTGCAGTTTTCACTTTTCCAAAATGCAGTATAAAGGGAATCATCCAGTCAGTAGCCATTTGAATTTGGCCTCTTTTACTTAACATGATACATTCATTTTGAGAGGCATTGTGCATGTTATGGCTTGGTATGGAGCGGTGGTCCGTTGTGTTACTATGCCCCAGATCGTCCGTTCCCTGGTTGGTGGACATTTGGTTTTTTCTACTCTTCGGCTTTTACGAACAATGCTGCAGTGAATATACACATACAAGGCTTCGTGTGGACCTGTGTTTTCATTTCTCCTGGCTAGGTAACCAGGATGAGAGGGCTAGTATGACATTCTGAGGAATTTCCTTTTTATTGTGTGTGTCAGGGATCCATGGGTGTATTTAAACAGTGGGAGACATGGACAGAAAGATCCTGGGGACGGTGTAGAGCATGGGGACAGACTGGAAGCAGGGAGACTGGTTAGGAAGTTGTTGCTTTTCTGTCTACCGTGTGGCAGACAGTCGCCATTTCCGTCACTCTTTTTTAACGGAATGGGTTTAGAAGACAAAATTATACAAAGAGTCTGTGTCTGTTTTTCTTGGTGGTCAGATTCTACCCATGCACCATAATATAAAAACATCTTCACTTGTGGAGCAAGTGGAAATGGAAAGGGAATCAACATTAATTTGTATGTAATCTAAGTATGTATTGCTACGGGCTTTTTTTCATACTCTTCATTATTCTTTTATTTTTCTTCTTTTTCTTCTTATATCTTCTTAACATTTCAACCATGGCATGGCTGGGGAGCTAAGAATTTGAAAGCAACTGAAATGCAATTTTTTTCCTTCTCAGTGGTTTTGGAAGAAGATAAAATACTTGCAATGCAGTGATTATTTTTATACAAAGTTTAATATAGCATAAATAGCTTCCTTCTAAACCATTTGATTTTAAGTCCATGTTCAACAAAATTAACACTTCATTCCAGTACCTTCTAGGTCTACTCTGAAAGGTTATTAACGTGATTTCAATCAACTGAAAATTAAAAGCACAGGATTTCCAGGGTGCCTGGGTGGCTCAGTCAGTTAAGCATCTGACATCGGCTCAAGTCATGATCTCGCGGTCTGTTGAGATTGAACCCTGCAGTCAGGCTCTGTGCTGACAGCTCGGAACCTGGAGCCTGCTTTGGATTCTGTGTCTTCTCTCTCTGCCCCTCCCCTGCTCATGCTCTGTCTTTCTCTGTCTCGAAAATAAATAAACATTATAAAAAAAATTTTTTTTAAAGCACAGGATCTCCAAGTTCAAAGAGACCTGAACACAGCTAGCCCAAGTGACTCATTTGTAGGCGAGAACATTGAGGCCGAAAGCACCTGCCAGCCTGGTCCCATCGCCGACCATGAGCACTCACCGTCGTTTCTGTGGCTTGGCCATGTGCCTCCCCGTAACAAGAAGGAAGAGAATCGAGAAAATTGCCTCAGGCTTCTTATACATTTAAAAATAAAAATAGCCATGATAGGACAAGACTTGAATTTCAAAGAGAAGCCAAATAGGAACTATTATATTTGAAGATATATGAAAAGAAATATGTTAAGGTTTTTAATATTTTGTCTATTTTTGTGATGGTATTGGGATATTTTGTCACTGAGATACAGCATCGCTGTTTCACAAGCGTATTATTTTCCTGTTGGCTGTGTCGATGTCCTGAGCTGCCAGTAGTTTATTTCTCGTCTTCTGGATAAGTCTCGTGTTCACTTTATAAAACGGGAGACAGATTTGGGGAAACCGGTGACACCAGCAGTCGGGTACACCCTGGGCTTTCTCGGTCCCCCTGGCATTCTGCCAACAGACACTTCTGCAAAACCAAAATGAGCAACCGAGAGACTTAAGTCAGTCCTGCGACGACAAGACAGTAACTCGCCACTGTGAATTCACCTGTGAGTCAGACGTCACTTTGTTTTCCGTATCTTAGCGTGTATGCTAACGTGGAGTGGCACGCAGCCGGAAATGCCCTTTATTCCCTATTTTGTCAGTCTCTGCTTTAGCCATTTATATTTTTTAACAATAGGGGTCCTGAGGGTTCAGGGAGCGGGGGAGAGAAAGAAGGAATAAACAAAGAAAAGAGCGTAACATTTTTTTTAAACGCACAAGGAATGAAAGAAAGGAGAGACGATCGCAGTGTCTGCTGTTTTGCTGAGGAAGACCGAACTGAAGGGCGGGCAGGGTGAGCAGGAATGTGCGTTTGTTAGGAAGGGACCCCGGAACGAGACACGCCTTCCCACTTCGGGCAGCGTGGGACAGCCCTGGCTCCCCCATGCGGGGCTTTCCCTGTGAGACCGCGGCCGCCCCAGATGTGCTCCTGGGAGGAAGGGGAGGGGCGGGACTGAGTCACACAAGCTTGTCACATCCCCCAACCCAGTGAGCAGATCAGTCACACCACCTCCCCCGTGGGGAGAGGCTAAGAGGCTTTAGGAAACGCCCTTCCCTTTGGAAGCCATGTGAGTGGAAACCATCCCGCCCGTGTGGATGAGAGAGGGGAGGTGTCAACGGACTACCCCTTTTGGAACCTCGGTGACACGTCCGTGGAGTTAAATTCCCTGCGTGTGGGAGGTCGAGAGGGTAAAAGGAGATATGTGTTGAGCACCCAGCGTGGAGACTGGCCCAGAGGGAACGCTAAAAATAAAACGGTAGCGATTCCTTTCAGTCTTTGCACGAATCCACACGTTCCTTCGTTGCCCTGTTTTGTTTGCCATCTCTAACCGGTTTTGTGGTTTGGACAGCCAGATGGACACGGTACCACCCTCTGAGAGAGGGCAGGCGTGAGAAAGAGCAGACGAGTGAGCAAGAGCGCCCTCGATTTCTTAGGTACGGAGCTGAGGCGTCTTCTGTGTCCTAAATCACAGACACATGAACTTACGAGTTTTGTAATGCCGAAGAGGGGCGCCTGGGCGGCTTAGTCGGTGAGCGTCCGGCTCTTGATTTCAGCTCAGGTCGTGGTCTCACAGTTCCTGAGATCGACCCCAGGTCGGGCTCTGCACTGACAGAGCGGAGCTTGCTTGGGATTCTCTCTCTCCCTCTCTCGGCCCCTCCCCGCTCATGCTCTCTCTTTCACTCTCTCTCAACATAAATAAATAAACATGAAAAAATTGTTTTTCAAAATGAAAAGAAAATTAACTAATTAATTTGTCATTCTGTTTGGAATTTAAAGTGTTAGAGAAAGCCCAGTACAGGGCTGAAGACTGACCCTAAAGAGCACAACATCCCAGGGACCAGCAGGGGGCAGGAGCCACAGAGGAGCTGGGCAGGGGGGAGGGACACAGAGTCCAGAGGAGAACAAGGAAAACTAGGAAAGCGGACAACACAGAACGAAGTCAAGGAGAGGGATCTTTCAGGAAGGAGGGAAGAGTCAGCTGTGCCAGAGGCTGCAGAGACGTCACATAAGAGAGGGAGAAGGAGGAAGAAATGGATTCGCAGAGGCGGCCGTAGGCATTATTAGCTGTCAACGGAGCACTTAATGTATGCCAGGCACTCTGCTTTTTCTCATGTGCAATACCGACTTAATTCTCAAAAATGCTACCCCCACTTTACAGATTAGGGAAGTAAGAGCCAGAAGAGTTTTCCTACCAGCTTGGCTTAGGTCACAGAGCATGGAAGTCCCAGAGTTGGGACTCAGACCCCTGCCATCTGACGCTTAGCCGCTGAGCTCCCCTTCCTTCCAGAAGACTTGCTTTTGCTCCGTGTTGGGTGAGGAAGCCAGAGCACTGAGTTGAGGAGCCAGGAGTGGGGCTGAGTAAGAGAGAATGGCAGGTAGGTGAGGGTAGCCTGAGGTTTGTCTTGGCTGCTGTTGGTTTGCTTTCAGACAGTGAAGACTTCAGCATTATTAAATGACAGGAGATGCTGGGAACAGGGCCAGTGAGTGAGGAGACAATTAAAAGATGTAGAAGGCAGAAGACAGGTGTGTGCACAGAGGGGAGGGATCTTAAAAAGGAGAGCCCTCCTCCTCTGTGACAGGAGGGAGCAGAAGCAATTGGATGCATAGGTTCAGTGTCAAAACATTAAAGAACTTCTCTTCCGATTGTTCACATTCTGTGTGTCCCACGGTCCCTGCTACCAACCCCCTTTTCTACCTGGAGCATCCCGCTTACCCTTCAAGGTCCTGCCCTTGTCACTCTCCTGAGCCCACAGGACGGTCGGGCTGTAGGCCTCAGGGACCATCCCATCCATCCACCCCACGGGCACCACCAGGCGTGCACCAGCAGGACCCGTCCCCCACCTGCTGGACGTGACTTCGCGCCAAGCGAGCGTGGATCAGTTCAGTTTGCATCTAAGACACGGCGCCCCTCTGCGGGAGCTTACGGTTTGGAAAAGGACTAAGTGACAAATGATTACGATACCAGTCAGATGCGGGTAGGGGGGCCAGATAGCTCAGTCAGTGAAGTGTCCAGCTCTTGATCTCGGCTCAGGTCTTGATCTCAGGGTCATGAGTTCAAGCCCCGCGTTGGGCTCCACGCTGGGCGTGAAGTTTAAAAAACAAATCTGAAAATAATACAAGTCATATGTGAGAAGGACCGTGGAAGAGAGAGATGCAGGGTGCTGTGGCCGGTAACCCAGAGGGGACATGAAGTTTGGAAGGCAGAACTTAGCACTGATGTGGGTGACATCTGGAGAAACTTTATGAAGAGCGTAGTTTAGAGCTGTTTGTTGAAGGATGAGCATATTTTCAACCGGCAGAGGTAAAGTATAGGCCATTTTACTTAGAGAAAGTAGTATCAGAAATGGCACAGAGCTTACTTGGGGAACGCGGGACGGTCCTGTTTGGCTGAAGTGTGTAACATAGCTGGAGGCATATCCGCGATGCGACGGAGTGAGCACTAGACTATGAAATTCTGTTAGAGTTGACTCCCTTGAGATTTCCCAAGGACTTTCCCGATTTTGTTTATCTGATCAGAAACGTTGTTTGGAAATACTCAAAAGTTGTTTTAAGCAGTCTTTTGTGCTTCGCCAAAAAGTTGATAATAAGAGTTTCTAAATCACACCTCCCGTTTTGATTCCGGAAACGAGGCCGGTATCCCTTGTGAGTTTCAGGATACCAGTACCCGCCCAGTCTCCCAAGAACACCTGCGAGCATTAAAGTCAGGGGCGGTGGTATCTCCCTTGGCTGCTGCTGACTGTGCCGTACTAGGGATGGTGGGAAGAGGCGAGCTGCTGGGAGTGTGTGTGCCCCCGCAGCTATAGGTTTCTCATTACTTGTAAATCACTAGTCTTAATAATTATTTCTAGACAAAAAAATATATATATATACAAAATAAAACCTCTTTTTTCTTTCAGTTAAGAAAAAGAAGCCTAAACTATTAAATAAATTTGATAAGACTATTAAAGCTGAACTTGATGCTGCAGAAAAACTTCGTAAAAGGGTATGTTGATGTTTTTGTCTGGTGGAGAAATGTGCAATGAAAATAAATTCAGGCATTACTCTTGAATTGTTTAATAATAATCATAGAAACAGCCTTTGAATAGAGTGGATTTTTCCCCAAGAACATCAGCATTCCACGTGAAATGAATCAAGTAGAATGAAGAATTGAACCATATGGCCAAATAGAAGTAGAACTAACATTTAGGTCGGCTAACCTGAGGACAGCCTACCTCCGCCACTTGCTAGTTGTGTGGCTTTGGACAAAACACCTGGCCATTCTGAGCCCCGGGTTCCTTATTTTAAAAAATGAGAATAGTAAGTACTCTTCCTAAAAGTTTTTAATTGTATAGCATCTCAATGCAAAAAGAAAAAGTAAGTTAGTCCAGTACTCTTAGGGTAGTTACTGTTGAGTGAAATGACATTCGGTTTAACATCCTTCTCACTTGGGGTTAATCTCATGCACCTGCAGTTCTCAGGGAGACTATTATGTAGTTTGTGTTACCAGTTCATTTGAAATATTACTTGAATTTGTTTCCAGATATTGCAGTTAAAGGAGTTGACACTAGACTGAAGTTACTTGTTCTCTCAGTCATATTCTTTATCTAATTATCAGGTCAAACACTTATGATAATGCATTTAATAACACCTTCACTTAATCATCTACTTGTTTGCCAGGGAAATCGCTCTTTCTCTACTCCGTACATGAATTACACTTTGTGTAATGATCATCAGTTTTCCCGTAAATGCTTTTTTATCAAGTAGACATTGGCTGCAAAGATGGGACGGGGGGGCTGTAAGTAAATGAGCAACAGCAAAACCACACAAGTTAGGAACTGAAGCGGTACAAGCGTGTGCTTCCCATATACGTATCGGAAATGCACCAGTAAGCACGGAGACTTCTGTAACTAGTATTAGACAAGGTTCCTGAGCCAAGGCGGACTTACCCTCCTCAGCAGCCAATAAACATGTAGTCACGCCAAAGAATACAGCAACAAAGTTGTTCACCGCCCTTAAGTCTAACCACTGGAATGATTTCGGAGTCTGTCTTGTGTAGCTTTACCAAAAGAAGCCGTCTACTATTCGTAGGAAATTTGCATTTCTTAATAGAAATGAAGTGGGAATCTTCTTTTTCTGTCACTTTCCTCGGCATTCTCCACTCGCTCTTGACTAAATGCCATGTGTGAAAATGTGAGGTGCCTGTTTCACAGGTGACTCTTGGGATAAAGAGCAAATGAACAACTTTAGAGAAAGATTTTTATGTAATTCTAATGAATGGTAAAGGGCTCTGTTACAAAGGGGCAGATAAGTCAACGGGACATGAAAGTGCTGGAACAGTCCCTGGGGTATTCTCTAGTTCTTGCTTATTTGGATAAATTATCATTCATTCCTCAAGAAGCACTCTGAGTTTCTAACAGACTAAATAAAGGAGAAAGAAGTAGCTACAATTCTTTGCTTCTGAAATAGCAGGGAGCCATATTATTGGCTGAATTAGCAGCATAATTCTTTAAGGTTATTTTTATGGCTGGTATTTTCAAATAATGTGACTGGCCATCCTGGAGTAGCCCATGCTGAGGTACGTCCTAGACAGAGGAGGTCCAGTCTGGCTTTACCTACTACGCTACATGGAGTGCGAGGTCACTTTATTTTTCCACCCACAGGGTACAGATCAGATCATATTCCAGTCATCTAGCTTTCCGAAGTAGTGGGTATTGCTTAAAACTCTTCCTTACCCCTAGAAAAAAGGATTCAAAGTGATATTCTGAAAGATTCTTTTATTTGCTGGTGTCATTTATTATCATTGTATTTTAAGTGAAAACAGAGAGGGAGAATGGAAAACGTAGGAAGGCCAGAGTACAGCCAACACATGAAGGTTTACGTTGCAGGCTCCGAATGGTGCTTGTGATGAAGGAAGTGCACTGTAGGCAGAACTCAAGGGAATAGCATCGTCCTGTCAGATTGATGGTGTTCATCAGAGCGGCCGTCCTCTACCAAGTCCAGAGAGAAGCGTTCTGCCGCGGATCTTCATAAAGGGTACACTGATGGATGGCACAGCTTCCTCCCTGACATCACACCAGCGGATTCTACCGTACGTCAGCGGGGGTGTGTCTTAATGTCCTTCAGCACGGCCCACCGGCCTCCTGCCAACACAGCGGGGCCCAAGTACCTGTCTCTCCAATGAACTGTCTTGGTCCTAGGAGAAAATGCAAGCCACGTTGAAAGAGATGATTTTTAGACAGTTCTTCACAAGTATTGTATCTTTCTTGCGAGTTTGTAAATAAGAATTGTATAATAGTAGTTGTTGCTATGCCATCTAGTAAGATTCTGGGAAAGGGAAATTCCTTCAGACCAAAAGCAAACACATTGACTTTGTGAGCCCGCCAAGGTGAGAGCAGGGCCCTCACAGCAAGGCAGCACCGTCTCTGTCTTAAGGGAGTTGGAAGGATGCCTAGGTCAGGCCAAAACATTCCATTATTTTTATAGCCTGGATGGCCGACAAAGGGAGTATCTAGAAGGAGCAAACTACTTTAGCCAATTTGTTACGAATGTTGTTATTCCTATGTTTTAAGTCATAATGGTGTGCTTAGCATGATTTTCACAAAAATAGCCTCAACATTTGCAATTTGAGTTACATAAAGCATGTGGTAAAGCTAAAAGTAGTCCCCCCAAAAGATACCCGCGTCCTAATCCCTATAAGCATTAGTGTATTTAGAGAAAAGGTCTTTGCAGATATGATTAAGTTAAGGGTCTCGAACCAGGGAGATTATTCTGGGTTACCCAGTTGGGCCCCAGATGCAACCACAGGGCTCGGAGGAAGAGCAGAGCACCGTAGAGAAAGGTGTATCGATGGTCTTCGGGAATACTCATACCAGTGGAAACAGAACGTTGATAGAAACAGAGATGTCAAAGGCACTTGTGGCCAGAGCCCAGAAGGATGAGGAACAGGTCATCGAAACCAGAGGAAAGGCATTCCTTGCGACAGCGTAGCAGGAAACCTAACTGATTGTATCTTACAGGCCCCGGCACAGCAACACTTGTAAGCCATCAACTTGGATAGTTAGCTGAGGAGATCTCCAAGCCAAGTGTCGAGGATGGGCCTCGTTTCTTTTTTGTGGCTTCTCGTAAAATATAAGAGGAATGTGACAATTAAGGAAGGAACTGTTAGAGAAAAAGAGCCAGGACGTGGTAATTTGGGGACATTTCTTTGTCTGTCCGGATTGCAGAAGATGCTACAAGTAGCAAGTTCATTGTTAAGGAAGGGTAGTCTAGAGAGAAAGCCGAGGGCGTGCTGGACATCCTTTTCCTGAAGAGAGTGGATATGCGACCCTTAGATCTACTCAGCCATTTGGCAGAAGCCAGGACTAGAGATGGGGTCGCCCCGGGAAGGTCTGCGGCCGTGACTCTCGTCTAATGGTGTGAATCCCCGTGGCGTACACAGAAATCCACAAGGTTTTTGAGAATCTTCTACCAGGAGAAGGACTGCCACCTTGGCCTGAAAGAGACAGAGGACAAACTGAAAGAAGGCTGGCAGATCCCTCAAATCCTACAGGCAAGAAACAGGCTGATAACACTAATCCCCCTTTCGATAGAAAGGAAAGATAACTCCAAGGGCTGACTCTTGGACCCAGAGGCCAGAGACAAAGGCTCTGAAGCCGGAGCCAAGGACCCAGAAGGCAGAGCCTGAAGCCACAAACTTTCAGACCTAAGAATTTACCTGCCTATATTTTGAAATGACTTGGAATCAGTGATTCCTTTCTTCTTTCTTCTTCTTCTTCTTTTCTCCTCCTCCTCCTCCTCCTCCTCCTCCTTCTCTTCTTCTTTCTTCTTCTTCATACAGGGCAGTTAAAGAAAGTCACACAGGAAAAGATATTTACCATGAATTCTTCATCCCTTAAAAGTGGGTGGGGGAGGGATGAATAGGGGAGAAACTGAGGAATTTTAGGGCAGCGAAGCTAGTCTGTGTGATGCTATCGTGGTGGATACAGTCAGTACACATTTGTCCAAACGCACAGAATATACGACAGTGACCATGAACCCCACGGTGAACTGTGGGCTTCGGGCGATTTGATACGGTAGGTTCATCAGCTGTAACAGGTGTCCCTCCGTACTGCAGGATGTTAACCGTGGGGGGAGGTAACGGGTACATGGAAAACCTGTACTTTCTCTCAACTTTGCCGTGAGCCCAAAACTGCTCTTAAAAAATAAAATCTTTAAAGAAATTAACCTTGTGAGAGGACAGCGTATTTCAAAAAGCGATACAGTTTTTTCTGACGATAAATGTGACCCGGAGTATGTGTTCCTGGCTTGACCGATCTCTACGACCAAGTCCTCCTTGTCGGCCTTCACCTGCCCGAGGTCAGAGGCCTCTCTGGGATGGGCCCCGTTATCTCGTGCTGCACACACATTCCCCACACGCCACATGCTCCCCCTCCCCGGCTCTGTTGCCAGACTCAACAACCGTAAGAGCAGCCCTCATCCCCATTTTACAGGTGAGGCACCTGAGGCAGAGTCATAAGTAACTTGCCATAAGTCATACACCTTCCGAGTGGTGGAGACCGTTCTCTAATCAGTCAGTGTGGCTCTGGAGCCGGCACTCGTAGCCATGCCTACTGTGCATCTATTTCCTTCCCACTAAGCCCTCAGCACCGCTTCTGGGCATGTGAGAGGAACAGGAAACCTCTTTCTTCGAGAATGTCTACCTAAAGAAACGATCTTACATACCTTTAATATGGACGTCGCCAGACCTTTCCCTAGTCAAGTCTGTCAGAAGTCGGTATAAATAGCAGCTGGGTAGTATGTACAGTTTGCTTTGCACGGCCACATTGGAGAGGTAAACTTTGTTGTATGAAAACTCCCTCAGTGAACGTCAAAACATATAAACCACAGCAAGCATCCATTTATATGAGGAATGAAAGGGTTTACCAATTTATAGGGAGCTGAAGTGCCTGGAGAAGTTCATCTCAGAAAATCTATCTCTCTCCCATCATTCCCAGGATCCTCGGCCTGCACCCATCCATTAGAAACCAGGAGACATTTGTTTCGCCCCGCGAATGGCCGTGGATGGAGTGTGGGGGGAGAGGGTTCCTCACGCTCTGTTTCTTTGCCTGTGATGGTGGTCAGAGACCTATCACATCTTCTTAAGAGTCCCCATGCGCTCTGGGGAGGAGTCACGTGATTCAGAGTCAGTGAGTTTTCCCAGTCAACCAGATGGGCCAGTTCAGTCTTGTTGTGCAGTGGGTGACAGGTAACCGTCACCAAGTGGCCATCTCACCCTGCAGGTTGAGCCCCCACCCAACAGGCGCTGCAGACTCCTCACTGCAGACCCCAAGACATTCCAGCTGCCGGCAGTGTTTCCCCCGCAACTTAAAACCTAAATACTTTCTCCAAGAATATAGTCGGTGATTTTGTAATGGTGTTGCCTGGTGACAGATGGTAGCTACACTCGTGGTGAGCATAGCGTAACATAGAGTTGTGGAATCACTGTGTTGTACACATTGAACCCAATGTAACATTATGTGTCAACTTTACTTCAGGGAAAAAGAAAATGAAAAACTAATGCCCACAGGAACTGTGCATAGAGAGAGAAAATGCAATTTTTTTAAACAAAGACATAGTACATCATTTGCCAGGTTTCTGTTTTTTTAAAAAAAATAAAGTATATTTATGTTCATTTTCACTTGCCATACTTGTTAATGTTTTAAAAATCTTTGGTAACACTGTCTTTAGACTTAGAATGGAGTCCAGGCAATTTTGACAGCATTAGTTAATGAATATTAAAAAACCATGTTGAGGGTGCCCGGGTGACCCAGTCGGTAGAGCATTTGACCCTCGATCTCAGGGTCATGAGTTCAAGCCCCACACTGGGCATGAAACCTATTAAAAAAAAAAAAACAAATTGAATAACATTATGCATCTGAACTTACAGCATTTATGTGACTGCCTCTTCCTAACAGGGAAAAACTGAGGAAGCACTGAGTGCATTCCAAGAACTAGTTCGCAAATACCCCCAGAGTCCACGGGCGAGATACGGAAAGGCACAGGTATTCGAAACCCCTCTTCTGTGTGTTTTTGGTGTTTGTGTTCTGTGTAACGGATGCTTCACTGCCCACAATTTGCACTTCTCTCTTCTCTTCTAACTTATGTACAGAATCCATGTCTCATGCATGTGTATAAAGTCAAGCAAAAAATACTGTTGTAAATAAGACAATCAACTCGCTCTCCATTGACTTGCCCGCCCGGTGAATTTAGTAACACTTTCCCGTCCTCCCTCCATCGGACTTCTCTCTGGGTTTGAAAAGATCAAGAAGAATCCTTTTGTCGTCGATTTCCCGTCACTGTCCAGCCCCATTCCACAAAGTTTTCATCGGAGGCTCCTCAGAGCTTTGAGACCCTCAGTGTTGTAACCAGGGGCTGCAAGTGTGCTTAGGAGATACGTGAAAATATAAAGTGGAACGTGCTTTGTTTTCTCTGTGGTTTCTTTCCGCGGACTCCTTTCTTACCAGCTCCCTCCTTCCTGTCTCCACTCCCTCGTCTCCTTTCTTCTCTGACTTTCCCCACCTTCCGGCTCTTCATTTTGTGAAGCCAGTCCACCCTCGTCTGTAGTCGCGTAACCCACCGTGTGCCATGTGCTGTTTTAGACCCTGGGACTATCGTAGTGAACACTCTAGAGGTCTCTGTCCTTGTGGGTCCTGTATTCCCGTGGAAGGTATTTTAAAAGCTACCTAGTCATAAATTCCTTAGAGGAAGCCCACTCTGTGCCAGGCTTTCTAGGCGCTACAGATGGACCCCTCAGCAAAACCTACAGAGTTGTCATTGTAACGGGGAAGCCTGGGACAAAATAAGATATATATGCTTGTTAGCGATAAGGGCTAAGGAGAACATAAAAAAAAAAAAAAAAAACAGTACAACCATCGCATGTGTGAGGGGGTTGATATGTTGAATAGGGTGTCAGGGAAAAGTCTACCCAGAAGGTGATATTTGAGCAAGACCCTGAATAAATATATAAAGAAATATTTATCTAAGGATATTATAAAGTATTAAACATAAATATATTAGGTCATCTTCTATAATATCCATCATAAAAAAAAGAAGAACATACTTATTAAGATGTTTTGGCTGCAGGGAGTGTGATTTGAGGATGACAGGGCAGTCAGCACTTTAGATAAGTTGATCGGAAAAGGCCTCTCTGTCAAGGTGACAAGTGGCCGAAATGTGACAAGGTCGCTGAGGGAGCCGTGCTGGGCTGGGGGAACAGCTAGCCCAACAGGGAAGCAGTGTCGGCAGAAGCAGCTCCGGAACAGAAAGAAGGGCAAGCTGAGAGAGTTCATGAAGTGGCCGAGGGAGGCCAGGGCCTCACGGATGGTGTTGTCCGTGCCCCAGTTTATGCATGGACTTGGACATCTTGTTTTTTCATAAAGATTGTTGTAGTTCCTGGTTGGGAATAGATTAAGGGGGCAAAAGTAGAAGCAAGCAGCATAGAACGCTATTCTAAGTATATTCAGGGGATAGTGGCATGGACTGTGGTCGTGGCCATGGAGATGGGGAAATGGCTGGGGAGGGCTTAACGTGGGCTTAGGTCCAGAGGAAGACAGGACACGAGTCCTGGATTTTTGGTTTTTGGATTTTCTCTCCAGATGAGGAGAGAGAGAGTGCTAGTTACTCACAGGGAAAACTGGGGCAGGAACAGTTTGGGGGAGGCGTGAAGTCAAGAATTCTAATGCTTTTCATCCTGGAAGCTTTGTGATGCCTGTTGGACCTTCAAATGGACACGTCAAGGAGACGTTGAATTTATGATGTCTGGAATTCAGGATAAAAGCTAGGGCTGATACGCAGTGTGTCGAGCAGGGACACTCCCACAGCCCTGCCTGGCGGGACGGGATTCTCAGCCCTACCGAGACACAATAGGTGCAGAGCTACCAAAATTTTCCAGACCAAGGAGAACTTGACAACACCCCTTTGGAGGGGTCAGTGCGGTGACTTGTTCATGGCACTCACGTGGGAACTAACACTTCTGTGGATAAAACAAATAGGTTTTGCTTTGAACTAAAGGTGGCGACCACTTGAGGCCCAGATGCTCAAATTCTTATCTTTCTATTAAAAACTTACTTATTAAATTTTAATAAATTAAGTTGGTGAAAAATTAATGCAAACAAGTGCCCCCTGTCCGGGGTGCAGACCAGGGGTAGCAGACAGCAATTCTATCATTTTTGTAAATTGATTTGGTCAGTAATCCTCCAAATTTGCTAAATTCATCGCTGTTAAGCAAGACGGAATGTGTTTGTTACCAAAAGATCATGCCTGTTCAAATAAGTGATGTGCTTTGTTACTCGTATTGACAGTCATTCGATTAAGAAAGCGTATTAACCAGGAAGAATAACGATGGATACGTGCTAATTTAATTATGGCAGAAATCCTTTGTGCTTTTTTTCTTTGTGCCTGACAGTGATTGTGGGTGCCAGAGTCTAAATAAATGCAGTACTTTTGCACATGTGATTGCTGGATTCATATCTTTATTAAATAGTAGGAATTTGAGGTTTAGGCCTCAGGCAGTATTTTTTGTATCTCTAAACCATTATGCTGCAAGGGACTATTGAAATTAATGTTAATATGGCATCAAGCAAAACTTGGGCATGGTAAATTAAATTTTAATAGAGTAATTTAAAAGAAATTTTAAATGCATAGGAGTTTTAAAAATAAGAATTTGAAAGAAAACGGCTTCCGTAGGGAGGAGTAAATGATGACTTTTTCATTCTTTGCTAGCAAGTTAAACAATTAGGGAATATTTGTGGGAATAGCCCAACACAATGTTTTTTAATTCAGCAACGTTAAGTTAAATACAAACTACAATAGCCATCATTTCTGAAGCAGCACTGATATTGTGTTATTCTTTGAATCACCGTGAAAATCGGTTTTGACCAAGTTCCCCGAACATCAGATACAAAACGTGAAGTTATAACCTCAGTTCACCTATTTATCTTACACATTAATGACTCTGAGGCAGAAAATGACACATTTCCTAGGAAGTTTGGATGGTTGAATTAGTTCAGGTCCACAAAAGGCTTTGTGATGTTAAGATCCTACAACAAATGTTCAGTTTTATGTACAGATGCTGAGCTGATCGCCAGAAATCTGTACATGTTTGATTTTCAAAGCAGTCTGTTAGTTTCATTCAAGAGATTTTAAGAAGTATATGCCATTTTAATACTGATATTTTCCCAGTTCTGGAAGTCGTAAGATTTAGTTTTAACCTCATAAAATGAAGGAACTTGGGATGGAGGTGGAGGAGAGGGAGAAAGGTATACAAATTTTATCATCTTCCTGGCTTTTCAGATTGAGTTTAGTGGGACGTTTATTCCAATTTCTATAAAGAAGCAGTACCTTCCTTGGTAGACATTTCTCCTTCCGCTAACCTTGAAGAGACCCTCCAGATCCAGAATCTATTTCATGACTTGAAGAGGCCGGAGTACGTGGGCTCAAAAGGCCTCTCTCAGCTCCAGGACTCTGTCGTTCCGGAAGTCATCTATGAGTGATCATGTTTTGGGGAGTTAACTCACCATAGCCAAACTCGCAAGAAACTGATGCCTAAATCGAAAAGCCAGCGTATGAATATACCGAAGGCCAGAGGGGCAGGCTGGCCAGTGCAGGTCATGACGTTGGACTTTCTCACCTGTAGATAGGTCTCTAACGGAGACAAGACCATTTACAGATATGAACAGACAGATGGCAGTACATTCCGAAGCTCTTTCCTGTCAAGCAAGGGTGCATTGCCCCTTTTTAATCTAGAGGTTTTTGTCCTATCGACGTTCTTTGTCAGAAATCTGTCTGCTTCTCTCTGTCTCTGTGGCTTCCGTTCCAGCGCTCATCATCTTGAGACAGTTACCTAATCAGCACACAGACCAAGTTGTTTCTTCGACGTGTTACTTTCAGAAAAGTTCCCCACAGACATTTTATCAATTTGGGCTGATTTCTTACCAGTGTCCAGATGGGGGAGGGGTGGGTCGTTTGCTTGCCACGTCCTCCAGTCGTGGAGTCGTGCCTCACGTTGGTTCTTCGGGCAACTGTATACTGACTACAGCTTTAGAAAAAGGTAGACGTGTCAAGTAGGATATTCTGAAAAAACACTCGATAGGCTGCTTTTAGCCTCTAACTGGTATCATTTATAATCTTCAAATTATAGTGTAGTAAATCTGATGGGATTTTAAGTGCCGTTCCACACATTCTCCTCTTTATCCGTCTCATATTTCACTCCCCATCTCAGCCTCTGGTGAAGAATCTTGCTTACGTCACTAAGGAAATGGAAGCGTCCGAAGAGAACTTCCGCGTGACCTCACTGCGGCCCTAACGGCCCCCCTCCCCTCCAGCCATATGCTCCACCTTCCCCCCTGCCTGCCTGGGGGAGCTGTTCCGGTCCCCTCCCCATCCTCTCCCACCTGCCGAAGGACAGCATTCGGATTTTTGTGTTTCTGCAGCCTCACATTTTCCCTCTCTACCGACTCTTTTCTACAGCTTAGAAACATGCTGTAATATTTGCCGTTGTTTTTTTTTTTTTAAAAAAAAAAGTCTCTCCCTGGTCTCCACATTCCTCTCCACTTACTGGCCCGTTTCTCTTCGTCCCCATAAGGGTTGTATGCACCTCCTTCCCTCTTGGTTTCCTCCGATCCTGCTCCGTTCTGTTATGGGTTCCCTAAAAATGCTCTCTCCAGGGTCATCAGAGGTGCCACGTTGCCTAATCCGGCATCGTGAGCAAGGTACCTTTCCCAACCTGATGGCCACTTCTCACGTGACCGATCACTCCCTCTTGATGCCTTTTGTCACTTGTCACTTTTTGTTGTTATTTTCTCATTTCTTTCTCTGTGCTGCTTGCTGGTCCTCCCTGTCTTTCTGACCTCTCTCCTGGACCCCAGACTCATGTATGTACTTTTCTATCCAGTTTCTCCACTTGGGTGCCTAATCCGTGTTGAGTTTAATAGGTCCAAAACAGAACTCCTGATTCCAAATGCCTACAACCCTGTTCCTGCCCTTTCCTCCCGTTTTCAGAGGAGGGCAGTTCCATCTGGTAATCGCTCCAGCCAATTCCCTTGAGTTCGTCCTTGACTTCTGTCCCTCCCTTTCTGTCACGTTCAGACCGTCTGCAGATCCGTTGGCTCTGATCTTCAAAATGCATCTGTGATTCAGCTGTCTCCTACCACCTCCATCCAAACCGTCATCATCACCCCTTGCCTGGTTCCTGCCGGAGCATCCTAACTGGCCTCCGTGCCTCTCTGCCACCCTTCAGTCTGCTCTCCATACCGCTGCCAGTGTGGGCCTTTAGACACAGACCTCAGCTCGTGTCAAAAACCCCTGGGGTTGGGGCGCCTGGGCGGCCCAGTTGGTTAAGTGTCCGACTCTTGATTTGGGCTCAGGTCATGAGCTCACAGTTCATGGGATCAAGTCCCGCATTAGGCTCTGCTGATAGTGTCTCTTGCTTGAGGTCCCCTCTCTCTCTCTCTCTGCCCCTCTCCCTGTTCATGTGCTGTCTCTCTCTCTCTCTCTCTCTCTCAAAGTAAATAAATAAACTTTAAAAAAAAAACCAACAAACCCGGTGCCTTTCCATCTCACGTGGAGGTAGCATAGTGTGGAATTGGCGATAGCTTAGCAGGTTCTTCGTTACCTGACCGTCACCCTTCCACCAGTCTCCTCCTTGCCTCGCACCTACACCGGCCTTTCCTCTACCCATCACTTCTCCCTCCGGGCCTTGCTCTTGCTGTGTTCTCTGCCGTGGAATGTTCTTCCTCTGGATATCCTCATGCCTCACTCCCTCACTTCCTTCAGGCCATTCCTGCTCATCCTGCCTAAACTAACTCTTCCCTACCACACCAGTGCCAGCGCTCCTGAGCCTACTGCATTTATGGCCGCCAGTACCTGGTACTTTGATTTGTGTATTGTCTTTTTCTTCATAGTGAAGCAGAAGGAGAAAAAGGCTTTGTTTTGTTTATTTTACCTGCCAAGTACTCCCGGATAGTAGTCGTTGAATGAATGAGTGAACACACAAACTACCGAGAGAACACAAGTATGGACTGGAGCCCTGGCTGTGTGATGTTAATGAATAACATGATACAGATCTCTATCAGCCCAGCATATATCAATTCCTCTTGCTTTTATGGTGTTTTTACTCCTCTGTAACTTGGTAGCTAACTGGTCTTCATGTTATTTAGATAGCATGTTGTGTTACTTTTTTTGGTTTGCTTTTTAATCACTTGATAAGGAGAATATTTTAATCGGTCTCAGATTGCTTTTAATGCATGTTCAGAAGTTAACTTTAGTGCATATTTTCAGTGATCACAAATATAGCTTGTCATGGGACATTTATCCAGTGTGGGGGCTTCCTCTAGTGTGAAGACGATCTGGCCGAGAAAAGGAGGAGCAATGAGGTGCTTCGTGGGGCCATCGAAACCTACCAGGAGGTGGCCAGCCTGCCCGATGTCCCCACAGACTTGCTGAAGCTGACCTTGAAGCGGCGCTCCGACAGACAGCAATTTCTGGGTAAGACGGAATAAGACTTCATTCAACAGCAAATACCATGCCGTACATTCTTCGAAGAGCTTAGTTCCACAGGGCACTGTATCCTCTTCGAAGAGTATACGGCATGGCATTTGCTGTTGAATTAAGTTTCATAACTGATTTCAGGTAATTTACCTGAATGTGTCCCAGACAGAACTGGCAGTCCTAACCGTAATACTTAGAAAGATGCAGATAGTATTTTACCACCTTCCCCCTCAACTACCCCCCACCCCATTTTAAAGCTAGGCAGATGGAATGCTGGGAGGTTGACTAATTTGCCTAAAGAATCATAGCTAATAAATTAATAGGTCTGGAATCAAAAACTCTCCTGCAGTGCCAAACTCTCTGCTCTCTTAGCTATAACAAATTGATTCCCAGAGGTCAAAGTTATCAGTGCAACAGTTTTTATGGAGGGACTCTTAAGAGTGCCAGGCACTAAAAATTTTGCCTGTAAAGTTTGACTCCATCCCAAGGAAAATAATAGGAAAAAAAACCTTCTTAAAACCACTAAGTAAATTTGCAAATGCTTTGAAAAGAGTAGCATAAAGCATCCTCTCTGACCCCGGTTCCCATAGCACAGGCAGGTAAGACTAGCCCTAACCTAACTTCATTATAACCAGGCTTGTGATTCCACCCCACCTAACTTGTCATCAGTAAACCAGATGGAAGAATCTAGGCCACGTGTAACTGCGCAGGTGGGTGCTAGTGGCTGCATAAGTTACACGAACGATGATTGATGTCACTAGGAGAGGCTCATCTAAGTAACATTGGAAGCCAACTGACCCTGTTACCAGTTTCCTGAGGGAAGGGATTGTGTCACTTTGCTGAATGACCAAAGTCTGATAGGAATAGAACCCAAGTTATGATTAGAAACTAGAAGATCCATTAGAAGGTCCATTAGATTTGTATTCAAAAGAGTCAGTCCAGAGGAAGAAAAGCATATGGCACCCATACGGGATGGAAACGGCAAGGGAGGCGCTTCCTTAGGCACAAAATCAGTATTACTGAGTTTTCCTCTTTCCTCGGTCTCCAATATTGCTCTGTTAGGCACTATTCACTTAGTCTGCGCTTAAAATGTTGATATTTTGTTCATTGTGGATTTTTTACATTAATTTTGATTTTTAGAATGCATAAAAGTATCAGGCATCTCGATTACTGAATTTTTGGTGTCTTCAACTTTGCTTTGAGGACCTCACTTGCCTCACCTTGTTTCTGGCCCCAGTGGAAAAAGACTGACCATGAATAAATCTAAGGCATCCTTCACTACTTGAATATAGTCTTTTTCCCCCAATGAGAATATATGAGGCACGTTCACAGGAGGAGGCTCTGTGAGGAGAGGATCATAGGGAGTGGATGTGGTGGAAGGTGACAAAGTGGTGACGTTTACTCACAGCAGAACAGGGTCGCGAGATGCAGAGTGGAAGGAACAGAGAGAGCAGCTGGAGGGATTTTCCATCTGGACCTTTGCAGTGGTTAACAGGGAAAGTGTAGGAACGGAAGAAATATACGAGCCTAAATTGGGCAGGTAGGGAGGAAGGGAAGAGTAGAGTCAGATTTGGTAGTGGGGGAAAGAATAGCTGAGCAAACCCATCCAAGATTGGCCAGTAAGGGGGAGAAGGCTACGGGATAAGCTGGCGATGTTTTATGCCAAATAGGTTAACTGTTAGCACGGCACACAACTGCATTAGCTTGATAGTCCTATCATGCTCTTGGCTGATACTTAATTCATGGGCAACTGAGCCCTTTAGGGGATTAATTTTGCCATGTGTACTAGCCTTATTTTGCACATTTTCCCATATTCAGTTTATTTCTAACTGTGGGTAGGAGTAATTACAGTTGGCCCCAGAAATTTTAAATTTCTATCCGACAGCCCTAATTATCGACCAAAGCTAGGGTTTTCATGATTCCTGTTGTGCATAGTATCCTATCGTCCACCAGAGGGTCCCATAATACCAGATGATGTCTCCTTTGCTCCTTGACTAGGTCATTCGTTACCTGGAGATGAGGACACTGTGAATTGGAAACAGCTAGAGCAGTGTACCTCCATGCCTTTTCAAGTTGCATACAGGGTGCTAGACTCGAAATCTGTTAGACTTTTTATTGGTTCTCTATTCATAATCTTGAAGTTAATCATAACAAACCAAAGATATCCCAGTGAAACAATTTTTTACAAGGAACTGATAAAACTTTTTAAAGAAGGAATGCCACATAAAAAGATGAATGTCGATAGATTTAGAAAATGAGAATGTCTTTAAAATGTTTAAAATCAGTATTATATTCACTGTCTACTTATAGAAGTTCTTGATAAGCATTGCAACGGCATGATGAAATCCTACAAGGCCATCATTAAAGCTTATGGAGTCAGATTTAAGCCGGTCAGGGCTCTATTGAATAGTCTCTTGTGATTCACACTCTCAATACAAAGATGTGTTATGATGCCGGGTTTGTTTGTTTGTTTTCTTCCTACCAAATCAGGTCATATGAGGGGATCCCTGATGACCCTACAGAAATTAGTTCAACTATTTCCTGACGATACTTCTTTAAAGAATGACCTTGGAGTGGGGTACCTCTTGATAGGAGATAATAACAATGCGAAGAAGGTTTATGAAGAGGTAAGCAAACAGCAGTCTCCTATTAACTACGTCAGATTGTTTTGAGCATGCAGTTTTAACATTACTTGTAAATTGCATTTATTGCACCCAATCTCTTGCTTTCTTGGTTTTAAATTAGGTGAAGTGGAATGTAACCATTATTACGTTGACATATTCTAAATTTGTTTTCATCCCTTTTTTTCCCCTTAATCAGAAAAATTTTAATTTTAGTTCATACTTGGTACATCAAAACCTTCAACTTGTCATCGTTTTAAAACTATATTTATCAGTCCACAAACACCCTTTCTAACAGTGTGCTTCATGACAGGAAGTAAATATGGAACTCCATTTTTCCATGAACGTTAAAACACATAACCTTTTCCTTTTTTCACGAAAAGTCCGATCTAGAGAGAGAGTACAGAGCAGGAGCCTTTCAGGCATGTGGAGTAAATTACTCACCTCTTGGAGGGCAGTGACTCTTTGATCTTCCAGCTCGGATGCCTTTGAAGGGATTTCAACCTTATAGTGGTTATTTTAATAGATAACCTCCAAGTCGCAAGTAACTATAAATCTAGGAAACTGTGACTCCTTCAAGCAATGAGGAATTCATTGGTATAAATACGATACCAAATGAACTTTGAAGCTGGAGAAAGTTAATGCGTCTGTAAAAGAAAGAGGAACACATTTACCCGTTACTCATTAATTTAGGTGTTTTCGTCCATGGTTTTTAAACTGGTGTGCTTTACATCAAAATGCTACTACTCAGCGATCCAATATGATTCCTTCTGGGTTTTTTTTTAAAGTTTATTTGTTTTGAGAGAGAGAAGAGAGAGAGCACACACATGAGCGAGTGGGGGAGGGGCAGAGAGAGGGAGAGAGAGAATCCCAAGCAGGCTCCGTGCTGTTCGCGTGGAGTCCGACTCAGGGCTCGAACTCCCGAACCGTGAGATCATGACCTGCGCCAAAATCAAGAGTTGGCTGCTCAACCGATCGAGCCACGCAAGCGCCCCGATTCCTTCTTTCTCAAAAATGGTGATTTCGTACTCCGCTAGGGCCTGGGTCCACTCACAGAGGCATGCCTTCCCCCTTTTATTGGTGTCGAGGCTTAATTGAAAAGCATTGAATTTCAGGACAATTTTCTCTTCATCCTTCTCATAATTTGTAGATTTTCTGAGAGGATAAAATAAGACCGCTGCTTTTTATGTCTAATATCTGCATACGGTAGGTCGATCCTACAGTGTTGAAAACGTGTGCGGTTCACTGAAATACCTGGTCCAGGTCATAAAAGAAGTCCATGTGGGGCTCGTAGTTGCTAATGACCAAAACCTGACACTTAGTTTCGTTTAAGCCATATATCATGTATCTCACCATACGGGACCTTATGGATGTAAGAATTTCCCACCTATTATCAGAATACCCAGATATGCCCATTATCCTGCCTCTTGTAGAAGCCTCAGAGATGGAACTGTAGATTTCCTTCCTTCTCTCCTCCTCTCCTTCCTTCCTTCCTTCCTTCCTTCCTTTCAAAAATCGTGATCAAGTATCGCCTGGACACCCAGTGCGTTTGAGGTTAGGGCAGGATATGGAAGCATACTAGATTTCTCCACCCACTCTGGATTTCTCTTCAGAACCTTCCTTGAATGTATTCATTGTTTTCACCTGATACTAGATGTCGTATGTGAAACGTTTTAATTCATCTTGAAGAATAATATTTATCTGTTGTCATTTATGTATTGAAATCATAATCTCATCTGAATAAGCAGAATACGATGCAGAAAGTCTAAAATAGGGCCATATTACCCAATTGAGCAGGTTTCTTTTTTTTTAATTTTTTAAAATATTTATTCATTTTTGAGAGTGAGAGAGACAGAGTGTGAACAGGGGAGGGGCAGAGAGAGAGGGAGACACAGAATCTGAAGCAGGCTCCAGGCTCAGCTGTCAGCACAGAGCCCGATGCAGGGCTCAGACTCACGGACCACGAGATCATGACCTGGGCCGAAGACAGATGCTTAACTGACTGGGCCACCCAGGCGCCCCTGAGTGAGGTTCTTTTTAAAGAAGCATTAATGGACTGAAAATATATGTGAGGTTTGCTTTTTATTCCCACCCCTCACTTCTAAGTTAAAAAGCTATATCTAAGGCATGCTCTTTGCTTACCCAAAGTTGATCCTGATATGTCTGTGTCTCAAAGATCATTTTCAGAAGACAACCGATAGTGTAAGTTTCTACTCTTCTTCATGTTGATTTTTATCTTTGAGTAAATTTATAAAAATCAAATCATTGTTGGTTTCCTTTCTGGGATTTTATTTTTCTTTCCTTTCTTCTTTTTCCTTTGCTGCTTTTCAGTTTCAGCAAGACTTTGTTTTAAGGTGGTTTGATGTAGATTGCTGACAGCCATAGCTGGGAAGTGGTCCTCGTTCCCCTTGGCATCAGCACCGCCCACAGTTCCCCCAGCCACCCGTGTTCCAGAGTCCAGCATTTTCCCGATTTGTCCCTCCATTCACTTAGTCCACATGTGTTTGTTGAAGCTCACACACACCAGCTTGGGGAATGGCAGTCAAGGAAGCAAGCACACGGTGTGCCCTCATGGACTTTCAGCCTGATGTCGGATCATAGATTTCTGTTAATTTTACCTTCTGAATATCTTTCAAACCCCATCTCCTTTTAACCCAAGCACTCATCCCCTCTTGCCTAAACTAAGGTACATTTATCCTGTCCAGGCTTGCCGTCCTCCAACCTTCATCAACACAAAACACAAATCAGATCATCCCCCCCCTTGGCTTCAACTCCTCGCTGATTCGCACGGCCCCCAGCAGTGGTCTTCCAACAGGCCCGGTTGCAGAGCCTTCCAGGGAAACAGGCTCAAGCACATATGTGTGATATGTATGTTTAAGTATTTATGTATGGTGTTTATGTAATAATACAGGATCCACCTTATGTAATAATGTACATTATGAATAACACAATATGAAAGGTACATGCCCCCAAATAAGTTTTAAGATGAAATGAAGTATTCTAAATACTCTTGAATTTCATTTAATTGCAAAAAAAAAAAAAATCTAGTCACTGAAAAATCCTATTTTATTTGAACTTTTCAGTCTCATTTGCCTTTGCCATTCCTGGGCCGTTATTTGTTTTCACTCACTTCCTCCTCAGCCTGAATGGCTCCTCCCTCACCGTCCGCCATCTTCCCTGTCCCTGGTGAACTCCTGAACACCTTTCCGACCTTGCTTTTGCCACACCAATCCTGGAGTGAGCTAATCCTCTTTCCCCCCCTGCATTCCTCGTGTCCGTCACCGTGTTGATTGGCACTGTCTGCCTGTGAATCTGTCTTCCTCTCTTGACTGAGACTTCCCTTGAGAAAAGAGAGTGAATCTCATTTATGTTTGTATGTCCAGAGCCTGGAAGAACTCTGCGTATTCTAAAATATCTGGCAAATTGGGGCGCCTGGGTGGCTCAGTCGGTTGGGCGCCTAACTTCGGCTCAGGTCATGATCTCACCGTCTGTGAGTCTGAGCCCCGCATCGGGTTCTGTGCTGGTGGCTCAGAGCCTGGAGCCTGCTTGGGATTCTGTGTCTCCCTCTCTCTCTGCCCTCCCCCTGCTCATGCTCTGTCTCTATGTCTCTCAAAAATAAACGTTAAAAAAATTTTTTTTAAATATCTGGCAAATTGAATACATTTGTCAATTACTGGAGAGGATGATCTGTGTGTCTGCAGTAGACGGAAATGTCATCGTGTCGTTGCAATCCTTATAAGAGTCCCCTCATAGTTATGCTGACCGAAACATGATTGGCCTCAATTCACTTCAGTTCCAGCAGTATTTATTGTGCTCTTGCTCAGGAACAGGTGTTTGGAAGGTGAAGAAGAAACAGAGCGTGTGCTTTCAGAAACCCGGTTAGGAGGAGAGGCCAGCATGCACTCATCCATCCTGTTAGCACAGCTTTCTTGATGACCAGCCATGTACTGGGCACCGTTCTAAGCCCTGGGGATCAGCAGTGAGTGCAATAGACGAAATTCCTGTACGGCTGATGTCTTAGTGGGAAAAATAAAAGAATAAGTGAAGCACTGTGACGAAAAGAATCAGCATAATAAAAGTCGAAAGAGGGACTAGTGAATGGGAGCTTCCTTCTGTTTAATATGGCGTGGTTGGGGGTTGGCTTCGCCAAGATGGTGACCTCTGAGCACAGACTTCATCAAGGTAAAGGAGTGAGCCATTTCAGTGTCTGGGAGAAGAGTGTTTGAGGCAAAGAGTACTGCACATGCAAAGGTCCTGAGGCAGGGTGCCTTTCGCTTGCTGTGCAACAGCAAGGAGTCCAAGTCTTAGGTTGGCTGGTGCGAGGAGCTTAGGAGAGGAAGCCAGAGACGTAGCAAGGCCCAGTTCGAGGGAGGCCCAGGAGACTGTCCCTAGAACTTAATCTTTTACGCTGAGTGAAATGGAACCCACTTGGGTTGAGGTCTGACATAGGATTTAGTGAACTCCCTCAGGGCCCCTGTGGAGAGTGGGCTACAGGGGGGCGAGCTGGGGGTGCAGAGGGTCAGCAGTTAGGCTTGAGTGAGAACACAGGGGAGAGGTGACAAGGCATAGAGCAGGGTGGTGGTGGTGAAGGAAGTGGCAGGGGCATGCTTCTGAGTGTGCGGGGAAGGTGGTGCCGACTGGATTTGTGAATGGAGGAGGTGCAGGACCAGACAGGAACTAAAAACTTCTGAAGTATCAGGAGTGGGCATTGTGGACTCTTCAAGGGCAGGGGGTCCCCTCTCCCAGGACACCTGGTCCTGCGTGAGAAGCCCAGGCTGGCTGCTGCTCCCCTTCCCGACTCAGGCCGGATAGCATGAAGAGAGGCGACGGGGTCTTCATCTCAGTCACTCAGCTCAAACCGTCGGCTCTCACTTTTGTTCCAGAATTAGTTTGTCTGTGCAGCTTCAAAGTGGAATGTTGTTGTTTTGATTTCTCCCTGCTAATATTTAACTTGGAGGCATTTTGCATAATTTATCTTTAATCATAATAAATGCATATGATAATAAACAGTGATTCGACTTATATTAAATATTTACTTGGGTTTTATCACAGGATATTGGATTTGCTCGTCACTTTATCCTCAGTCCTCAAAATGGTCTGGGCATTCAAGAGATTTATGTTACATGGATTGTGAAATTTAGATTGCGAAAATCTAAATGGCCTCTTATTTAAGGCAATGTGTAAAGCGCGTACATAAAGAAAAGTATAATAACCACTCAGAGTTGACTTTAAATACAGCAAATTTAAAGCAGTTTTCCCCTGATCCCTAAAAAAATATTGAGGTCATATCAATTGACACATACTTTGCTGATTTGCATTGTTCAGTTGATGCTTTAGTGGTCATTGCCTTTTCATTGATTTCTTCATTCTTTTTTTTTTTAATTTTTTTTTAATGTTTACTTATTTTTGAGAGAGAGACAGAGCGCGGGTGGGGGAGGGGCAGAAAGAGAGAGGGAGACACAGAATCCGAAGCAGAATCTGAGTTGTCAGCACAGAGCCTGACACAGTGCTCGAACCCATCAACCGTAAGACCAAGACCTGAGCCAAAGTTGGATTCATAACCAACTGAGCCACCCAGGCGCCCAGATCTCTTCATTCTTGAAGAATTGATGGATAGATGTGGAAACATTTTGAGATGACAAGAAATGGGGGCGTTTAAGCCTGATATTGCAATGAGACAAAACACTGTAGTGTTTTAAGCTGTAACATCATAATGTCGACCCAAGCACAGCAAGGCTAATTAAAATTTGTTTTGACAGTCATTCTTAGAATGTGTAGTCAGTCACAATAGCTTTCCATTTTCTTGGAGTTTAGGTTCTGAATGTGACGCCTAATGATGGCTTTGCTAAAGTGCATTATGGCTTTATCCTGAAGGCGCAGAACAAAATCGCCGAGAGCATTCCCTACTTAAAGGTAACTATCCCTGCCTTTCCTCTTTTTTCGTCTTCTGATTCCTTTGAGCCATTTGGACTCCCTTGATTATGCATTGTCGACTGATTGGCATGCACTGCTGAGTCTTTTCATCTTCGGAATGTTCACCCTGTGACCATGACATTCATGGGCAGTGATCGAGAGTGTGGGATGTAGAAATGCCAACCATACGAGTGGAGATTATTTGGAACAGACGTTATGAAGAAATTCCTAGAACTGTAGTTATTAGTTTTTATTTAAGTGGGAAAGGTAGACCCAAATTACGAATGTAATACTTTGAAATATGGGCAATGCATTAAATGTTCCTTTTACAATTTAATTATACCTTCAGTCTAGGTCAAACAGGGCTCATGGCATCCTAAGCAAAGTATGGTAACAAATGTCACCTGAACAGGTCAAACCTTAAAAAACCTGATAGCTCAAATATTTTGATTAAAATATGCTGTCGTTTTTTCTTGTCTATCTAATTGAATCCTTGCAGAGGCACCAGAATCACATTCGGCCTAGCTTAGGGCTGTTCAGTAAAACTTCCTGTCACAGTGGAAATGTTCTTAACTTGTATGTTCTAGTATGGTAGCCATTAGCCGCACGTGGCTCTTGGGCACCTGAAATGTGGCTGATATGACTGAGGAAGTGTATTTTTAACTTTCACTTGAATTCATTTTAATTTAAATAGTAACATGTAGCTAGCAGCTACCGTATTAGATAGGTAGTTGACGAAATACCTGTGAACTTTTTTTTTTTAAGTAGCAGTATATATCACACTTCCATGATCTCTTTCGTTCACATGACTTAAATCAGAGCTCTCCAATAGCAATCCACCGATTGGAAACAGCTTGCATATTTTATTTGGCCAGCACAGTTTTATTAAAAACAATTTTCATTGCTTGCTTTAGTTAAAAATCTGAGCGTTTTGTATAACCATGCAAATTTCTGATTTCTCTGGAGGGATCACATCTGGCCCACATCCCAGCATTGGAGAGGAGCAATGTTGTCCTCTTGAGGTGTCCTGCACCGCCCCCCCACCCCTGGTCTGTCTTGGCTAGCACCAGTCCTCTGCAAACCTTTCTATTCTCTGACAGGACCCTCTGGGCATGTGGGTTTCTCTGACTGAAAGTGTTCCCCTTATGTTTCCTTTGACATAATAAGGGACTAATAGTACTCTCTCTGCTTCAGAGATGGGGACACAGAGAGCGGGGGCTGTTAGTTACCCTGTCAGTCAAGAGCCCTGATCATAGCTCTCCTCTCCTGAGTGATGCTTCTCCTGTTCCTTGCTGCTACCTTCCAACACTATGCAAATAAAATTTCTTCCCAGTGAAGATAACGGGTTTCTCGTGAAGAGACCTGAAAATGCAGATTTTTAGACAAAATTTCTTGACATTTAAATATTTTTTTTGCTTCTGTCCTTCTTTTCCTTTTCTAAACTCATTCTCTTGTTTTAATATTTTTTCTTTCACTCTCTATTTTTGTTGTTATTGTTTATGCATAGCTCAGTTCAGTCCTTATGCGGGAGACAGGACAGAAATCAGCTAAATGTTTTAGCATAGGATTTGTTTAATAACAATGACATTTTCAAAGATTCCAGCTGGCTTGAATCCTATTATAAGTTTTGGAAAAGGTTTCCTTAAAAGGTGAGGACACATTTGTTTTGAGTAGAAAGAAAGACTATTGGCATTTAGGTCTCTGTCACTTCAAGCATTTTATGAGCAAGTAAACATTTTGCTTTTGGAATAAGAAGCCTCCAGATGACATATGGTCAGATTTGGAGAGCAGAATAAATGGGATAGATACCCAGTCAAGAAATTCTTTGGGATATTGAAATATGATTGGTTCCTAAAGGATTCATATACTAATTTTATGGGCTAGGAGATTGTTAATTTATGGTAAATGTATTGTTAAATTTTGCTTTATGACCTCTGTTTGGGTTTGTACTGTAAATGTTGACCAGTAACCTAATTGCCAAATTTAATGTTGAGATGAATTTTTCTGGCCCTTAGGTTTTTATATGGTATATAAAGATTAAGTAAATCAATGAACTAAAGCTGGTATTTATTTTTTTTTCATTAAATGCTAACACTATCTTTTTTATAGGAAGGAATAGAATCTGGGGACCCCGGCACTGATGATGGCAGGTTTTACTTCCACCTGGGAGATGCCATGCAGAGGGTTGGGAACAAAGAGGTAATGAGTTTGTGAATTTTTCATTCTCTTAACAGAGGCTAGATTTGAGGGGGGGTAATTCTAGGAGAAATTAACAATTGAAAAAAATATTTTGAGCATAGACTTTTGAAGGTGGTGATTGAAACTATTTAGCTATTTTTTTTAAGTTTATTTATTTTTGACAGAGAGAGAGAGAGAGAACCTGAGCATGAGTGGGGGAGGGGCAGAGAGAAAAGAGGCAGAATCTCAAGCAGGCTCCACGCTGTTAGTGCAGAGCTCGACGCAGGGCTCGAACTCACAAACTGCAGGATCATGATCTGAGCTAAAGTCAAGAGTCGGACACTTAACTGACTGAGCCACCCAGGCGCCCTGAAGCTATTTAGCTATTTAAACTTTTTTAAAAAGCAACCCAGCAACTTCTACAAGACAAGAAAGAATTTTGGGGACTTTTGACCTTTATACTCTCTTTCAAGAAACTAGCTGAGTAATCACAAGAGAGGCCTCTCAATTAGTACGTGTATACGTATGTGTGTGAGTGTGTGTGTACAGGGGCGTGTGTCTGTGTGCCTAAAGGATAAGCATTGCCCTGAAAAAAATATTTTTAAAATTAGGAAATGAAGAGAAGTCTCTGAAATTGCTTAAATATTTTAAAATATTTTAACAGTATGTCTAGGTTTGTTTTTATCTTATTTGAGGGATTTAAAACATAGTTATTTTTAGAGTGAAGTGTTTATTCAACCGATTCCTAAGCGCACTGAACCCAGTGGTTAATTATGTCAATTACCTTCTGGTTTTTAATGCCAGGGTTTAAGATGACTACCTAGAGCTAGAGTAATGGCAAGTACTGACACAGAAAACGTAGTAGCTAAAACAAATGACATGTTTTCTTTGTGATTATTGCTTTTTTCTGAGTACAATGTCAGCTTCCTTAAACATAACTTTAGATTATGACACCGTATACTGAAGTTACCAAACTGTCAACAGTCACCATGATTTACAGGCTGTTGGTGGAGAGCGAAGCCCACCTCTTCTGTCTTCCACCACCACAAGGCTCTAGACTGGGCTCCCCTTGCAGTCGGCGATAAAAGGGTGAAGCGAGACACTGAATCTCTCTAACCATTGCATTCCATATATGTAGTAAAATGCAATCGGCTTAAAGGATAAAAATAAAAGATCACAGAGCTTCAGGTTTCTAAAATTAGTAAGAACATGGAACCAAGTTGACACTCGAGGGAGGGTTCATAAGAGCAGGGGGTTTTGTGATGGGGTAATTGCCAGCTAGAGACATGAACCGATTTGCACTAAGAGAGATTTGAATGATTGTCAGTTTTCTTTATACATTTCTATGCATCTGTCCCTTTCCCCTCTAACCTACCAGTCAGTCAACGGGAATAAAATGAGACATTCGAAGTGAAGAAAGGAAAATAGCTTGCTGATGAGTTCTTACCTTTGTGTTCCTTCTTTGTTTTAGCTATAAATCCCTGGCACCTCCTTTGAATGAGAAGGATAAAAAAGATTTTGCTATAGTATCTAACACTGGATAAACGCTCATGTCTGATTGCTATAAATGTAATTGTCACTAATTAATTTATCTTTGAACATCTTAGGGTTCAGGGCAAAGACAGATAAAAGAAGTCTGTGATTTTTTTTCTCACATCTTAGATGAATACAGCCCTTACGTCAAGGGCAAAGAATTCACTGCTGAACATTTGTCAAGGGCTTGGGATTTGAACCTATGGGACTGTTCTATCAGCTTAATTATCATCAGTATGCAAAGAACACCACAGTTCTTGAATGTAAAAAATTCACGAGGATTCATCCTTACAGGAGAACAAAAATAAGCCTATTGGAGACCCACGTTAGTACCTTCCCAATATCGGGTATTGTGAATTGACCGTCACGCGCTGAGTTTACAGACGGGAAGCAGCGTCCTTCATGTTCCGACACACGGGGCTCCGCTCAGGCACCAAAGAGGAGCAAACCCACAGCCTCTGTGCTGCAGGCCATAAAATGGTTTTTGAGGAAGGTTTTTCTAACAGGGTTGTTTGCAACTCCCCAACTGCAAGATCATGACCTGAGCCGAAACCAAGAGTCGGACACGTAACCAACTGAGCCCCCCAGGCGCCCCTGCGCCGTGATGGTCTCGTGGCCGTTCACCCGCAGCCCTTCTCAGTATTTCCGTTCACTCGCAGATCCACACTCTCGCAGGTCTCCGACTCAGAGTCCGGGTTCCTGTGTCTGCTGCCTGTGGAGTGTCACCACACGAGGTCACAGACACAGCTCCCTTGTCTTCTCAACCGTTTTTCTTCCTGGGTACCATCTCCCATTTGATGATATTGCCAACTTCTCTCCTGGGCGGTCAGGGCCGCGTTCAGGAAGTTCGTTTCCCCAGCGTCTGGCACCCGCCCCACCTGCCCGCTTGCTCGGCCAGTGTTGTCGGCCTCATGGATGGCTGGACGAGCCTGCCTGTCGTTTATTGCTTGAGTCTTACTTTCTCCCAGGACATCGTGTGCTCAAAAACCGTACAGGGCGAAACTACAAATAAAGTCATATGTCCAGGCGATGGCATTCATTGTCCTTCACGGTCTAGCTGCAGCCAGCCATTCTCTCCACAGGTGTGTCTCACGTGGCCCACTGTGCACAGAGCTCCAGGAGGGACAGGCTCCAGCTGGGGTCACACCTGACAGGCCTGTGCCCCAGACGGGCCCTGGGCTTTTCCGAGTGGGGGTCTTTCAACATATTATTTTCGTGTAGTGGGAATACGTGTGTGTGTGTGTGTGTGTGTGTGTAAACCATACCTGGCAAGAACTCGAAGTATGGAAGACATTAATTTAAAACACATGTAAGAAGGTATTCACAGGTGGTCTTTCTGTTTATTTTCATTTCCTTGATTAGAGGTAGAAAAGGGAAGGAGTAAAGAGAAAATTTTCAGAGGATTCTAACTTAATCATTGGTTTTCTGGCAATTTGATTATAAGAAAGGAGTCTGACTGTCGTTGGGTCCTCCAAATAACTGAAGACTATTCGACCTTTGTTGAAGAAGATTTTTGAAAATTCCTGACATATCCCTGTTGTGGTTTTGTTTCTTTAAAAGTTAAGTAGCAGAGAGATACAAAAAAAGGGTCCAGCAGGGCTCACTTCGAGTGTGAGAAGAGACATTGTAGACAGTGTAAGCCCGCCCCTGTGAGCGAAGCGACTTGCCCAGGCATCCGGCAGGGGGAATGTTCAGTCCGGAACTACGTTCTGACTTCTAATTCCTGAACTAGAGCTATGAGCTTTGCTGTTTTGGTTTTCCTAAAAGAATTTACTCTCCCTTCTGACAATGGGCCTGGCCTGGAAAATGAACTGCTGCTGATTCAAAACTAAGCATTTTGAAAAAATCACCTGTGGTAATTCGTATTGTTTTCACTTCAGCACTGAAAGGTATAGGAAATAAGATCCTAATTTAAATTGGAGAGAAAAACTAACCAAGTCAAATTAATTTCAAAAATAAAATGCTATTTAAAAACAAAATTCAAGCAAGGATTAGCCATTTTAAGTTTCTGGCTTTTAAAGAAGCTATTTTGTGGCTACCACTTGGCATGTGTTTCAAGGAAAACATAGAAGAACGATTAGTATACATTGTTAACTTGAGGTATTATGGAGAAAGATAAATAACGATATCATGTCTGGTAGGTTTTTTTTTTTCTTTTTTAATTACACAAAGATAGAAAGAGAGTGGATTAAGTTGCCAGAGTCTTGGGTTATAGTTCAAAATACTTAGTGATTTCTTAAAATTTTCATTTAATACAGTTTTGTATTTTAGAGAGACAGAGAGCGAGCGTGTGAGTGCAAGTAGGGGAGGGGCAGAGAGAAAGAGCGAGAGAGAGAAAGAGAGAATCTTCAGCAGACTTCACCCTCAGTGCAGAGCCCAACACGGGGCTCGATCCCACAACCCTGGGATCACGACCTGAGCTGAAATCAAGAGTCAGACACTCAACCAACTGAGCCACCCAGGTGCCCAAAGACATTTAGCCTTTTGAAATGCCAGTTTCAACATTTGTAAAATGGAGATGTTTGAGGTTATTAAAAAGATCAAATACAATCACACACGTAAAAATGAGTCATAAACTGAAAAGTGTTACTGAACATACGACGTGGTATTATCACACTTGATTTTTCAAAGGAAGGAAATCTGACCCAAGAATTTTAAGACTTTTAAAAGATACTATTTTTTACATTAAAGTATGTCTGAAGTTGGGGCACCTGGGTGGCTCAGTTGGGTAAGCGTCCGGCTCTTGATTTTGTCTTAGGTCATGATCTCAGTTCAAGCCCCACGTTGGGCTCCACACTGTGAGTGTGGAGCCTGCTTGGAACTCTCTCTATCTCCCTCTTTCTCTACCCTTCCCATGCTCTCTCTCTCCTGTCTCACTCTCTCTCGCTCTCTCAAAAATAAATTAAAAAAAAAAACTTAAAAAAACTTTAATGAAGTATAGCTGGAGTTTTAGGAGGATATTCTTTTTGAATATTTTCTTCATCCACCTGATATTAAACGCCTCTGTTTAACTGATCAAAATTTGTATTGGAGATCACTCTTCACCAGTAACCATTAGCGCAGACTTGCAGCCATGGAGGTGGTACTATTAAGTACAGCACCGGAGGTCGTCTGTCCCGGTGAAGACTGCGGAGTGTGCGCGGTGCAGCAGTCCTGTGGGGAGGGCCCCGGGGAGCATATGGCAAGGGTGTCACTCGAAAGAGACATATGGCGTGGCGTACTCTGCAGCCAGCTGTCCCCGAAAAGGCTAGTCTTCTTGGAGGCAGGTTGCATCATGTTACAACTAGATGGAAGTCACAAATGTTATCCCTCATGGTGGCAGAAAACCCAAAAAGGAACAAAAATTCTCCCTTTAGAACAGTCTAATATGGGCCGTCGCCATATTTCTTGCCAGCTCAGAATACTTCCTTCCTGTCCACTTAAGTTAATGGAGGATTTATACTCTGCTGCCTTGGGGCCAGCTTCTGAAATGGGGACATGGAAAGAAAGTGCATGGGAAAACACATAACCTTTCTTTTTAGCAATCCAATTCAGTAAATGCAAATATCTTTGAAGAAATTATTAAAATCATAACCCTTTCCTTTTAAAGGAAAGTTAAAACTAGAACTTGAGAAATGAAAGCCAGGCCAAAAGATACGATCCATTATAGTTTCTTACATTACTTATCCACTCGACAAATACGTCCTAGACTCTGTGCCGGACACTCCGAGAAAGACCAGAGTGAGCAGTGGGAACCCCGCATTATAAGAGCATACAGCCTCAGAGCGAAACTAAAATGCATACATGCATTTATAATCATAGGTCATCATCAGAAACCCAATCAAACAATCATGTTCTCACCAGTGTGACAGATCTGAGCATCCAACTAGCAGACTCCTTATTTAAATGTTACGAAGGTGACGCTTTAGTTTTAAATTAATAAAAATGCTTCATTTGTAATTCATTCTATTTGTCCTTTCAGGCCTATAAGTGGTACGAGCTTGGGCACAAGAGGGGACATTTTGCATCTGTGTGGCAGCGCTCCCTCTACAATGTACACGGACTGAAAGCCCAGCCGTGGTGGACCCCGAGAGAAACGGGCTACACGGAATTGGTGAAGGTAAGTGCTGACACAGACTTCAGGTCACGAATCGTTGTCTGTTTCCTGCTCGGAATCAGAGAACCCTTACTGTGGAGAGGAATGTCAGGGAGGAGATAGATTTTATATCCAGTGACATTTGCTGGTCAAAGAGGGGCCCCTGAGTGGCTCAGTTGGTTAAATCGTGCTTAAGTCCAACTCGTCCAACTCATGGTTTCTAGTCAGGCCATGATGTCTCAGTTTGTAGGTTCAAGCTTCTCATCGGGCACTATGCTGACAGCATGGAGCTTGCTTGGGATTCTGACTCCCTCTGCCTCTGCTCCTCCTCTGCTTACTCTCTATCTCTTTCTTTCAAAATAAATAAACATAAGCTTAAAAAAAATTGGAAAGAGAATCTTTCCTCCCATTAGCCAAAAGGTGAGTTTAAAGGGTGAAGAAAGGAATTTTTCTTGAAGAACGATTCTCAAACATTTTGACTTTAGGAACCCTTTACACTCTTAAAACTTATGGAGCATCGCAAGGAGTCTGTATATGGGGGTTTATGTCTGTCAATGTAACTATTCAAAATTTAAACTAAAAGAAATGTAATCTTTATGAATTCTTTAAAAATAATATCAAAATTGTGTTACGTGTTAATATAAATAACTTAAAAAGTACCTTTGTTTTCAAAACAAAAGTATGTAGTAAGAAGAGTGGAATCGTTTTATATTTTTACAAATCTCTTTGTGTCTGGCTTAATATCAAACAAGAGGATTCTCACGTCTACTTCATATATACATTATTTAGAGTGCTGATATTATCATATGTCAAGTAGCACCTGGAAGATTCCATTGAACACCTGTGAAAGATTTGGGTGTGAAGAGGGCAAATAACATCCTTGTATCATTAAGGAAATAGTTTTGATCTTGCAGACCCCCTTGAAGGGCAACGAGTACCCTGTGTATCCCTGGACTATGTTTTGAGAACCACTACTTCTTTTTTTTTTTTTTAATTTTTTTAATGTTTATTTATTTTTGAGAGACATAGAGGAACAGCGTGAGCAGGGGAAGGGCAGACAGAGAAGGGAGACACAGAATCGGAAGCAGGCTCCAGGCTCTGAGCTATCAGCACAGAGCCTGACGCGGGGCTCGAACTCACAGACCGTGAGATCATGACCTGAGCTGAAGTCGGCCGCCCAACCGACTGAGCCACCCAGGCGCCCCCCACTACTTCTGAGTCTATAAAAAAAAAAAGACATGAATATTCTTAGAAAATGTTGTGGCAGATTTGTAGGAGAGAGAAACTAAGTGATTCTAACAACTTAATGCCAAAGAGAGAGAGAGAGAGAGAAAAGGAAATTGGAAGCTTTTGTTTCGGTAGATTAAATCCTAACAGTAAGAATGTCTGTGATTTTGGTAGAGGCCGGTCAGAAGTTTACTATTGCTTTGGTAAGCTTTTTCTTCTTCTTTACATGTATTAATAAAATGGAAGGTAGACTAACTCATAGTTTTAATAATGCGATTTTCTACTCAAAACGTGGAAGATGGCATCTACCTTATAGGTTAGATGCGCATCGGTCCAGCTGGAGAACCTAACTGCCGTGTAGACATTGTTCGTACATAACATTCTGCTGGTCAGTCGGCTGATTTCACATCTCCCATACGTGTTTTCCAACACCGCCAAGCACTTCTCCGGTTCTCAAGAGACACTGACTGAGTGTCCTACAAACGTAACTCAATTCCGACACTGCTTACCTGGAGATAGCCTCAGGTTCCACAGGTGAAGGGCTCAGTCTCACAAGACTGCCCCCATTTCAGACACCAATCGCCAGTTCAGGTTGTCACCTGTGCTTCTGCTTGGTTATCAATCCGAGTTTCCCACAACCCCCTCCCTGGGTTGGATTGAGTGGCTCACAGAACTCAGGAACATTTACTTCGGCTTATCCGTTTATTGTGAAGGATGTTATAGAGGATACAGATGGACGGCCAGATACGGAGGTGCCTAGGATGAGGGCCAGAGGGTTCTGAGTGCAGGAACATGTGTCCCCACAGAACTGGAATGTCTCTGTCTCTTGGCATGTAGACACTTTCATCAACACAGAAGCTCATCAGATCTTGTTCAAGTTTTTATAGAGCTTAATTGACAGTACCTGCTTCCCTGTCCTAGGGGCTGGTGGGCAAGGCCGAAAGTTCTAACCCTCTAATCATTTGGTCTTTCTGGTGACCATCCTGAAGCTATCATGAGGCCCCATTCTATGTCACCTCATTAACATAAACTCAGTTTTGCTCAAAAAGGGTTCCTTTAAATGACAAAGTAGCTGCTATAATTCAGGAAATTCTAAGGGTTTTAGGAGCTCGGTGCCAGGAATCTGAGACAAAGATCAAATATATATCCTATTATACCACCAGTCACCCCCTTTTTTGTTTTGTTTCGTTTTTTTTTTTCATGCATCCCTTAGAACAAAGGATCGTAACAGTTAACAGATACCAGCATATTACTAGAGTCCCATTCGGTCACTAATAATTAGTCTAGTTCATCATCATAGCATTTGAAAATATCTCCCAGGGCAAGACCACTCAAGTTGCAAGCCTCCAGTAGACCTCATGAGGTTCCAAAAGTATGAGCGGTCCTAGAAATAGATGGCTTCACTTTTTCAAGCATCTGGTGTAATTGAGCTAGGAGACAATATCATCTCTTGCCCTGAGCCTCTTTTGAGGTGTTAATATAATACTGGGCTTCCCTCCATTCCCTCCCATTACAGAACCCATCTGTACATTCCCTCACCCCTAGCTGCTTTTCCTCCTTCTCTTCATGTATACTCAAAATGTTCCCACTTCGGAAAGCTCATCAGCTTGGACCATTGTCCTGGCCAAGACGGCAGGCAGTGATACTAGCCTGGCAAACACCTGCCCCTCCCGTGCAGCTAGGGGAAAGTACTGGGGTGAGACCTGGAGGGCTGTTCTTACCGCCAGCCGATAGGGCTACTCCATTCACTTGGAGAGAACCTGAAGAGGTGAGAGAGGAAAAGCAAGAGTAACAAAATATTGATCATTTTGAACTTGGGGTGATAGGTATATGGAAGTTTATACTGTTCTCTCTACTTTTAGGTGGTTTACATTTTTCCATTTTTTGTGGTTGTTAAAGAACATCTTGAATAAAATATATGACTTCTAAGACTTCACTGATGAATTTTTTTCTACTTGTGAAAAAAAGACTCAATGTGGTCTCAGTTTACTTACATGAAATAAGCTTTACTTGACCATATTCATTCTGTAAAAAAGCAACTATAATCATCGTAAAAGCACACTCTAATCATCGTAATCTGATTGTAGAGAGGTCGCCCTCAGTTAGACTTTAAGTATTTTATAAGTCAGAAAACCATGGCGTGGTGACAATGAATGCAGGCCGACTGAAAGAGGTTCCGTATCCAAAGCAGAAATAGTAGAGGAAGAACATCTTCCGGGGTAGATCGACTACATGTAGCACTGTCAGCAGTTCTTTCCGTGGTAAAATTTCATCCTATCCCAGACTGTATCACACCGAGCTCTTCCGATTCTCTTTCTACCGTCTAATCTTTTTTTCTCCTGGTCTCTTCCTGAGTTTATTTCCCAACTATATAACTTTTAGGATGCTTTCAAGTTCAAGTAACAGAAATGCAACTGGAACCTGGCTTAAGTAACAGGGAATTTGATTGACTCCAGTGAAGGAAGCCTAGCAGTAGGGCAGACTTGAGAGGTGGTGCCACCAGGCAGAAGGTTTTCTTGTGTCTGCACTTCCTCCCCGGCCAGCTTTGTCCTTGTGCTGGCTTATGTCAAGATGGCTGCCAGCAGCACCTGAAACAGAAGGTTAGAAAAATGTGTGAGAGCTTCACAGCATTGTTGAGCCACCGCACCAGACCCAAATGGCCTTCCAGAGACCTCCTAGCAGACCTTGTCTTGGTGGTCATAACCGTGTCACATGAGCGCTCACAGTGACAAAGGAATCTGAGGGACCGGGTAGCTGGCAGCAGACTGAGTCGGCAAGTTGCCAGCCGGAGAAAGAGTGCACCTCCCCATCAACCAGGGAACAAAAATCTTTCCCTTCAGTCTGATTGAGCCACTTGTCACATTTCCATTCTGGATGGATATCTTTAAACCAATAGATCAACTCCTGAAGCCAGGAAAAGGTCAGAATTATCCAAGTCGAATGGATTATCTGAGAGGAGGCAAACACCGAATGATGTGATTTTGGAGTGGTGGTGGGGATCTGGAGCTGATGGCCGAGAAAGAATTCTTGAATTGTCTTCGATTCTAAAAGGTGGTTTTATTAAAGCACGGGGATTAGGACTCCTGGCCAGAAAGAGCTGCACTGGGGTTGTGAGGAGTGACTGATTATGTACCTGGGGGAGGGTAAGGAAGAAGGAAGGTTTCCAGAAGGATTTTCATGTGCTAAAAGATACTGGGGACCTTGCTGGTGTTGAGCTGAAGTCATTTCTCGCTCTAGCAAAGCATTAACATTATGACAGCAGGGAGTCCCTGGAGGAATCTTATTCTCTGTATTTACCTCAAGTATTTGTCAGTGGGCTTCAGGTTATAAAGAAATTTAATCTTATCTACAATTTCCTCCTGCCTTTGTTTCCCTCACCCAAACTAAATCAGATTCTGTCAGGAAGGAGGAAGAGACACGCCCCATGTTTGGACAGTGACCCCCAGTGTTCAGTGCCCTTGCCGACTATGGACGTGCACTCAGATTCAGACACTGTTCTCTACTCTCTGTTTTCCCTTTCTTGTCATTCGTTTTCTTAAAAAAAAAAAAACCTTTTCCACTTTCGTTCAACGGCTGTGAAAGTTTCTTGTTAAGACCAAAGCTGTGCTCCCCCAAATGGGTTTTTCACTCATTTTATTCTATCTCCAGCTGCATGGAGACATTAACATTCAATGCAAAAGTTAATTCGCCATGTAATCCCATGGTTAATACTCCTTTCCAACTCCATGCTTTTGGTCAGGGATTCAGCTTTTCCCCAAATCCCCGGTTTATTACTCTGTCCATATTTCTTACTACTGCCCTTTACTGTTTTTAATTCCACCAAAATTCCTCCTCCCACCAGCCCATCCCATGCGATAGCCTCTCTTCCCTCTACCCCTGCCTTTTCTCCTTCTTTCCTTTCCCCCTCAGAGCCAATTTTTATTTATCCTTCAGATGTTAGAAAAGCGGTCATTCCTTTTAGGAGAATAAATTAGTATGTAATTTATTTATGTATGCAAAAGCACTTTATACACCTTTGTTGAGTCCATATGCTATGTTCTAACAGCCCCTTTAATTCCCTGTAGCCCCCTGAGATCACGTGCTGTACGGTGGCAGGGCCATGTTTGTCATATTCGTGCACGATTAGCACAGTATCCGATACATGGTAGGTACTCACAAATGAGATTTGTTGTAGAAGTTTCTATAGTAAAGTTTCTTGTCTCTAGTTGTTTCATAGATGTGTTGGAAGTCCCAGAGATATTAAAAGCATTTCTGGCATATTAGCAGTTGCCACAACATCCTTTTCAGCCTTCCCTGAAGGTAGGGGAAATTGCCTCATACTCCCACCACACTGAGAGGGCTGTGTGGAGAAGAAAAAGATGCTCTCTCCCTATTTCAGGAACAAGGGACAAGGGTATTCTTTTCTAGGCACTTTTGCTATATGACAGGGAAGGATATTTAGAGTGTTCAGAGTTCCTGTTGAAATTTCAAGTATTTAATTCCTCTTATAAACTGTTGGGGGATGGGGCAGGATTTTGGACCGGCCGAGGGACTATCTTTGTAACTCTGCCCCTCCTAAAGGTGATGAAAGCACTGAGAAAAAATATCAAGTCAACTTTTCAGAGCTCTGTACATTAACAAAGAGTTGCAGCAATTCGAGGAACATTTATTCAAGAAAATCTGCTCAGCCTCAGGAAGAACAGAAGGATTCGTGCGATAGCAACTTGCTTATTCTCGTCCATTCCTCCCCAGCTCCAGATCGCCTTGAACACTGGCAGTCTCACAACTCTAGCTGTGAAGACCACAGCCTGTGGGCATTAGTGTCGCCAGATTAGGTTTGGGGCGTTTTGCAAAGTTTCCTGTCCAGAGCACTGTCATTATTTGATATATCTTGGGCTGCTTGGAAGTCCTCATTCTCAGGACAGTGTTATTATTTGACCTCATTCATAAGTACAGCTTTGTCCCAGGAGGTTAGTCAAAACAGTCAGTGGCAGTTTTTTTAAATATCACAACTGCCCAAAGCAGTCGTACCAATTGAGGCAAATAAGAGCCTGCCCCCTCTCCCATCACAAAGAAAAACGTTTGATAAAGAAAATCTGGTGAACAAGGTGTCCATGAGGGGCTTCGAAAAGCTCTGACGTATTCCTGGGGATGTACATTCCAATGCATGTACACTCTGCGACACATGCCCAGGAAATACCCAGAGGGTCACAGTCCTTTGCCTTTGGCTGACTGAAGCTCAGCAGAGGCAAGAAATGAGGACCAAAGCAGAGTTATAAACTGCCTAAGTATTGCAGGCTTGCTCCAAAACTCACACAGAGCCTCTCAGCACAAGGAAGGGAGAGTTACTAGTTAAATGCAGTCAAGGAAATCTCTGGCCATGCATTTGCTGACCATTAAACTAACCAAAAAGAGGCTTTAGTGGTCATGCATGACAATAGAGTGGAGACTTAACGGAAGTAATCCGAGAAAGTCACGAAACAAACAACTAGAAACAACGATGGAAATCAGCAACAACAAATGTTGGAAGAGGGCAGATCTGATTTCTAAAGTTGCCACATTATCCGAAATGTCTAGTGTCAATGAAAATTACATAATCACAAAGAAACAGAAAAGTATATATGTAATAGAAAATACAGTCCATAGAGACTGTTCGTAAGGGGCCTAGATGCTGAACTTACAAGACGAAGACTTTAAATCAGTATTATAAATATGCCCAAATAACTGAAGGAAGCCATGTCTAAAGAATTAAAGGAAATTATGACAATGATAGTCCATTTAACAGAGGATCTTAATGAAGAGATAGAAATATAGAAAAGAACCAAATGGAAAATTGGGAGCCATAGAGTACTAACACCTTGAGTATAAAATCACCCGAGAGGCTCAACAGCAGATTCGAGCTGATAGAAGAAATAATCATCAAACTCGAAGACAGGTTGATTAAAATTATTCATACTAAGGAACAGAAAGAAAAGAGAATGGAGAAAACAATCTGTGGGGCACCCTCAAGTATAACGATATATGTGTAACAGGATCCTCAGAAGGAGAGAAGAAAGAGAGGTGGCAGAAAGATTACTGCAAGAAATAGTGGCCAAAAACCTAACAAAGTAGATGAAAGAGATTATGCGACACATCCAAGAAGCTCAGTGAGCTTCAAGTACGATAAACTCAAAAAATACACTTAGACGCTTCTTGGTCAGACTGTCAGAAGCCAAAAAAAAAAAAAAAAAAGTTAGTGTCTTGAAAGTGCAAGGAGAAAGAGGACTCATTGTGGAAAAGGGATCCTCAATACGAGTAGTAGCTAAATTTTAATTAGAACCCATGAGTCCAGAAGGCAGCAGGGTGACATTTAAATGCAGGAAGAAAAACAAAAAGAATTCCGTAGCTAGCAAAACAGTCTCAAAAATAAAGGAGGAATGAAGACTTTCCTAGAGAAATAAAAACTGGGAGAATTTCATGCTAGCAGACCCGCTCCCCAAAAGAAGGCAAAGGTTCAGGTTGAAATGAAAACACTAGATGATAACTTAAATCCACATGAAGAAAAAAGAGCATTACTAAAGATAATCACCTGGGTAAACATAAAAGAATACATTTTTTTTCCTTCTCACTCTTTTCTTCTTACATCTGATTTTTAAAACTTCCATGGGATACACATATAGATTGGTGAAATAGAACTGAGAGTCTTACATTTGTGACCAATTGTTTTTTTGACCAGGGTGCCAAGACAGCGCAATGGGGAAACAATTGTCTTTTCACAAAAAGACGAGTTGGACAACTGGAAATCCATCTGCAAAAAAATGAAGCTACCTTGTAATATACACAAAAAATGAACTCAAAAGGGAAATAGACCTAAATGTAAGAGATGAAACTATAGAACTTGTAGAACAAAACATAGAAGTTAGTCTTCATAACATTGAGTTAGGCAATGTTCTTTTTAGATATGACACCAAAGCACAATGACAAAAGTCAAAATACAGAAATCAGATATCATTAAAACTTAAACTTTTGTGTCTCAGAGAACACAAGCAATGAAGTGAAAATAAAATCCACAGAATGAGAGGTAATATTTGCAAGGCATTATCTGGCAAAAGTTTTGTATCCAGAATATATTAAGAACTCTCATAACTCAATATAGAGACAACCCAGTCTGAAACCGGGAAAATATTTGAATAGACATCTATTCCAAGAGGATCTATGAATGGCCAAGAAGCACATAAAAAGATGCTGAATGTTATTCATCATTAGGGAAATGCAAATCAAAACCACAGGGTACCGCTTTACACCCACTAGGATGGCTAGAACAAAACAGATGAACATTACCAAGCGTTAGCAAGTCCTTGGAGAAATCGGAACCCTCAAACGTGGCTGGTGGGAATGTCAAGTAACGCAGCCACTTTGGAGAACATTTGGCAGTTCCTCAAAAAGCTAAATGGAGTAATGGCCCAACAATTCCACTCCTAGATATATATACCCAAGAGAAATGAAAACGTACGTTCATACAAAAACTTTTATGTGAATGTTGATATCAGCATTATTTGTAGCAACAAAAAAATAGCAGCGATCTAAACGATGAACGAATGAGTCAACAAAATGGGGTATACCTACACAACGGCAATAAAAAAGAATGAAGTATTGGTGCGTGGTACAACTTGGATGAACCCTAAAACACTTTATTCTGAGTGGGGGGAAACAGTGCAAAAGACCACTTATTTTGCATGATTCTATTCATATGAACTGTCCAGATTAGGCAAATGCATGGAAACAGAAGTAGATTGGTGATTGCCAGGGACTGAGGAGATGGGGTGAGGAGGTGACTGCTAATGGGTACGGGGTTACTTTTGTCATGATGAAAAGGTCCTAAAAGTTGATGGCTACACACTCTGAATATATTAAAAACCACTGTATTATAAAAGGTAGTCAAGTGAATTTTGGTATGTGTATTAAAGCTCAATAAATCTGTTATAAAAATAGGAAACTATGGTATTATATTGTAGTTCAAGTATATTGAAAATAGATGGGTTTCTGGGGCACCTGGGTGGCTTAGTTGGTTAAGTGTCCAACTCTTGATTTCAGCTCAGTTCGTGATCTCATGGTTCATAAGATCAAGCCTGAGTCGGGCTCTGTGCTGATGGCATGAAGCCTGCTTGGGATTCTTTCTCTCCCTCTCTCTCTGCCCCTTCATGTGTGCGTGTGTGTGTGCAAGTGTGTGCACACACTGTCTCTCTCAAAATAAATAAACTTTAAAAAATAAAAATAAGGGGCGCCTGGCTGGCTCAGTCAGTCAGTTAAGTGTCCAACTTCAGCTCAGGTCATGATCTCAACAGTTTGTGAGTTCGAGCCCCACGTCAGTCTCTGTGCTGACAGTTCAGAGCCTGGAACCTGCTTCGGATTCTGTGTCTCCCTCTCTCTCTGCCCCTCCCCTTCTCGTGCTGTCTTTCTGTCTCAAAAATAAATAAATATTTTTTAAAAATTTTAATAAAAATGAATAGATTTCTGAGGGGTTGATGAAAAACAGCTACCTTGACAGTCACCAGTGGGGGCATATAGTGAGGCAGTTTAGGGCATGGAGCTCCGTGGCCACCTTGCCTCATTCTGATATTTTGGTCCAGTCCTCACTGGCTATGTGACGTTGAGCAACACTTCTTTGGGTTTTGATTTCATTATCTGCAAAGTGTCTGTGGAAATGGCAAAGTGTCAGGGAAATGTTCCCTGATTGTTCATATTTAATAAGGAAATGTGAAATGCTCTATAAGTATTAGCTATTATTTGTAATTTTAAGTAATTACCTTGTTTTCATAGGAAAATATTTTTAGTTTCCAAAATACTTTGAAAGGCACTTTTGTAATATCATGTATTATCAAAATAATAACATAATAGCTATAGTGTATGAAATGCCTCCTATTTGCAGTCAAGACACTGAGCACTTTTGTATATAATACTTCTAATCTTTACAGAACTCTACAAGATAGGTGTGCCTGTGCCCGCTTCTGTAGGAGTAGAGGAAGGAGTCGAGAAATGAATTTGTCCATGGGTTCATATTTAATGCTGGCAAGGCTGGGATTTGAATGAAAATCTATGCCCTCAATGTCCATACCCTCACGTAGGCCCTCTGCCCTCAGGGTTACTGGTGTCGCTCTTAGTTTCTTATCTTCCTTTTTGCCAATTGTGTTTTTATTTCAAAACCCCATTTACCTAGACTTCTTGATTTCAGCCCTGCCTGTTTTAAGTTTTTCTTTATTGAAGAAAAAAAGCAGGGCCTTGGCCTTCTGGTCGCCAGCAGCCCAGAATCTTCGAGTGTGTGGCATCTCGTGTTCGGAACTCAGTACGTTACTTGCTAACTATCTTTACTTGTAAAAATGTTAATATTGTGTCTGGTTATGACTTTCAAACAAGAAAGTAATTTCTAGTTCACCATTTGCCAACGATGACTGTGAAGGGAGAGAGCCTGCTGCGTGTGTAAGGCAATCCAGGGCCAGTGACCATTCGGTTGAGAAACACTTGCACATCAACATTCCTTCCACTTTCAAGTTATAGTTTTGAATATTATGGATCATGGATTGGGCATTAGCATCTTAAAGTGGAAACTTTCTAGATCAGGTAGCTGACTGATTTTTTTTTTTTTTGATGTTTATTTTTGAGAGAGAGAGACAGACACAGAGCATGAGCAAGGGAAGGGCAGAGAGAGAGGGAGACACAGAATCTGAAGCAGGCTCCAGGCTCTGAGCCATCAGCGCAGAGCCCAACAAGGGACTCGAATTCACGAACTGTGAGATCATGACCTGAGCTGAAGTCAGATGCTTAACTCACTGAGCCACTCAGGGGCCCCAATTTTGGCCAAAATCTTTTGAGGATCCTTCTGGCCCTTACATGACAATTAACTCTCACGAATATCACATTTCCATTTAAATTATTCTCACTGTATGTTCTAGTGACTAGAGTACAGTTTTCTTGAAGGCATGGGACAATGCTCAGTAAATGCATTATCTGCGTTTTTCCCTTTTGTTGAGTCTTCATTGTTTCCCCTCCTTCTGTAGTTTGCAATTTGGCAACTCTGTGTGCAGGGGGTGGTAAGAGGCTATGGCAACTGAATGAAAAAAAAAAGAGAGAAATATCCCAATAGGGTTTTCTCTTTTAGGCGTTATTTTCACTAAAAGCATGTAGGTTACTGCCCGAATCACGCCTATCAAAGCTCTCAATGCTTTAGGGACATTTCACATTGAATCAAATGGATTAAACTCTTTGCTAGGTTATAAATAGAAAAAAATCTCTTCTAGCCAGAGAAAAGCCACCATACCGTAAGAGTTTTCCTCTTCCCTTTTTGAGATTAGCTTTTTGATCTGCGTTACTCCATGCCTAGTATAGAAATCACTGTCATCACATTGAAAACACAACAACAGCGAACAGCAACCGACAACTATAATTTAAAATATACCTTTTGTATTTGTGGTTCCTGATACCTCTTAGCATTCATCACGGGCCCAAGGAAAAGTCTTGCATCTTTTTTCTGACTTATTCAGAGCGGCTTCTCTGATATAACCAAATAGAATCACAGACGTGTTTCTCCTTCCTCGTGTTGTAGTTATATTAGTTGGAGGAGTGCCCAGTACTGTTTTTCTGATGGCATGACACAGTGCCTAAGAATGATTGATTAAAACGATCCTCTCTGTGTCATTGTCCTTCAGACTGTGGCTTTTAATTAAGAAATCTGTTGTGTAAGAATAACGTCAACCTGACAAAAATAAGACTTATACAGTAATACGTTAGTGGTTGGACATGTCTATCTATTCAACATTTCTCTCTGTGCGATTAAATATTTGAATGTTCCCACTGAATTGCTTTTGAAATGAAATGGATTAAGAAAGAAGCGAGAATGTCAGATTTACAGTGGCATTAAGCTGTAAATTAAGAAGATTTGCAATTTTATGAGAAAAGTAGGCATCGTCCTATGAAGAAGTACTCAAAGCAGTTCCTTAAGATTAACGTAATAGCTTAATCCTATTTTTCTAAATCAAACTTTAAACTTTGGGGATTCCAGTGATGGTTTCCCCAAATGACAACCCAATGGCGGTAGGGTCCAGAGAACTTGGAGAGTTAGATAGTTGTATGACTCAAAGTGAACCTTCTAAAGGAGACTCCGCAGTTGAAGACATTAGTTGTGTTCTCAGCTCCGACCCCTCAGGAGGGCCATTTCACCCTTCGGAGCCTCAGTTTCTTGATCTCTAAATTCAAAACAATTACCTCTGTTTCTCTTCTCCTGCAAGGTTTTAATGAGGCTCAAAAGTGAAATAAAACAAAGCACAATTGGATGAAAACCCGCCATCCGGGGCGTTCCTGTGTGTGTTTGCATGGGAGCCCTTAACAGGAGTCAGCACTCTGCTAAGCTTCTAGAATGGCAATTCAATGACAATTATGGCAGCACAGGGAAAGAATAAAATATTTTACATTCTGTCAATTATGTCAAAATAAAAGGTTGTTTTCTTTCTCAAAATGGAATCGGTAAGTTTTTAGTATTTGTCAGTGAAAAAAAAAAGTCTAAAAATTGTCTTTATCCGTGACTGTCTCTGGGAACTCACAGTACAGTGTTTAATATTTCAGAAAAATTGTGAACTGTATCTGTAAGATGGCACTCTGCATGCTGTGCCAAAATCTTTAATTCTGTAGGTCATGGTCTAGGTCTTAGTCACATTCGCATGGGTCAATGTCTTACATATGCATATGCACATACATATTATAGATAATGAAGTGATTTATTGTACATATGCAGAGAAAGCCTCCCCCTCAGAATCTTAGCCCCGGGATATTTTCCCATCACACTCTTAGTCCCTTAATATTAGGGACTCGCAGGGTTTTGCTTGTCTAGGACATAGCTCAGTGCACTGTTCTCTGTAGATGGAGCAGGGAAGGGAGATGGTACCTGTGTCCCCTTTTAATTTCCTCTAAGAACGTTGGCCCAATGCCAGCCAGTCTGGCCTAGGGTATGAGGAATATGCCTCTTCTGCTCCCTGAAGCCTTCAGGCTGAATGTTTCCTCTGGTAACCCAGACCATCTCTTCTCCTTTATCCTACTAGTGGGCACCCTTTTTCTGCCGCTTTCTAGAAAGAGCAAAATCCAGTTCTCCAAGACCCTTCTCTTGCCCCATGCTAGGTGCCTCATCTTGTCCTTTTTCTTCAGTAAGGATAATGGGAGACTGAATGCACAAACAGACAGTGTCCAGACTGTAGATAAAACTAGAACCTTGTCCTACAACCTGCAGCAAACTGCCTAGGAAACCACCTCATTTTCTGTAATAAATAACCCAGGAAGCCAGCCTGCTACAAATCAGACTTGCAGGAACCTAGATTCACCAGAGAACAATCTCTGGTGACAATCCAGGAATCTGAAGAATAACTTCTGTAACAGCTGGCCCCAAGTGGCCAGGACTTGATTAATGACGGACAGCGGCCTTAATGTTTGCCCCTGCCTCCAACTTAGGACCAACCCAGGAACACCAGATACGCCCTCCTAACTGATCACATAGGATGCACACGTCTAGTTACCCTCCAACAACCTCCACTCAGGGTACCCCTGAAGCCTTTCCTTTTTTAATTTTTTTTATTTTTTTTATTTTTTTTACATTTAAACTTTCCCACCTCTCTACCAAAACAAGTGATGGTGGCTGACTCCCTGATTACAGCACGCTGTGAATAAGTAGCCTTTGCTTTTCTCATTCAGTCGGTCTTCATTTACTGCCATAATAAGAAATGACAGATACTTTCTTTTATCTTTATGTTTAAACTTGAAAAATAGGAAATCTGATTAAAATGCATTAGTTCCAGCGAGAGATTGCTTTTTTAAATGCTACTAATTTCCCCAGAGATTTTATTAAAATTATTGCAAAGAGAGTTTGCTGTGAGAACATTAGACTCACTGTGGCATTTTCGCTGTGATTTCGTAACTTCGACTCAGCACTCAGAGGGATGCCCTCCACCCCGGGCTGTTCTCTGCGAGGCAGAGTCCACTGTTCATGTCTTATCTAGGATATGCTACCCATGGCTGGGGCGCCTGGGTGGCTCAGTCGGTTAAGGGGCCGACTTCAGCTCAGGTCATGATCTCATGGTCTGTGAGTTCGAGCCCTGCGTCGGGCTCTGTGCTGATGGCTCAGAGGCTGGAGCCTGCTTCAGATTCTGTGTCTGCCTCTCTCTCTCTTTCTGCCCTTCCCCTGCTCATGCTCTGTCTCTCAAAAATAAAACGTTAAAAAAGATTAGGATATGCTACCCATGGTTTCATGATCATGGTGTAACATATATAGGCATGTTTTCGCAAGGATTTAAGCTGATTTTCTCTCTCCTAAAATTAGATATGTAATTCCCCAAATAACTAACTATAGCAACACGTTCATAACCAAGTAGATAACGTTTGGTATATATTGTACTAAAGCACTGTTGTTACGATGCGCAAGCTTCGCCTAGCATAGTCGTTGGCCACATGCCTTCTCTGAATTTAGAGTCAGAACCGTGCAAGGTACATACATATCTCTGGGGCTTCTCAATTGCCACTATGTTTTCTCAGTTCCCTTTTTCTTGACAGCTAATCCTACAGTTACTTACCTAATCTTGTTCATGTTACTCTGAGCTCTAAGAGTTCTTGTATTATGTTTTGTCCACATATTAAAAGCATAGCTCTTCCTGGCTTTTTCATGACTATGTTTTATTTCTTTCCTATAAATGTAGTTTTCCATGTTGATGTGAATTTATTCCTGATCCCTTCCATCTGCTCTTTGCTCTCTTACTGGAACTAGTTCTGACTTGAAGGTGCATTCCTGTTTTGTGTCGATTACATACCCCCGAATTCATATTTTGAAGCCCTAATCCCCAGTAACTCAGAATAGTACTGTGTTTAGAAATAGGGCCATTAAAGAGGCAGTGAAGTTAAAACAAAGCCATTGTAGTGGGCCGTAATCCAGTATGACCAGGGTCCTTATAAGAGTGGGAAATTTGGACACACGGAGGGATGTGTGCCCACAGAGAGGAACGACCGGTGAGGACACAGCTAGAAGATGCCATCTACAAGCCAGGGAGAGAGAGCAAAAGAGTCCAAACCCGCCACACCTCGACTTTGGACTTCCAGCCTCCAGAACAGCGACACAATAGGTTTCTATTGTTCCACTCACCCGGTCTGGGTGTTTATATGCCGTGGCAGCCTACACAGACTAAGACCATTCGCGAAGACTCTCCCCTTACTGAGCCATCTGTGGTGTTTCCTCACTGCCTTGGCAACAGCATTTCTCTGACCAGTTCTGTTTTCCTACATGGAAGAAAATATTTAAAGCTCAGTTAGATGAATGCTGCTTGATTAGGACAAAATTAAAGTGATCGTATGTCAGCTTCGAGCATCATCCTCGATTTTATCATCTGACCACATCGTGGAATTGGGTGTTTACCACCCAAGAGGCGAAAAGAAATTAGGGCGACAGTCAGTCATTATGTGGAGTAGCAGAGTTGGATTTAAAATGTGAAATATGGCATTGAGAAATTTTTTTCTTCTCTCTACTGCCCATCTCTGTCACGTGAGGCGTCATCATTTTGAGTTTGGTGATGTTTTAAAGACGCATTCCGGAGACCAATACAGGGTTTTGCAGGCTAATAAGAGTTTGTTTCTGAATTTTACTAGAAGGTCGAGTTATGTATCACGAGGCCCTTCTAGCCTGTGAGAAAAGAAGGTAAATAAATAGCATTCAACATTTAGAGATATGTAGACTATATGAGTGAAGATGGATTAAGTGAAACTGAGCGATACGTTTCATACTTCCCCCCTGAAACCTCTCTCAAACGGTAATAAAATAATTTTTAAAAATGACTGTAGAAAAAACAGGAGGGAGACAGGAACAGGTGAACATCGTCAGCACGGTTTTTTGTTTGTCTTTTGAAAATGTGAGAGAGAAGTGTCCGACTTGGCGGTCCCTAGAAAGCTGAAACCAAAGTATCGCGGAGGGACTTCCAAAGAGAAGGAATCGAAGGTAGCTGCTACGGCAGCAATTGCACGGCCCCAAAGAACAGGCCTCTCTCTGCCTTCGTTTCAGATGCTCAGTGAAAAAAAACCGGCTTGATGACGTACCCAATCCTGTCAACCCTAGGCCCTGCCCTTCCACTCCTCCCAGTCATTGTCCCAGTTCCTGGAGGACCCAGAGGGTCTCCCCTCAACACGAATGAAGAGAAAGACCAAAACAAACAGAAGGAATGCTGTAGCTCAGGGGAAACGGAAAGTGCGGAAGCAGATGCCAACACAAATAATATCCGTAAGACACTCAGAGCTGTGAGGGACGCTCGTATAACCAGGAAAAAGGAACAGGATACTGTGGAAAAGAAAAAAGACCCAAATAGTGCTGTCTCAGAAATGTACAAGAATATGATTTGCCAAAATAGGAATTCCATAGCTGTATTGGAAGCTAAGTCGAGAAAATCTCCCAGAAGGAAAAACAAAAAACAGATTGAAAGTAGGGAAGTTAGGGGGCGCCTGGGTGGCTCAGTCAGGCATCCGACTTCGGCTCAGGTTATGATCTCTCGGTTTGTGAGTTCGAGCCCTGCATCGGGCTCTGCTGACAGCTCAGAACCTGGAGCCTGCTTCAGATTCCCCCTCTCTCCCTGCCCATCCCTCGCTTGTGCTCTGTCTCTCTCTGTCTCAAAAATAAATAAATATTTTAAAAAAATTTTTAAAGGAAAATAGGGAAGTTAGGAAAACTAGAAGCTCAAGTTAACCGAAGAAGTTCCAGAAAGAATAGGGAAGGAATAGAGAAGAAATTATTAAAGAAATACAACTGAAAAGTGTGAGTTTCCATATTGGAGGGACCAGTAAGTGACCAGCACTTACACTAAGGCATAGTTTCAGGAAATTTCCAGAAGCTGAAACAAAGAGAAGATTTTAAAATCCTCATCATTATCATAGCTGTATTTACACACGGCAGAGGTACTTTTAGCACATTTAATCTATGGACTCTTAAGGGAAGTAGTAGTATTTCACTGTTTAAAAGCACAGCGGATAATTGCTCAGTATCCCATAGCTAGTAAGCAGGAGAATCAGATTTCCAAACCAGGCAGTCTAGCTCCACACCTACTATTCTGTACTGACTTCCTTTAAAATTTTCTAAGGGACCAAAAAAAAGAAAGAAAAGAAAAGAAATCTAAAAGTTCAGATTTCCCAACAGCAGCACTACGTTACAATACAATGTAGCCTTGCTTTCAGAATTCTCAGGAGAAAGTATTTACTTCCTAGAATTCTTTTTTTTTTTTAACGTTTATTTATTTTCGAGAGACATAGAGACAGAGCGTGAGCAGGGGAAGGGCAGAGAGAGAGGGAGACACAGAACCCGAAGCAGGCTCCAGGCTCTGATGAGCCATCAGCACAGAGCCCGACGCAAGGCTCGAACTCACAGACCGTGAGATCATGACCTGAGCTGAAGTCGGCCGCTTAACCACCCATGTGCCACCCATGTGGCACCCATGTGCCCCACTGCCTAGAATTCTGTAAACTGCCCAGCCTTCAATCAGATTGTAAATATAGCTTCGGAGATGTTCAGAACTTTAGTTTTACTTGTGCTGTGTGTTTTCTTGGAAACAGCTAGGATGCAATGATTAGGAAGGCCAGTACCTGACAGGAGCCAGCACAAGTTCCCCGATGATGCTTGCCCAGCAGGCCCAGACAGCAGCCAGTCCAGATCAAAGCAAGGCACACGGCTACTACAGGGTTATCTTCAGAAAAAAGAGAGGGAAGAAAGGAGTGTCTTGTATGATGTTTTTGGTAAGGGGTAGAATAGTATCAAGAGATTTTATATCACCCTTTCAGTGCTGTAGAATTCTCTAAGTGCACTAGAGAATGAAGCCAAAGAAAAGGGGGCAGAAATGCGGAGTGAAGTGTAATCACTACAGTACCACTCAAGGTGAATGATACCTCATCGTCGTAATATTATGAAACTTTAGTGTGAATTTACCCGGATGTATGAAAGACTTGTGAAATTAAGTGTATTGCAAGATGGAAAAGAGGGAAAAGAAGACATCAAATTGTTAACTTGTTACTTTTCCTAATAGAAGGATGATAGATGCATTCTGTCTAGAATTAACAAATCAAGAAATAGCGACATAAACATTATTTAGATAGAAGCAAGTAAATATATGAAGAAGCGTTTAAAGAAATTAACAGGGGCTGGACTCAGGATGGGGGAAGAATTGAGGGAGAGACTATTGCTTTTATTTTAAGACCTGTAGTAATCTTCGACTTTTAGAAATATTTATTTTTATTCTTTAAATTTTTTTAGTGTTTGTTTGTTTTTGAGAGACAGAGGGAGTGCAAACAGGGGAAGAGCAGAGGGAGAGGGGCACAGAGGATCCGAAGCAGACTCTGTGCTGACAGCCAAGAACCCCATGTGGAGCTCAAACCCACAAGTCATGAGATGACCTGAGCCAAGCTCAGATGCTTAACTGAGCGAACCACCCAGGTGCCCCCCAAAATATATGTTTTTAATTGAATGAAAATATGGAAAGAAATGTAACTGGGAGAATCAGTTTGATTTCAGTTTGCTTCTTTAAAGACTTTGTGCAAGAAATCCATTTTGGGAGAAGACTTTAAAAATAGACTTCATCTGGGGTGCCTGGGGGGCTCCGTCGGTTAAGTGTCAACTTCAGCTCACGTCATGATCTCCCTCCTGGTTCACGAGTTTGAGCCCCCGCATCAGACTCTGTGCTGACGGCTCGGAGTCTGGAGCCTGCTTCAGATTCTGTGTCTCCCTCTCTCTCTGCCCCTCTCCTGCCCATGCTCACTCTCTCTCTCTCAAAAATAAACATTAAAAAATTTATTTACTAAAATAAAAAAAAATAAAAATAAAAATGTACTTAACCTAATTTGATGTTGATGTTGAAGAGAAAAGCATACCGTCCCAGTGAATGGGCGGAATATCTGGGACGCGAGGACCACGCCCTGAACTGGTTGGGGTGGGGGGTTGGATTAAAGAGAACTGTAGGGTGTCATGGATTAATGAGACTTGAAGCTGGGAGCTCTACGTAGAGATGACTCGAGTGCCAAATATAACTGAGGTTTAGCAAAAGATAAGTGCTCAGGATGGGTTTATAAAGCCCTGTAGCCTTGTGAAAACAATCCAGTCTCTGTGCTCTCTAATCTCCGTTGCCCAAGAAGGAATGTGAATTAGAAGCTGTTGTCTTCCTGGCAACCAACTCAAATACCATCCTTATCAGTGTCTTTTTTCAGTTTTATGAAATGAGTGTATTTGGGTCAAAGAAGTAATATTTTAGATGAGTCCTTTAGAAAGGTAGGCATGGCCTGCTCAGTGTAAGCCTTCAAGTTCCTGTTAGAATTTCCTAAGAAATGGAACTCTTTGCCATCCCAGACACATGAGTGGAATTACTGTAGAGAAATTCATATCCATGCGCTCTCTCTCTGTCATACACACACACACACACACACACACACACACACACACACACACACACTGCATAATTAGGTTTGGCTGTGTGGTCCCCGGAATCATGTGAATTTTATACAGTGTGGTTCCTTGGTTTATGCTTAAAAATAAAATTCCCACGGCCCAGCCCTGATTTCTCCCTGACACCTCTAATAAAGAGACCATGCTATGTCTTTCCAAAGTTAAAAAAAAAAAAAAAACAAACAATAAAACCAAGTATGGCCATTACTTCGGTAAAAGGCAGCCTGATTGTAAGTAAAATTTTTAAATTGTTATTTAGCACAGAAATAAAAAATAAATAAAAATAAATAAATAGGGGCACCTGGGTGGCCAAGTCGGTTAAGCGTCTGACTTTGGCTCGGGTCATGGTCTCGACAGTTTGTGAGTTCGAGCCCCGCATCCGGCTCTGTGCTGACAGCTCAGAGCCTGGAGCCTGCTTCGGATTCTGTGTCTCCCTCTCTCTCTGCCCCTCCCCCACTCATGCTCTCAGAAATAAGTAAAAAAAAAAATTAAAAAAAAAAAACCTGAATACTTGTGTGTAGTGATGCATTCCCTTTAACATTTTCCTTGCTTCAGTGCCCTGTTTTAGTAACTAAGGATCAGCCGTTTGCAAAGATACCCCTAACATCAGCTTTCAAAAGTAATGAAAGAAACTTCTAAAATCCCAGGAGGGAAGAAGGGCAGAGCCTGCCGTGTAAGGCTCCAGTAACCTCATTGGAAAAATAATTTCATGTGTTAGAAAGATACGTCTCCCCTCATCTGCGTGCTAGTCCAACACGAGTCTAACAGACTTACCCATCAGCTTAAACAAATCCCAAGAGCCACAAGGAGTATTGGCGATTTAGGTCTATTTGAGAAGATGTGAAGATATGGGGTGCATTTTTTTTCTTTCCCATAATCTTGGGATTCTTGAAGAAAAAACAAAACATGCCAAAGTGAGGGCTTGGAGTATCTTTTTATTGGACTCTGTCTTCGACCTGCTCTTTTTGAAGCATCTACTTGGGATGAAGTAGTAGTGAAATCACGGGTGAACTGCCCCAGCGTGAACCAGTGTGATGGCAGCCGCGGCTGTGCGTTTTGACACAAATCAATAGGGGGGGTCTCGCAGAAGTAGCAGTGTGAAATCAGTAAGTTGGTGCAACTGCTGTGGAAAAGAACATGGAGGTTCCGCAAAAGCTTAAAAATAGAACCACCATATGACCCAGCAATCCCACTTCCGGGTATATATCCAAAGACAGTGAAAATGAGATATTGGAGAGATATTTGCCCTCTCGTGTTCGTTGTACCATTATCCACAATAACCAAGACAGAGAAGCAACCAAAGTGTCCATCGACTTACAGATGGATAAAGAAGATGTGCTATCTATACACCTTAACACCCATGTACACACACTGGAATGTTATTCAGCATAAGAAGGAAGGAAACTTGCCTTGGCAACAGCATGGATGGACCTTGAGGGCCTGATGCTAAGTGAGATGAGCCAGACACAGAAAGACAAATAATGTGCGGTATCACTTACATGTGGGATGGAAATTTTTAAAAAGAAAAAGCCGAACTCCTAGAGATAGAGAGTAGAAAAGTGGTTGCCAGGGACTAGGGTGGGGTGGGGGGGCGTGAAAGAAATAGGGAGAGGTAGGCAAAAGGGTCTCGGCTTTCATCCATGAGATGAATAAGGTCCGAGGGTCTAATTAACATGGTGACTGTAGTTGGAGCTCCTGGGTGGCTCAGTCGTTGAGCGTCCGACTTCAGCTCAGGTCATGATCTCACAGTCCGTGAGTTCGAGCCCCACGTCGGGCTCTGTGCTGACCGCTCAGAGCCTGGAGCCTGCTTCAGATTCTGTGTCTCCCTCTCTCTCTGCCCCTCCCCCACTCATGCTCTGTCTCTCTCTGTCTCAAAAATAATAAACATTAAAAAAAAAATGGTGACTGTAGTTGATTACACTGTTTTGTATAATTAAAATGTGTTAAGAGAGTAGAACTTAAATGTTCCCAACAACAACAACAAAAAATTTAAAAATTAAAAGGTAAATTTGTGAGGCGTGACTGTGTTGATTAACCAGGGGAGGGAAATCCTTACATAATGTATTTTTTATATCAAATCACCACGATGTACACTTTTAAATGTCTTACAATTTTATGTGTCAATTATACCTCAATAAAGCTGACATTTAAAAAGAAATAAACCACTAGACTCAAAGAAATGAAGGGGAAAAGAAGTAGAAAATCGCTAATCTTAAAATCTGTGTCTTGCCCTAGAATATCTTAATGTCGTGTGGTATAAAAAGTGTTCTCTGGGTTTGGGTGAAGTTCGTACCATGTTTTCCTACAAATCCCTGAGGGCACCTGTCTCTCAGGGCCCTCCACCTGTGCAGTCTTCCTGGCTCCTTTTTTCCTCCATTGAATTGTGAATTCATAAAGCATAGGTTGGTGAAAACACCTCACACATTAGCTCACGCCTTGCCCTGTCCAGTAACTAGTGCACAAGTTTCACTTGATTGATTCAAAAGATAGAGGACCATGTTTTACAAGGTCCCTTAATCCCTTTTCGGGAAGTGCTAATTGTTTTCATTTTTTGGGTGTCAAAATCTTTCTGTTTGTAACTAATTAGTTCTAGTTCCATGCTCACAAGCCCTGACGCTTGTTGAAATCAGGTACCGTGTTCCTTCCTCCCCGTGTACCCATATATCCACTGCTCTATCCACTCCCTTTTAACATAGAAGTTTGGGGCATTATTAACATTTCAAAATCCTGGTTTCCCTGTATGATTAGTCTCATCGTATGGTAAGAAAGCTGGTTTTGTTCTTTTTTCCTGAGGGTAGTCCCTCTCGTTTGCCACCACGTGCTCACTCCGACCCGTTTTGCCCTCTCTCCCGCCCTCATCAAGATGGCAGCGTGGAAGTGAGGGTTACCTGGAGGTGAGAGCTCCAGCATGCTCCTTTCACAGATCGGCAAGCATCCGCCTGACCTTCCAAGGCTCTGCTGGTCCTAAGCCCACTTTCTGACCAGGGCTACCCACCCTCGTAAATCAGAAGTCAAAGAAATACTTTCGTTTGGCTGAATTCTAAACCTAAGAGCATTGATTTGCTTTGTTTTGCCGTTAATCTTGTAATTCATCAAGAGTTCCAATGGACACATTTCCAGTGTCTTTGTAATTAATGTGTTTACTGTTAACTATGTTGACTGGCATCTGCATGAGGACCTCTGTTGAAAGTGAACTCTGTGATTCGTATTCCGTTTTGGGGCCCGGGGTGTGACGGGGAGCATACTATAGTGGACTGAAGTAATATGAGCGACAAGGCAACGGTCCTGTTCACTTATGATCTTAAAAAACAAAACAAAAAGCAAAACAAACCTTAATTTTTGGAGGGGATTATTCTATGAGGGATTATTGAAATTTTTATGCTGCAAAGGCATTTAGTTCTCAAAAATAATAGGGCTTTTTCTAAACCCTTGGCCAGAAGTCCCAGAGGAAATTGAAAGAAGCAATGGAGAGGAGAGCACAGATTTCATGACTCTGTTAACCAGATAAACAAGCAAAATGCTGAGAGTCGTTATAATGACTCCCAGGGATGTTTTCAGTCTGGTGACACCAGAATCTGCCTTCTAGTCCCTAGAAAGAAACTGGAAGTTAATCCGCGACGAAGGCCTTGCAGTGATGGACAAAGCCAAAGGCCTCTTCCTGCCTGAAGATGAAAACTTGAGAGAGAAAGGCGACTGGAGCCAATTTACGCTGTGGCAGCAAGGTGAGCTCCTGACTTCTAGATTGTTCTCTGCAGCCAATGGTCTGGTGAGAAGAAGGCACCGGCCTTCTCGCGATATTTCCCAGAGCTGGATTTCCTTACTTAAAGTGCCCAGAAAAAATACATTATCTAAACCCATCATTGTTTCTTAAAACTACATATGAACACTTCGTGTGTGTATGTATATTCACATGTGCATTTGGATAAGTATACAAATAGTATTTTGATTTACCTGGTCTTTCCCATTAAATGACATGTTACTGGCGCACTTAGGGGGCTTAGCCGGTTAAGCCTCTGACTTTGGTTTAGGTCGTGATCTCGTGATTCATGAGTTCGAGCCCCCTGCATCCAGGTCTCTGCTGTCACCGCAGAGGCTGCTTCGGATCCTCGGTCCCGGACCTTCTCTCCCTGCCCCTCCCCTGTTCCCTCTCTTTCTCTCTCTGTCAAACATCAGTAAACATTTTTTTTAAAAATGGTAATGTTACAAAAAGTAACCCTCTTGTGTGGATTTAACTGAAAGGTCTACCGTGTGCTAATTACTGTCTTAGAAAGGACCTTCCCTGAGCCTCATTTGCTCTGTGGCATGCAGATGATGTCGCATGCCAAAATGGAGTCACCACGGGCTGGAGGTGATAACAGTCCAGAGTGACAGGCGTGACAGAGTGACAAGCGATAATAACTAGTGTCTGCGCTCTTCAAGAATAGGAAGTGGTTCACATTCCACCGAACATTCCTTGGGCTGCACCATACGCGTGTGTTCAATGAATTAATATATCAGTCTGTCCTGTGAATGAGGAGCATTGGATTTTGTCTGGAAGGCTCTTTCCAGTTCTCTTCTCGAAAAACCCAGTCAACCCAGGTTAACAACAGCTATCCAAAAACAATCCGTTGCCAAGACTGCAGCACGTGTTCCACCAAATAACTGGAGAGGACGGGCGGTGGGCGTATGTTAACGGACAAATAAACAAGTCGCTTATCTCCCTTGTGCTCTCAGAATGGTTTACACGTAAGAGAAAGAAGAGCCACTTCAGTAATGTTTTCAAAGATAGTCTCTCGGAAGAGAGATCACATGATTTTTAGAGACCGCCGTCAGCTTTTTTGCCAACAAGATCATTTTCAAGGGAGCAACTGGGCCAACGTGTGAACAACATGCTAGTTCTACCTGCTGGCGGCTCTCTAAAATGCATGACTTCTGTCGGCCTTAGGCATTCACCGGTTCATCTGATGCCTCGCTTGCATTAACATCCTTTTGTCTCCTAGAACAGTGCTTCAGTGTGGCAGGCCTCCTGCCAGTAATTTCCAGAGCCGCTGTCTCTGCTATAAACAGGGGCATTGATAACGTTGAAATCGGCACAGCAGTACAGAGCAGATAGAAGTTATAAGCGGGGTGCCTGGCTGGTTCAGTCAGTGGAGCGTGTGACTCTTGGTCTCAGGATTGTGAGTTCAAGCCCCACATTGGGCATGGAGCCTACTTAAAAAATAATAAATAAATAAATAAATACATAAATACATAAATATTTTAGGCAAACAAGAAAATAAATAATGGTGACAAGATTTGGTTGAAGGCAACATTTCGACTTTTAAATTCTTGCATATTGGAAAATTTTTTTAATTACGGCAAAATTATATCCGTTAAGCTGTAATGTGTGATATTTTCACTTGTGTTATTTCCAGAAAGCGACTGCATTTCTCGCTTAAGTTACATCTTGACTCAAAGCAATTGACCTGCATGTGGATTTTGGGCGGGGGGCAGCGGATATCATAAGTACGTGTTTTCTAATTAGTTGCAGTTAATTAAATAGAAATTAATTCCTAATTGTCTATTTGTGTGTGTCATGAGAGAATGTAAGTCACGTAGTTTCTCTTTTAGGAAGTTTTGTTAAGGTTTTTTTGTGGTCTTTTGTTTGTGGTTTCCAGGCTTCTGGGAGGAATCCAGGAGCCAATTTCTGGGAACACGCTCATAATTTAAAGAATTTTGAAGACAATTAAGACCATAGCCTGCACGGAAGCGGGTGGAGTCCCTGAAGGCAGGTGCCCTCTCAGGTGCTGTGGCGCAGACACTGGAGAGAGAGTCCTGTGGCAGGAGGGCCGGGGGAAGGTGTGAGGAAGACAGGCAGCAGGTGGTCTCTTTGTCACACTAAGAGCTCAGGTCCACACAAAGAGGCTGCTGAGTATCTGGTTTAGTTCAGACTTAGCGGTTATCTTAGTCTATGATGGCCGAAGGCCTTAAAGCTGTGGCTGGAAGTTCCATTTTTTTCCAGGTGGTTCTGGGTGTTGTGGTGGGTCTCCACGTAGCATCATCAGGACTGAAGGATATTTATTCCTTTTTAAATGGACAAGTGTTTTGAGTTGGAGAAAAAAGACAGAATCGACAAACATAAATAATGTTGTTTCCCCTAAAAATATGTTTTCGAATTGCTAAGGGAACGTTAGGGAATATCTATTTTGCTCAGACTTATTAATTATCACCAACGGTGAACAGTAAAATATATAGTTGGCAAATATGCCATACATGTGTATTCTTTTTTCCCGATCCCCTAGGAGATGGTGCTAACCACTCTCAGTAGCCTTTCTGGGTCAGCTCAAGCCAAACCTCTGAATCCTTCTCAACTCAGTGTTCTAGGTAGCTACCGACAACTGATCAGAATTGTCATGCGAGACGAACTTGTTGTTATCCCAGCAGCACCTTGAAACTCAAGAAGGATACAGCCCAGGACCTTTAAAAATCTCAGTTCCATGAATATCCCTTATCAAGTATATTCACATGTAAATGAAATATCCAGCTATTTCTCCCGAATCTGCACTGATAAAACTCCTTCCAGTGCATCTTCTTCTTCAAAGCCCATCACTTCTTCCGAGTTACTTTAAACTCGGTGAGAAACAGTAAAACATCAATAAAGCCCCACTGCCTTCAGCTGCTGGACGGTTTCCTCCTCAGCCGAGGGGATTGCTGCTCACAGCTGCTTTCTAATCCATGATGCGACAAAGTCGTAAATTCTGCTGAAAGCATAGGCTTTGGAGACCAACAGTCCCAAATTGGAGGCCCGGCTGCACCACTTGTTAGTTGGGTGATGCAGACATGTTCCTGAATCTCTGAATCTCTGATCCTCATCTGAAAAAGGACAATGAAAAGAGGGCCTCAAGTATGGGGTTGTTTCTAGAATCAGTGAGTACTCTCAAAAGAGCCGAAACACAATTATCCACTACCTGAGAGTGGTACTACTTTTTTATTACACAATGACCATATGTGATATAATAGTAACAGTAATGGAGGGGCAGTCTTAGGTCATGGTTACCTGGGTCATGGTTAAGAACACGGACTCTGGGTCCAGTTTGACTGGAATGCCCGCTGTACCACTTGCTGTGTGACCTCTGTGCCTCAGTTCCTCTTCTCTAAAACACAACACCAGCAGCACCTCCCTCACCAGGAGTCGTAGGCGTCGGATGAGTCCTTTTAAGTATGTCACGTGGTTCCCGGCCCATGGAACTGCTGTTGCATTCCTAAATCCTCACCATCACGTGCGAATACCTAAAGCTACCAGTGGAACTCCACGAATCCCAAGCGTCTGCTTCATGGAGGATATGTGTTTACAGACTAGAAAAGATGCTAGCGATGCTCTGATTCAACCCTGACCAAGTGGGAGTCCTAACGAAACCCAGTCCATTAGGCTACCTTACATTAAGGTACAGCACAGCTGTTCTCTAAGGGGCACGCGCTCAGCCCTCTCTACCCGCCCGTGGGAAGTCCGCTCTGGCTGCCCCTCAAGCCTCCAGGCTTCACGTAACCTGCTGCCTACAACACAGAACCCAGAATCGGGGCTTTCTGCCAGACCGTCCCCAGGTCCTGCATATGGGAAGTCATGGAAGCTAGGCTTAGAAATGCCTTATGATGACATATACAGGAATCTCCTTGGTCAAACAAGCGTTTGTCATTCAACTCATTTGGGGTACTCCGTTAATCACTAAAAATAGTAATTAACATGTTGCTCATGGGGCAAAAAGATTACTTAGGAAAAGCTACTATACATACAGAAGTTGTTTTCTAAAATGTTGAGGTCCCTTTGAGGAAAATACCTTTTTTTTAAGTTTATTTATTTTTGAGAGAGAGAGAGAGAGAGAGAGAGCAGGGGAGGGGCAGAGAGAGGGAGACAGAATCCCAAGCAGGCTCCGCTCTATCAGCACAGAGCCCAATTTGGGGCTCGAACTCACAGAACTGTAAGATCATGACCTGAGCAAAAATCAAGAGTTGGATGCTTAACCAACCGAGCCACCCAGGCCCCCCGAGGAGAATACCTTTCAGCTGCATTCCTTGTAACTTATTTTATTCTTGGTATATGATTGTTCGGGGACACAACTAAAAATTAAATAAAATTAAACTCAGCTTTAGATGTAGCAGTGCCTCGTAGGAATCTTGAGTAGAGAATTACAATTTTTCTATCTTTAAAAAAAAACCACCATTTTTCTCCATAAGAGCAAATAATGCTGTGTACATTTCTGAGCCTGTCTTTCCTAAAAGACAGTTATTTTGTCGATGGTGAAGAAATTCGTATAGTCCAGGATGCTTCCGACTGTCCCAACATCTGTGTTCCTGACACAGTCGCCAGTAGAAAACATCACGTCTCAGAGGCGTCTTCCCCTCGTCAGTTAAATCCTATTGTTTATCAACGCATACAGAATGATCTATACAGTGAAAACGACATTAGATTCCCATGAGAAATGTTCAGGTCACTCTTTGATATAGTCCCAGGAATCCATTTTTAGGTTAGAAATATTAAGCTGGTTTTTTTACTTAGGGAAACTACTATGACTGCCTGTAACAAATTACCACAAATTTAGTGGCTTTAAAATGACACAAATTTATTATCGTCACAGTTCTGAAGGTCAGAAGTCTACAGTGGTCTCACGGGGCTAAAATCAGAGTGTCCTTAGGGCCATATTCCCTCTGGAGACTCCGGCTTCTGGAGTCTGCCCACATTCCTTGGCATGCGGTTGCTTTCCATCTTCAAAGCCAGCAATGGCCGGCCAAGTCTTTCTCATTCTGTACCACTCAGACACTATTCTGCCTCCCTCTTCATATTGAAGGACTCAGATGACATAGGGCCCATCCAGTTTACACAGAATAATCTCTTTGTTTTCCGGTCGGCTAATTAGAAATCTCATTGTCATCAGCAATCTTTACTTCCCCTTGTCATATAACATAACATATCATAGGCTCCTGCTTACAACATGGACACCCTTGGGAAGGGACCATTATTCTGGAGAAAAATAGGATTCAGCACTCACCTTGCCTGTTAGACATCCTTCGTCAAATAGTCCAACACCAAGTGGAGATTTCCGGTCCTTGCCCTGCTACTCTGCTATGGTAGGACGCTTGACGCCTTGTCTTCCTGCGTTTGCTCAGCCTTCTCATTCCTAGTGAGGGTGACGATACAGATTGCCCATGGTCAAAACAGGATGACCTAAAATTTTACTGCAATTTGTTTCTAACAATGGTTTTACCATTTCTTGTTCTAGGAAGAAAAAATGAAAATGCCTGTAAAGGAGCCCCTAAGACCTGTGCTTTGCTCGATAAATTCCCCGAGACCACAGGATGCAGACGAGGACAGGTAGGGCCCGAGCGTGCGTTCGGTGACTGAGAGAACACAGTCGGTGATTAGGAATACAGGGACGCTAATGTTTATAAAGCAACAGTTATTTCTTTTGGCCAAACGAAGGCTTCCTTTTTCATCCTCTCTTTAATGAAACATGATTTCCTGTGATCGACGGCAGAATTGAGGGTGGAAAACGCTCAGTGTGTTTGTCGCTTTGTGGAAAATGAGAGTCCTTATCTTTAGTTCCTTCACAAAGAAACTAGATGAGAATACAAATTCTCAGTCTTCCCAGGGTTCTAATTCAAATTGACAGTAACTTTATGCAGTCCCTGTAATGTAGCACTTCCTCCACCCCTCCATGAACGATGACCACTGTGTTACACTTTCTGCGCAGATCAAATACTCCATCATGCACCCAGGAACTCACGTGTGGCCGCACACGGGCCCCACCAACTGCAGGCTCCGAATGCACCTGGGCTTGGTGATTCCCAAGGAAGGCTGCAAGATCCGGTGTGCCAACGAGACCAAGTATGTTTGCTGCCATCATCTTCTCTCTTATCACCTCTGAAGAGGGGCGTACATTGCAACCGATCTATGTTTGGATGGGTTATTTCTCTTCCTTTGTGACTGAAGTAGGCTGGGGTGGGTGATATCAATCCAAACTCTTGTCCTTGTCCCTTCTTTGTGCTTTCTGCGAGTCTGGAGAGACCCCGCCGGTCTAGGGCTGCCCTCTCCCTAAGCGTTTCTCCCCTACACCACTCTCGTCTCATTGAAGAAGCCCGTCTCGCCTCTCTTTCTAGAGGGACCGACTTGCACTCAGGGCCGACTGCCTTGTACTGAGCCCTATTCCTATTACACACTGTGCTTATTGCTCTGCAACTTGAATTATTCATCAGTGCAAAGAGCCCCCCTTCCTGAAGAAAATACCCAGTGATATTGACGCGTGTTGCTCTAGAGGAGGCAGCGTGGGGCGACACACAATCCCAGCTCTGCCACCGAGTCCTGTGTAACCTGGGCCCATTCCTTAATCCCCTCGAGCCTCAGCCCCCTCACTTATGAAATCGGCAATGATCCTATCTGCTCTGCAGGATTGTTGTAGGATTAAATAAAATAATACATACAGGGCACAGAGCCCGCATCCTAGCATGAGTGGGACTTGGTGAATCTTAGGCCCCTCTCCCCATGCCTTTTGCCGTCCTGATCCTATTATACTTGCCCTTCTTTACACTCATCCAAAATAAACCTATTACTAAGGTCCAATGTCGTTTCATACAAAGGAGCCTCTCTTCTGACTTCTGAGAGTGCATATAGTGTAGATTCTCAGGAATCCTATTCTGTCTCTTCCATCGCTTTTTATCAATTAGCCTGTTAGCCTAATCGCTGTGAGCTGTAAGCTCCTGGAGGGCAGAAACCAGGTTGCTGTCTTCTTAGTCATTTCTCAGGGTCCTCAGTAGAGGTCCGATGGGGTGGGGGGTGCTGTTCGGGAGGTACGTCGAGTTGTTCAGTTGGTTGTTGGCAGAGACCTGCCCGTCCTGGACTTGGCGCAGCAACATAGAGTGAGAGATTCAGAGGGGAATCGGATGGGGGCCTTCTTCTGCCAAACGTGCCTCATCAGAGACACAGCACGGGCTCAAAAGTCGGAGTCATAAGAGCAATACAGATAAAAATACCACAGAGGGGTCAGTGGGCAGCTAGCTCATTTGCTGCTGGGATTCGAGAATCTTGACAGTGGTTATTTTGAAAGACAGGAAGGGTTTGGACATTGAAAGTTGAGGGGGGGGGAGGGCATTTCAGGCTGAAAGAACAGAATCTGCAAAGGCCCAGAAGCCAAAAATGAGAGGGCATGGATGAAGAATATGGAGTGATTTCAGCAACCAAGAGTGTATACAACAGTATAGGTAAACCGATGCACGTTAAAATTTTCAAGAGCTTATTTGGGCATACATCGATTCACATTGGATAGTGGCAAACTAAAGGTGGTTAGCAGCCCCCAGGACAGGAGCGGGGAGCAAGGTTTCCAGAGAGAAAATGCTGAGGCGAAGCAAAGCAAGCATCTGACCACATATAGCGTAAGCAGTTGGCCTTGTTTTGGAAAACCCCGTTGGCTGTTTGTGACCAGTTGCTCTTCAGCTTCACTTTCTCAGATTCAAGTGCACCGACTCTGGCTTTGACTTCAGTTTTCTTATGTAGGCTGCCAAGGCATTCAAGCCACTCTCGTCTAATGGCCTTCTTGTCTAAAAACTTTAATAGCACATATAGAATATGGTTGGAAAATGAAAGCAGAATAGAAGCCCAGTTGTAGAAGGCTTTGAATACTAACTAGTGGGGTCAGACCCTCATCAGGAAGTTACTCTGGAAGCCATGGGAGGAGTGTGGGGGAAGACAGGAAGAACAGTTAACAGCCTGTCACAGTGGCTCACCCAAGAAGAGCTGGATTCAGGATGCTGGAAGCAAAGGGACAGTAATGGGCAGGTACAGGAGATGTTATGCAGATTGACTCAAGGGTGTGGTGTGAGGGAGGGAACGTCCAAGGTGACTCGGCGTGTCTCCATTTGGGTCAGTAGGAGACTGTTGATGCTTTAGTGAATACTGTGAACTTGGGAGGTGTGAGACAAGTTGAGGGAAATAGGTAATGAGTTCAGTGTTTGTATATATTTTACTTAAGTTGCTATTGGAAATCCGTAGTGGAAACATCCAGGAGTCAGCTGTATAGAGATGCCTGGAGCTCAGGAGAGACGGCAAGTCTAGAATAAAGGTTCGAGAGGCAGACTTGGCAGCAGGTTGTGGAGGACGCTGGAGACTCCGTGAACCCATCCACATTTGGAAGACCAAAAGACAAAGGAAAAACCAACAAAGAGATGGGGCAGCAAAGAGTGGGTTTGGGAGACCCAGGGCGAGAATCAGAGACAGCTGGACAGGAAGAAGTTTCTCCCAAGACGAAATGGATCTTGTCAAGCCTCTGGGGACTCCGTTTGGGTCCACAAGGTCTCCACCAAAGGGAAGCGGGATGAGGACATGATGGGGGACCCAGGGAATATGGAGAGAACGCCGGGGAACAAGATCAAATAACCGTGGGCAGTGGAGATGGAGGAGATCACCAGGCCTATTTCCTGAGCCCTGTCCTATGGCTAGAAACTCGTCATTGGTTTTCTCTGCCTCTGTATCTACTTCTCTCCCTCCATCCTGCCTTCTGTTTGTTTTTTAAACTTTCCTGTCTGCCCTGCTTATAGATACTCTGAGGGGGAAAAAAAAACACTAGACAAAAGTCCACTAAAGAACAAGTAGGGAGAAAGACATGTGAACTGATCCTTGTCATCCGACGCCTGAGGTGGCAGGAAGCCCAGCTGGAAAGAACGTGTGTGGCAGTGAGGAGGGGGAGCAGGTAGACAGTGCCAGAAGCTTGACCAAGAAGCCCAGCAGGGCCCAAACCGCAGAAGTGATGCTGGGAGAGCTGCCCCAGCGGCACGTCCACCGTGCGTTCCCCGCCCCCAGGCTCCCGGCAGACACCTGGTGGCCACGCTTGACAAAGGAAGGGAGTGCCAACCCCTACCCTCAAGTTGAAAGCATGATTAGGTTGATGGTCTTTACCTACCAGAAGTAGCCCCGGTCCTGCACCTGCCTCACTTCGAGGGTGAGCTTGGGTAAGAGCGTCAGCTTGGCCGCCCCTCAGTTTCCACGGACTGTAAATACCTGTTGAAAATAATAATTTGCAGATGGTGTGGTTTGCAATGATTATGAAAAAGTACTTTCCTTGAGGCGCCTAGGCGATTCAGTCGGTTTAGGGTCCGACTTGATTTCAACTCAGATCATGATCTCATGGTTCGTGAGTTCGAACTCCACATCAGAATCTGTGCTGTCAGCATGGAGCCTGCTTGGGACTCTCTGTCTCTCTCTCTCAAAATGATAAATAAACTTTAAAAAAACCTTTACTAGTACTTCCCATCCACCCACCTTTGTTGGGCCCGGGAGGTGGTTTCGCAGAGGACGAAGTGCTTCCCGCTCTGGCCTCCCTGAAGAGGACAGTGCGTTTCCACTTGTAATGAAGTGAAAGCATCAGTGCGTTTCCACCTCCGCATGAGGGCTGGTCGGTGGCCTTCTCTGAGTCCCTTCTCTTGCATTTTTATGTCGCGTTACCATCTCATCCTCAGTAAGCCTTAACTCAAGGGTGGTTGGGTCAGGCTAAGTACTTCATTATAAAAATAGTGTTTTTCATAAGGGAACTCAGTCAGTTAAAGTACTGCGTGATGCTTAGAGTCCAAATAGCTGGATATCTGAATGGTAGACAGGCAGTTTCCGAACTCTGCAGACAGACCGTAATATGAAACCTGGAAGTGTCATGCTGTTAGCGCAGACATACTATTAGTGTGGAAAGAGAAACATGGATACCAAGAAACCAGGCTTCCTTGTGCTAGGCAACAGGAAGCAGTTTTCAGAGCCTCGTGAGTTTCAAAAGAGGAGGTTACTCATAGCAGCTCGTGCCTCGTAGTTCTCGGGTATGAATAATCACATCGCTGTTCCGCCAGCGCCGTGTGAGGCCTGCTAGCACGCGTGTTTAAATATTCCATCGCCGCAGACGGATAGCTGAGCCCTCTATATCTGAAGATGAGCTTGCAGCCACGCGGCCTTTTAGCGTTATAAATAAAAACGATCATTTAACATTAATCAGTGCCCTCTGACTATCAAACTGATACGTGATGCACATTCCTTGTACGTAATTTGTAAAAGACAGAGAAGCACAATGGAGAAAAGTAAATATTATTTTTGATCGTAATACCCAGAGATATTACCCGGATACCCGCCTGTGTGTGTCTGTAAGGAGGAGGAGCATAGCAACGATTAATAGCGTGCTTGCTGTACGAAGCAGTTCTTAGCATGCCACACACACTAATCTATTAATGAATCCTCACAAGAGTCCTAAAGGATTATTAAAATCTCTGTTTTACAGCCGGGGAGACTGAGGTATAAAGATGCCAAGTAACTTCTGCAAGGTCACTCAGCTCAGTAGCGCTAATGTCTGTGTTAGGTTCCCGGGGCTGCCAGAACAAACTACCACAAACCGGATGACTTTAAACAACAGAAATTCATGCTCTCATAGTTCTGGAGTCCAGAAGTCCAAAGTCAGGTGTCAGGAGGGTTGGCTTCTTCTACAGCCTCTGAGGGAGAATCCATGCCCTGCCTCTCTCCCGGCTTGTGGTAGCCGCTGGCATTCCTAGGTATCTCTTGGCTTGTAGACACACAGCTCCAACCTCTACCTCTGCCAACACAACACCACCTTCCCCCTGTGTCTTTCCCGCCTTCTTTTTATAAACACACTTACCACTGGGCTTGGGGCCCAGCCTAATCCAGGATGCTCTTGCCTTAGGATCTTTCACTTCATTACAAGTATAAAGACCCTTTTTCCAAATAAGCTTCCATTCACAGGTTCCAGGTGGACATACTTTTTTGGGGAGGCCACCACTCACCCCACTACAATATCGGAACCAAGGTTTGGTCCCAAGAAGTCTGGCTTGAAAATCTGTGTAGCCTCAACCCCAGAGCCTCTAACTACACATAGGTTTCTGGACTTTGGGGGTTTCGTTGGTAGTGACTACAAAATTAAGATCATCCTGTAGTTGAAAGGCAATCACTGTGAATGCTGGTTTTCATGTCCAGGCAGCGAGCAGGGGAGTCTCCGTTTCCGGGCCATCCGTGTCGTCCCTGACAGGCCCTGCTTTGTGGTCCGTCAGATGAGCTCATTGATGATCTCCGTCCAAAGCTGAATGAACTTGAGTCGGTGGGTGAACGTGCCACCAGCAAGCAGGAACTAATTGTTACCCTCATGGAGTGGCCAAGGTGTTTGAGCTCTGGGCGATCCCAGACTGGAATTATTTCCCCTGAGTCTCCAGGACATGCTAGAACCAGGCCGCAGGAGAGAAGAGCGCCTGGGTGGCTCCCTTGGAGACCCAGCCTTATTGCCTGCAGCTTGCCAGCCAAAAATGTTGGACGGGCCCGCCAGATCGCCAGGAAGGTGGCGCCAGCGTTAGCATCAGCCGCACACCGAAGAAATGAGTTGGCAAGAAGTCACGTGATGCCTCTTTCTGTTGCTGTGGAAATATCGGCCCTCCGCCACAGCATACCTCAAGGATTTTATAACGTATTCTTTCCATTAATCTCTCAAGTTTTTAATTAGGAAGATTGTGTGGAAGGCCTGCTAAAATATGAACAGTAAGAGAAAGACTTAATTTTTTAAAGTCACCATGAATTGTTCACAGACAGCGTTTTTTTTTTTTCATAAAGCGTCCAGGAAGATAAAGTCTTAGAATTCTCCCTTCGACGTCATAGCTCTTCTATTTCACCAAACGTAACCATGTTCCAGCCCAACTGTGACATGACCTTACCCACAGGTCACCGTCCAGCCTGCCCATCTGGGATTGCAGGTTGAAAATGGCATTTTCCCTGGCTATGTTTCCCGAGGATTTGTTATTCAATAGTGACATTTTGCCCCCTTTCTTCCTTTCCTTGAGCAACTTGGTGAATTAAAGACCTCCAGTGAAGTGTCTTAGCCCCTGTTCTGGTTAGCATTCATACACACGCGTACACGGCGACAGCTCCACGGGGCATGGCGATTCCCACGTGCAGTATGAATTGCATGCAGACATTTCGTTTGTTGGGCTGATGGTCAAGAGATTGGAAAGCTGGGATCCATTTTGCTCTGGCGACATTAAATGTTGTGGAGGCTTGTAGGCCAGCCCCCCGAAGCTTTCAACTCGATCTGTGGGCAACTTGCATCACCTCTCTAAGCTTTGATTTCCTCATCTGTGAGATGGGAAAAGAATAAAAGTGTCTCTTTCTGTGGTTGTGAGTGTGGAAGCAATCCACACAGATGCAGTCAGAACCGCATTTACCGAGTACCATGTGGTAAAAGCACTCAGCGTATTTGATCTTTGTGGGGCTGCTGTAGAAATGGGCACTTTGGTCCCTTACCTTCCAGGGAGTGGGGCCAAGCGCTCCGCCACCATTGGAGGTGGTTCTTGTAACCTGGAGGAGGTGGGACTTGAAGGAGTTAGGAAAGAGGAACATGATAGGATGCCAAGGGTGTGGAGGGATGGTACAGATGCAGATGAGGACTGTGATTTTATAGGCATGGGGCCAGGAGGGATCCTGGAGGAAGGAGGACTGGCAGGTGCACACCCCGCTCCCACATTTCCCCTTTTCCTCCCCGTGCCCCCACCCTGGAGCTGGGGGTCTGTGAGGAGGGGTCGGTGATATCCCATCTGGGGCCTCATGAGTCTGCCTTCCCCTGCCTTTTCTCCTCCTTTGTCCTTTTTTTGGCTTTCTCAGCTGTGCTACAGAGCCCTCTGCTGCTGGTTGACCTGGGACCAAGAGGAAGAAGTCCAAAGCTTCCGTAGAGACTGGGGGACAGGACCTGAAATCCCCAGGCCTGTATGGAGAGGAGGGACGCCCTGTGGCAGGCGGGCCGGGCTCTTCTCTGAGGGACTAGACGATATGCGAGGGGTGCGTATGCACACAATCTGTTGGAAGAGAGCTTCTCTGTGATGTCTTTTCTTCCTTGTGATGCCATCTTTTATTGGATTTAACATTTTGACATGAATCAAAACAGCAAATACTATATCCATTTCTCTGATGAAAGCTTCTGTGTATCCCATGAAATGCAGTGTGGAGACTGACGTCCTAACCATTAGCTCGGCTCAGAGAATGAAGGAAATTTTACTGTGGAAAGGAGCCTTCAAGACCATCTCATCCATCTCTGTCATTGCACAAATGGGGAAACTGAGGCCCCTAGGTGAAGTGCTTTATCAGCAGGCAGAACAAGAACACAGGTGTCCTAGCCTCCAGAAAAATGCCTTGCCCCAACAGATAGATAGATAGATCATCCATCCATCCATCTATCCGTCCATCCGTCCATCCATGGACAGACAAAGAAAGTGTGTTTGTGCAGGTGTATATTTCTGTCTTCATATTAGGGACCGAGAGAGAGAGAAGAGTTTTTCATTTCAATTCTAGTATGTGCCGGGATTTCTAACGCAGTCAGAACGGAGGGATCTCAGTAGATCGGAATTAATCAGCACTGTGTTAAGTAGCCTTATTCCTGAGCTCTGACCCTTTTCTGTATTCCGCTCAGCCTGTGAAATGCCTCCCAGGCCACCTCCCCACGGCAGCACAGGCACTAAGCCCGTCTGCCAGTACCGGGATCTCGAGCTGAAGGCCTGGGCTCTACTGAAGCAAGGCTGGTGACTTCCTGCCGCTTCCACGGCATCACAGCAGCACTGCAGACGTCTGCACCTGCTTCCCTAGCGTTCCTCTGCTGGAGAATTAGAACCATGTCTCTTGCCTCCCTCAACATTTTCGCAGGGTTCACCGAGATATGATCAACAAAGTTTTTAGGTGGCAGAGTCTGTAAGCACCTAGAATCCTTGTTTAGCATGGTTAATGCTGAGGATAATTCTGTGACACACTTAGAGTTGTTGGATACACAGTGCCACCATTATATCAGTGTCATCAATTATAATTATAATAATTTGAGAAATGGAGGAACTATGTGATATTACCCTCTCTTTGACCAGGTGTTCTTGTATCTTTCGCAAAGGGAGAGGCATTCTCCTCCTGATGGCAAGACATTCTAAAAGCCAGATGAGGTAGCCATCTGGGGAGAGGGCACAGCCTCCCCGCCCCCCCCGCCCCCGCAGTCTGGTCCTGCTCTTCTGAACCCTAAGAGAAAAGCAGTGCGGATGCCATCAGGAAGCTCAAAGGCAACTCTGAAAATCTTTTCTCCTGCCGTGCTTGGAGTATAACTTAATCATATTTGGCGAAGCGTTGCTCGCAAAGCAAGCAGCCTGAAAACTGTCTCTTTACTTTGCAGGGAGCGTCTTTGTGATTCGGAAGAGATCTAAAGACCTTTGACCTATTTAGAGCTGCCTCTTTTTCTGGAAAACCTCCTCCTTTCCCAAGCAAGCCATTTATCTCAAGTGACCTCGGTCACTCGGTCTGCCGTTGCTTGGATGGGTTTTATTGTTCTTTCCTTTGAGGTTAATTAGGGCTGCACTCTATCATTTTAGCTCTCATAAGTGATTGAAAGACACCAGTTTTGAAGTATTCAAAAGGAATCACATTAAATAAGTGGGTATCTTGGCTGGTTTTTTGGGGGCAAATTTATGAAAGGAAATGGAAGGGCAAATAGAAGGTAACAGGACACACTTCCCCATGAGTTTCAGGGCCCTAAAGGAATGCAGCTCTTTGGAAGACCTCCCAGATTTTTTGTTTACAAAAAAAAAAAAAAATTGTTTCATCAGTGGTTTCCACTGGTCCGTATTTGACTTAAAATACCTGAAGGGCCACAGCCAGTGGTCACTTAAATTCCACCCTTCCGGGGACTGGCCTTCCTCGAATGAGCCAGTTTGTTTCAGCACTAACAGCTTGTCCCAGTTCACAGAGAATTTAGGTTAATGAATGAGATGTCCAAGATTTTTCTCCCATAAAGCATCCCAAAGTCTGACTTTCTCACACCCTTCAGAAGCTAGTGAAAAATATCATCTTGCACAACCTGGAATTTTCCGTTCCAGTCTTTAAATTACCTCCAGTATTTTAAGTAGATTCTGCCATTCAGAAAACATTGGGAACCCCTTGCCATTATAGCACAAAGCGTATTTCACGGGTTCTCGGAAATTTTTGGTATCTCACCCCCTGGGAAGGTTTTAGTTTTCTCAGTGAAGGCAAATTCACAGGGCATGAAGCCAAGGTTATTTTTGGTAACGTTATAGCTCTTCCATATATTATCATCTCTGTCTTTTCTCTTTTCCCTATTTTTTTCCTGTATTTTCCTCCCTCCTCTTTTATATTCTCTACCCTTCATGTGGTATATACCATGTGCCCATTGTATGCTAATCCTCACATCGCTAAGCTGATAAGGACACAAAGGCTGAGTGTATGATGAGTGTATGATGAGTAGCCCCCGCACCCAGATCACAGGGTAGTAAAAGGTCGAGCCAGTTGGTTTAAATACGCTTCCATTCGGGGCCATAACTTTTCCATTGTGCTGTGCTGTTTCTCTCTCTCTTTCTCTTCTACCACATGCCTCTCTTTCCCTTTCCCTTTCTTTTCGTTTTTTAACAGTGGCGAAACACACGTAAGGTAAAATACCATCCTGTTTCTAAATATCCACACGGTTCAGTGGCGCTGTGTGCGTTCATACTGTGCTGCCATCGCCAGCATCCGTCCATTCACAGCACCCTTCTTCATCTCGTGAAACTGAAGCCCCATACACACTAAACACCCCCCCCCCATCGTTCTTACTATCTCTGTGAATTCAACTGCTCTAGGTACCGCCTATGAGTGGACTCACACATTATTTGCTCTGGTGCGAGGGCTTTATTTCACTGAGCACAGTGTGCTAGAGGTCCATGCGTGTGTAGCGCTGTCTGGATTTCCTTTCTATTTAAGGCTGAATAATATTCCATTGTAGCATATTCCACATCTTGTGTATCCATCCGCCGGTCCATGGAGACGTATGTTGCTTCTGCCTTTTGGCTCCTGCGGACGATGCTGCCGCACACGCGGGCATACTGCCTTTCCCTCTTCGGTGCACTGCCCCCCTCATCTGCCGCCTATATTTAGGCTTTTCAGTGGTCCCCATACGCACTGTCTAGTCCCACCAATAAGACTAAGACCTAGAAAATCACCACCAAACTATATAAGCTATAGATCATTTCACTTCCTTTTTCTTGTCATTTTTTTTTCTTTTCTTAGCTTTGCCTTTCTTTTCAAATTTGGTTTTAATATCTATCTAGTACTATTTAATAATATGCCTTCGGTCATGTGCTCCAGTGTCTGCGTATTCCTGTTGTTGGTTTCACTTGGATGGAACTCAGGAGAACTCTTTGAACCATAAGAGGAATCCTATTGAAGCGTCAAGCAGCCCGTGTTTATTGAATGCAAGCCATTAGGCTCGGTGTGTGAGACTGCGTGTGCGGTGGGGCCGGAAGGTGGGGATGAGGAGCCAAAGTGGGGTCGATTCTCAACTTCAAGGAACTTTGAACTGGCAGATATTCATTAATTTATCTTTTACTTTAGATAACTTAGAAATGTTATTGTCCAATGAATCCAATATGTCTGGGATGAATGTGCCTCTCACCAGCTCCCACCCCACCCACCACCCCCACAGGGACATGTGGCCATAACTGGGGACACTTTTGGTTCTCATGACTGGTGGGAGAGTGCTACCGGCATCTAGTGGGTAGAGGCCAGAGAGGCTGCCAGACATACGCAGAGCACACGATGGCCCCCAAACAACAAGTTTTCTGGCCCCAAATGTCCGTGGTGCCGAGGTCGAGAGCCCCTGCGGTATGGAACACTACCTGACTTACATTGATTAAGCACCTAGTAATGAGCATAAAAAGTCCACAAGTCGTTTTCCTCAGGGAAACTTCCTGACGACAAAGCAGTACCTTGAGCTCAAGCTAGCCTTTTCGATCTTATGATTTTAATTACTTGCTAATCCACAATATAAAATTTCAAATGCTCGTGTGCAATTTTAATATCTAAAGAACATTTCCTAGTAAAAATTTCACTTTAAAAATGTAACTTAGCATGTAATAAGTTGGCAATAAATACCTATTCTAAAAAGAGAAGAACATTAGCATGACTAATAAACTTTCTTTGGATTTCAAAGGCATTGTGTAATTGCCTCTCCATATTTCCGTCTTGATAGCTTTATTTAGACCGGCACTATGTTTAGGTCTTGGCTTCTGTACCCATATTTTATGAAGTAATGCTGGAGGCCCTGGAGAATGTTTTGCAGCATTGGTTTAAAATATTCCATGGAGAACCCACTTGCATTGCAAATGACATTAAAAATACAAACAAAATTCATGCCCAATCTGCCCTTCCATGAAATGGAACTTCTTCCATGAAGTGGAGCTTTAACCAACGCAGAGGGTTGAGAAAATCATTTGGAGATGCACTGGCACCCTTCCAGGTGTCCTACGGGGCATAGAGATACCTGAGCCCCAGGTGCTACCCGTAGGTTAGAGCAGTCTCTGCCAGGCCTGGGAGGATGGCATGTAATCGTTAACCAGGAAGTCATGTGGGCATGAGCCGCTTGGGGCACGCCTTTGACTGCTTGCCTGACTATAGGAGCCTCACCTACGTTTGTGCCAAGAATAATTGCAAAGCCTGTGATAAGGTCACTATGCCCTTATCACCAGTCCCCTGCCCTCGGTTCGTTTTCAGGGCTGAGCATTGAAAATCATACTCATGGTAAGAAACCTGAAATCCTTTCTTAGTCACCACAGAGAATAAATCCTGGCTTCGCGTTCCAGTCATCTGGTCATCTCCCAAAGGGGATCATGGAAGCGCCCCTCTGCACGTAGCCGTGGACCGACTCTCAGACACATCTGAATCCATGTGTTTCTGTTTCAGGACATGGGAAGAAGGCAAGGTGCTCATCTTCGATGACTCTTTTGAGCACGAGGTGTGGCAGGACGCCGCGTCTTTCCGGCTGATATTCATCGTGGACGTGTGGCACCCAGAGCTGACCCCCCAGCAGAGACACAGCCTTCCTGCGATTTAGCGTGTTGCGCGGGCTTGGGACACACTGGAGAGGGGTTGCCTGTCTGCTTCCAGCTCCGGGGGTGTGGGGACAGAGGTTCCAAGCTGGAGGCCCTTGACCTCTTTGACTTGCAGCCCGAAGAATTCTGAGGCTCCTCCTAGGATTAGAAGACACTAAAAGGAATATTTGCCTTGCCGCAGTTCGTGTGGAAAGTACTCTGCTGTCCTTCCTCCCGTAACAGCACCCATCTGATGCCACTTCAGGTGAATACGGGACAGCTTCTACCCTGTGAGCCAAAGATGCTTTTTCCACTTAGAAGAGGCCTGAATCGGTGTCCAGTGAGAATATAGAAATGTAGAAACTGTGAATGGATCGCTTTGGTTTATAATCTTACTATGCAATTATATTTTCCTAGGGTACCTAGGCAGTCTTGTCATCAGCTACCACTACGTTCTTGTTGATTTTAATAATAAGCTGTGTAAATGCGTTACTTCTAGCTGTGTAATGGGAACTTTGCTCGTGAACCCACACTTCCCTCTTTTAATTGTTTCTAGTGTAAGACACTCGTCAAAGAAGCGATTGTATTTTCCTACTACAAAGGACAAAGATATAATTATGCTGATGTCTGTGGACCATACTGCTTCCTGCCAACTGAGTCTCTTTGCTTTTTCATGTCATCCTTGAAAGACAGCGCCTTCATTTCTCTCCTCGCCATGCAAATGGTAGAGAGTCTGTCTTTCCGAGAGGAACTTTTCACACTGACACAAGACATGGAATCATTTTATCTTGAGTTATAAAAGTGCCACGTGTAATTTTTTTTAATGCCAAGAATGAGCACTTGAAAAAGTAACGGATCCCAGAGTAAAAATTTTCTCTCAGAATTGATAGATAGGGGCTGCTAAGGACTTCGGGCTCCTTGGCCCCTTTGCCATCCGAGAAAGGGCTGGAATTCAGAATAAGGAGGTCCTTACGCGGTTCCCCACCACGATTTTGTAAAAATAGGAAGGATGGCAGAGTGGAAGACCAAGGAGACCAGGACCTGAGGCCTGCGTTTAGGATGTCCGAATCGCCTTCCTCTTCGAAAGAGTGTAGAAGACTCTTCTCTCTCCCTGCCATTTAAATATAGCTTGTAGCAGTTGCTGTCCAGAGTTTAGCTTTAATATTATGCACAGCATAGAAATAACAGTTGGAAAATGGGTTTGCCTAGTCATTCCAAAGATGATCAAATTACTAATTTAGAAAAGTATTGATGCATTAAATGCTGCATGTTTCCAATCAAAACTAGTTATGTTAGCTATGTGAATGTAATGATACTCATGTACCTGAATTTTAAGCCGATACGAACAAAATTGTGGAAGAAATGACACAGCAGTTACCAAATCTCACTCACGGGTAGAAAAAAACACTTGTGCTTCCTTTCCATCTAAGGACAAAGGGGGATGCTTTATGTCTTTTAAAAAGAGTTCTTTAACGTTGAAGTGGATCCTTTTTGCTTGACATGAGCTTCCAGCGAGAAGGGCTTACAAAATATTTTGTTTCCTTCTGTATTGCCAAAACAATCCCACTAAAATAGATGAGGAAGCATGTGAGGAAGGTATCAAAATTACCAAAGTCCAGAAGAAAAAGCAAACTCTTGAAAAATACAAAGGTGTCGTGTCCTTCCGTATTTATTGAACAGAAGAAATGACTGACAGAGGACAATCCAATCCAGTGCTCGTGTAAGAACATTCATGTCACTTACTGCATTTGGTTCTTGTATGTATATTGCATACACATAAAGAAATTTAAAGCAGAAATTAGGGTTAAACCATCAGTTTACATTCATGTAATGAAATCATGGAATAGAGTAAAAACTAGCTCTTAACTTAATAATTATAATATGGTATTTAAAATCAGGTCACTACAGAAGGTTCTAAATATTGCCAATTGAAAAGCCAGAGTTCTTATTACTGTCGCAAAGTATTGGCAATAATCGACTCCGATAGCATTTTAAACACTTGGATCCCTCAGCTATTTTAAAAACACAAGTAATAAAATGGATTTTCTAATTCACTTTAATTCCTTATCTTTCTTCCCTATATCGTGGAATATAAGAAAAGTGTCTCAGTCACTGCCTTGGTAGAATGATTTCAATGTTACTATTTTCTTATTTGAAACGTCTACACAAAATTAATTGGTTTTACTTGTACTGTGAAACAATTGGTTGAGAAATATTTTTGATTGTATTTCAATTGTATTTCAAGGGCGGAATACAAAAACTACTTCTCTTATTCACCTCTACCAGTAGAAAAAAAAATTAAAACACTAGATTCATTGAGAAAGAGATGTAATAATTGGTTATGATTAGTAATAATATCAACTGAGGGTGATTATGGCCAGTTGAATCACCTCCTTTCTTTGAATTTTTTAGTTAATCCTCCCAAATACTTAAAACATAAAATCATATTTTTCTTCCCATTATCAACTAAAATATTTTTATTTGACATTGAGCATCAACTGGTCATACTAATAAATGCCCATGTCATGCAAATGGCTGGGAGGGTAAGAGACACGTAAAACCATACAACTCGTTTTGGGCAACATGGCACACAAGTAAGGATTCTGTATCCTATGATATCTGTTTATATTTTTATTTCAATTCCTTTGAATGGATAGTTGGGGACTCCATTTCTAAGGAGAATAGACAAAGAAATAAAATGTTCTTTGGCATTTTATCCCACAATCCTAATCTTCTCTTATTTTCAGTATTTGCATATTTTGCCATCTTTAAGAGTCTTCCTCCATGATTGAGATCTACCCTCTCAGCAACATTCGGGTCCCTTCTCCAAACCTTTAACTGGTTGCAGGAGGGTGGGGGGGAGCACTAAATGCTTTAGTAGCACTTTTCTTTGCTGTAGTGACCCAAGTGAGGCAATTCGAATGGATTCATTCATCACTGACATGTGTTTTCAATGAGACGCCACCCCCCCATCCCCCACAGATACACGTTGCCTGTGACAAGTCACGTTCTTAAGATGAAACAATCGTATTTCAAGTTGTGTGTGTCTTCCTTGAAAGTCAGATCATGGTAATCAGCTCGTGGCCTGAAAAACAGATGTGATGTCATCTGTTGACCCTTCCAGCAGGGTATCCAAATAAGCAAACTCTGCAAGTAGCCAGACCTCCAGGCACATGCCCTCAGGCCGAACGATTCGATGCTGGTGATGAGGTTGAAGAAAATAATTCAACAAGAATGGAAATTACTGGAGATGTTACTGTCTTGGGGCTTTGCGCTTTCATCGAGCTTGACGCTTACATCCGCACAGCTTAATTCTGATGTATCTACTTGGAAATGCGCTTAATCTTAAATCACAAAACCTGGAAAGGGTATCTGCGGTGCCTCGGAAAAACTCTCGTCCTAACGGAGTGTGTGCATCAATTTAGTTTTTCTGTTTTCAATTCACTGAATACCATAAAGAAGGGGGAGGGGGGTCGTGTGTACATAACTGCCTTGCTTCACCTCCAGTCCCCTCACTGGAAAAAAAAAAAGCATCTCTCAAGTCTGTTCACGTTGGCTGCTCAGACCGGTGGCTGGTGACAGTCATTACTAGGTGGCAGGAGTGGAGGGCCTCATGTCAAGCGGAACGCACGTGTCTGTGTGGGCCAGTTGCGCGTGTGCTTCCTGGGTGGCTGATACCACTGAAGGCTGGCGATCTGCGGGAGCAGGGGGTGACCCGGGGTTCAGTCCAGAGCCAGGAGTGGCTGCGTGTTCTCATTCTCTCCCTTCTCTTCATGTTTCAGGGTCCCAGCTTCTACCACAGACTGAGATCTAATAATAGGGGAAGGAGAAAGACAGAATTACAGACAATTCATGGTGACGACCATTTTGGGATCTTAAAGGCCATGCAGATTTTCAGTTCCCCTTATTAATCCAAACACTCAAAACAACAGTCTAATTTCCCCCCTTTTTTGAATCTGTCGTTTCCTTGCTTTTTTGCCTTCCACACCACACATATTTATGGGAAGAGGCATCTTAGAAGCTCCGTTGCCAAGATCTCTTCTGTTGATAAAAGAGATACGTGTGTGCTAACCGCAATGCTGCCCCAGTGTCTAAACGTTCTATGGATCTTGAGATGCATCAAGTCAAATAAATATCGTCGCATATGTTCCAAAATACTTTTTAGAGCCTGTTTCTCAAGGTCGTAGGAAACTATCATACATGATGTGAAGACCACAAGGTTTGGAATCGAATTGGTAAGTGTAGACTCTGGCCTTGACTGGCTGAGGAGCCTCGGAGGGGTCCTTAAAACTCTCTGGACCTTTATTCTGTCACGTGTAACACAGAACTATTACCTGCTTGCCACCATTATTGATAAGGATTAAGCCTAATCATATTTGTAAAGCATTTAACATGTAATTTTAGTCACAATTTTCAGAGCATCCTACTCTCACCCTAGTTCAATAATAGGAGTGGTCTGTAGTTTCTGAGAAGCCCTCTCATCATCAGATAATACCAGTTTCTTTTCGGGGTTTACAATGTGAGCTGAAGTTATCTTCCAGCTTATAGAGAGAAGGTTATAAGAGATATATGTGCAATAAATATTCAATAAATGTTCACATGCTAAAAAAAATATTTAAGGAGTGCCAGAGTGATTCAGCTGGTTAAACATCTGACTTCGGCTCAGGTCATGATCTCACGGTTCACGATTTCGAGCCCCGTGTCAGGCTCTGTGCTGACAGCTCAGAGCCTGAGCCTGCTTCAGATTCTGTGTCTCCCTCTCTCTCTGCCGCTCCCCACTCACTCTCTCTCATCCTCCCTCCATCTCTCTCTCTCTCCCTCCATCTCTCTCTCTCTCTCAAAAGTAAATAAAAACATTAAAAAATATTTAAAACATTAAAATGATTGAATTTGATTGTCCAGATAAGCAAAGCTTACATACGAGATGCAATAAAATGTTAGCTCAGGAGACCTGAGTTGCCCAAACCTTCCATGTTCTAAACCTTAAGGACTGTCCCTGGACTGGCTCTTCTGAACCCTTGGAGTATCCTGCCTGGTGAAAATCTCTTTGAATGCTCGAGACTGTGGGCCATGCCGACGGTTCATGCTAAATATGCGACTTATTGTGAATGCCTTTTTGTATGTCTGGGTTAGGAGTCACACTGTATCAGTTTGACCTCTTGTGGGGGCAGGTAGGGAAGGAGAATTGAAGACTACATGTCTGTGTGACTGACCCCTCTCAGCCAATAGAAATCCTGGACACCAGGGGTGCCTGGGTGGCTCAGTCGGTTAAGCATCCAACTCTTAATCTCACAGGTTCATGGGATTGAGCCCCACATTGGGCTCTGTGCTGATGGCGCAGAGCTTGCTAGGGATTCTCTCTCTCCCTCTCTCTCACTCTCCCCCTACCCCTCTCACATGCTCGCTCTCTCTCAAAATCAACGAATAAAAAAAATAATAATAAATCCTGGACACCAAGGCATGGGTGAGTTTCCCTGATTGGCCACACTTGGCGCATGTTGTCACACGTTGCTGAGAGAACTAAGCTCTGTCAGGACAACCAGAAGCAAGCGACTGGTCCAGTGCACCAGGACGTCACCCAATGCACCTTTCCCCCTTGCTGATTTTAATCTGTATTCTTTTGCTGTAACAAACCACAACTGAATATAACAGCTTTTCTGGGACCTGCGCGTCCTGGAAAATTCCTAAAGCCGGGGGCGGGGGGGGGGGCGCGGTGAGATGACCCGCAGAACTGTATATAATAACACTAATAACTTGTGTATGCACCTGGTAATGTCGTAAGTCCTTTACATGTATTAACTGACTACTTTTTCACACCCCTGCGGAGCGGTGCTATTACTACCTCCATTTCATGGATGGGAAAGAGGCAGGGGGGAGCAAGTTGCATAGGAAAGGCAGCGCAAATAGAGAACAGGTGTATCACCATCGTGCCACTTCCGGGTGCACCTAGGGCTACCGAGCTGCTGAGCTGAACTATTTCGCATTCCTTCCACCTCACCGTAAAAATAACTTTCCACCTGAGATTCTCACCTCCATTCAGGATAGGTATGTTCCATAGAAAGTTTAAAGAAATGAAGAAGCAAATTGGTACCGTTGTCTCAAAACAATAGAGTTTTACCCTAAATCTGCTGTGACTCCAGGCATGGTCCCGCCTTCGGTGCCCAGCCCAAGCTTCGAAAGCAAGATGGATTCATTTGGTCCTGGGACTGGGCAGAGGAAGGCCGGCTCTGCTATTTTACACATTCCCTGTGCATTTCCCTCTGCTTTCATTAAGGGCCTGGTGTGTGTGTGTGGGGGGGGCAATCAATGTATAGATGTATAGATTTAATAGCAAAGCTGAGAGCTTAGAAGGGGTTGCCATAATCAAGAAGGAAACCCGAGGGACACAAGTGCCTGCACAGGCCACCTCCCTGTGGCACCGCGGGCAGCTGCCTTACTAACTGCCTTGTCCTCAGGCCCTGGTGAGAACGGAAGATACCAATGGCTCCCGCCTCAGGGATGTTGCTCCGCAATGCTCTACTTTTGAGCCAGGTGGTTCTCATTTACCACGTGGCCAGGGGGTCACGACCACAGTTACAAGACACCGCAGTGACCCATCGAGATGAGCCCAATAGGAAATAGTAAGGGGCCATGCAGCCTCTTCTTGAATCGATCCAAACTGAGAACCCCACTCCTCCGTGCCCCTCGAAGGGCAACTCTCCTGGAAACTTCTTTACATTGAACTCAAACCTGTCTTTGCAACTTCTAAAGACCGTTTCTTGTTCTGTCTGCAGGAGCCACCTGTGTTCGTGTAATCCACCTGGTCCACCTAGCCACCCCCCTTTTTTAAGTTTATTCATTTATTGTGTGTGTGTGTGTGACAGAGAGAGAGAGAAAGAGATAGAGCATGCGGTCAAGGAGGAGAGGGGCAGAGAGAGAGAGAGAATCCCAAGCAGGCTCTGCACCGCCAGCACAGAGCTCCAGGCCGAGCTCCAACACATAAACCACGAGATGGTGACCTGAGCTGAAACCAAGAGTCGGAGCCTCAACCAACCGAGCCACCCAGACACCGCCACATAACCACCGTTTAAGTGTTCAGCTAGTGCCCTCGTCGCCAGCTACTACCCCAGATCTGACCTTTACTGCCCTCCCCCTGGCACTCGCTGACTTCTGCCTCCCGTCTTTCCTTAAGCTCTTCTTTCCAGCTTACCTCGTTGGCAAGTGAAACCTGAAACCACCCCTCTGGTGATAGCGACTGCCCTGACAAGGCCATCCAGACCAGCTCGAGATAACCCCCTGATCATGTCTACACAGGACCGTGGAGCGACCTCTGGAACTACCAACAGTTACCTTTACCTCATTATAATCCTAAAATCTCTGCCCAAGGGGGAACACAAACCTCATTTACATAACACACAAAATATGTACAGGCACGTGTGCAGCCGTACGCCCACCTCCACATAGGGTGACAAGGATCCCCTTTTTAAATATTCATCCTACCCCTGAATAAAAGGAACCTACCCGCCCTTGCTTCGGGAGTCATGACTGTGGAAGTTATTCCCTGGGATCTCTTTATTTGTTGTGAATAAAATCTCTTTTGTGTGACAATTCACCCGGTGTAGTTTCTCTCCATAACTCACCGAGGAGCCAACCCCCACTGGTCAGGTTACACCTTCGGCCCCCTCTCCCTTCCACCACCGAGGCTAACCAGATTCCTCTTATCTCGAGGTCTCTAAAATTACTGCCAGGGCGTTTTCCTGCAGCTCTTCCTCAACTGGTTGCCCATGGGGCATCACCCCAAAATAGAGTGAAATTATTGCTTCTTTTTTTTTTCCTTTTTATATGCTTCTGTCGAGGCATAGACAATGCACCTAAGATTGTATTAGCCTTTCTGGAACTCACACAACACAGCTGAGGGAAAATTTAGCTGTATTTGCATATGCTGCTGGTAAACCATTCCTCCTCCAGCTTGAAGGTGCATGGTTCAGTATCCAATTTCTCCTTTTTAAATTTGGCTCATATCTCTACCCTATCTCTGTCTTTTTGGATCTTGAAATTTGTTATCCATCCAAATCATGGTCTGTGATTTTAATGAGAATTAGATTGGTTTCTAAACTTCCTCCACCCTATTTTGGGAGCTACTATGGGAAAAAAAAAATCAGGGGCGCGCGCCTGGGTGGCTCAGCTGATTAAGCGTCTGACTTTAGCTCAGGTCATGATCTCGCCGTCTGTGGGTTCAAGCCCTGCATCAGCCTCTCTGCTGTCAGCGCAAAGCCAGCTTCGGATCCTCTGGACCCTCTTGCTGCCCCTTCCTTGCTTGTGCTCTCTGTCTCTCTCAAAATAAATAAATAAGCTTAAAAATAAAAAGATCAACAAATTGTCAAATACTGTATTTTCAAACAAAAATCATTTATTTATACTCATTTATAGTGAGAAATGTTCGAGAATGTCTCCTGATATATGCCAAGGACTATGAACAAATGTTCAGGAACCTTATTCGTCTTGTGGAAATGTTGTTTCAGTTACACCAAGTGAGACTCACACACAGATATGGGATTACTGTGCTAGGCACCCAGAAGACAGGGTGTTTGGAGGAGGTGAGGCATTAGCTCTAACGAGAAGGAAGGAAAAAGCTATTGTTCACACAATGACATCATTCGCAGTCCTCATTCAGGTGACTCTTCCTCCTTCCACTTGGGGTCAAATTTAGATCGATGTGATTTCTTTCAATACCTGTGCTGACAGCGGGGACACGATGGAGGCTCTTTCATCTCAGCCAATAAAATACGCTGTGTGTCTTGGGTGAATGGCGGGTAACAATGGAACAATTTGGAGGAACCTAGCATGAGGAACCAAACTTAATATTTTCTTTTTTATCTGCCTTTCCCCTGATTGAGACAATGACCATAGGCTTTTTACTTTCGGCGTGACATAATTCCATTTGCCTGGTCGCACAATGGACATTCAATATAAGGAGCACACTACATTGTGAAGTAGTTGGGAAACAGAAAGCCAATGTTCCTTTTTTAAAAATCTGTTACAAATAAATGAATCCAAGAGAAACATCCTCCTTAAATGTTGCCCTCTGGACATTCAGCAGAGTCAAAGTGCTCTCTGATAAAAATGTCTCCACCACTGGTAAACACAGCGTTCACACATTGTGTGTTTAGCGCATTAACCACTGAGGAGCCTCTCGCCTGTGACTTCCTTGTCCAGATCACTCTTGGTGGTAATCTCTCCATTCAGTGGCTTTGCTTCCTCACAAGAAGCTTAATACTTCCACAGAAATAAACATTCCAGGCTTTTCTCTGGGGTCCTCTTTCTGGCTGAAGCCAGCTTGACTCCGAGGGCGGACAGGGTTGTGATTTGAGCTATTTCCGCTGTGGTTATCTCAGTGGGGTAGCCGACTCCCCTCTCAAAGCTTTCATTCCAGCCCCGATAGTGGCATTTTGTTTTTCTGCCATTATATTCATTCTCTCCCTCTCTCCCTCCCAATCCCTCCCTCTTTTTACCCACTGCCTTCCCTTTCACTTCTCCAGTATTTAAATCTTTCCCCACTCTATACCATCAAAGATCTTTAGCCATGGTTGAAGTTCACTGATTACGAAAGCAATTAAATTCCAGAAAGAACAAGATAAAGCTGGGAAATTTCACCTCGAGCTAGCCCATTCTCCATTGACCTATAATCGGGCTGAGACTTCTGCTCTCAGAAGTTAATTTCCAAAACTTTATTTAGCTACTTTATCTCAACAGCCATCACTACATAGCATTCTTACTAATGAACTACCATTAGTTTGGCTTCAGCTATGCGGACCCCATGTGAGGAGGGCACAGGAACTCTGCCCTTCAACCGGAGGCATTCCTCAGGCGTCCATAGGAGGCCAGAGCTATAAGGAGGCTCAGAGGCAATTAAGCCAAACCCTCCTTTAACTCAGGTCCTATCCACTTGTTTTCCACAGACCAACCTCATCTCTACCCTGGTTTTACTTCTTAAAGTCAAGGATGGGCTTGGTTTTGTGGAATAGCACAGAACTACCTAATATCCTACTGAGCCTATATAAGGACTTCTAAACAGAAATATATTTTTAAAAAATGTATCTTTAAAGAATGCTTCTGAGTAATTTTATTAAGCCTCTTTTTCTCCCTGTAGTTTCAAGTATCAAGGAAATTTCCCCCGGTGAATGATGGCTTCACCACTGGCTTTGTGATCTTGGGCAACTCCCACCTCTTCACGTGTAAAGTGGAGGTATGGCCTGATGCAAGGCGGGAGTAGAGAGGATTCGCCGAATTGAGACATGCGAAGTGTCCAGCTAAATGCGCCCATTCATTTTTAGCTCTTCCTATTCTACCCCTTTTGCATATAAGAAAATTAAGGTCTGGGGACAGCGAATTCTTTTAGAAGTAGAGCCACAAAGCATGGATTCAACTCAAGTTCCAACGGCTTCGTTGTAAAGGTCACAAGAGAGAATTGTGTATACCCATGCATTGTGTAACCTAACACTAAATGAAGAACCAACATTTCAAAATTGAGAAAGACTAACGTTTTAAAAGTTCAAAATAAGCGATGAGACTTTTCCTCACGAATGCTAACCTTACCGCCTTACCTTATATTTTTAGAAGTAACACAAATTTCCATCTGATTAGCAATCATTTACGTAGCTTTCAGTGCAACGTACTTATAGTTGTTTTCAACTGCATAAAGCAATATGAAATTCTGCTACTCTGTCTTCTACTTGTTTCTACTACAAAGCCTTCAGGAATGTCCTTGATAAGGAGCTTAAGGAATATTTGTAAGACATATGTTTAGCAAACTTTTCATAATCAAAATCATTCTTGCAGGCAGCATGATCACACTCACTGGGAACAATTAATGTTTACTGAACCAAACAAACCATGAAGCATAAATCAATAAATCATTTCTTAAAAGATAGCCTAAGTATTTCATGTGTAAAGCAGCGAACCGTTTCCCCATCAAAGTGAAGAAATAACAAATAAACCTCCTTCTACTTCAGCAGTATAATTTGCCACAACTCAACAGGAAATGTAAAGAAACCGATCCAAGAGAAATCTTCTATTACTTTTGAAGTGAACTATTTTTAGAGTGAGCTAACCGTTCAGCTTGGTTCTTGCCTTTATGTACTATAACTCAATTTAAATGTATAATGTATTTCTATTTCGCTCTGATGGGCTTGGGCACTGACTACTGATCTTATAACGAGGAAGAAAGAGCCAAGAAAAACCACACGCACCTTCAGAAAGGATGGAAGCCGTTGCTTTTGTGAAATTAGGCTCACAGGTAGAGCAACACTGTCCAATACAGAGCCCTAACCACACGTGACTCTTGAGGACCTGAGATCGGGCCAGTCTGAATTGAGATCAGCTGTAAAGGTAATATATACACTGGATTTTGAAGACAGCATTAAAAAAGGAATGTAAAGTATCTGATAATATGTGTATATACTGGGTTAGATCAAACATTAAAACGAATTGTACTTGTTTATTTTTGTCATGTGGCTTCAAGACAACTTAAACAGCTTTACACATGTGGCCCACATTATATTTCTATTAGGCAGCATTGGTCCAGAGCCCCATTTACTCCACCATGCCTATGGCTGAGCCCAGAATAATATTCTAATCCTCATTTAAAAATTCAGAGCCATCTTAGGGGCGCCCGGGGGGCTCAGTCTATTAAGTGCCCAACTCTTGGTTTCACCTCAGGTCATGATCTCATGGTTCGTGGGATTGAGCCCCATGCTGACAGCATGGAGCCTGCTTGGGATTCTCTCTCTCCTTCCCACTCTGCCTCTCCCTGACTCATGTTCTCTCTCTCTCTCAAAATAAATAAATGAACCATAAAAAAAAAATAAAGAAAGCAAAGAAAGAAAGAAAAGGAAAAAAATTCATAGCCATCTTAAAGGGCCTCAGCAACATTATTATCTGCCATCACCAATACCCACTGTTCTAAGCTCATTCCTCGCATTGATTCATTTAATCTTCCCTTTGGTACACACACAAGGTCCCATGGGACTGGAGAGCTGGTTACTAAGTATCATTGTTGTTGCTCGAATCCTAACTAGAAAGAAACTTCATTCGTTTAGACTCCAATAATTTGCTAGCATTTAGATGAAAGTTAACATATACCTTTATTTTATCTCTAAATGAATAAATGATGTTTAAAAAACTCTAGAAAGAAATTGTATCTACCTGATGAAAAGGAAATAAGTTCTTTCTGTACATATCGCAAAATTACTATTAACTTGATGTTACGACTACAGATGTCTTGTGCTGTTCATTATAAGGGGCCCCTTCTTGTCACCGGGTCACTGACTCATGGTGGGCTCTATGGAATGCCTTGTTCAGCTTCTCTGGCCCCACACTATTCACCTGTAAAATAATCATTTTGGGTGAGGCGATATATTCAGTGCTAATATTCCATGAGCTCCACCAGACTGGGTTACAATCACCATTCATTCTTAAAAACCATTAACTCTTGAAAAGCGCCTTTCGCAGTTCTCCAATTCAGACTTGAAGCTATATTGGCTTAAATAGTCTAAGTACCTCTCTGCGTCAGCATTTGCTTTTACCTCCTTCTAGAAAAGCATAAAAATACTAAAAATGACACCAGCTGGCCAGGCATGGAATGTCTTTCCTGAAGGTTGTATGCGACCAACACATTTAGATCTCAAGAGTCAAAAACACTGATCTACTGAAAATATTTTATACTTTTGCCAATTTCTTTCTTTTCTTTTAATCTTCCTTTATTTTTGAGACACAGAGAGAGAGAGCAAGCAGGAAAGCAACAGAGAGAGGAGACACAGGGTCCGAAGCAGGCTCCTGGCTCCAAGCTGTCAGCACAGAGCCCGACGCGGGGCTGGAACTCAGTATCCCGGAGTTCATGACCTGAGCCGAAGTCGGACGCTCAACCTCAACCGACTGAGCCACTCTGGCACCTGGATACTTCTGGAAGTTTCTAAATGTTGCACTCAGATCTGCCAGGTGCTACTTAATAACTACATTCGTGTGTCATTGTTGACTTGTTTTAGTTTATTTAAATATCTTATTGCCCCTGATCTGTGCTCAGATAGGAGTTTGGTGCTGCAGAGGGTGCTACCGCCCAGTCTGTATCCACCAAGGGCGTTCCAGCGTGCACGCAAATCCCACTCCGTGTTTGGTAAAATCTTGTTGGCCACATCTGAAATCTGTCTGCGGATGTTTTGAAGGAGAAAATGTCAACATGCGCTTTATTTGGATATTTTTAGAATTATCGCCTCCCGGAGAGGTTCCCATCTCCACAGCTGGTGATAATTATTGTCACCACCATCACCGTCAGGGACCACCATCGCAACTATTTATCAAACACTTTGTGGAGGCCAGGTTTTGCACTAAGGAGTACTTAGCCTGTGTTATCTGTGTTGAATCCTTATCTGTGTTGGGCCTCGGAGAAGTTAATTAATTTGCCCCAAGAATTTTCTAGTTAGTCGTGGAACTAGAATCTGAACCCAAATATAACCATCTATTATCTTTAAAAAAAAAAAAAAAGGCGATTTTAGGCAAGTGAATGAAATGAGAAAAGATAACAGCAGAACTTCATTCAGGAAAAGACGTGTTCTAAGAGTTATAGGTTATGTTGGTCGTATCTTCATCTATAATGACCAGCGGGGTATTTAATAATGCTTCAAAATTCTTTCTTCTAAATATGCATCGTTTGCGCAAATAGCTGGGAACTCCTATACAGATGTGCCGTCGGTCGACAGGAGCAAGGAAGCCGATTAGATTTCGCGGAGAACAGAGCTCAGCCACCAAAGCCCAGCCAGTCCAGGCGCCCGGACCTAGGGAGCAAGGGACGGGGGAAGGGAGCCGAGGATCGCCGTGGTGGAAACCGCAAATGGACATCTCGCTCAGTTTATTTACAAAGGGGCTTCTCACTCTTGATGAAGCTGTGCGTTCCCGGTAGAGGAACTCCCAGTTTCTCGGCTGTGAAATGAGATCACATTACCGTACTCCGCTCAGGGCCGGGAGAGATAAGAGATATAATAAAGTGCTTGGCGCTCTTTCAAGAAGAAATTATTTAAATTGGAAGGGTTTATCTTTTCACTGACACTTCCCTGAGTATGATCTTCTGCGCACGAACAATTGCCACTCTGACTTGTCTGATGACAGAGATAGCCCGCGTCTGCCCACTTGAAGAAAGCCAAAGACTGCAAATTTAGGAAATGGATATGGAACAGATGATTTATGTTGCAAAAGAATTTTAACTTTATCCAGCAGTTTGCTAAAGAATTCCTTTAAGCGGAGTCACCTGGGGCACCTGAAGTGTGAGAGTTTTCAAGGTCATAAGTAGTGTTGTTGAGCTCAAATCCTACACAGGAACCCCGAGTGTCAGAGTGAGGTCTATAGACGCCTTAGGACCCAACCTGTCCCTGAACCAGTCAGCCGTCCCTGCAATCATTCCAGCTTCTGCGTGCGGAGGTTTACCGAGTTTCAAGGAATGGCCTGATTCATTCAGGTGTTCTGAGATGGTCAAAGGAGCATTAAAATAATATGTTTTTCACATGCAGATATTTCTGGAGAGGTTTTCTTCTGCTCCCAATCATAACTTAAAATAGCATCACTGCCAATGGCTGTAGGAGTCACCTTTGAAAGGAGTCACCTTTCGTTAGAATTAGCCCGGCACAGAGCACTGCCAGTCAGTGTCAGAACATTCCTAATTGTTCCTAATTGTTCTCCTCCCTCTGAAACTGGCAGTGCACACCCTCAGAGGAGCTACTTTGGTAGAGCTAGGATATAATGTTCTGAAGCAGGTAGAGAAATACCAAAAGCTGTCAATGAGGATGACTCACTCGCTCTGAGTTCGAAAAAGATGGCTAGTGTGCTCGATAGGAACTACCTTTTCATAAAAGTCTATTTTTTGAGTCAAATGACAGTACGTTCATGGATCTAAATGACAGTATATTCACAGATCTTCTTTGCTATTACTGTATGAGCCTGAATATCAATGTTCTTTCTGAATGTCTGTTTCTTCCCCACTCGCGCTGGGGTTTGGGGACAACACAGTACTTGGCAAGTGTGAGGGAGTCAGTTGCTTTTCAGCCATGTGTTAAAGACAGGGTAGAAATTGGGGCTGGCAGCAATCGGGACAGATTTTCAAGTCAGCTACAGGAGTTTGAGTAAAGGCAAATCCCAACCCCCCACCCCAAAGTGCTTTATAACCTTAGTGGAATGAATGAAGGAATGAACACACAAATAGCCTGAGAAGAGCATTGGACTTGGAAAGAAGAGAACTAAATTTAAAACACTTTCCCACCTCTTGGCTCTGTAATCTGGGCTAAGTCATTTAACCTCTGTGTACTCGAGTCACTTTATTTAACATGGGCAGAAGAATCTATTTTTGGTCTATTTTAAATCTATTTTTAAAAGGTATCTATTTTTAAAAATCTATATATTTTTTAATTCTGAAAACCTGAAAGGCTCATTTTTCAGGAAGGCTTGGGACAATTCCAGGAACATCCGTATCCACTCTGGCTTGTGGGAAAAATCCTACAGTCCAGCCCCTTGCCACTTAAATCATGGTCCCCCGATCGGCACTATGGGCACCACCCGAGAGTTGGTTAGAAATAAAGTTTCTCAGGCTCACCCCAGACCTAAGGAATCAGAAGCCACATTTTAACAAGATCCTGGTGCTTTCTATACAAGTTAAAATTTGAAAGCATTGCTCCAGGGGCGCCTGGGTGGCTCAGTTGGTTAAGCGTCCGACCCTGGTTCAGGTCATGACCTTGCAGTCCATGAGTTCGAGCCCCACAGTGGACTCTGTGCTGACAGCTCAGAGCCTGGAGCCTGTTTTGGATTCTGTGTGTCCCTCTCTCTCTCTGCCCCTCCCCTGCTCATGCTCTGTCTTTCTCTCTCAAAAATCAATAAGCATTAAAAAAAAATCTTAAGAAAGAAAGCATGTCTCCAAAGCCAACACTGAGGAAACCTGCATCCATCTACCTCAAGAAGAGCTGTGAGGATTTGTCAGGTGTGGCTCATTCAAACCACTTTCCTGGTTCTGTTCCCTAGTTTACTCAATATCTTAGAGTTAAAAGAGTTCATGAAATTTCTTCCTTACTAGAGAATAATAATGCTTAATAGAGAATAGCTTTCAGTTTAGGAATATCTGTCTTTGCATCCGAAAGATTATTTGGTGGGGGCAGGAAAACATTTCAGAAATTCCAAGTTGGGGAACTGAGGCCACCCTGCTTTTCCATGTCACATTTGTCAGTGTCTGGGTCATACAATAAATTCTTTCACAAGGTTCGAGCGCACGCTATAGGCTTAACTGAGGAAAGAAAAAAGTCTCCGGCTTCAAGGCACTTACATGACAGAGAAGGAAGTTAATATAACAACCTCCGTCTGTCACTTCTGGAGCTGTTCAGACAGTCAAGAGGGGACACCGAGTCTCAGTAGTCAAGTCAGAATTGTGCCTTCTCGAAGCTGGGCATCGGTCTGGGTGCTGGGCCACAGGACGGACCCAGTCAGAGGATCTTTGATGCGGAGGTGTTGGGACACCGAAACGTAAGCGAATGGAAGTTCTGGAAGGTGAGAAGTGCCGGGAAGCAGATGAATCAGACGGTGTGAGGAAGAAGCCCCGGAACAGGGGACACGCTGCTCAGGAAGGACATGCCTCCGGCAGCTTGGTCCCTGTGGTGGGGACCAGCTCTCCCGCCTCATTCTACCCTCCACGAGGAGCGAGAAAGCTGTGTTCCCTTGCTAGGACCGGTCCGCAGACGCCTTCCCAATTCCTCCATTTGCAACACCGCGATTCATTCCATTCATTTTTCAACTTGGAAGATGCTTTAGGTCTGTCTATAGTTCAAGCTCATAAAGATTACTGTGACTTACCTCAGATTATTGCTTTACTTTGGTTCAAATGAAAGGTCCTGACTGACTTTCAAAATAACGCAAAAGTCAGAATTTACAATAACGCATCCAGCTCGATAGGCTGAACTATGATTTCAGTCCAACAGCAAAGGCTCACCAGAATTGTGAACGCCTGAGGTGGGTGAATTCTTATGAAAATACTTCTATTAAGATTGGCCCCTGGTCTTTCATTTCTTCTTCATTCGAGGAGGACGCACTGGACACTTGTTTTTGGCCTGCCTCTGAGCGAGGCCCTGAGAACGTAAACTGCAAGCATGCTACCTGCCCCACTGAGTACCCCTTTGCAGAGCTAAAGCCCCCCTGCAGGCTTGTTCCTGTGCCCTCTGGCGTCCTCCGAGGAGTTATTCCACCATTTATCCTCTTTCTTACGTCTCCAGGGACAGGGCAAGGGCTCAGGGCGATAGACTCCTGAGCATTTTGGTCAGCGACTGGATGTCTTTGTCTCCTTACAGCCGTCTCCAGCCAACACCCATACCTCCTTACGCACGAGGCCCCTCCCAGCTTCCTTTCCCTCCCTACAAGCTGAGACTACATGGCTAAGGCCTTAATCTTTCCCTTGGCCATACACTGAACTACTAATAAAATCCATAGATGGGCCCAATGATACGGCTCCTCCATGTCAGCTGGTAGCTAATGAGAAACGCAGCTCACACTACCCAGTAGAATGGGGGGCACCGTAAACTCATGGCACCTCTCCTACCTCCCCCCCTTACAACTGTCTTACGCCTATTATGTTTCCGCCCCAAAGCAAGTTCAAGCCCTCCCCAATTTCCCACAAATCTTAATCCACACACTTCTGTGTCACCTTCCTCAAACCAATCCCCTGCACACCACTTTGATCTCATTGGTAGGACTTGCCCCCCTCCTGGGGAAAATAGTAGCCAACAGACCCACGTGAGCCAAGTCCCCCTAGCTTCAGGCCACCACATTCAGTTGTCTGGTTACTGCTGAGGGAGCGTCCTCAACAGGGAAAGGCAGGAACCTACTCTGCTCAGCGTCTGGGTCCCGGCCCATCTCACCTGCTTGTTTAGGTTACTAATCAGGTTACTATTTATTCCCATTTCTATGTCTTCAAACTCTTCCTCTTTACTGTATCTGTGCTACTAACTTTGAAATATCCCCCCCCTCCAATTTTCAATAAAAGAGGAGGAAGATGAAGAAAAGGATAAAGAGAAGAGGAAGACAACGATAAAGAAAAGAAAAATAAAACAAAAGCTGTAGTAAAAACACTCACATACTTCTTCCAACACAACGATCTCTTCCACCTTCACAGCCAAACCCTGCACAATAATCGCTTCTATTCTCTGTCTCCGATCCTCACCTCCCATATGCATCTGAGCCTGCTGCAGGCTCACCTCCACCCACGAGATTCCACTCCAGCTCTTGCTAAGGCTGCCAATGACCTTCAAGTCACGAGGCCCAATGGACACCTTTCAGTCTTCATCTTGCGTGGTGTCTTGCAGCAATCAATTGAGTTGACCACTCCACAATCCTTGAAACTTTACTCTGTCCCCTTGACTTCAGAGACACCATACATCTGGTTTACCTCCCACCAATTTGGATGCTCACTCTGGACTTCTCTATTCCCATGGCATGCCCTCCTTTCTTTATGCCTTTGAGTCCCTAATTTCTGTTCATTCCAGAATCCTATTCTGAGCTTTAACCATATATGCAACCACCTATGTGACTACCATAATTAGATATCACATAAGTCTTCACACCAATCGTATCCAAGCCTGAACTCATAACCGTCTCTCCCAGAGAAAGGAAGGTGCCCCCCGCAGCGCCTTCTCCAGAGACCCCCATCTTGGCAAACAGGATTGCTCTCCATTGAGGTTCATGTGACAGGAACCTCCAGTCGTTCCTGAAAACTCTTTTAGTTATTCTCCATAACCACTTGATTGTTAGGTCTTATTCTACCCTCCAAATGTTTCTGAGTCTGTCTTCTTCTCTCTGTCCCTGTCCCACCACCGTAGTTCAAGTGTCCATCATCTCTCACCTACACTGTCTCAGGAGCGCTCAGATATCAACGATATTTTTAATGAATTCAATATATTCATATTTCTTCTCTGCTTAAAGTCTTTCTACACCTCTCCATGGCTCATAAGTCCAATATTCTTTTTAAGACCCATGTGGCCCTACACAGCAGGCCCTGCACACCTCCCTGGCCATTCTTTCCCTTACTTTCTGCTCTTCAACCATGATGTCTTTGGTTCATTTTTTAAATTCTGTATTTCATTGAGTCTGAGAAGTCATTAATTACAGAACATGTCCTGATTTCTAGAATGAAAAAAAAAGGTTTACTGATTTATTTTGAGAGGGAGAGAAAGAGAGAGAGGGAGAGAGAGAAGGAGGAAGGGAGGGGCAGAGATAGAGAGGGAGAGAGAATCCTCAGCAGGCTCCACACTGTCAGCACAGAGCCCATTGCGGGGCTCAATCTCACGACTGCGAGATCAAGACTCAGAACTGAGCCCCCAGGTACCACAGGAATTTTTAATGTAAAAAAAAAAAAAGCATCTTATAATTGTTAAAAAACAAAACAAAACAGTAGTTCCTGCAACTGCCCCTGCCTCTACCAAAAGCAGGGTTTCTGCCTCCACATCACTCCTTCTTTTGCCGGGAAACTCTTTCTCTCACCCTTGAAGTCTCAGCTTACGTGTGAGGTCCTCAGAGAAGCCTTTTCTGACCACCGCTATGGTCCCAGCACAGGTTGGGACCCCGTTATGCACCCTCATGGTACGCTGGGATTTTTTAAAACACTTGTCATGGTGTTCATGAAACAGCCTTTTGTATAGTAATGTGTTTAAATTCTGTGTCCCTTCACAGATTATGGACTCAGACCAGGAGATAACCACACTATTGTCAACAGCTAACACTCATCCTTGCTTCATGTAAGCCTTATAGCACAATAATAAGGCACTTCTATTACTACCCCTCTTAGAGACAGGAAAACGAGGCCAAAGAGAGATACCGCTCGGGCCACAGGACTACTAACTTGAACCCCTAGAGTCTGATGTCACATTCTGGTCTCTTAACCACTTTTATGCTGTACTGTATCTTGATGCCTAGTAGGTACTTGGCAAATATGTATTGAATGAATAAAGGAATAAAGTCTTCAAGAGACAAGAAGTATTGTGAGGATTAATTATTAATGGAAATTGAGAAACTAGGAGAAATAATAACACTAAGGAGGCAGTTATTAATAAACTCATAAACAATTTCAAATTCTAATCCAACATTGATTGCAAAGACCACGTCACTCTCTTATTCTATTACGGATGGTTGGCAACAATTTTCTCACCACTCTACAAAGTACCCTATTCTTGACAGCATTTACTGTCATCCAATTCCTTCCTTTCTTCCTTCCTCCTTCCCTCCTTGCTTTCCTCCCTCCCTCCCCGCCTTCCTCCCTGTGGTTTTTACCCTCCTCCTTTCCTATTTCCCTTCTTCTTTTTTCTTTCTCCCTCTCTCCCTTTCCCCTTCCTTGCTTCCTCACGAAATACACACTGAGCATCTATCACACACTACGGGATATGTGACACACAGGATACGTATTAGTGAACAGAATGGCAGGATCCCTGCACGCAGAGAGTAAACGAGATACAGAAAGGAGATTTCATACATAAGTAAAACCAACAAATATGGGACTAGGCAACAAATATGGGACTAGGCATCCTTGTTAAGAGGGAAACGGTTCAGTGACAGAGAATAGCAGGATGGGAGGGATGAAGAACTCGCTTCAGAGGAGTAACTGGAGAAGCCGGACCTGATGAATGAGGAGTTAGCCCCAAGTGAGTGGAAGAGCATCCCAGGGCAGGGGAGGCTCAGGAGCAGGACAGGGTGTGGCACACGGAGTGGGTGACGGAAGCCAGGGCGGCCAGGCCTGTGATAAGGGAGAGCAGCCTTGGTGGGATGCAGAACACCAAGGGGAGGCGTTCGGAGGCTGTTGGGCAAATGAAAGGCATCGCTTCCATGTTTAAAGATGACACTCAATACCGAATGGATAACAATTACGATTAGAGAGATGGAGCGGAAGGAGAACATTAGCAAAGACCAACTAAGATGCACAAAGACAAAGAAGGCAGGCAGAGAGACTGCCTGGGGTGGAGAGTGGGAAATCACAGCTGTATGACGGTGAAGTTCTCTTGGCAGAGGGAGGAAGAGGCAGGGGTGTCTGTGTTGCTAACTCCCCCTCTCCTTGGTTTTGCTTTCTGCGCCCCGCACTCACTCTGCCTGGACATCTTCTTGGTGCAGGGCTGCAAGGGTACAGAAGGCCCAATACTGGTCCCATGCATAAATTAAGGCAAAGAAGAGGGAAATAACCAATGTCAGTCTGACTTCCAATCAAGGTCTCTCCCTCTGTTAGCCCTTACAACTAATTGCTGCTTGCCTCTTTATTAGGGAGTTGGGAATTTTCATTGTTAGTAAGAAACTTCCATTGGAAAAGAAATAAAAACTCTAACAACATGGAGATCCTTATGAATTTTTATTTTTTTAATGTTTATTTATTTTTGAGATAGAGAGAGTAAGAGAGAGCAAGCAGAGGAGGGGCAGAGAGAGAGGGAGACACAGAATCCAAAGCAGGCTCCAGGTTCTGAGCTGTCAGCACAGAGCCCGATGTGGGGCTCAAACCCACAAACCAGGAGATCATGACCTGAGCTGAAGTCAGAAGCTTAATCGACTGAGCCACCCAGGCAGCTCTGGAAATCCTTATGAATTCTTATGAACAGGCCGGGGAAGAAGCGAAGGTGCTATTTATTGTACTGGTCTTCTTTAGTGCTTTGCAAACTTATCCTGCCCCCTTTTGACCCTAACAGAGGCCCCCTGAGGTTACAGCCACTTTACACCTGAGGAAGCCAAGACTCGGTGAGGTTGAATGACTTACCCAAGGTCATAAAACTAGAAAAATCAGAGGAAGAATGTGATCAGAACCCATGTCTACTTCAATAAGGGAAGATTAAGAAGAAAAGACAAATAGAGAGACAAAGAAATGTGTAATCACAAAAGTCACAAAGTCGCAAAGTTGAAGCAAGTAGCCACACCTAGGATGCGGTACCATGTGTGTGCCCCATTGAAGCCCATCTTGAAGAGGAGCAGAGCCACGTGAAGCCGGGATCCCTTGGGCTCATCCCCGTACTAACAGGAACACAGCAGCCTCATCTGAAGTGGGGCCGTGAAGGAGTGTCTAATAAGATGCTGGAAGCTCAAAAATGCTCTTCCGTGGCTTCAACATAAAAACTCCAACACTACAGTTTGGACGCCTTAGGCCCAAATGACATGTACGACAAGGTTTCCCTTAGGTTCCTAAAGAGGCAGTAATTCTGTATGCAAGCCGCACGCCATTTTTAAGAACGCCACTGCAGAGAGATTTTGATCACGTCTTAGGTCAAATATTTGTTTTCATCCGTACGATCATTAAAGCTTATACGCAAGATTCATTGCGGGCTAGATGTTGAGCACACACAGCATCGGCTTCATGGCATCAGGCAAAATGTTTGTTTACCGATAGCAATATGTTCACAAGGTAGAAATGTTCCTTGTTTTTCTTGCCCAGACCGCATCTCCCTTTCCAACTAGTTGCATCTGACCGTGGTGCTTCAGTAAATAAGAATCGTTTCGAGAACGTACTTCGAGAGCAATCAAACAGTTTGTGTTTGAAACTGGTGGGTCAGTTCAGCCACATCTGTTCGTTTCTCTCCAAATCAACTCTACTTTGTTGCTTTGCCAGGAGCTTCAGACCCTTTATCTCCTAATTTTTCATGTCATCCTTTAAAAAAAGAGAGAACATACCCATGTATACAACATTTTATCAGTCCCTTTCATTCTCTTATTGACCAAATTCATTGTATAGATTTTCTTTCACTCTGATGTTGCATGGCTACATAGGATGTGCCTGCAAGGAGATTGCCCCCTTCAATTCTGCCACAGAAAAGAAAGCTGTGGAAAAGCAGGAAATCCATCTCCGTGAGACGCACGAGTAGTGATGAGGCGATGCAGTCGTTTTTCTTTGTTCCTTAAGAAATGTTAATGAATTCTTGTCGGTATCCATGAAACACACCAGTGTCCAATAACCAACATAAAATGCTGGGCATTCATGGCTTACCGGAGAGGTCTTTGCTTCTGGAAGTGGTGACATCTCAGATATTAGTGGCCTAAGTAGGAGTGAGTGACACCCTAACGCTAAGAAGTTCAATTTTTTTGAACTGGAAACTAGTCACAAAACAACTTAGAGGGCAGCAGAGAACGTGGGCCGTTCATTAAGAAACGATGCATTACGGGATTTTATTGAACGTAGCATCCAGATGGAACATCTGTTCCTGGGCCACCCAGTAAAACGCACCCGTTTTGGCCTGACTGCGTGAAGACAAGGGTCCTCCTGTTCCGTGCTGCCACCCCTCATTCTTTTCCTATGGGTTGTATTTCTTGATGATATATTACTCTGTTAGAAATGAGTAGTTATCCAGCAAGTGCATACCTTCGCCCTATAAAAAGAGGACCGCATGCTGGAAGATCGCCAAGGTCATGGCCAATTCTATTGACAACTGAAAACAGTTAAACTGACTGATACCACCCAAGCAGTAGCCAAAATTTCCTTCTGGCTCAGAAATCTAAACTAGACCCAGGCATTCTCCCAGCTTCTCTCCTTCCCCAAATCGGATGGCTCGCCATGCCTTTGTAACATCTTCCTTACTTCCTCTAGGAGAGGTGTTTAGGAAACAAGGATGGAGACATTTGGTCAAAAGGATCAGAAATGATTCTACCATACCGTACAGCTGGCCAGGACCCCAAAGCATTGGCCCCTCCAATTGCCTAGCATATAGCGTCTACCAGGGTAGATGATTTCTCTGAAAGTTGGGGCCATTCTTCACTGGTGTGAGTGGAGATGCAGCTTGGGTTGTCTAGATTTTTTCCTCGGTAAACACCTGTCTGGATCCCTGAGAAGTGCTGAAGTGTTAATAAATAAACAAAGCGGGAGTTGTCGCATATACTCAGCCAAACCTTGTTTATGATCGGCTGTACCAAGTCCTAACTCGGGCATTCTTGGAAATTTCAAGAATTGACTGTTTCGGCTCTATGAATGCTGTTATCACATAGCTAAAAAAAAAAAAACAAAAACCTAGAGGGGTGCCTGGGTAGCTCAGTCTGTTGATCATCTGCTTTTGATTTTGGCTGGGGTCATGATCTCACTGTCATGGCGTTGGCCCCATGTCAGGCTTTGGACTTGGAAACCTGTATGGGATTCCCTCTCTCTCTCTCTCTCTCTCTCTCTCAAAAGAAGTAAATAAACATTTGAAAAGAAAACCTGGAGGCAAACATCTTTAAATGTAAATACATAGGGAAGGCACCTGAGTCATTACTAGGTCGGGCCAACTTAGAACGCTGGTAGAGAATCAATAATCAAAATGTTACGACTGCCCCCGTGCATGGATGGTGCACTGTTGCTGCTTTTTGCACTCAGGTGCTCTGCTGACCCTGGTCTTTCGATTCCATGAAAGCCTATGGTCAGCACGGAGGAGGCGCTCGGGAAGCACCTGCTGGATAGACATGGCCAGGGTGGGCGTGGCCATTGCTGCCTGGCCCGGACTCTGCAGGTTAGAGCCCTGTATCTTCGAAGCCACTCTGGCTCGGCTCTTCCCCCCGCTGACTCTGTTCCTTGCTCCACTATCACCAGGCTTGGAGTTTCTCTTTCAGTCCTGAGGCATGAATAGCTTTTGGGAAATTAATGGGCCAATGAGACTGCAATACAAGGGGCACCTGAGTGGCTCAGCCGGTTAGGTGACTGACTCTTGATTTCGGCGCAGGTCATGATCTCAGGGTTCATGAATTCCAACTTTTCAGTCGGGGTCTGCACTGACAGCATGGAGCCTGCTTGGGATTCTCTCTCTCCCTCTCTCTCTGCCCCTCCCCTGCTCTCTCTCTCTCGCTCTGTCTTTCTTTCTCTCAAAAAATAAACTAAAACAATTTTAAAGAGGCTGTAATTTAAGAACTTAAGAAGATAATATTCCTTTTCCTTGGGTGGCAGATTGAGCCCAGATCAAAGTGCAGATTGGTGATCTGAGCACGCGTGAGGGCATCTCCAGAAAACAACGAGGCCGAAAATTGTCACCCAAGGTGCACACCAGTTGGGTCTCCACGAGCTTAAATCAACTTCCTGATTTTCCATCTCAAACTCTGGTGCAGCGTTTACCCACCCTAGCCTCCAGGAGAGTGTACAGAACGGCTCCTACGATAAAATAGTTTTGGTGACACAGCCTGTTATCCTGTGAGACTTCTCAGGACCTTGACTCTAATAATTAGAAGAAGAAAAATATGTTTTACATCTAGGCACCGACGGAAAACAAGGGCACATCTGTGTACCATTTACTTCTACTTTTCAAACGACAAAATACTAAGTATGTGTGGGACATCTGCCCTGTGCAAGACACCATGCTTTCGGAGGAAGCTGGCTGCACGGCTGTCCAGAAAATTCCCCAGACTGAAAGTCAGGAGGCCTGAGCTCTACTGAAGCTGCTACTTCACAAAAGGAAGGATGGGCAGGTATTTTTACATTATTGTTTAGAAGCCACAAAACTTAAAAGAACTTACCATCTATGAGACTAAAGTTTAAATTAAATAGTAAGTAACTTTGCTTTTATTAAAATTACAGATCTTAGGATAATTCTTCTGTGAAATAACACGGATTATGTTACGGCAACAGGCGCTTGCAATTTGCCAATAAATGCAATGTTCTCTCATGCATCTATATACCGTGGGGGGGGGGCATAAGACAAGGGGTCCTTGGTCATCAGAAAGGCTGATGACCCCTAGGTGACTTCTAAGGACCTCCTTGGTTCTAAAATTTCCTAAATCCTGATAATAAGGGGAATAATAGAATGGATGTCTACATATAATTTTATTACTATATACAATTTTGGCGGAGGCTGTTTATCCTGCACACGGAAGCCGTCTGCCCTGGTACAGCCCAGAGGAGCCTCGTCAAGATCAATGAGGGGATGCTGCAAAACACAAGCCGTCTCTCCCTGGCTGCCCTGGCAGAGGCCGCCCGCTCTCCGGCTCTGGCGGGGACACAGCAGTTCTGCTCTGGTCCGTTCCCCTTCTCCTTTCTATGCCGGTCCTGTTTGGTCCAGACTAGCACGCGGCCCCTCCACCAGGGCGACCACACGCCCCAGGCCTGGAAAATCAGACGCTCCCTTGCTGGCCATGGTGGTGGCTTCGGACGGCACAGAACCTGGCTTTTCAGAGCGCTCCCTTTTACTTTTGCCCAGAAATGCCAGGAAAGCTGCTTTGTATTCTTTTGAGATTGTCAGCTCCGTTGTCCACAGTGGCCCTCAGGGCCTTAGGACGGACCAACCAACAGAGGAAGGAGACAAGGCAGCCTGGGCCATTGGCGGTGCCTCGCAGGCTGTAGGAGGCAGGTCCTACCGGTGCTTTCTGAGCACAGGGTCTGAGCGGTGCTCTTCCAAACCACGCTAGCTGCAGAGCAATCTGCACTTGGACGGCTCCAGGTCGGGGGAAAGCTTTGCCCCAGTCCCTCACTCAGGATCCAGGTCTTAGGATAAAATTTATATAAGATTTATTACCTGTAATCTTTAAAAAAAAAAAAAACTATATACATGTGTATCTATACATATCTGTATACCTTTCAATACATACATGTGTATACATGTTTATATATACATATATACACAACATATATATCTGAGCATATATACGCCTATACAATATATACATCTATATATATTTTAAGTATAACTTCTCCAAAAATGACTAATCATTCACCAGTAGCACAAGAGAGTGCATTTCTGTGTGTGTGTGTGTGTGTGTGTGTGTGTGTCTGTCTGTCTGTGTCTATGCCTTTTAAATAATATCTATAACAATTTTAATTACTTTATCAGAGATAAAGGCTACAACCGGGAATCAATTAATAAGCAATGCCTAATAAGTGAAAGAGATATCAAAAAATCTACACACTGATGAAAAGACCACGCACTTGCTTCGTGAAGCAGAAACGTCAGGTCTGCAATCCCAGACCCGAAGCAAGGCTGCCGGGTCCTGACCCCAAGCCATCTCCTCCTCCTCCCTAGAGGGAAAAAAAAGCCCCTCGGCTTGGGGCAGAGCCGCCTGCATGAATCACGGTGCACTCCCGCCCGGGAAGTCTTCATCACGTGGGACTCAGGGGCAGGAGCCTGGGTCACAGGCACCAAGGCTGAGGTTCTGGAACACACAGGTCTACGGTCACCTCCGTCTGCAACTTCTCTTTACATGAAATAATAAATTTTCCATATCATCTACAGGAGTCCAATTTGAGTTGTATCTTATTTGCAGCCAAAATAATCATAACTATTACCAAGCCAATTTACTGTTCTGTGCTGGCCAGATTTATTAAGCTGGGCTGCCTACTTTCCAAGCCTAAGAGGTATTCCAGTAGTACATTAGATAGGAGGAAACCGAGCACTTCCGACATACGTAGTTCCGAGGACAGAAAGTGACAGCCGATGCCCGGAAGCAAGGATATAGACTAAATTGTAAAATGAAAAGCAGAAACAAGAGGTTAAAAACGCAGAACTCAGGCTCGTTTAGTATCGGAGCAGAGAATGCCGCGCACTCAAAAGCCTACGAAAGCATCATTTTCTTAAAAAGACAGATCAATATTGAAAGAATTTGTTTAGAAAAAGCTCCATCTGAACTAATAATTTTTTAAAAGTTTTTCTGGTTAAGGGTTGAAGCAAACTTATCTGTAAAAAGAAAAGAGCTAGTTAGAAGCACTAATTCACTGAGAATTTTCTGCATTTTAGATTTGACTCTATACACGCCAGGAAGCATGGTTCTGGGCCACTAGGAAGTCAGAGGCCACATTAGGAATAGTGACTAGGTTTCAACGACAGCCCACAGAAGCCTGTTTGACCCCAAATAGGGACCGCGGCAGTAGGAGTTGGGACTCCACATCCCCCCATTCGGAGGTGGAATGTTATCCCACAGAACAGACCCAGGTCATTTGGCTCAGACCAAGGAGGTACTTCCTTAAACTATGCTCCTGGGCTCATGCTGCCCTGTTAGCTGCCTGCCCATCTCTGGACAGTGCAGACTGAGGCTGGCTGGCAGCCCGGGGCTGGAGAAGAGATACCATCTCAGGTGGGAAACTGGAAGGGACGACCTTTAAGATCTCCAATTCTGTTTTCAATTTTCCCATGTCCTTTTGAGTTCTGAGGACTCAGACATGCTATGAATGGTGGCTGTAATTTTCTCAGTCAGCACAGACCTCTGTCCGTGAAGTACCTGACAACAGGCACGGTCCCACCTGCTGGGGCGGTCCCTCTCACTGAGTCACTGCTGGTACCAATCTCCTCACCGCCCATCCTGCTGCTGCCTAAAATCCCCAAGCAAAGGCTCAAGGATGCCACCACTTATGGGAGCAGGAGTGGGCAGGACACCTTGATGGCCATGGCGGGGTGAGGAGACACATACACAAAGACTAGCTTCTCTGGCAGAGTCTTAGACTTTGACTCTGATATCTTACCTTCTCCAAAACCTGGGTCAGCCATGCCTTTGCCCGTGAAGACTTCTCTAAGAGCCTTCCTGGTTGAAAGAACATTTCAGCAGGTTCTTACATCTCCTTTATAGTACCTCTTCCATTCCGCACTATATTATAGTTATTCGTGGGCAGATCTTATCTCCCCTACTAGGGTATAAGATACTATAAGTCCAGATCCATGAAACCCAGGAGAAACCAGCTCTCTCTCTCTATCTAGGAGCTGCGAGTTTGGCTGAAGCAATTGGATAAGTGCACCAAGGATGGGTTTTGGAAGTAGTGGCTTTCACTCAATGCTCATTCATTCACATGCAGCAGTCCTGTACAGGGTGTCTGTCGTGTGTCTATTGTGTGTTGGACATTGAATTGGATTCTTGAGGAGGGCATAAGGTAAATACATGTTAAACAAAGATTTTGCCCTCTAGAACCCACTGTCTAATAATGGAGGCTGTCACCTCTTCTGATCCTCAGCATCAGCTCAGAGGCAGAACTTGGAGTCAGGACGTGGCTCGTCACCTAAAAGAGGTGTAACCCTGTAACTGATTATCTGGAGAAAGAGCGGCAAATGCCCATTTTATGCCTCTTGACTTTGGATGTTCCAACAAATCTGAGGGTATGATGACTCTATCTAAGTCTATAGAGATAAGGCAGGGACAAACCACAGGAAGTGTCATTGTCTCTGCCCGTGAAGGGATTGGGGAGAGAAGGCTGGCACTAGAGGTGCGGGTAGAAAGTGTGAGGAAAAGCAGACAGTGTGCTTTATCTTACAGAGCACACGGACAGAGAGCGTGGAGCCAGGCTGCTCAGCTCCGAAGCCCAGCTTGGCTGGTTCCTAGCTGTGTGACCTCGGAGAGTCGCTTAACTGTTCTGTGTCTGTTTCCTCACTTGCGAAATGGGAACAGTGGTAACAATGGGAACACACACCTTTCTCATACAGTTGTGGTGACGATTTAGAGAGTTAATGCAGGTAAAGCGTTCAGAAGGATGTCAGTAGTGTGAGTTGTTACGTTATTACCACGACTGTGCTGCAGCCTGAGAGTAGCTCAGAACCTGGGCGGGACAATCTCACCTATACCAGTAAGGTCAGGCCCTTCGCTGTGGAGACACAAAGCCAGCTTCTCAGCTCCCTTGACCAACGCTTCCCAGAGAATGTCAGCTGTTAACCTGGGGAGTAAATGGATTTCCAGATCCCTCCAGTCCCAGCAGAGGGGCTTCCTTCACCCAGACATTTGCATACAGTATTCCCAACGGAGGAAACGTGGGACTCCTCCTCGGGGACATCCTCTCTTGCTTCAGGACACCAGCGTAAGCCCCGTCATCAAAGGAGACTCTCACAGTGACACCCCTCCATCCCCCAACACCTGGAGAGTACCGCCAGTCTTCATTGCTTCGGTATTCGTTACGGCTCTCATCCCCGACCTGAGCCCCTGCATCAGCCTTCTGATGGCTTTTAGTCTATATTTCCCTGCGAATTCCATCATCCTCATAAAACCCAGACTTGCTATGTCATTATGTCATTTCTCTGCTCAACTATTTCCGGTGAGGAGATACAGTTGAAATCAAAAATGACATAGAATCGACCTGGCGTCAGGATGATGACTAGAATTGAATTCTGATCATAGCAAGTATGAAAGGTAGAGTCTGGGGAAAGGACATTTTCACCCATGCTGCTTGGAACTATCCACTAGTAACGTCATTCAGGAAGGCCGCCGGGCAGTGTGGGCTAAATTGAAAATACACACACTCTCTGACCCCGCAACTACAAGGCTCCAAGTTTACCTGAGGAAGGTCCTGTGAATGAAGGAGACATAGCAAGGACGATCATTGAGTTTCGCCATTTGGAATAGAGAAAAAACTCAGATGAGCTAAATCTTCATCAACAGGGAATGGTTTAACTGTGACATATTCCGTACTGGAACACTACGCAGCATGAAAAACAGGAGACGTGTCTAGGTTTACTGGCATAGAAAGATGTACGTAGCAGTATGTTATGGGATAAACTGTGCCCTGTCCCCCAAATTCGATTGTTGAAGCTCCAATCTCCAGTACCTCATAATGTGACTATATTTGGAGATGGGGTCTTTAAAAGAGGTAATTAAGAGAAGACAAGGTCTTTAGGGTAATAAGTCCTAATCCAATATGATTGGTATCCTTGTAAAAAGAGATTAGGACACAGACACACAGAGGGAAGTCCATGCGAAGACACAGGGAGGATGCAGGCATCAACAAGCCAAGGAGAGAGGTCTCATAAGACGCCAGCCCTTCTGATACCTTGATCTGGACTTCTAGCTTCCAGAATTGTGAGAAAACACATTTCTATTGCTTAAGCCACCCAGTTTGTGATTTGTTGTTTTAGTAGCCCTAGCAAACTAATACATAATATTAGATATTTTCTATGGGCGTGGACAGATGCAGGGAATATCCAGAAAATGGAACGGAAAAGGGTCCACCCTACTCTGATAACAATGGTTACCTTTGGGAAAAGTTGGGTTTGAGACTGGGAGTAGTGGTTAAAGAGATCGTAGCCATAGAAATAAGGTTTAAATTTTACAATGAAAAAGCACTCATTTGTACATCAACTTAAAAAAAAACCCTCTTTCATGGCACTCCATTAAATACAATATGCGATATAGTTCGGCCCCTGGATGCAACAGTCTTTAGGTCTTCATTCCACGCCCACTCCCACCGCCCACCCCTCACGCACCTGTTTGCCACACCAGAATATCCCCTCGCTCTGAAGCCTCCGAGCCTCTGTCTCTCCCACTGCCTAGAAGGCCTTCTCCTTCTTTGAAGCCTGGGTGGCTGATTTTCATCCTTTGGAACCTAGCTCTAATGTCACCCACTTTATAAATATGTCGACAAAAGTCTTACTCAGCAGATTTTTCCCGAGCCACAGTTCTCTGGTCTTATTCGTGTATTCCCAGCACCTATCCGTGCTTCTAGGCAAATGCTCAATAAACGGGTCTAAATCACAGATGATGGGAATGTTTCCTGGCAGGTTGCTTTTCCCATCCGGGGCATCTCAAAGGCACAACGTTTCATTCCGTGTGTGTTAACAGACTCCCCAGAGACTAGCACCGTAACCATGACATGAGCGAGGTCCAGCCTTTAACTGTTTCTTCAATACAACAGGGATAACTGGGCCAGCCAAGCCCCATTTGCTTTCAATTCTAGTGAAATCAGCTGAGAATGTATTGCAATTTATTTTATTCAAGGTCTGTTCCCATAAAGGTCTTCAATTACTTAACCCACAATAGGCCCGAATCAAAACTGCTTGTCGACCTCTGGCTTGAAGGCTCTGATAATGCAAGTCTTACCTCTTCATCGGCTTGGGCGAACACTCTCTCTCCAGATTGGAGGATGTGTGTTTCACGTGCATCGCGTTGTAGGAAGTGTGAGTATAGTCATTTTCATCGCTGTAGTCTGGACCAAGTAACGTCCGGGCCCACGTTCCCATGTCGTAAGGAGGAAGGGTTCCTCCAAATTCAGAGGGCAAAAATTCAGGGTGGATTAGCTGGTGAAGGCTGTTTAAATTGTTTCCGTGCAGGAAAATCTGCGAAGGAAAGAACAATCATCAACAAACAGTCCAAAACACATGAGCGACTGTTTAGCCTAAAACGCAATTTAGCAATGACAAATTGGATGAGCTCCTGGTGATCATGGTGTTTAAAGAGGCATTCAGCTTTGTGTCTGCAGCTTAATCTTCATAAAATGTTAATTTATTGCTCGAAAAGGGGCTGAATTAATAGTCCTTAAAAAATGAAGTTTATGAACAAATTGGGTATTATTTGGCTATGGCCCAAATTTACACATACAGTAATTTCCTAATTGTCCCTGCTGATAAAAAGGGCAGTGACGTAGACCATGCAAACCCCCAGTCAGCCTTCATATCTATCCCCACGTTGCTGTCTTCCTTCCAGTCCCCCCAAGTGCTTTCTGCCCTCTGTACCAGCCCCCATCTAGTCATCCTTCCCAGGCCTTCACCAAGTGGCAGCCTCTTCCTCATTCTGTCCCAGAGGCGCCTGCACCCTCTGCGTCTCCTCCTCGCTTCCCCCGATTAACTCTCATTTGCTGACTTCTATTTTTTTCTGATCTGTTCATTTATGTCTTGCTTCCCCACAGGAAGAGAAGGATCCTCAGGAAAAGGGGTGATGGTTCCTTACTCTTTTAATACGGTCCTAGCTCCCAGGGGTGGTGTGGACACGAGGGAAAGCCTTATCGATTCTTAGTCGGCGGAACTGAAAACTGTGGCCTGAGAACTCATAGGTATTTTTGCAGCCATCTTCCATGTATGTGTGGACTGAGGGCCGACACCCAAATAAATCTGCATCTTCTAAACATATAATGGATGGGGATGGAAACGGGCCTAGCAGGGGAGAAAACATCCCCAAATCACAATTATTTTCAGGCAAATCCACAAGGTGGATAAGCTACTAGTTGGTAATTACCGTTTCCTACAGTTTAGGAATTGGCTTCTGAAAGTCTGTTTAAAGTGCACCTGTGGAGTGATCTCGGTTCCCACGCTTCGTGTGGCCAGCTCAACACACATGAGTTACCCAAGCATAGGACCGCTGCCTATACTCACACAGGTGTACACACACATACCACAGTTAACCATTCTGCAATATAAAGGTGACTTTTAAAATATTTAAATGCAGCATAATAATGTACCATAAAAGTATTATCAATTATGCCATATACTATATTATAATATACCATGTAATAGATATATATACTTACTACCTTGCTCTTTTGGGTTGATATTAATTTATGATATAATGGCATCATTTAAAAAGGAAAGGGATAAGGAGCTAAGTGCTAAGAGTTTTCAGAAGAATATAGTAGCTCTTAGAAAACAATGTATATTTTCGGACATTGGATCTCAATTTTAATAAGAACGATTGCTTTTGGAGAAATTCACATGTTCTGGCTTTTGCAAAAACACTTTTCAGGAGGAACTATAGTACTTAAAGCATGGAAAATCTAGAGCCAAATATTAGCTCTGGTGTTTAGAGCAAATATTTGTACCCACCCACCTAACACTTTCAATTCTTTCTTTTATTTTTGAATTCTTTAAAAAATTCTATTTTATTTGTGATATTCATTTTTTTGTTTCGAGTTTTAAAAATTTAATTTAAATTCCAGTTAGTTATCATATAATGTAATATTAGTTTCAGGAGTAGAATTTAGCGATTCATCATTTACATACAACCCTCAGGGTTTATCACAAGCGCCCTCCTTAATACCCACACCCGTTTAGCCCGTGCCCCACCCACCTCCCCTCCAGGAACCCTATAGTCTGTTCTCTATAGTTAAAAGTCTGTTGGGGCGCCTGGGTGGCTCAGTTGGTTAAGCATTCGACTCTTGATTTGGGCTCAAATCATGATCTCACAGTTCATGAGATGGAGCCCTGAGTTGGGTTCTGTGTAGACAGTGCAGAACCTGCTTGGGATTCTCTGTCCCTCTGTCTCTGCCGCTCCCCTGTGCACACATGCACTCTCTCTCTCTCCAAATAAATAAATAAACATTTAAAAAAGGAGTCTGTTTTATAGTTTGCCTCTCCCTCCCTCCCCTCCCTACTTATCTGTTTTGTTTCTTAAATTCCACACAGGAGTGAAATCATACGGTATTTGTCTTTCTCTGACTGACTTATTTAGCGTAGCATGATACACTCTAGCTCCATCCACGTCATTGCAGATGGCAAGATTCCATTCTTTTTATGGCTGAGAAATATTCCGTTGTATATATGACCACAACTTCTGTATCCATTCATTAATCAATGGACATTTGGGCTCTTTCCATAATTTGGCTATAGTTGATACTGCTGCTATAAACATTGGGGTGCATGAGCCCCTTCGGATCAGTATTTTTTTATCCTTTGGGTAAATACCTACCAATGCAATTACTATATCATAGGGTATTTCTATTCTTAACTTTCTGAGGAATCTCCAAGCTGTTTCCCAGAGTGGCCACGCCAATTTGTTTTCCCACCACTAGCCAATACCTCCAGTTCTTAAAGGACAAAGAGTGCTGTGGACACCAGCTGTCTCTCCCGCAGTGCTATGGGTTGGAAGAACTCAGCAGATAGGAGGCTGGATTCTTCGCCTGTCAGATTCTATTCTGTGCCCAGAGTTCCAGAAACTCCGTTTTATGTTCTGAGCCCTAGACCATTTGCAAAATGTTCCTGAATGTCCCTGCGCCCTTATCCTGGTGAGTTCTAGTTCTTAGTTCCACACTTACATGGGGACAGGAAAATTACTCCTCCACGCCCTGTCGCGATGCTTCCTACAGATCTGGAAGCATCTGAGGTCGAGGAGTTAGGGACAATACAGAGTGTTATGTGGGTGTGCATGTACGAGGGTCCCTCACATCATCATTCCCCCCTGAATACTCAGACTCTTCCTCAGCATGGGGTTCCCTGGGTATAGGGGCATATGTAAGGTGCCATAAGACTGACCCTGGCCAGATTCCCATGAGACGTGGTGCACCTGACCCAGGAGGTAGCTGAAATCAAAAAGTTTAAAAGAACAGGAGCTAAATGGTGAAGATAAGAACAGTCACTGAGTCTCTACCCCACCAGTGGTGCTATGCTACCTGCTCTCATATGCGGCTTCAAGACATTACCCACTAGCCCTGTGATATGGGTGTGTGTTTCCCTGTCTTATAAATGAGGAAACTGGGATTCAGAGGCAGTGCGGAAACAATGTTCAGTCTCTCAGCTAATCAGCCTGCCATGAAAAACCCCAGCCCCGATCGAAGGTGCTGGCCTCCCAAATGTTATCAGCTGATGCAATTAAGACTTTAAAAGCCTTCTTCCTAAGAGCATTATTATTTCTCGCAAAGAATGCTTTTCCCAGCCTCAAAGGTGACGGAGTCGGCAGCTCTGACCCAAGAGCCATGGGGAAGAAAAACAAACGGTAAACATTCTTCATCAGGATAATACACTTGCAGGACAAAATGCTAGCTATTAGAATGTTCCATGAGCGGGAAGCTGCTTGACCCCGTATCTCCCTCGAGCATTTACAGTAAAATGGGCATCTGGTATTTGCCTGCCTTCAAAGTTTCCTTTGGTTTGTCACTGGGACTCTGAAAATAACCCAGTTCTACTAAATTATTGATTAAATCCAGGCCATTTGCAAACTCCAGCTGTGGCTCAAAGGCTCAGGGAGTGCAGAAAAGCAGAAAACCCACAGTGGAAACTAAGGAGAGAGGGAGAGAGAAAAGAGAGAGAAGAGAAGAGTCCGGTAACTGTCCCTCCGCACCCCCCCATTGGGTGTTTTGGAGTGTTTGTTTTCATTACCCGCTTCCTGGTCTTGTCTTTAAGGAATGGCTTGATGAGCGTGTACAGGGCGTGGATGTACCAGGGTTGGTTGACAAAATGGACTCCTCCGAAGCGGGCCGGAAAGCTGTCCTGGGGTGGAAAGAGAGAAACGCACGCCAATTAGCACACACTCCAGACTGGACCGCACCTGCAGGACCGAAGCCCCGGGAACAACCCACTTCTCTCTGACCGAAGCGCCAGCTAATGGCAGGAAAGGAAGAAAGGACACATAGTTCCTAACTGTTAATGTTTCCTCTATTCCTCTTGCCTCATTCCCCGCCTTTGACAACATAACTTAAAAATTGTGCCTAGGTGCCAGCCCTGTCTTCCCCCCAAGTCACAGTGATATAGGACCTCTGAGGTGACACAGGAGCATGTGTGAACTAGGTAGGGAGGGAGCTGGAGTTCTTCCACATGTCAGACGACCTCTGAGCATATACTCGTTCTTCTACCCTCGCTCTCAGCCTACCGGCTCCAGCCCTTTCCAGTGGCATTTTCATGACAGCAGGTGAACTTTCTAGATGTAGGAAGGGGTTGGAAAAGGATTTCAAAGGAGCTGAAGAGATGGAACTTTCTGGAATCCACCAACGCATGACAGCTTTTGCTGGCAACTTTTCCACAGATTCCAGAGCTAGTTCCTTCCTTCATCCCAGGACCCACATGGTAGGGCCCAGGAAGAAGATACTTGTGGACCGACGGAATAGCTGATTCCCCTAACTGAGGGGATATGGGCCTCCTCTTCTGCAGATCAGTAAGTTTTGTATACATCAGGAAATGAGAGCATCTTTCAAAGGCTTCCAATTTTAGAATACAGATCAGGGCACAGTCGTATCTTTTAGAAAAACCGAGAAGCTGTTCTCCATGCTAATTAGACCCACAAAATAAGGGGCCTTGACCATGAAGTCTGAGCTAGTCCCAAGGCACCAGGACCTGAGCTCCTGATGCTGAGCTTCTGCAGATTACACTGCAGAATTGGTTAACAGAATTAAAAAGAAGAAGAAGAAGAAGGAGAAGGAGAAGGAGAAGGAGAAGAAGAAGGAGAAGAGGAAGAGGAATAAGGAGGAGCAGGAGGAGGAGGAGGAGGAGGTGGAGAAGGAGGAGGAGGAGGAGGAGGAGGAGGAGGAGGAGGAGGAGGTGGAGGAGGAGGAGGAGGAGGAGGAGGAGGAGGAGGAGGAGGAGGAGGAAGAGGAGGAACACCTGAAGCGATTTGAATTGCGAAGCATGCTGCCAATCAATTTCATAGCAACGAGCATCTTTGCAAAATGTAAGCAAGAAGAGAGGAACGCGGAAGGAGCCTACAAGCCTTTCCCTGGGGGTGTATGAAATGCCTTGCCTGGCTCTTTTTTAGTAACAAGGCAAGAGGGTTATTAACTTTTTCTCAGAGCCCCGCGAGTCTGCAGGATTCCTGGGTATCTTCCACACCGAGACCTACTCCCCAGTGTAAGTACATGAGCTGTACGTAAGGTTCGGCATTTTAAAAACTTAAACATTATTTTTGCCTCTATCTAGACATTTTACAGAGGACAAAGGGATTGCATGTTTTGTCGATAAACCAGAAATTTGATTAAAAGTCTTTATTTTGGACGGTATCTCTTTTTCGTTTCTTTTATTATTAAAAACTTAATGAAACCACCAAGTAAGGGTGGAGAGGCTGTTTGTATTAATTTGTACATGTGTCATAATCTCTCAGTATTCCAAGTCTAATTTTAGACATGGATAATATTTTAATAAGGCTGTCTTTTCTCTGTTAGGGTAGTTTGGGATCTAAAAGTTCTTTGGTGCCTTAAAAAAAAAAAAGATCATTCCCCAGAGTTTTCCCTTAACGAAAAGTGCTAAATACTAACCTCACTCTTTTTGGTGCTTTTGAACTTGTTATTCAGAAATAAAATTCATTCCCCCACACTGAGCATGGGTTCTGAAGGACTATAGAGAAGAGGCGAGAACTACAAAGGGTTTATCTACAAAACCAGGGCTTTCCCATCTTTTTCTAATAGGACCAACAACAGGGTTTTTATTTCCGTCGAGAGCCTATTGTGTTGTACATTTTTACGTTAGTAAAGTGGAAGGAAACGCTGTAAATAATACTCTAGAGGCAATGGGTAAAATCTCAAAGAAAATATTAGCCTTTTCAAAACATCTAGAGACTCTTAGTTTTAGCCTATGGAAACTCAATCATCAAAGACATCAGAACTGTCTTCCATTTGTGTCAGAGAAGGTTGAAAGAAAAAACACAGGGCTGAGATCCAGTCAGTTCTCTCGAGGCTGGCCCTGACTTCAAGTCGGCCAGCTTGAAGGCAGGGGATTTTCTTGATCTCATCCAAGGTCAGCCAGTAACCATGTGCAGATACCTGCACGTAGAATTCTTGGGCCTCAGAGGTCTAGGTTCGGGCCAGGGTGGAAACAAGATCACTTTGCTTAAGCCCCTAAAAAATTGCAATGAAACTCCCTCTTTTCTAATAAAGACAATGTGCGAATGTTCTGGTATTTTCAAATGTGCCTGACCACGTTATTAATAATGGAGTGTGTGTGTGTGTGTGTGTGTGTCTGTGTGTGTGTGGTGCCAGGGAAAGAGGAGGGAAGGAAAAGTCAGCCAACACAACGCTCTTATAAACAATGACTATCATTGTTGGTGGTGTTTCCTGGTCTCATTAGCAAACCACAGATAGAGGGAAGCAAACCACAGATAAAAGGAAAATGTCTCCAAAGACCCCAATGGCTCCCTACCGATATTGAGTTGCATTTTCTAGGGTCTGGAGCAGACTTATCTAAAGATGGCAGGCCAGGATTCAATGACAGTGTAACACTTTGTCAGAGTTCTTGGTGACTGAGGAAAATGTGCCAAAACATACCCTAGGCTCAAGAAAATGCTGTTAATTTCTGTATATTTCATGCATGTATTGGTAAAAATACAACATTGCCACAAATTACAAGCCTATACAAATTGTGAAATTTGTCCCCCGGTTTATTTTAAATTAATTTATTTCCTTCTGACAAAAATAATGTCCATTCCAGAAAAGTAAAAAATAGATTTAAAAATGTTTTTGAAAAACTAGAAAATAGAGAAAGACAAGAAAGAAGAAAAGGGGAATCATGTATATTCCCACTGCTAGAGACATACTCTTGCATTCCCTACAATTTAGGACAGGCTCCGTTATATTATAATTACACGCAGGACCTGCTTTCTATCATTTAAAACTAGGAAGATTTATTTCTTGCTCACACAGAATAGAATGTCCTTGCGGGTTTGGCAGGGAGCCATGCTTGATTTGCTCGCAGCCAGGGACGCAGCCTTCCCCATCTGGAACGGTGCTTCTTGCCATCACTGAAAGAATCACAACTTAGATCTTAGGTTTGGCCACCAGAAAGTGACATGCTTCATATGTCATATGTTATAAGCCAAACACGTGCCTGACTTCCAAGGGGTCAGGTAGCAGGATCCTACCAGGTGCCTAGTGAGGGAAAGACTAGAATTGCAGGTAGACGGCACCGAGATTACCCGAGCTCTGTTCCTTCTTCCCTTCCTTTCCCTTCCCTTCCTTGCCTTCTTTTCTTCTTTCTTTCCTTTCTTGGTGGGATCATGTTTTTGAAATTGGACTTAATAACTATTCATCGATGGCCAGATTGATGCTGGTGATACAATATTGAATACTACAAATAGAGCATTCACAGGGGGTAGTGGGGACACAGACTGGCAATCAAGTAACAATTTGTTTAGTATCTTTAATTCTTCCCTAAAACATCAGTCCATATCCTGCACGTCTTCAGTTCGGCACATATTTATGAGGGCAAACACATCTTCCAAACTAGTCCTTAAAGCTTTCTAACTCCACATCCAAAAAGGGCTACCTCTAAATCTCTGCTACCTGGAATACTGGCTCGATAACGGACCTACGAATCCGAGCTCCACTCACTCATGTCCAAGATGCCCTCTTTGCTCTCTGAATATGCAGAGTAAGGCTGTTCTCATCCATGTGCCATGTTTTCCCTTACGGGATAACTATTAGAGCATCACAATGTTACTAAGATAAGGATCTGATATCACAGAGTGTGAAAGTAGAATAACACTGACTGAAGATAAATGGAAGAGAACCAGTGACCAATAAAGCGATGGAGTAATAAGGAATAGGTCTGAAAAAACAGGGAAAATATTTTGTTTTATTTTTTTAAATGTTTATTTATTTAATTTTGAGAAAGAGAGAGCACAAGCAGCGGAAGGGCAGAGAGAGAGGGAGATGCAGAATCCGAAGCAGGCTCCAGGCTCTGAGTTGTCAGCACAGAGCCCAACTCGGGGCTTCAACCCATGAACTTTGAGATCATGACTTGATCGAAGTTGGACGCTTCACCGACTGAGTCACCTAGGCAGCTTGAAAAAGACACTATTTTGCTTTCTTATTTCATGTTTCATATTTCAGATGAGTATCCTTCTGATATGTGTAAGCCATTCCAGGTGATAGCAGCAGGATACACTTTCTTTTTAAGTGCTCCTTGGGGCGCCTGGGTGGCTCAGTCTGTTAAGCACCCGACTTCAGCTCAGGCCACGATCTCACTGTTCATGGGTTCCAGCCCAGCATTGGGCTCTGTGCTGACATCTCAGAGCCTGGAGCCTGCTTCAGATTCTGTGTCTCCCTCTTTCTCTGCCCCTGCCCTGCTCATGCTCTGTCTCTCTCTGTCTCGAAAATAAACAAACATTTAAAAAATTTTAAGTGCCAGTAGAACATACATCAAGACAGACCAACCATACCTGTGACGTAAAAAACCTCAATAATCTAAAAAGAAGTGAAATCATACAGAGTATTTTCTCTGTCCATAATGGAATCAAACTGGAAATTTAACAGAACGATAACAGGAAAATTTCCAAGCCCATTGAAACTAAAGAACACATATTTAAGTAATTCATGGATGGGTCAAAGAAGAAGTCTCAAGGGAAATTAAAGAATACATGGAACTGAAGGGAAATGGAAATACAATGTATCAAAGTTTGTGAAACATAGCTAAAGCAGTGCTGACAGGGAAATTTATAGCACTAAATACATACATACAAAAAGAGGAAAAATCTTTTATCACTTTAAGAATGTAGAGGGAGAGTCATCTGAGTGGCTCAGTTGGTTAAGTGTCCAAATTTGGCCCAGGTCATGATCTCACGGTTTGTGAGTTCAAGCCCCATATCGGGCTCTGCGCTGGCAGTGTGGAGCCAGCTTGTAATTCTCTCTTTCTCCCTCTCTCTCTGTCCCTCTCCCACTCGCACGCACACACTCTATCTCTCTCAAAATAAATAAACGTTAAAAAAAGAGAACTTAGAGGGAGAAGAGCAAACTGAAGCCAAATCAAGGATAAGAAAGAAAATAATAAAGAGCAGAAATCAATGACATTGAAAATAGACAAACAATAAAAAAAATCAATGAAACAAAGAGCTGATTCTTTGAAAATGTCAATAAAATAAACAAACATTTAGCAAGACTGACAAAGAAACAAAGGGAGATGTCACAGATTACCAAGATCAGGGACAGAAGTGCAGACACTGCTCCAGACTCCGCAGACATCAGAAGGATAATCAAGCAATACTATAAGCAATTATACACACATATGTGTGACAACTGAGAAGAAATGGACCAATTCCTCAGAAAACACTAACTACCACTACTCACCCAATATGAACTAGGTAATTTGAATAGCCCTTAACTATTAAGAAAATTATTACGCTTTTAATTTTAAAAGTTACCCAAAGTGGGCTCAGTTTCACTGGAAGATTCTATGAAACTTTCAAAGAAGAGTTAGCATCTATACTACATAATTTCTTCCAGAAAATAGAAGAGAAGGAAACACTTTCTGATTTATTTATGAAGCTAGTATTAGCCAAACACCAAAATGAAAGAAAAACAGTACCACAAAATTACAGATCAACATCCTTCCCTAATATGGTTGTAAAAATCCTTAAACAAAATACTAGCAAGCAGAATTCAGCAATATATAAAAAGAATTATACACTATGTTCAAGTGGGGTTTATTCCAGGGATGCAAGGCTGGCTCAATATTTAAAAATCAATTAACTGAATGATTAATCATATTTTCTAGTTTCTATATTTGATGCCTTGCCACCCGAAGACTTGTTGATGAGGAAAGAACTGCCCCTTGGCTGAATCCTAGAGTGAGAACTCCTTTATACGTAGACTAACCAATCCAGTACCCATTTCCCCCAACTGCTTCCTTTATCAGACTCTTATACTCTGGGCCGCTATTCCTCTGCCCTAATCACTCCCAGGACCAGGGACAGCTCCTATACCAGGAGCCCCCTGAAATTATTCAAATTAGCCTAAATCCTAAACTTACTTAGCCTCCTTTCCCTGCCTTGCTCATTTCTTCCCATGAAAATCACAATTAAGATTCTTGCCCAAGTTTTCTCCTCACTGTCTCTGCCTCCTGACAAACCTCAGGGCTTCCTCTTGTGCCCCTCCCATCATGGTGAGCCTTGACCCACTTTCTAGGGATCTGTAAATAGAACAAATATTTCCTTCATGATAGTCATTTCCATGTCTGTGTGTCTCACCATACCTGATTAAAACAAAACCCAGGTGCCTTTACAACAGTAATCCATTGTTTGAACAGGCCAAAGAGGAAAAACTTACACGATTATATCAAGTGATGTACAAAAGGAATTTAACAAAATTGAACACCCATTTGTGATTAAAAAAAAAAAAAAAAAACAACTCTTGGAAAAATGGGACCGTATTTGGAAATAACATGATTAACAACATAGAAAAATAGAAAATCCCAAGGAATCTATTAAAAAAAACAAAAACACCAGACACCAAAAAAAGACAAAAACAACCTTCCTATAACTGAGTTCATTAACATTGCAGGATATAAAATAAATAGACAAAGAATCAACATAAAGCCATCGAAATTTAAAATGCATTACTATTTACAATTGGTCCAAAAATTAAATACTTAACTGTAAATCTAACAAAACATATCCAGGATTTGTATGCTGAAAACTACACAATGCTGACAAAAGAAATCAAAGAAGATTTAAATAAATGAAGAGACCTATTATGTTGTGAATCAAAAGAGAACATACTAAATACGTCGATTCCCCTCAAACTGATGGACAGAGCTGCAGTATCTATCAAAAGCCAAGTGAGATTTTTTTCTGGAGACATCAATAGGAATATTCTAAAATTTATATGGAAAGGCGTAGACCCTAGAATAGTTAAAACAATTTTGAAAAGAAGAATGAAGTGGAAGAAATTATTTTACCAACACCAAAGTTTACTATAGCTGCAATAATCAAGACTGTGGGGTATCAGAGGAGGGGAAAATGCACGGATCAGTGAAGCCGAATAGAGAACTCAGGAATAGATCTACACGAATATGCCCAACTGAGTTTTTACTAAAGTACAAAAGCATGTCAATGAAGGAAGAAAGCTTTGAACACATAGTACTGGAGCCACTGGACTTTGACAAACATACATACATACATACATACATACATACCTTAGACTGCACCCCTCATACAAAAATTGACTCAAAACGCATCATGGACTTAAATGTAAAACACAACTATACAGACTTAGAAAAAGTGTTGGAGACAATCTTTAGGAGCTTGGTCTAGACAGTTTTTACACTTGACTCCAAAAGCATGACCCATAAAATGAAAAGAATAATAAATTGGATATTGGCAAAATTTAAAAAACTACGGGGTGGCTCCTACACTGTTGGTGGGAATGCAAACTGGTGCAGCCACTCTGGAAAACGGTGTGGAGGTTCCTCAAAAAAATGAAAATAGAGCTACCCTATGATCCAGCAATAGCCCTGCTAGGAATCTCCCCAAGAGACACAGGAATGCTGATGCATAGGAGCACGTGTACCCCAATGTTCATAGCAGCACTTTCGACAATAGCCAAATCATAGAAAGAGACCAAGTGCCCATCAACTGACGAATGGATAAAGAAGTTATGGTACTTATATACAATGGACTACTACGTGGCAATGAGAAAAAATGAAATCTGGCCATGTGTAGCCAGATGGATGGAACTGGAGGGTATTATGTTAAGTGAAATAAGTCAGTCAGAAAAAGACAGATACCATATGTTTCCACGAATAGGTGGACTTTGTGAGACTAAGCAAAAACCAGGGGGAGGGGAAGAGGGGAAAGGAAAAAAAGACACAGAGAGGGAGGGAGATAAAACATAAGAGACTCTCAAAGACTAAGAAAAAAACTGAGGGGAAGGGGGATGAGGGAGGGGGGAGAGGGGGTGATGGGCATTAAAAAGGGCACATGTTGGGATGAACACTGGGTGTTATATGTAAACCAATTTGAAAATAAACTATTATAAAATTAAAAAAAATAAAAATAAAAAACTACAGGGTGGGACAAAGTATTTGCTAACCACTTATCTCACAAAGGAGGAATATGTAGGATATATAATATGACTCAATCTCGACAGCAAAAAAGCGAACCATCCAATTAGAACATGGACAAGAGACATGAAGAGACATTTTACCCAAGGAAATATACCGGTGTCACATAAGCACATGAAAAGATGTTCCGTATCATTCACCATTACTGAAATGCAAACTAAACTCAAAGAGATATTACACTATAAACCTATTAGAATGTCTTAAAAAAATGGAAACACCAAGTGCGGGTGAGGATGTGGAGAAACCAGATCATTCCTACATTGCTGGTGGGAATGTAGTACAGTCACTCTGGAAAACATTTTAGTGGTTTTCTGAAACACTAAATATACAACTACCATATGACCTGAGAATTACACTCCAGAGCATTCATTCCAGAAAAATAAAAAGTTATGTCAACACAAAAACTGGTGCTAGGATGTTTATAGCAGATTTATTTGTCATAGTCCCAAACTGGAAATAACCTAGATGTCCTTCAGTGAGTAAATGGTGAAGCAAATTGCTACATTCATACCGTGGAACACTACTCAGCAATTAAAAGGAACCATTACCGATGTACACAACGATCTGGAAAAATCTCTGGAGAATTTTGCTAAGTGGAAAAACCCCATCCCAAAAGGTTACATACTGTATGATTCCGTTCACATGACATTCTTGAAATGACAGAATTATAGAAGCAACAGATTAGTGGTTACCAGGGGTTAAAGAGGGGGAGTTGAGGGAAGAGGGTTTTGCTCTAAAAGGGTAAGTAACATGACCAATCCTTGTGGCAATGAAAATGGCCTGTATCTTGACTGCAACTGTGTCAGTATCCTGGTTGTGATATTGCTTATAGGTTTGCAAGACATTACCAGTGGGGCGGACTAAATAAAGAATGTACAGGCTGTCTCTGTATTATCTCACCACTGCATACGAATCTACAATTATTTCAAAAGAAAAATTAAAGAATATGATCATTGCAAATATTTCAAAACTCTCCAAAGTGGAAGTAGCCATCTTTAGAGTATAGTAGAAACATTTCTACGGATGATCTTTCCTGCCTTACATGGAACGTGAAGCAAAAAGTGCCCAAGTAAATCATGAGGCACAAGATACACTCTAGGACTTTCTAAGCTGCTCTTCTTTATTTTCTTTGGGAGTCTTGGACAGTGCTCAGTGATTCCAGTATTCCATTGAAAATGTATTTTATTTTTTAATGGGCACTTTGTTTGCACTTCGTCTTCAGGCTGGCTCTATTCAAGCGTCACTCGCCTGCTTTTTCTTGCGTTGAGTTGGGATTTCTGAGCCACGTGACAGAGGCAAAACTATTTCCTCTTTCTTTGACAATCACACACAGATGTTACTGGCGGCGGTTGGTTGAGTTTCCTGCCGGCTAATGAAGCACTTACTTGTGCCTTGTTCTAAGATTTGTAACGCCTGCAGGCGAACATCTTTCACGATAGGGCTCAAAACCCATCAGACCTCAAAATCACATCGCCCCGTGAAGCCTGGGGAACTTTGCTCACGACAACTGCCTTTTCAAACTCTCAACCTTTCTCACCCCTTCTGCTGCCCTCATCTGAAAAGTAGAACGGGACCACTCAAATTCCCAAATATATGAACTCCCTGCGTCTATTAAGATTTCTCTGAAGACCCAATGCAACGAAGAAAAAGGAATGGATGAGCCCAAGAGCTGGCTCTCAGACTTTCCGCCTCCTTCCCTTGAGCAGCTCTGAACGTTTTTCAGGGCCCTGGCAGATGAAACCTATTCATTCATACGACTGCACGTATGTAGGTCTGCAGGCAGCATGAAGACACACGCATGAAGTTCAGTTTTATCTATTCAGTTTATGCGCGTCCTACTAATGACACCCATTTCCCACATCAAAGCAGAGAGATAACAACATTTTCAGCGGCATAAATGGGCTTCACTGATGCAAGAGAGCCTTCTAAAAATGCCGTATTTCATGCCGATGGGTTTTTATTATACCACGTGGTAGTCGTTAGTGTGAAAGTCACATATCCACCTATTTGCAAGGAAATGGAGAGCTCCTGCCATAGCAGTGACACACCAAATGCTTTAGAAATAGCAGCAGCAAGCATGAGAGAGGAGAGGGCGTGCTTATTAGTCAGGCAGCTGTTCAATGGCTTCAACTGATTACTGGCTCTGGATTTTCTTCCGATATATGCTGCTAGAAGTCATCGTTGACTTCCGAGAAGCTGTACCGACCTGGTGTTCTCCTGAGGTTAGGAAGGGCTCGGTTTATTTTTAAATGCAGGTTTCGATCAGGACAGGCTAGGGATAAAATGTTTACCTGCAGATCCCGGAACCTGACTGGCAATGCTCCTAACCATAGTAAGGGAAGCTCGCCTTCTGGCAAACTGACCTGACCGGCAGATCAAGTTCAGAACCCTCCCTGGTTGCCACATGCCTCAACAGCGTTCCCTGACCATCTCTTTCATGTTCAGTTCTGTTCGCCAGTTCAGCAAGCAGTCACCAGCCTCCTCTTATGAGGAAAATGCAGGGGTGCGGGGATGGAGGAAATATACTCTCTGTCTTCATCCAGTTCATTGTCCAGTGGACGAGACAGGGAAATGACAATACTTTGGGGGTAAGACACAGAATTCAGAGTCAGGTTCTGTGTTCTATGGTAGTTCCGTAAAGCAGAGCTAATAAACAGCTCAGACAGCCAGAGGTGATGATCAGGGGAAGGCTGGATGTCCTGCAGAGGCCGAATAAAAATGCCTTATAGAAAGAGCTCACAGAACATATATGAGACTATGTTTGAGTGTCTTCAAGAGTTTATTTGCCACCAGGAGTCCCTACATTTTGCTTAGCACTACTGTCGTATGAGAATAAGCTTCAGATGGTCTCTATTTTAAAACATAAAAAACGTAAGAGAAGGAAGGAAGGAAGGAAGGAAGGAAGGAAGGAAGGAAGGAAGGAAGGAAGGAAGGAAGGAAGGGAGGAAGGAAGGGAGGGAAGGAGGGAGGGAGAGGAAAGAAGGGAAATAACTCAAAATCATCTCGTGGTGCACACCTGTCACATTTTTGCCAAGATAACAGAAAATATGACTGTAAATTTAAAGGATATCTCGATTACACTGGTATCACCTCGTGTCTGGTAGGAAAGCCTTTAGTAACGAGAAAACAGAGATAATCCCAAGTGTCTTTTTAACCTCCTGTTTAATAGAACTCCACACGGGAGAAGTGCATCCTTCTCTGACTCGGGCAATCTCTTTGCTGCTCAGGTGAGAGGTCAGCAAAAAGCTGACCATGACCGCTACCAGGAGAGAAGGAACAGAATACAAACCCATCCAGCATGGTCACTCTGAGTCCGCAGAGAGGAACTTGAGCAATGGAAACCTAACTTGCCATAAAAATCTCTTCCAGCTTCTCTAACCATGGTGACCCTACATCTGACTATTAAATAGCAAATACATTGGGGGTAAGGACACACTATTTCATCTTCAGGTCTCCCTGGGGGTCCCTAAGTAGTAAACATTTGATTGTTGTTCATTATTTAAAAGCCAATTCATGGAGAAACCCGGGTTGCTTGAATCACTGATTTGCACGGGAAATCAATGCCAGAAGATACAGTATTCTTCATTTAATGCAACCTGCAATTTAGTGCTTAAACTCACAAAATCGTGGTGTCTCTTAAAGAAAGAAGCACGGTGGAAATGACACAGAAATCACTCAAAGCAAAGTTTTCAGCTAATGGCAAACCTTTAACCACACGGATGTCTTTGGTTTGTAACTACGGCTGTAATGAGCAAGGATACTAAAATGTTAAAGTCTTAATGAATACAATTTAAGAAAAAACACTAAAATCTATAAAGGTAATTCAATAGCTAAGAATTGGGCATTTAGTGTATATCAGGAGCTTCTGTGTGTGTCAACTCATATAACACTCGTGGCAATATTACGTAGATATTCTATATGGATTGTGTTATCTATTAATGTATAGCAGTTTTACAAGTGAGGAAGCATAGCCTTACTTAGGGTAGTTAAATACTTGCCCGAGTTCACACATCAAGAAGAGATTGAATGGCTTTTAATCCAGATCTGTCTGTTCTTATAGTTGAAGCTTTTATCCCTCTACTATAGGCTCATTTAAGCTCTTTACATCAGCAAAATTTTGACTGTTGACTATCTCTATGTAGGTTTTAAGGATGCATAACCTTCCTAATTCAGATAAGACTAATCAGATCAGTAAGACTAATTCTGTTATTATTAGAATAGAATGGACAACTCTTCTTAATAAGGACTCTAGAAGTTTTAAAGGTGAAGCTGAAAATCCACCCATTGACTGTGCCTTATTGGGGAATATTATACTTTTTATAGCACAGATATATTTATTTTAACAAGGTCTTATTCTGCAGGAGATCTAAGTCAGCCAAAACTTTTCGTGTATTGGCCCACATTTCATTTTCTAATCTCTAAACACACATCATTTCTCCATGTGGAAAACTAAAACCTGTCGGAATAGCTAAAATCAAAAACACAAGATGGGGTGCCTGGGTGGCTCAGTTGGTTGAATGTCCAACTTCGGCCTGGGCTATGATCTCATGGTTTGTGGCTTTGAGCCCCACACTGGGCTCTGTGCTGACAGCTCGGAGCCTGGAGCCTGCTCCCGATTTCATCTCCCTCTCTCTCTGCCCGTCCCCTGCTCATGCTCTATCTCTTTCTGTCTCTCAAAAACAATAAATAAACGTTTGAAAAAAACCACACCCACAAGAAACAAGAAGTGTTGGTGAAGATGTGGAGAAAAGGAACTCTCTCGTACTGTTGGTGGCCATGCAAACTGGTGCAGCCGCTCTGGAAAATAGTATGCAGGCTCCTCAAAAAGTTAAAAAGCGAACTACCCTGTGATCCAGTAACTGCACTGCTGGCTATTTACCAGAAAAATACAAAAGCTCTAATCCAAAGGGATACATGCACCCCTATGTTTATAGCAGCTTTATTTATGATAGTCAAGTTATGGAAGCCTTCACCGATAGATGAATGGATAAAAAAGATACATTATGTATGTGTATATATATATATATATATATATATATATACATATATATGTGTATATATATATAGAGAGAGAATAGAATATTACTCAGCCATATAAAAGAATGAAATCTTGCCATTTGCAATGGTATGGATGGAGCTAGAGAGTATAATGGTAAGCAAAATAAGTCAGTCAGAAAAAGATAAATACCATATGATTTCACTCATATTTGGAATTTAAGAAACAAAACAAACAAGCAAAGGGAAAAAGAGAGAGAGAGAAAGAGGCAAACCAAGAAACAGACTCTTAGCTATAGAGAACATACTGATGGTTACCAGAGGGGAGGTGGGTGGGGGCTGGGTGAAATAGGTGATGGGGATTAAGGAGGGCACGTGTCGTGAGGAGCACCGGGTGACGTATGGAAGTGTTGGATCACTATATTGTACACCTGAAACTAATAGAACACTGTATGTTAACTGTACCGGAATTAAAATAAAATGAAACTAAATTAAAAACAACTACTAATAAAGTGTCTCCAAAACAAATGGTAGGGAAGTTTCTGTCAGGACAGGCTGAGACAATTTACAAAATCTATTTGTGGTGCTTCTCCCTCCTTGTAATGGAGTCGGTAGGGCATTGAAACCCTGGCCTCCTCTTCCTGGGGGCATGGCCACACTCCATTTCCCTGTCCCCGTTGCAAAGTGACACACGGGCCTGTGTTCTGGAGAATGAAATGTAGATAGAAGTGAGATCACCACAGCCAGACCCAAACATCAAATAGATACGACTCTTCCACGCTCTTTCTCTCTTCTCCGTGTGCCTGGCAGTGAAGAACTCGGAGGCCCTCGAAGATAGGGGACCCCGGAATGCAGGGAGCCCTACCCGATGAGCCGCCTGTTGAAGGCCGTAGAGCTGCCTAACCAGGAACGGCAGTAGAGGAATTTGTGGGAGTGAGAAAAATCAAACCCAGCATAACTTATCCCGCCCTGATGAGCTCAGACGGTAACAATGAAGGGTGGGGGGCATCTGGGCTATGGATATGACATGGGAATGACCACCTTGCAGGTGATACAAAACCGTGAGTTTTGTGAGGTGACCCAGAGGTGAGTGAAATGGAGCAGAGTCTGAGTCCTCGGCTTTGCTGAGTTTATAAGGCAGAAACAGAAGAATCTAGCATGGACGTCTGAAGGGTGGCCAGTCAGGCAGTAAAGAGGGCCGTGTCCCGGAGGCCAAGGAACCTCTGAGACCCTCGGTATTTGCACAACCGAGAGGCTGAACTAGATGAAAGCTGAGAAATGACCCTTGAATGTGGCCGGTGAAGGTCCCGTCCTTTAAGGAGCTTCCCTTCCAGCTGGGAGCGAGAGAGAGCGAGTAAACAACACCGCAGATAAAAGCTAGAAGGTGCTACAATGGAAAATAAACAGGGAAGAAAGCTGTGGAATGTGGAGGAAACTACCTGCATTCTAAAAGGCCGGTCAGAAAAAGGCTCGCTGGGAAAACCGGCTGTGTGGTTGCCTAGGGCTGGTATTTCCGCCAGAGGGAAGCAGGATAAAAATGGCAGCATTTCCTACCATGTCTAAGGAAGGGATCAACTAACCCAGCATTTCCCAGCGTAAGCACTGCGGACTACTACCTCTGCAGGTCTCTCCGTACAAGAGGATTCCAGGTTAAACTGCACACTCAGCCTTCTCTTTGGAAGTTAAGGGACACATCGATCTATTTAATTAAAAAGCCTTTGAAAAAGTCTGGTAGCAAAGCAACCAATTGAACTTTGTTTAACTCATTGTTTCCCATGGGTTTTGTGCCACGGGACCTTTTTTGGGGGTGGGGGGGGGAGTTTCTTACCCAAGCTAATATTCTAGCAAACGCGCGAGGGGAAATTCTGGACTTCACCTCCCTGTAAGTTAGAAAACGGTGTACTTCGGGTATCAGACCTGTCAGACTTGAGTCAGCAGTGTGACAGTTGAGATATTGTCAGATACTATTTTAAACAAATCTATTATGAAAGTCACATAGTTACAGGGAGCAAGTAGGTGATTTTAAGAAGTTATTTTGTCTCTTTTTTAAAGTTAGAAATGTGTTTTAGTCATTCGAAAATCTGTCTTATTCCTATTTCACCCAGCTTGCGCCCCGCCTTTAGAAAGAGACACCCGCTGATTTCTGGCTCGAACCAAGTAAGAGCAGGGAGCTGGATCTTCTCCCGAGAAAGCTAATTGTTCACTCCAATCCTTTGATCTCCGGCCGTAGGAAAAAGCGGCACCATCCATTAGAGTTTAAATGGCACCGAGCTTGTCTGATAGAGCATAATCTTTCCTTTAAATGGAAATACATCGAGCACAGATTTGGTGTCATTTGAAGGCAGGACGCTGACAATAGCAGAGCCATAGAGACGGCTGGCAGGTCACTATGACCTGGGAGCCTGGAGAAACCCACGCCGGACCTGAACAAAGCCTCCTATTGAGTCTAAGACTCTTTTTACGCATGTAGAAAATATTGCCTCTTACGCTGAAATATGAGTTTGCTGCTTTGCTGAGTGCAAAACAAAACCAAAAACAAACACATGCTTTGAACTGAGAGGGCAAAAAAGTGACGTTGGGGGGGAATTCTTTTCCTTGCATCGAAAAACTATCTCGTACACTTCTTCTTTTTGCTTATCTGTCTAATAATGCTGAATGGGCCCTATATTGACTTGTAACCACTTAACTCCACTTAAAGAAAATTCTCACTAAATCACACCACAACACCCAAATGGTTTTGTGAAATGTAATGTTCGATTTAAGCATCACTCGAGATATGATGCATTAATACACTTATGATTCATAAAGGCCTCTGCAACAGAGTTTTGACAAGCATGGAGACTTTACAACAGTCTTTATATACTTATTTATATATTGCATTGGTCTAATAATAAGTGCTATTTTAAGGGCACAACTTACAAAGCACAATAGACTCCTTAATAAATGTTGATGTTGACCATTATAAATATTTAAGTCATTTTTTTTTCGTGGAAAGACACTTAAACTGATAGTTTTCAAAAATGATAGACGTGATCCCAGAAAAAATAACAGCTCACTAGGAAGACTTGGTAAGTTTTAAATTCTACTGTTGGTGCGTTTAACTCAGCTATGAGACACCCTAAGAATATAACAGCCAAGTAAAAGAATATTATTACTAATAAAATAGATATTTTCTATCAGCCAAGATTTACCACCACATTATAATAGACCTTGGGAAAAATGGTTTTTCTGCTTTTTATTACTAACACAAATTCTTACAAGTATTTTATTTTATACTACCAAGAAACACCGATCTCATTGAAAGATTTCAGATTAAAATCTTCCAGAATTAGCTTATATCTTCAAGAAAACGCTTTTAGATATAATGATATCATATGCGTGCATGCACACACACGCACACACACACACCCAGGGTAACAGTAATCAGGGATCAGGATCAGGGATTCCTGACTATCACAGAGTATCTCAATCAGCTCCAAGGGGAAGAATGTCTTTTTACATAAGCACAGTTCAGATCTGCTGGGTTCCAGGCTCTGTGTAAAACTCTATTCCATCTCTGAGGAGCTCGAAGTTTAGGGAGAAAGGCAGAAAACAAAGCACCCATGGCACCATGGGGCAAATGTCAGGATAGGAAGGAGGAGATAGCGCAGAGCCAGGCACATAGTAGGTGTTCAAATATGAGGTAAGTCCAGTAATGGAGGGTGCCAGCGTCTGCAAACCAAATGCAGGGAACAGCAGCACCAGTCAGCAGGGGTTCGACTCTCTGTTATAAAATAGGAGTCAGGAAAAAGATGGTTCAACCTAGGACTTTCTACGTGATAGCTAAGCCAATCCCATCAATTGTCATGTATTAATGGCATGAGGAAATACTACCATGTGACAGGGCTGGGGTGGGGCGGGATACCTGCTCTCTATTCTCAAGGCAACCTTATTCCATTTGGGAAGATAAGACAGATACAGAATACAAATAGCAAATAATATGTCCATATACATTGAACCATAAAATCTCGAGCTAGACGGGATTGTGTGTTGTGGGAATTGTCTGTCAGGTGAGCTTTTCCTACATCCAGGAATTCATGCCACAGAAGTAAATGCCCATGAGACTGTTTTGAGTACACTAAGGTGACACCATAGACTCCCTGGTAGAAGAGGCGTGTGCAGGAACGACACATGGGTAGGAACGACAGATTGGTGTTTATGGGCTAACCCTTATTGGGTTTCCCCTGAAAGAAGAGAATAGAAGCTGAGCGTGTGATGGAAGCAAGCCAGACTTCCTCACTTACACACCGCGTGGTCTCTGGATCAGAGCCAGGGGCCAACTCTAAACGAACTTGTGAAAATGTATTCACAGCCCTGCAGAGCCAGAGATGCCAAATGATGGAATTTCAGCAACTTAAAATTCTCCCTCATATAAAAGAACATTATATCTGACCTTCCGGAAACCAAGCACAGACACGAGATCTCGTCTGCGTACTCTGAGCTTCTCTCGAAAAAGAACCACGTCTAATAGGCTGACCTATTTACTCTCTTCCATCCTTATACCCTAGACACTCTTCAGCAAATATTTGTAGAGTGAATGATAAGAGAATGGGAGGGGTGCATAACCTACCACACCGAAAAAGTCCACTACCTACTCTGATTATGAAAACTTTACACGCAGGTCTTTAAGGTGATTTTTTTTTCCCTGTTGAAATGGAGCTACCTGAGCTCTGCAGGCGGGGATACTGGGGAGTGACTGCTAATGGGTATTGAGTTTCCATTTGAGATGATGAAAATGTTCTGAAATTAAACAGTGGTGATGGTTGCGCAACTCTCTGAATACAACTCACACTGAATTGTGTACTTTGAAAGAATGGATTTTGTGGTATGTGCATTCTATTTCAATAAAGCTGTTATTTTTTTTAAATCACAGTTGAGATTCAGTCTTGATGAGATACTTTATAATTCTAGAATCAAAATACAGCTCATTGGGCATGGTGTAATAAATTAGTCTTATTCTGAAAAACGAGGAGATTTACATTATAACCCAGTGGAAATTATGGCCTTACAATAGAGAAAAAATTATTCTTTTGAAATATGAAGCCACTTTAAACAGAAGACCAGCAGGCAAATGAGCATGGGCTCATTAACCTGGAGCTGAAAATATTTTGTTTGTGTATCAGAGAATTGGGAGCTTGCCGATTGATTCATCTGGCCATTCATCCCACAAACATTTATTAAGAAATCTGAGTAGCAGTATTTTTCTAAGGTTCTAAAGAGCTGTCTTACCACTGGGCTGAATCACTGAACACTAGAAAGGTTTGAAATTCTCTAAGACCACTTGAATACACTACATCCTGGGCTGTACAGATTCAGGCTCTCTCAGATGGAAATTGGGACAGAGAGTTAGACAGCTCAAACAGAATTGGGTTCATCTTGACCGCAGTTCTGATGCTCTCATAAACACAAAAATGGAAGTTCTTTCCTAGTTACGTGACTTTTTTCTAACACTTATGGCCCAACACTATCATCAGTTCTCTATCTGGAATCCGTAGTTAGATTCAACAGACGGTAGCTGTCAATGCTTATAACCCTGAACTGTCCGGTATGGGTATAAACATACAAGGTTATTAACATTTGAAATGTATTTTGTCCAAATTGGGATGTGCTGTCACCATAAAGTACCAAATGTAAAGAATCTAAGATAGACGTTTTTTAATATTTAAAAATCTATATTACATGTTAAAATGACACTATTTTGGATATGCTGGGTGAGATAAAATGTCACCCCTCCCAAACGTAGGCTATTTCTCCCCTGAGAACCCAGGGGAAATTAGCAACAAAGGGACTCAGTGAAAGAGAGTGCAGCCTTGTGAAGGTGACAAAGAATGACATCAAAAGGGGTGAAGAGAGGCATGGCAAGCTCTTCTTACTATCTGTTTGTAACCGCTGTCATAATTGGGGAGGAAATTATGAGAATTAGGTTGCTCCAAAAGCTGGTTCAACCCTTCAGCCATTCTGAAATACTAACGCCATTTTGTAACCGAGACTCCCTTCCGGAAGGGGAATCCCAGCTGACGACAGGCGGGTTGTGTGACTGGGCATCAAGAGCTAGACAGTACACGGATGCTGACGTTGACTGCTGTGCTACATGCCAGCATATTGGATGCTTGGAGAGTTGAATCATGCCGAGAGACGATCAAACACTGCTGGAACCCTTTGCCCAGATATAAGTAGTCGTTTGCAAACTATATTTTTAATGTTCACGTGGATAAAGAGCTCGCAGTTGAACCGCATAAAATGCAGAGGTATAATCTTCGGGACACATCTTCTATGTGCATTTCCTTTATATGAACAGTTCCAGCTGAAGAGAACCCAAATCTTGCAGAGTACCTCACATGTTCTTCACGCTCTTAATCCTCAACTCTGTAATGAGATGGATGGCACAGTGGTGCCAGGGTGGAGGTGTTAGAGATACAAAGATGAAAGTACTGGGTAGCCTTCCATGAGAGAGACACAATTTGGTAGGGGAAAGACACAAGAAAACAAATAACTCAAGCAATGGTATATATACTATAATCGTGATATCTGATTACTAGTAGATGTAGAAAAACATGGACAGTTTTGTAAGCAATTAAAGACGAGTCTACAGACTACTACTTGGTTAACAAAGCTTCTACTGCCGTGCATCAATAAGTAAATGATATGCTAATTATTTTACTTATGGAACGTATAGTCCATACTACTTTTGTGTCCATATGTTTGTGTGTATGGTTCTTTGCTGCTGGTGACTTAGAACAAACAAATTAGGAATGAGTCTTTTGTTTGAGCTCTCTATGCCAAAAAGCAGCCATTTGTCCAGGAAATTCTATGCTTTGCCCATGACTCTTGGTGCAATAGAGGCTTTGCTCTGCAGGAAGAATAAAACCTTTGTGAGGTTCAAGTTTTCACTGAGAGGCACTGATGATGATAATAATGGAAGACAATTTGGGAAAACAAATGAATTATTATAGCTGACAACTTAGGGGAAAAATGAGCTAATTAATGAATTTGCTAATTAGTTCACTGTGATATAGGGTATTTGTGTAAAATGCAGGGTGGCTTGGTAGTGTGTGTGTGTGCACATGGGCGCGCACGTGCGCGTGCCCACGTGCACACACACATGCAAGAGAGGAGAGATGAGCGTGGATGGAGTTGGTCTGCCTTCTGCAGGTCACATAATAATCTTATAAATCATTGATAAATGTTTCCAAGTCTCTACAGATTATTCTCGATTTATAAATTAGACACCTTGGCTCCATAGAAAAAAAATCAGTGTTCTCATATTTGTAAATCAACCATTCTATCTTTTGGTATTGCTCAAGTAACATTCCCATCTCGGTTCAGTCCACTCTTACTTGAGGGACCCTTCGGTCAAACGTGGTTTGCTATTAAACAGTAGAAAGGGAATATTCTGGTCATTTTTGGAAGATGCGGCTCTGTACAATTGTTTGGAATCCCTCTACCAGCGGCTGGTAAGAAGCAAGAGTAAGAGAGGGCATGCATCGTTAAAACCTCCCTGAAGAGCATTTTAAGGGAACCCAGAAAAGACAAATCATTCTTGAAAGAAAAAAGAGAGAGGCAGCAAAAAGGAAATTCCATTAAATTCAATTAGGCAAGGCAACTGGCTGTTACCATTGGATTATTAGAGATGAGGTTTTGCTTGTGTGTATGCATTTTAGTGGCCAATAAATAGAATTTACAGTACACTAAGAACCTGTATGAAGTCTCTGTGGGCGGCACACATATGCTTATTTTGTAGAACTTGGAGCGTAGATGTGTTGTCAAATTTTCCCATACAGGTTTATAACTGTGCACTTATTTTTGGTCAGATTTAGGACACATTCCTCATTACCAGTCATCTCTTATTGAAAAACATTTTTAGGTACAATTATATAACACCACACAGATTACATTTTGGAGGATATTTATAATTAGGCGAGAAAGGAAGACAGGTGTCCCTCGCAGGGAGAAATCCCTACGGTATATTTCCTATGCTTGTCCTGCCCTAGAAAAGATGTAAAAGTCATACCGAATTTGTTTCGAGGAAGCTAGTGAGCATCTTTAGGTTCACGTGTTCAGCGAATTAGAGCGTGTTCTATATGGCCTGGCTTCAAGAGTGTTTTCATTTTTAGTATTACTAAATTCTGCTAAAGTTAAGCAGTTACACATTCGCTTACCTGAGTTTGAGGAGTACATGAGCTAAGGAAGAAATAAGCACCAGGTTCTGACGCCACCGCCTGGGAGAGGTGGGGGAAGGGACGTGGGCCAGTGGCGGGTGGCCTCGTCTGCAGGGCGGAGCCGGAGAAGGAGGAAAATTCACCATGTCGGGCACATTTTGTTCATTCTGCTAAACCTTTAAGATTCACTTTGACCCCCATCGTTTCCTATTAAGAACAAATCAATGGAGGGCCATCTAGGCGGCTCGGTCCGTTAAGTGCCCGACTCTTGATCTCGGCTCAGGTCGTGATCTTAGTTTCATGAGTTTGAGCCCCACATGACTGACAGACCAACAGCGTGGAGCCTGCTTGAGATTCTCCCTCTTTCTCTGTCCCTTTCCCGCTCTCACTCGCTCTGTCTCTCTCTCTCGAAATAAATAAATAAACTTAAAAAAACACAAAGCAATGGGTACTAGGAGCTAGTTCATCATCCAAGAAGGCTCACTGTTGCTCACACATCCATTGCCAGCTGGGACAGGGTGATGGGTGGCTGCAGCTACCCTACCTCTGTCTTCTTTGACCTCTACCCTCAGTAAACAAGCCTCTTTTCCTTCTTTAAATACCTCCTGTTGTTCCCACTAACTCATGAGTAGACTAAGAAATATTGTTGATAAGCAGGTTTCCTTAGCTTTTATTCTTTTAGTCTTCCAAAGAATATATGGCCAATGATGGGTTTTAAAGAAGCTTTTCAGTTATGAAGATTCACTATGATTGTGTTTTATTTTTACCCTATCCCTTGTTTTCCTCTATATTCTACGTAACCCTCTTCAAGTTCAAGCTGGTTCCTAAATGGAACTTCAGCAATTTGAAAAGTAGGTACCGGGTATACATTAGGCTTTAAAAACAAAAAAGTTGAAGCAATTAGCAAAAACTAAGACAAACAGCAAGAAAGCTTAGCTGAGGAGAATATTTTTTAACACACAAATCACATTGACGTGTTTTCCTCTTCTTCATAGCACTGAATAATATATGTGTACATATACATAATATAATAATAGTAACTATAATCTTTAGTTATGTATTTATTTGTTCCATGTTACCTTCTCCTCAAGACCTCAGTCCCCGTGACTCATTACCACATTTTCTCTGCACGCTGCAAATCCAGCCCCCAGCTCAGCGTCTGGCCTGTGAAGGAGGCTTGGTAAGTAGCCACTGAGTGAATGCATTGATGTTATGTTAGCGGATATGTAAACTTCAGTTTCACATATATATGTGTATTTCCACTGACTTTACCTAGGTGCCCAAAAAATCCTTGAGGCCTTTTATTCCTGACTTCGAATTAGAAATTTGAACATAATCTATACTATTTCTATGGCTACCTGGAAATTCTCTTCAAAAGAAAAAGAAACTTAAGCTGCTAAAAATGAATCACACAGTCAGCACTGGAGTAGAGTCATCCAGTTCACACTATTTCCCAAACAAGAAAATCCTCTTTCATTATTTGAACCCTGTTTCTTAACTAAGGCACAACATTTTTATTCATGAGTCTGATATTTCAATCTGTGCATTCACAGCAGGAGGCATCCCTGTGAGATCCTCGCCCCACGATGGAGTCTACCTTCGCCGCCTGCCTCCATTTCATTCCAGAACAAAGGCATCGTAGCATGACCACAGAGGAATAAAATGACATTTGGTTGTCTCTTCACATTTAACTGCAAAAACGTACTTCTGCTATGAAGAGCCACCAATAACATCTCCCACTGTCTTGTTTCCAGAGAAGGAAACAGAAGCTGAGTCAGGGCTGTGGAACTGGTCCTGTAATGGATGGGAACAGCTTGTTCTGCTGGATGCTACCCCAACCAGCGCCGGGCTTACCTGCTGAGCGCCTAAGAGTGGTCACAGATTGGTAATCAGAGGTTGAGAAACTTTAGGCCTTTTTATAGTCCAAGGGTGTTATAATTAGCTCAAGCCAGAGCTACCCCCAAGTCAACTCAGCAGTGGTTAGAACTGCTCTCATCAGAATCAGCCAGCTATGGGCGCTCCTGTGTGTGGAGGACGGCTCTGTCCCTGGAAGAACTGCCGCGAATGTTTCTTGCTAACTCTGAGAAGCCCTAGAGCAGACTCTCAGCTCTGACACAGGATGGGCTTTGTCACATAGGGTGTCGCTTTATACCAGCCCTGCCCACGCCTGCCTTGCTGCAAAAGCATGGCTACCGTCTCTTGGATGTTAAACAGGGGGTGATGTTAATAGTGACACAGCTCTGTACTCATGCTCTTCGCTACAGAGGAGCAGTGGCCTCCGGCTGGACTCTACTGAAGGGGCGGGTCTTAGAGGTCCTGTCAGCCATTTTTCATACTTCAGAGGGTCTGCCTCAGAACAGGATATGCGTCCCAACCAAAACACCAACCGCCTCAAACGAAAACACAAAAACAACCCTCTATTTGATGCCAGTTTTAATTTCTCTTTTTCTAGCTCGTATACTCTGTTGCATACGATTTTTAGGATTAATTTATAAGATAAATTAATGATTACTACCCATAATTCCTAAACTAATAGCAGCGATTTTTAAAAGTTTTTTTTCCAGACTTTTAGTGGGTTTTTACCAAGTACCAGATCCCCTGCTACATGCTTTTTATAAACTTATCAGTTAAATCTCATAATAATCTATAAAAGAAAATATTATTGGTTCCATTTTAGGAATGAGAAAGTCAGAGTCTGGAGATGTTAATTAACTTACCCCATGACCTACCACTAATACGCCCTGGAGTCAGAATCCAAATCCGGGCAATTTGACTCCAGAGTTCCTGTATTGAATACAAAGTCCATGAAATGACAGGGAGGAAAGTTATCGAAATATATTAGATATATATTAGAAATATGTTAGATTACGGGTGCCTGGATGACTCAGTTGGTCAAGCATTTGACTCTTGATTTTGGTTCAGCTCATGATCTCATAGTTCGTACATTTGAGCCCTGTGTCAGGCTCCTTGCTGATGGTGCAGAGCCTGCTTGGGATTCTCTCTCTCCCCCCTCTCTCTGCCCCTCTCCTGCTTGCATTCTTTCTCTCTCTCTCTTTCTCTCTCCTCTCTCTCTCACACCCACACACACCTAAAATAAATAAACATTAAAAAAATAAATAAATTACAGGGCAGCTGGGTGGCTCTGTCGGTTAAGAGGCCGACTCTGACTCAAGTCAAGATCTCACGGTTTGTGAGTTCAAGCCCTGCATCAGGCTCTGTGCTGACAGCTGGGAGCCTGGAGTCAGCTTCAGATTCTGTGTCTCCCTCTCTCTGCCCCTCCCCCTCTCACACTCTGTCTCTCTCTCTCTCAAAAATAAATAAAACATTTAAGAAAGAAATAGATTAGATATATTAGAAATAATCAGATTTGAAGGTTCCAGACCTGAGTAAATAGTGGATGGGTTACTTGCCTGTTCCCTGACTGAGCCCGCAGCCCTGGCATGCTTATTTAGCATGACTGATGGATAAGTAGCAAGTAGCAAGGGGTTAGGCAATTATTCTTAGAAACTCTAGAAGCCCCTTTGGACATTACATCTTTAGCTAGTGGTTTGCACTAAGCAGTTAAGTTCACACGTGAAGTCCAGAAGCTTCTAGAAAAAGGAAATTATGCCCCCAAAGCCTCAGAGCCTATGGAGACATTAAGAAAGATAAAGTGTATAACTGAGGGGTCCAGCTCCGTGAGTCAGCTGCTTCCAGAGGCCGTATTCCCTGAGGAAGTTCCAAAGAATCATGTTAAACTGTATTAATGCAAGAGAGTAAAAGAGAAGCCTGATTTCCAATTCAGCTCCGGAGTTCCCTTGGCTGGTGAAACAATTACAGGTCCCTTGCCATCAGCTTCAGCGTGTCAGCAATTTTTTTTTTCATTGCTCATTTAAATACCTCTCTAAATCTCTTAGAGAAAATCCCCTATTTCCCCTCATTATTTTCTTCTTAATTTTTACCGCAACGCTTCTTCAAGAAATGGTTCTCATTTGCAGCTCCTTCTTAAATTCATTGGTCGGGTCGTTAATTCTTCTGGTATCTCTCCCATCTCCTCCCCCATTTGTTGGTCAGCTACTCTGTACCAGGCTTGGTCTTGGGGAACAAACGTGGACTTGGTGGCCCTGGTTGTTCTTCCTTCTCAGTCACTGGGCCGTTAATTGCCTCCAGTCTATCCAGGCCTGGCAGATAAGACAACTCTGCGTTCTGTGCAACAAAGTTACCGACTTCATCTGTGTTCAGTAAACTCACCTATTCCTTCACTCAGTCAATTTCTTACTCCTGTGAGAAAGCAGGAGGCTGAGGGGTGACTGCAGTTTACCAAGCTCTTTCATGAACCTTGTTTCATTTGCTTCTCCAAAAACCAATATATTGAATGGGGGGAAATCTAGTTGCAGAATATAATGTATATAAATTTAGATACAAACAAAATTCCTCATTATTTATATGTGTTCCTGTGAACAAGGAGAAGGCAATGGAAGGATGTACGCTGGACTGTGTGCATTGCCACTATCAAGAGAGTGGGAGGGGAGGGATAAAGAGAGAAATCTCTTGGCTTTGTAAAGTTTTGTTTTGTTAGCACCTGCTTCATCAGGTAAAATAAGCATGCGTTACGTCCGTAGTTTGAAAAGTATCAAAAATTATCACACTTAAGAAACAAACAGAGAAAGAAATGATACTGTGAGGTTGCGATGAGCAATTCTGCATTTTTATGAGTGAAGAAGTTGAATCTGAGGGAAAGCAAGGGCTTCCTCAGATGATAGGGTCAGAAAGACACAGAGCCGGGCTTCATTCCGAATCTTCTGGTTGAGAGGATGGTGAGATTTCTACCCACGGCAGCTGTTTCCTTTCCGCAGAACGAACACATCCCAACCTGTTAGGATTTGGGGCTTTGGGGCATTGTACGAAAGCAAAATAAAAATCTCTGGTACGAGGGGATGAGACATTTTGGCTAAAGGGATCAATAGTAGACCAATTGGCTCTGGGTGTGACGTCAGACACCAGATGGACTACACCAAGCTCTTCATAACCTCTTCTCCCAAGTCCAGAGACCCTTTATAGCCTCCAGATCACAACAAACCCTCTTAAGGAAGCAGGTTAGGGTTGACTGTAGTTCGTAGGTGTGCATAATTGTGTGGGCTGTGAGGACTCAGTTGGGAAATGCTGAGGCTCTTCTCTGTTTTGAGTATAGTTTTTAACATCTGATGCCAGTGAAAATTAATTTACATACCAAGAGGCCCTCGCCTCTCCCATGGAAGGGTCTTGGAAAAGAGGAGAGATATTACAGCAGTGACAACCCAGAATGATCGAACAATTAAGAGCACCAGGAACTAAGCAGGTGAGCAACCAGCGGAATTCTGGCCCTCAAGGCAGGCTTCCCAGAAAACTGTAACGTTGAACAGGTAAAGCCAAACTTAAACCAAGAACCATATATGGTTCAGTTGCTGCTTCTCACCACATTTAAAGAAATGAAAGTCCGGCAAGGCCTAAATAATTCAGATATATAGAGTGTTAAAACACACATGTACACAGGCACATAGACAGGGACGGGGGTGGCAGACAGAGTGGGGACTCCTTTCCTGACCAGCAGCCACACTTCTTTGTTTTGAGTTTAGACTTCACTCTTACTCTCCATCTCACTCCTTGTCCTGGCTTTTCAGTCTCCCTCCCCAGTCTCGGTCTCCTCTCAGCAGCTGCGCCTCTGGATTATTTCCCCCTTCCTTGGCCTTGTGTGGCCGCTCCTGACAACTAGCTTTTCCTGCCGCATAGTGGGGGAAGAGGATCCACGTTGGTTGCTATTCTCTTGCCAACCAACCCCATCCCGCCTCGCCCAAATTCTCCCTCCACCCACCCCTAACTCCTCGGAATTCTGGGTGATAGAACATTCTTGTCCCATAAGACTGAATTTCACCTTACCCCCCAGTGTATGGAATGATAATCTAGTAGATTATGGCAAATAATGGGAGGGGGGGAAAGATGGAACTGCTTCGAGTGGAGTCTGCGTCGAGGAAGGTTTCCGCGACTGAGTTGCTGCTTTTCCGTTCTTGCATTCTTAGATGGAAGCTGTATCCATTGGTTTCCTGTTTGTGGTCCACTCTTTTCAAGGCGGTAGATGCAGAGACGAGGGCTCAGCATAGTGTATTTCACATTAATATTTCATATTTTGTAAAAGAGCAAAAATAGGAATCGAGACCTTTAACACAAGGGACAGATCACCTTAGGATAAACCAGTGCAAAATTCAGTATTTTTCCACCTATTGTTTCTAATATTTATTCTACACATTGCATATCTATGTATGTATCTACCTTCATCTTTTTTAAAAAAAAGTTTATTTATTTTGAGAGAGAGAGAAAACATGAGTGGGGGAGGGACAGAGAGAAAGGGAGAGAGAGAATCCCAGGCAGGCTCCACGCTGTCAGTGCAGAGCCCCACACAAGGCTTGATTTCACGAATCACGAGATCATGACCTGAGCCGAAATCAAGAGTTGGAGGCTCAACTAACTGAGCCACCCAGGTGCCCCACTATCTATCTTCATCTTGGTCATGATCATGGTCATCATCTATCTCTATCTCATTCGGGTAGATCTTTTTAGGAAGCCAGGGATGAAATTCAGAAGAGAAAAATGATGATCGACAAATATCACCATTTTAAATAAATGTAGAATTCTCTAATTCCATGTCTGAAGGTAGCTCCAGAATAATAATGGCTAATCCCAGAAATTATGGAAAATAAGATCGTTATTTCTCTTTGTCTCCCTTCACAATTTCCATAACCTTATCCAAGGGCACACCTCCATATCTTCAGAATTGCAGGGTCCCTCTGAGCTCTTGGCAAGTGTTGTCTGAGAACGTGTATTGAGTCCACATGGGGCAAGTAATTCACCAGCCTTTGTTTTCTGCTGGTCAGGGTCAAGCTCGGGGGTTTCCAAACTTTTCAATGGTGTATACTTATGTCTAAACTGGACATGGATCAAATGCATGGATCAAATCAATGAAAATAGAAGACAGAACATTTTTCTTCCTGTAGATCATCTTGTGTGCCATCCGGGGACCACTAGTCCATCCCATACTTAATTATAACGTGTGGGCTTCCTCACCTCCAGGAAAGGGTAGGCGGCCCCTCATTGGGAGTTCTTTGCATTTCTGGACAACAAACAGCGGGGAGCACGCATCAATCCTCTTGAAAGGGACTGTGAGAGCCAGTGTTCCTTTCAGGTCCCTGGAATCCCACAGTTCTGCTGCCATTCCAGAAGCTCTGCCTCCCTCCCATTCATTACTGCCCAGGCGTTTCGGATGAACAGGAGGGGGAAATCTATTGCACTGCTGATTAGTTTGATGTTTTGAGTAAAGTTCTGTATCTCGAGATGACCTTACCCATCACATTTGAAAGACAATTAAGAATTTCCCAGAGACCATTTTTTTCTTATGATAGATTTTACCTCCCCGCCCCCTCCCGCCCAGATCGTGTTCCAGCACTAGTTTAGGACTGTGAAATGGAGATCAGGAGGCAGATGGCAGTGTGGCCCTAACATTGAGCCGCCAGGGCGGGCATGCACCTCCACCCGGGCCTCCACTCGGGAGGCCACCCCTTTTACTCCCACCTTCAGGAAAGTGTTAACAGGCCAAACTGAATCATGTAAAAAATGGGCCTGATATAAAGTGACAAAGCCTTTGAGAACAGAGAAATGCTGAGAAGTGGATGTGGGGGCGAGGCCTTGAATGTAGATGAGCCGGGAGCCGGGAGCATAATTAGGCCCAAAGCCGTGGGCCTTCACCCAAGGAAGCACTCCCCTCTCCTGTTCGCTTTGGAGCGGGGAACTCTGGTGGACTGTTTTCATTTCCCAATCCCCAGATGGTGCCTGCCTGCTGCCTCCCTCTGCGGCTGACAAGGGGGTGCAGAGAGTAAAGGAAGCCTTATGAATCTATAAAATATGTTAATCAATTGCTTGATAAGCAGGTGGATTTTCCCAGCTGCAGACCTAAAGCAGAGGCAGGTGCCGTGAGGACACGCTGTATTTGACACCTCACCTGACTGGCCTGGGGGGAAGCCGCCTGCCGGAGAGGGTCAGCCAGGGTTTTCCCCACATAGAAGGCTCGTTTTAGTCACGATATCTCTCAGCACCTCGGAGGTGTTTCTCTTTCTGTGTAGACTTCTCTTTCCCCCACAGTTTCCCTTAGTGAATTACACGCTGGAAACAGAGAGGAAGGTCAGAGCAGGCTCCTCGCACCAGTCAGGAAGCTCTGGACCCCACCTGGAGCTCCAGCGAAGGCCAAGGCCATTTCTCTGTCTCTGCGAAACCAAGCGTGAGACCTGGCAGGTCACGATCATGTTTCCGTTGAAGACACCTCATTCCGCCCCCAGTTTGTGTCATTAAACTATCCCAGCCCCGCGATTAGTAGAAAGAAAACAAGAATGGAAAATATGGGGGGTGGGGGAGTTTCTGACAAATTTCAAATGAGGCTTGAGTGCCCTGTCTTTCCTCTGCGTCTTTTATAAGCAAAGAATTGTTCAAACTTCCCTGCAGATCTCGTCTCGGCCACGAGGCTGACGGCATCAACTCCTAATGTGATGCATTTGTTCCTCAGAACTTCCCAGCCTCTTGGGCACGCCTTTGTTTTCACATTTCTCCCTTTCACCTGCAAGCTGCAGTTTATATGTCTGCCACTTTCGCAAAGTGCGAACCACTCTGGGGCAGGAACCCAGACTTATTTATTTTCTTCTCCTCTCATTTTTTTATTTTATTTGATTACTGTCATACATTATTCTATTTTTCTTTTCATTTTCACAGCCAATGAATTTCTATTGAGTAGAATTATTCAAAGGAACTGGATGCACCGGATATTAAAACTTCTTTTTCAACCTCAATAGTTAGAACAGTGTGGGTATCTTCGCATAAAGAGACCCAAGTATATATGGCACGGGATAAAGACAGCAAGTACAATCAGAAGTGGAGAAATGAAAGTTTCCATAAATTGTGTTGGAGCGACCAGGTACCCTTCTAGGAAAAACAAAAGCGAAACTCTCACACTGTACACTAGCATAAATTACAAATGGATGAAAAATTTAGACATAAAATAAAAAGAAACCATAAAACTTTAGAAGGCATTCCAGAAACCATTCAAAATTGACAAATATCATAATAAAAAATCCTCTTAGCTAGCAAAAACAAAACAGAGCCCCCCCCCCAAGAATCCTTTAAGGAAAAGAAAAAGAAAATTGAAAGAAAACTATGAGAAATACTTGCAATTCATATCAAAAAGAGCTAACTTTCTGAACGTGAATTGATAAAACCAATAATGCAATAAAGAAGATGGGGGAAAGATGAGAACAGGAAATTTAAAAAAAAGGGAGATACAAATGCCACTGAAACATACGAAAAGATGCTCCATACCAATTATAATTAGGGAAATGCAAATTAAAAATTCACTGACACAACATTTTTCATTCTATCAGGCTGTTGAAAATCCAGAAGTTTGAGGATAATTCTGTTGGCAAGGGCTTGAATAATAGGTGTTCTCCTACGTTATTTTTGGTGGGTATTGTAGTAGCGCGTTCCCCATGGAGAGATATTTCTGAATATTTACCCAAATTACAAATGGATAATTTCTAATTTATAAAAAAATCCTACTTCTGGGAATATATCTTGAGGATACAATTGTACAGGTGTACAAAAATGACGCAAGTACACACTTGTTAGTTGGCGCATTTTACTTGTTTTTCATTTATTATCCCTCTTCTCTCTACCACCCAAAAGATTATAGACTCCAGAAGAGCAGGGACCTGGTCTGTCTTACCCTCCCATGTATTCTCAGTACCTAGAGCACTGTCTGGCCCATTATAGGACCTCAATAAATATTTGTTGTATGAATAAATGGAAATTAGGGTCACGTCTGATTGGGTTTTGTACACAAAACATAGCATATGAAAAACATTTAACAAATATTCATTCAGTGAATGAATAAATTCAAGCAAACTCTCCATTAGACATGGACATGGCCTTTTAAAACACTCAATCTGGCAAAGACAAGACTCTGGCTTGCCACTTTTTTATTCAGTGATCACTCTTTTATCATACTTAAGATAATTACTGAGATTTCTGAAATTCTGAATAAAAAACCCCCAGCTTTCTTTTATAATTTTAATATTTGTGAAGAAAGGCCTAATATTCATTAAAAGGCTTATTTAATTTAAAAGGCTATTTGACTATCAGACTTATCTATTATACATATAATTTCTTTCTTGAGAGTCAATGGGACTTGGACTAAACCGAATCAATTTTTTCCTCTGATAACTGATTTAAAAATCAATTGCACAAAATTCTTTGTCATGAGCAATGCAGTATTTCCTTAGGTACTTTATTCCAATTTCAAATATCACTTTTATAAGTATAAAAATAGATTTTTAAATTGTATAAACAAATAGAGTTTATTGATGTGTTGGTTGAGTCAATCCTAAGCACAAGGCTAAATTTCCAATATTAGTATTAATCATCCTACAGACATAATTAGTTATATTTAGAAGTACAAATAATCTGTGCTTTTTAATGGGCCTTAAATCCTTTTTTAGAGAATGTATTTCCTTCTCAAACATATGTCCTTTTTTTATGAGGTGAAATTACAGATAATAAGACAGGTTTTAGAACAAGGAATAAATATCTATTGCATGCCTAGACATGTTCTAGACATGGTGCTGGGTATTCTTCATATGTTAGGGCCAACCAAATAGTTTCTGGAGTTTTCTGCCAACCACTTAGCCTTTGGGGAACAATCTTTGTGAGCTATTCTGAGAGATGTAGTCCACACTCAGCTATTCTGCGATGGTCTCTTGGGTCGCTTGGGCCTATGGAAATCAGAAATACTGAGGATGAGTTCAGAGTTTTTCACTTTTTTAAAATGTTTATTTATTTTGAGAGAGCGAGAGAGAGAGAGAGAGAGAGAGAGAGAGTTGCACAAGTGGGGGAGGGATGGAGGGAGAGAGAGAGAATCCCAAGCAGTCTCCAGCTGTCAGTACAGAGCCTGACCTGGGGCTTGAAACCCCAAACCATGAGATATGACATGAGCCAAAATCAAGAGTCAGATGCTCAATCCACCGAGTCACCCATGCTCAGAGAAAATGAGCCAGCCTCATCTTCAGTTTTAAAACTTGCCTGTGGATGTGCCTGAGTGGCTCAGTGGGTTGAGTGTCCAACTCTTTTTTTTTAATGTTCATGTTTGGTTTTTTTTGAGAGGGAGAGTGAGAGAGAGACAGAGCAGGAGCAGGGGAGGGGCAGAAAGAGAGGGGAATACAGAACTCAAAGCAGGCTCCAGGCTCTGAGTTGTCAGCATAGCACAAGCCCCTGATGTAGGGTTTGAAAACACAAACCCTCAAGACCATGACCTAAGTGGAAGTCGGATGCTCAAACGACTGAGCCACCCAGGCCCCAAGGGTTCAACTCCTGATTTCAGCTCAGGTCATGATCTCATGGTTTGGTTCATGGCATTGAACCCTGTCTGAGGCTCTGCAATGACAGCGCAGAGCTTGCTTGAGATTCTCTTTCTCCCTCTCTCTCTGCCCCTCTCCCCACTCATGCTCGCTCTCTCTCTCTCTTAAATAAATAAACATTAAAAGAAAAAGCTGTCCTGTGGATTCTGAAGCATGCCGGAGTTTGAGTTTCACTGATCTATACTATCCCTAAGCTCTCTTTTATATCTAAAACTTAGCAATCTAGAGGAGTGGGGGACAAAAAATTCGCCAAGAATTAGAGGGGGTCTGGCTGGCTCAGTCGATAGAGCCTGTAACCCTTGATCTCAGGCTGTGAGTTCAAGCCCCATGTTGGACATGGAGTTTACTTAAAAAAAAATGACCAAGAATTAGAAAATTTAGAGAAAATCTTAACAGAAGAAGTAAGATTTGGTCTACTGATAAGCAGTCATACTTATCCTAAGGTATGATAGGACTTTAAGAGGTAAAATGGTAGGCAGATTGGCAACACTACAGGCTAAGGGACTGGTGGGAATGGGAGGAGAAATGGGAATTCTATCATTTTCCTGTGGTCAGGGAGACCAAGTAAGTGGAGCAGGAAAGGAGGGAAGTGTCAGGCAGCACTGACGAATAAACTTGGATGAGTATGGTAGGGCAGCATATGATAGCTCTTATACACCGAATATTAGGTTTACACTTAGAGTTGATTATTTTTTCTGTGTATCTATTATGCTTGGAGTTACCAGAGTTATGATATGCAGTTAAGTTTCTTATGGAAGATGTCGTACTGAGACACTCCAGTTTTTTGTAAACTTAAAGAAATGTGAGTATAACAGGAACACAACACAAGAACAATAAAGATATAGAACACTGGGCCAAAGTACAATAGCATGCTCTGACCTGAGAGAATGTCCCAGAAGCTTTAGATTTATCAAGATGTCATTTCCTTCAGAGCCGCAAGTCCAGCCCCCTTTTCTCTAGATATCTTTTAGACCTGAGCTCTCCCCTTCCAAAGTCATAAAATCCTCTCTAGTGTTGCCCTGTACTCATGTTTTTCCAAGAATATCTTAATTAAAACTTCATTCAGTTAATGGAACAAGTTATTCATAATTTCCTTCAAATCCTTAATGAGTCTACAGATTAAGGCATTAGGGATTACTCCTCTCAATTAATGACATTCCAATTGAGCTGGCATTAGCTTAATCTTTTAAGTTTTTTCACAATGTTAACACTCTGCATTAAACATCTTTAACTTACTAAACTCCACTCTGACACTATTGAAGCAACAGAGATCTTCATTAGGACTATTTATTTCAGAATTCCTTAGCAGTGAAAGGTATTTCTCAAACTCTCCAGCTTTTGGCCCCAACCATGACTGACCTCTACCTGGCTAAGCCATCTCGGTTTTTTCTTTTCTTCCATATGGCTCCAGAGAAACACCAAGCTAATCTTCGCTCTGTGCTGGAGGCATAACCAGCTGGTCCCTTCACCGATGCCTGCCTGGAATTCTGGCATAGTGAGTTGAGTAGATAGTTGCTCAAGTGAAGTGAGTCTCATCTCTCTATCCTTGGTCAATTCACATTACTCACACTTATGAAAAATTGCCTCAAATTTCTTACACACTGCATGCAATGAATCACCACCTCTGGCATTACTCTCCTTCTCAATACTCCCGAAGCATGGATTTATCCACCTTCTAAAATGCACTTCAGGAGGCATTGTCCACTAACTGGTATAAGGACTAAGCAAAATACATGGAGAAAGAAATGAAGTTAGATCATTTCCTCACATCTTTTTGAATGTAAATTCTGATAGATAAAAATGCTAAATTAAAAAAATCTAAGTCTAGGGGCGCCTGAGTGGCTCAGTAGGTTAAGAGTCTGACTTTGGCTTGGGTCATGATCTCATGGCTCGGGAGTTGGAGCCCGGGTTGGGCTCTGTGCTGACGGCTCAGAGACTGGAGCCTGCTTCAGATTCTGTGTCTCCCTCTCTCTCTGCCCCTCCCCTGCTCAAATTCTCTCTCTCTCTCTCAAAAATAAATAAAGGTTAAAAAATAAAAAAAAAATCTAAGGCTATAAGGAAACACTGGTGAATTGGCTACAGTATTTGGGGGGAAAAAGAGACCTTCTAAGTCCTACCAAAGGCAGCTTAAGAGACTTGATCTTATAAACTTCTTAAACTGCTTTCAATAAGAATAGCAAAAATAAACACTATTCATTACAGGTGAAAATTGTGAAAAAATATTCAATGTGATAAAAGGCGTATTTCCTTAAGTAATAAAAATCTCTTACAAATTGGTAGTAAAACAAGATTTAAAAACATCAAGGGAAGAAAATGGATGAAATACATTAAAAGGCAATACACAGAAAAGAGAAGACAATGTCTAATGAACATATAGAGAAGTGTTCCGCCTCACGAGTAATCAAAGTAACCAAAGCAAATTAACACACGAAGGGGCCTTGCGGTGGAGCCACCATGGGGAGGTTACAAATACATCACGATTTACTTTTAACAATGAGGGTTTGGGTTCAGGAGCAGACTTTCTTACACGTTGCTGATAAACACTAACAAACCCTTCTTCAGAGCATCTTCAAGATACATTTTACCTCTAGACATTAATTATATATATATATATATAAATTAATATATATATAAATATATATATATTTAATGTTTATTTCTTTTTGAGAGACAGAGAGACAGAATGTGAGCAGGGGAAGGGCAGAGAGAGAGGCAGACACAGAATCCGAAGCAGGGTCCAGGCTCTGAGCCATCAGCACAGAGCCTGATGCAGGGCTCGAACTCATAGACCGTGAGATCATGACCTGAGCCGAAGTCGGCCGCTCAACCGACTGAGCCACCCAGGCGCCCCTCTAGACATTAATTCTAAGGAAGTAATTTATGTGGCCAAAACTTTAGCTAAAGAGACATTCTTGTCAGTATGGTACCTACCACTGAAAAACAGGAGAACCATCTAAACATTCAAAAGTTGGGAATTGGTTAATACATCATTATATAATTAAATGATAAAATACTATGCGATCATTATAAAGGATGTGGAGGTAAAATATTTAAAGAACTAGAATACTGTTCACTGTACACTCTGCCTGGGTTTAAGATGTTTGTTCCTGAGTAAAGTTGTGCGCAATTTTGCACGTTCTTATTTTTATTTACCAGTATTACCAGTATTAAAAAAATTTTTTTTGTATACTGAACGTGTATAATGAACCCAGAAGAGTGGGGTTTGGGAGGGGAAGTTTAGCTCGGAGAATGTCACAGATTTCAACAGCTAAAAGCACTTAGACATGGACTGTTCTTCCGTTTCAGGGAATCTAGGAGACAACCTTTAAAGGGATGTGTCTTCCTAATGAGGAAACTGTTTCCGTATATGATGAAACTTTTGTAAAACTCTAAAAAAAATGAATAATTTCTGGGATTCCTAAGTTATATAAGTGACTTATACACTAGTCAGTATAAATGACCGTATAGTTATATAAGTGACTAAGAATCTGTCTCTTAAGCTATAAAGTTTTCTATATCACATAAATGTCTTAGATGAAACCTCTCTACAGTTTTATACATCATGAGTGTCTTCAGTAAAGCTTATCGAATGTGAGTGAGGCTGTTCCCGACAACTCAGGACCATGGATGTGTATATCATATATGTCTCTAAGGTATGCAAATGCCCTCCAGGGTACATGAACTTCTATGTTAAATGGCCTCTGTCGTGGGGTTTCTGGTTTCATTAGTAAAATTTTATGTTATTTGTGTTTCTTCCCTAGCCGACAGTTGCCATTTCCTGATATAAGCTATATGGTAATGTGGATTAACCCTTCAACCATATTCTCGTTAGAGGCTTTTAATAGACGGTGAGGTTGGAAACCACACATCCAAATCAACAAGAATCATGTGTAAAATGAGAATAAATAGGCTCTGAGGGAAAGTTTGAGAGAATCTCTTAAAAATGAAGCGGATGCATTAAATGCAGCAATTTTGGTAGCATTTATTTGATAGCGCACATCCTATATTCTATGAGATACAGTTGCTGTATCATTAAATCCCACAGAGAAAATGTGCTCCCGCATTTCTTAGCCTTAATATTTTTCAAGAATAATTTTATTTTTAAATTCCATCTATAGTTTGAGATCTTTGATGAAAAAAGTGCAAATAGATAGTACACTGATTGTTGTTAGAGCACGAAAGAATGATTGACCCGGGAAAACTTGGAGGTAAGTCATTTCTTTCTGTAAATCAGACCCTACTGTGGTAAAACGAATCCACAATGTTGGCAGTTGGGAAGTAGCTATCTTTGGGAGCCCATCACTAGGAGGAGAAAAGAAGGGCCTCAGGGTAAGTGTTCTTTTTCCTGATCTGTGTCGGGTCATTGAAATGCTTTCATTTGCTGAAAATTCATTTTCTACCTTAAATTTCTTTTTTTTTTTTTTTTTTTTTTTAGTTTATTTATTTATCTTGAGAGAACGAGAGGGCACAAGCGGAGGAAGGGCAGAGAGAAGGAGAGACAGAATTCCAAGCAGGCTCCCCGCTGTCAGCACAGAGCCTGATGTGGGGCTGGAACTCACAAACCATGAGTTCATGACCTGAGCTGAGATCAAGAATCTGACGCTTAACCTACTGCGCCACCCAGGCGCCCCGTCTACGTTAAATTTCTCAGCCACGATTTTCGTCATTTCTCAGCATTCACTTACAATTTCAGTAGTTCTCTCACTGTGTACTGCACATCAGTATAGTTTATTCCACAAAAATTGGGTCCTTCTAAAAACAAAAATAAGAAACTGCACTTTGAAATTTTGTCTTTGGGCTAAAAGGGGTTAACAATCCTAGTGGTTTCTTAGCAACCAATGCTTCCCTTTGGTGAAAATGGAGACAGCATGTTGTCCCCCATTTATTCTCACAAAGTTCACCTTCTCTCATGGCGGGACACAACACAATGTCTGGGGGCTTCAGTTGGCCTCTGAGGCAACTGTGATCTTATGCAGAATTGATATTTCACTGATCGTTCCAATCAATCTTTTTCATGTTTTTATTTCGAAGTGATGATTTGTGACTCTCTTGCTCTGCTTATTATTGTGTGAAAGTACTTTATTTTTAATGTTATTTCTATTTTTTAATTAATTTATTTATTTTGAGAGAGAGAGAGAGTGAGAGAGAGAGAAAAAGAGAAGATGAGAGGCAGAGAGAAACGGAGAGAAAGAATCCTAACCATGCTCCACACTGTCAGTGCAGAGCCCGATGTGGGGCTTGAACTCATGAACCATAAGATCATGACCTGAGCCAAAATCAAGTTGGACACTTAACCTGACCTGAGCCATCCAAGAACCCCTGTGTGAAAGTTCTTTAAGTGCCAGAGTAGAAATGGGTACCATCACCAGCACCATCACAATTACCACCATCGTCGTCATCAAATTTGCTTATTTCTAACCTACACTAGAAAACAGGAGCTTCTTCAAGATGTTAGTCTTACTCTACGATTATTCTCCTTATTTCTTGTACCATGAACACTGGAGTGTCCTTTGAACAGGTTTTCGAGAACACCCGAGTCAGTGTATTGGCAGGCTTGCCCTTTTATTATCTATAATGAAAGCAGATGTCTCAAATCAATGCTAGCATTCATGGAGCTTGCCTCAAAATTCTCTTCGCTCTGCAGGCCGAATTACATTTGATCCTTGAACAACATGGGGGTTCAGGGCATAGTTGAAAAACTGCATATAACTTTCGCTTCCCCAGAACTTAACTACTAATAAGCCTACTGTTGGCCGGAAGCCTTATTGGTAACATAAAAGGTCGATAAATACCTATTTTGTATGTTATATGGATTATACACTGTATTCTTACAATAAAGTAAGCTGGAGAGAAGAAAATGTTATTAAGAAGCTCATAAGGGGGCATCTGGGTGGCTCAGTCAGTTAAGCATCCGGCTCTTGGTTTTGGCTCAGGTCGTGATCTCAGGATTCAGGGGATCGAGCTCTGCATCGGGCTCTGCGCTGCCCGTGAGTAGCCTACTTGGAATTCTCTCCCATTTCTCTCTGCCCCTCCCCTGCTTACCCACTCCGTTTCTCTCTCTTTCTCAAAATAAATAAATTAATTTTTTTAAAAAAGAAGCTCATAAGAGAGAGAAAATACATTTATAGAACGGTACTGTACTTATTGAAAAAAAAATCTACAGGTAAGTGAACCCATGCACTTCACAACTTGTTTCTTCAAGGGTCAACTGTAGGTAGATCTGCTATGTGGGCAAAGCCTATTTCCCATCCCTAACATAGGCTTTAAGGCTAATCCATGGAAGTAAAATTATAGGTTTGTAGCATTAGGTGATAAAAAGGGTTATAAGGAATTAGCTAGTCTACTGTTGTCAAGCGTAATCTCTTGTCTAGCATATCAAGATGACCTGGGAACTTGTTGGAAATGCTTTCTCACTCAGCGACTCCCGCCGACCTATTGAATCAGACACTCGAAGGTCGAGACTCTGTGATCAGAGCCTTCATAAGCCCTCCAGTGATTTTTGTGTGTGATAAAGTTTGAGAATCACTACTCTAGTCCAATCCTGTTGGTTTTTGCTGATAAAGAACCTTAGGTGTACAGACGTTAAGCCATTTTCCCAAGGTTATCTGTGGAATTAGTTGCCAAACAGAAACAAACTCAACTTCCTGACTCCCAGTTGCCATGTTGTATAGCAAGCAAAGAATTGCAATAAAGCTTCTAATTTTCTGCCTTAAATTTCTAAGCAAAAATTGTTGTCATTTCTCGGCATCTTTTGGGTGCCACCCCTCCAACATTCTTAGTCTAGGCAGTTCACATGCAGCATCCTGAGGGGGCTCATAACTGCTCTGGCCAGAGTACCCCCAACCTCCTCATTCCTGCCAAGACTGCAGACACAAGAGGTCACACGTATCCCGAACCGTTGAAGTCTTCCTTGTCCCCCTCAGGAGAAAGCCTGTCTGAGAATGAGGTCAGCAAAGAGAAAAGTGTAACTAAGAGACACTTAGGACAGAGAAGGAAAGCCTGAGCTCTTAGGCCATTGTTTCAACTTCGCCTCCAGGACTAGCCAAGCCTGGAAGGTAGAGTAGCCAGGAGCTTTTCTGTTATGCACCTGTCCTGCCCTTCCATCTTTCTTTTGTTTGAACCAGAATTGAGTTGCTTTTTCATTCCAGGAAAGCAAAGGGCTCTGATTGATCTTTTCCTGGAAATGTAATATTATTTTAATACCTGTAGTTTAATCACCAGAGAATGTGGATGACACAGCAAGGTTTTCCACACTGGTTCTTTCGACAGCTGGCCTTCAAGACAGCTGAATACTGATTAACGCTGTGCTGCTAGACCCCCTAGGACACTGACAGGACTAGAAACTCGTAGGTAGTCCGTATTTCTGCAAATATATGATCTATTCAGCAGAGTCCCTGGATAGCCATGTCACACCTCATTTCATAATAATGAAGGCCAAGATCTCTACCTTGGTGCATTGAGAAATATTAACCCGGAACTAAACAACTCACAAAGGTCAATCTTCTGTCAAGACTGATCTTCCGCGGCTGTGTGAAGGCCCTTAATATATTCTGCTGCTGAAAGTCCTGTCCAATGGGAAAGTGAGATGCAATACTTCCTCTACTACTTGCTCCCTCTCTTTCCTTGCTCCCTCCCTCTCCACCACTAGCTGTGGTCTCCTGGACATATTTCTTGATAGAGTTATCTCCATTTTTCCACCTTCCTCCTCAAACCAGAGCTCTCTAGATGCTACTCCCACCACTACCCTCAAATGGCTTCCCTCCTTGAAGCCCCACTCCCTTCGTTTCTGTCAGATGAACTCAGGACTCTTCTCACAGTTCCCCATCTCAAGTCCCCCCCTTTCTCCTTGGTGGGCTCCTCTTCATCCAACTTGTTCACTTACATTGCTCATCCCTTGGGCTCTGTCCTCAGTCATCGTTCATTGCTCTAGTTTTTCTCTGAATGATCTCTTCCTTTCCCATGATTTCAGATACCACCAGCTCTCTAGATCTCGTCCAGACCTCTCCCCTCAGCTCAGACTTAATATAAACATTTCATATATTTCAAGGGATCCTAAACTCACTATGCTCAACATTCAAATAACACTCCTTATCCCCCCCCCACACCTGCCATTGTCGTCTGCGCGATCTCATTGGTTGGTGCCACCAGCCACCCTTCACCCTAGCCGCACACCTAAGCTTTTACCTTGACTCCTCCACCACTTCCCATTCTCAAGCATCCAACCACCAAGCACTGCCTTATTTTACTTCCTCTCTAGTTTTTGAATCCCTTCCCTCACCCCTACTTCGTCTTACTATTTCTTATTTGAATCATTGCACTTGTCTTAATTATTCTCCTGCCTTCGAATCTTCCCTGCTCATACCCACCAAACTGACTCCATGTGAATACAAATTTGTGTCGCCATTCTGCTTCGATATATTTTGTGGCAATGTCTGCAGGGCACACGAGCTCCTTGTCTGGTCCTCGTGCACTCCGGGAATACAAAATTAATTCCATTTCTCTCTCTTATTGAGTGTATCTTCCCTGTATGTCTTTGCCTGTATTATCCCCGATGCCTGAAATTCCGCCCCCTCCCCCCGCCCCCCCCCTTCACCTTCTCTGGGCTATTCTGCACTCAGCTGCTAAGAATCAGCTGATGTGTGCCCCACCCAGGGTGCCATTTCTAACACCTCTGGCCTGGGGTAGGGATTTTATAAACCTGGTGCACGTCCCCCCTTCTGCGTGTGCTCACTGTTTCATCATTTGTTCATGGGTCTGCTTTGAACCATGACATCTTGAGAGCAGGGACTGTATCTGTTTACCTTCGTGACCAGCGTGAAGTAAAGGCTTAGTACCTGTTTCTTAAATGGATGAATCCGAGCATTGGCTAGATCTATTGTGCATGAGAGTCCAGAAAAACTATTTATCAAAAATGTGCTAGAGATACACCTATTTAATTGGAACTGTTTTAAATAGGCCACACTGTTTGCCATCAGGATCACCAGAGTCTCATTAGCCCTAATTATCTTCCTGAGTTTAATTGATACTTAACAAGGTAGAGCATTAAAGGAGAGAGTTTATTCTTCTAATATTTCCATAGTAACATATTGCACCATTGCAAATTCAGAATGACAGCTTTGTGGCCGAGAAGGTAAAAAATAGTTTGGAGGGAAAGCATTCTTCAAATGTACCGGGAGTGTTCAGAAAACATAAATTAAGAAACTTCTTGGCAAGTAGAAATAGCCTTTTCCTTCAATCTGTTTCTATCTAATATTCTTTAACACACGACAACCGCGAGAATCGATAAAAGACACCGTAAATGTTATCGCCACAGAGTCCTGCAGGACGAAAGAGGGGATTCTGACCCCGTTAATCACCCAACTGCAAAAGCGTGGGCCGCGGACTGTTTGGTGATAATTAAAAGGATCACACCACATGAACAGAAAGACACAGCATCTCCAGGACCACAGCCTGGGCAGTGACAACAATCTGGACCTAAGTCATTAACGAAGGTGAGCAAGGAGACGGAGCTCCCCGTTCAGGGCCAGGGAACTCATTTTCCGGGATCCACACTGACAGACCTGGGACAATGGGGAGCATTCTCATTTAAATCCATATGTTGTAGCCACAGGAGCCCACGGATAAGAGCCGGTCTCTTCATTCTTTCGGTAACACTCTATCATTCAGCGAGCGCTGTCTATGGCGCTTAGGCCCAGACACCTTTCATGTACAATCCACTTTTACCATAAACCTATGAGGTAGTACTGTTATGACAGCACATTTTACAGATGATGAAACTAAAATCTAGAATGGTCAATGACCTGCCTGAGGTCTTTAGGGGGCAGAGCCAGGATTGAAGCCCAAATAATTGGAGTCGATGCTCACTACATCAAAGTGTGACCATACCAGCAGCAGCGGCAGCACCCGGGAATGTTTTTGAAAGGTCAGTGAGCTCTGCTTCAGATCTATGGAATCAGAAACACTGGGAATGAGATCCAGTGTCGGGGCTTGTACCAAGCCCTCCAGGGAAGTCCGATGCTCTTGAAGCAGAGATCCCGTTAGACTGTAATGCCACCTGCTACAGTAGAGTTTCTCCAACTTCAGCGTGCATGCGCATCACTTGGACACCAAAGAAGTTCAAATGCAGATTCTGATTCAGTGGACTGGCCTGAGTTTCTGCATTTTTAACCAGCTCCTGGTGATACTGATCTTGCTGATATTGCTGATATTGTAATTCATGGACCACACTTTGCATAATAAAGCCCTAGCATGTCAGCTTCAGGAAGCCTGGTTAGCTCAGTTCTCTGCCGTCAATCCTGCTTAGTTAGAGAGGACCTGACCCACATCCTGTGTTGAATGAATACCCCAGGAGTCACCATATCTGCAGGTCTGAGTCATCGATGCTTGATTCGGTGTGAATCTACTACTAACTTGAAATGCATTTGCCCAACCTGACTTTCCAAATTTCTAATCACACTATCCCTTCATTTTCCCCATAGAACTGTCAGGTTGCCCACTGACTTGACAGACTTTTTACTGTCCTAGTATATTAGGTGAATAGGGCACTTTGGATACTCTAAAGCAAGTGAGCGTGTCATAGGTTTTAGAAAAGAGGCAAAAAAAAAAAAAAAAGAATAGGATGTGGAAAGGGGTAGAGAGAACGGACAAAGGTGGGAAGCAGTGTAACGAAAAGGGACACTCAGGAGAGAGATGATTCGCGGTTGGCTGAGCCTCGGAGCATTGCTCCAAAGCCATTCTCACTTTCGGGCTAAGAGTTTGAAAAGCAGGGGACTTCCTTTTGCACTAAACTCGCTCAAAGCTGTTGAGAGTTTGAGGAGGGAGGTGGAGAAAGGGAGATGACTCTATCAAAAACATTTGAACATTTTGAACGTTCACAAATGTTCCCAGGTATTGCAGCTGCTGCGGGTACAACCACCCTTTGATGTAGGTGAGAGCAGAGTCCAACTATTCAGGCTTCGATCTTGGTTCTGCCATTTAAAGACCTCAGGCAAGCCATTGATCTCTCTAGATTTTAGTTCTGTCATCTGTGAAGTGTGGTGTCATAACAGTACTACCTGATAGGTTTATGGTAGAATTAAATAGTATGTGAAAAGTGCCTGAGGCATAGTCAGCATAAATCAAATATTTATAACAGTATAAGTCAAATATTTACCATATTTAGAACCTAAATATTCTAATACTATCCTTAACAACGACAAAAGTCACACAGTAAGCCTTGAATGAAGAGTGAATGAAGAGACAAAGTGTCCGATTGGCCAGAGGAAAACGACTTAAGCCCAGAAATGAGGGGAAAAGAGAAAAAAAGAATGAATGATGCCTGGCTCTCCTCCAGTGAGTGAAAAGTAAGCCTCTTTAAACCCTTAACAAATGCCTGGGTCTTTAAGGGAATCAAACATTTTGTAAATCGCCTGCGGGACACAAGGCTACAGCTCTTCCCCAGTAACACGCTTCAGCCCGGTAAGCTCTTTATAAGTATTTGGGTTGGCTGAACATTGATAAATGCCATGTGTTGATAGTAATGGCTGGGCCACCATAATTTACAAGAAATAATTCCAAAAATTGATTTTGGAAACATTACAAAACTCAAGAACAAGATTTCAGCGTGTTGCTCATTCTGCCAGAATTCCCCAGCAGAATTGAGAATAATGCTGAGCTGTATTAAAATGGTGGCATAAATATTACTTTAAGTTTGATTAAAATTTAAACAAGTTGTAATGAACAGATCCACGGCTCTTTTAGACATCATTGACCGCATTTAAGAGATCAAACAACCGACTGAGAGAAAATGGCTTCCAGGCATTCTCAAAATTAGTATTTTAACTGAAGTTCTTTGAACTAATATTCATAGAATATTTATGTAACTGGGACAACTTAACATTCTAAACAATGACATTTCCTCAAAGCGTTGCTGTAACAGAAGGAATGTATAATACATACACTATTAGAATTTCATGACTGGCTGATACAGCGTAACTTTTGATCTAGAAATCTGATGATCCCTTAAAGAGAAGTCTACCATAGAATTATTATTATAACTCACTAATTCAACCTATGAACACATAACCAAAATTCTATGCACATACCATATTTTGGATAATCGTTATTAGAGGTAATATAATTACCTTTTTTTTTCATTAAGGTTTTACTTTTTAGAGCAATTTTAAGTTCATAGCAAAATTGAAGGAAAAGCACAGATATGGAAATCCCATATATCTCTTGTTCACACACACATGTGAAGCTTCCCTCATTATCAGCACCACCCCCCGACCCAGAGTGGTGCATTTTTTATAATTGATGAACCTACATTGATGTATCGTTATCATCTAAAGTTCATAGTTTACATTACGGTTCTTCCTTGGAATTGTACGTTCTATGAATTTGGACAGATGTATGACAAGTATCCATCATTAAAGCATCACACGGCTTTCGTTGCCCAGCCTGTTCATCCTGCCCTACCCCCCTCCCACCACAACTCCTGGTTACAACTGATCTTTGTACTGTCTCTATAGCTTTGCTTTTTCCAGAATGTCATATAATTGGAACCAGGCAGTATGTAGCCTTTACAGATTGACTTCTTTCACCTCGTAATATGCAGTTAAGATTCCTCCATATCTTTTCGTGGTTTGACAGCTCAATTCTTTTGAGCACTAAATAATATTTCATTGTTTTGGTATCACAGTTTATTTATGCGTTCACCTACTGAATATCTTGGTTGCTTCCAAGTTTGCACAGTTATGACTAAAATTTCGAAAAACATCTGTGTGCATATAAGTTTTTGATTCCTTTGGGTAAGGAGTGCCAAGGAGCACGATTACTGAATCATATGGTAAGAATATGTTTAATTTTGTAAGAAGCCACCAAGCCGTCTTCCAAAGTGGATGAACGATTTTGCACTCCTACCGGCAATGAGTGAGAGTTTCTGTTGCTCTGCATCCTTGGAAGGAGTTAGTGCTCCTGGTGTTCTGGATACTAGCCATTCTAATTAGGTGTACAGTGGTATCTCGCTGTTGTTTTAATTTGCATTTCTCTGATGAATGTGACGTGGAGCATTCTTTTTATGTTTATTTGCCATCTATATGTTGTCTTTAGTGACGTGTTTATTCGGGTCTCTGGCCCATTTTTTAATTGGATCGTTTGCTTTCTTATTGTTGAGTTTGAAGAGCTGTTTGTATATTTTGGGTAACAGTTCTTTATTGGATGTATCTTTGCAAATATTTTCTCCCAGTCTGGACTTTTCTTCTTATTCTCTTGACACTGTCTTTTGCAGAGCAGAAGTCTTTGATTTTAATGAAGTCTAGCTTATCAATTATTTCTTTCATGGATTATGCCTTTGGCGGTGTATCTAAAAAGTCATCGGCAATAACCAAGGTCATGTAGGTTTTTGCCTATGTTATATCATCGGGTTTATATAGTTTTAAATTTTACACTTAGGTCTGTGATCCATTTTGAGTTAGTTTTTGTGGAAAGTGGAAAGTCTTTATCTAGATTCAGTTTTTTTTGCACATGAAATGTCCCGTTCTAACACAGTTTGTTGAAAAGACTATCTCAGTTCCATTGTATTGCCTTTGCTCCTCTATCAAGTATCAACTGAATACATATAATTGCCTTTTGAGGCACAGGAATACAACTGGTAGACGACTGATTTGCTAGCCAAATGCCCACCACCTCAATATTACTGGGTATTGCTTCCACTTTGGGTAAAATTGAGGACTGTATGTAACCAAGAAAGAAAAGGAGTTAAACACCTAGATTCAAAATAAAGGAAGCTCCTTGACATTACATTACAGGATATTCCAAATATCTTTGCTTATTATGGTAGATATTCTGATATCCTGCCAGGCCTCATCCAGGACTGTGGATTTATTCTCCAGTTGCTCAGGGATGTTGCCAGCGGAAAGTTGGCAGATAGCAGTGCTCTCTGGGGCTTCAGGCCGAAGAGAGTCACTTTGCCCAGACTCACAACCATTTCCCACAGCAGCCTGTATCCAGAGACTGAACAGTGCGGGAGTATCAAAATCCAACCCCTTGGCCCCAATCAGGGAGAAATCTGAGGGGTTATCTCAGTCACAACACCTGAGCTTTTCTCGGGAAATGACCGAACCCCAGCTTAACTTCTCCTGCTGGCAAACATTCTTCCATAGCCTCCCTTCTCCAGGAGTTGATCCCAAGAGCCTCCTTAACAAACCTCATGGGTGCTAATCTCTGTGGCAAAGTCTGCTTCTCGAGGAACTCAATGAGCAACAGTTAGTAACTGAAGGTGTCACTGAACAACGGTCTCTGCAGAGAGCTAAGAATGGAGGTAACAGGGCTAAAACTCGGGGTTTGGGGAACTAGGCTGTTATGCAAGGTGTGGGACGACCCAAAATGATTCTAAATTCTCACTGCCTGAGCAGCGAGCCCCCCCCTTCTCCCTGTGGGAGGTGTTGTGTTACCTATATGTGGTAATATCCCAGGGCCCCAAATTATCTAGGGTCTGAGCAGCAGGTAATCTGAGAGAGCTCCTATAAATAGCTAAAACCCTAAACCAGATGGCCTAGCACAAAAGTGGGCTGATGTCGAGGCTGCTGTCTCACATCTAGAACGGGAGAGAGGGCCACTTCTCCTCACCGGAACGCAGAAGCTCCGTCCCCTGTGATTTCCCGCATGCCTAGCAGATCCTCTCGACTCTTCAGACCTCTCGGAGGGCGCACAGGAAGAACCGGGCCTCTCTTATTGACACCGGCCTCACCTCGCTTTCCCTTTCACCACAAACGTCTATGCCTTTATCCGCGTCAGCAGTGTTGTAGAGTTTATCTCGAATCTTCATGACTGACAAATGGAGACCTGTATGGGATCTTCCTTTTACAAGTGTGACCACATGACTTTTTTTTTTTTTTGGAAAGTTAGCTAACAAACGGCGTAGTCTCGGCTTCAGGAACAGACTCCCATGATTCATCACTTATTTACAGCACCCAGTGCTCATCTCAACAAGGGCTCTCCTCAAGGCCCATCACCCATTTTCCCCACCTTCCCACCACCCCCCCACCCCCCATCATCCCTCAGTTTGTTCTCTATATTTAAGAGTCCCTTATGATCTGCTTCCCTCTCTGTTTGGACTTTATTTTTCCTTCCCTTCCCTTATGGTCTTCTGTTAAGTTTCTCAGATTCCACAAATGAGTGAAATCGTACGGTACCTGTCTTTCTCTGACTGACTTCTTTCACTTAGCACAGTACCAAAGGCATGAATTCTGCTCAGTCCAACTTACGACTTTTTGGAAATGTCAAAGGGGTTAACGGCTACATTGTGGATAAAAACAATCCCTGCGATGAAGAAAGATCACTGGGAGAGCCAAGAGAGGGTGACCATGGTGTCTGAATGTCCCCGAAGCCTGAGACAGGATAGCCTGGAGTGAGAAGCTGCCGGTGGAATGCCAGAGCTGACTGCCCTCTGTGCAGCAAAAGGACCACCTACCTGCAGTGGCCCTGAGGGATTTTTCACAGTTGCCAAGGCAACAACTAAATGGTCCAGGGTGCCCGTATCCAAGATGGAGGAGCTACACCCACGTTTTGTGTCCCCTGGGACCGTTGGCTTCCTTCTCCTAGCAGGAGAGACTGCACCTTCCTAAGGGTTCCCAGGTCTTCAGGGCCTGGGCAGGCAGAATTCCCCAAAAAATCTGCATTCCAATCCAGATAGCCTGACTCCAGACCGGCCTGCTACTTTCCTGCAGTGAAGGGAGTTTCCCTTGGTTTACATAAAGGGGGAGGAGTAAAAGGGCTCAGGTCATTGTTCTGTAAGATGATGGGGAGGAAGTACCTTTACTCTACTCTGACCTTGACCTCATGCATGTCCTTTCTCCCAGTAGAAGTTATTCCTTAACCAGAGCTACAGGAAGGATGTTGTGGAATTCATCCTAGGCCCTGGTACAAGTAAAGGCTCAGAAGGGACCCCCTTGTCCACAAAAGGTCACCTACTATTTCTCAAAAATATCTGACAAGCTTATGTATAGCCTTACCTTTTAGAACATGCACATGCATTAACTCAGTAAGACCCACATCAGCCTGGTGAAGTTGGCAAGGGGCGTATTACATAATCTACACGTTTTCAGAAAGAAAAACTGGAACACAGGGTTGGATAAAGGACATTTTCTTTCCTGATTTATATAAAAAAAAAACTTATAAATACATAGAGCTCGAATCACAGCTACCGGTACAGGTAATGGATTATCTTTTTTAAAATGGATAAAATGAAATGAAGCTTGTGCTACCACAGAAAACCCTGGAAATATGGTCAGCACAATTACAGAGCATGAAATAAACTTTGCAGCTTCCTTTAAGACTCCTTTTGATAAAAACTGTGAGGAGAGAGAGACAGATCAGATGTTCAGTGATTTGGATAAGAGGAGTCTGGAGAAAAGGAGTTACAGCTGGGAGAAAGTGATCGGCAGTACTGGGCAGACCAATCTGTGATGGGGATGCTTAAGGCAAGGCAGGACACTGCCTGCGGTCTAGAAATGCAAAACCAACTTCAAAAACGTGCCCCCGATACACTGCGTGATGCAGCCACCCAGGATGATGGGGCCTTCATGGAAGAGGGCGTATGGGCTCCCCCTCTTCTGAAATGTCCGCTCTCCTTTACTACCCCTGAAATAAGAAACCATTTCAATAAAATAAGAGCCACTCAATAAACGTGTTTACCAGGCCCGCGAGGCGCTGGAGATTTGTAGGAGGCCAAATATGAAGACGCCACAGTTCAGGAAACAGACCCGTCAAGAGCTCAGCGCGCTAAAGGATGATGAGTGGTAGAAATGGGTCTCCTGCTTTTGCACTTTGAAGAGCATGAGTAATGACTGCTGATCTGAGAATTAGCAAATATCTTGCTTTCTACAGAGCTGCATATAACTGCCATCCCTGGGGAGGGTCACCCCACTGAGCCATTCTTCCTTCAAAATTAAGTTTTATCTGTGCTGATTCTGCACCGTCCCAAACTGTGCCTTTACTTTGTAGTACGATAGTGTTGTCACCAGAAAGCTATGCAGTACTGCCCTTCGAGTTTGTTACTTTCCACAGAATCACTGGTTTTTAAGAGTAGAAGGGACCCCAGAGACTGACCACCCCAACCTCCATGCAACACAAAATCCCCTTCCCCAAAGTCCTGACAGCTGGCCGTACAAACAGTAAGTAGAATTTTGTCTGCTTCCTTTGTGGGCACTGAAGTGATTTACTTTAGTACAGATGCTCAAGCGCAGTGCATTCTGGGAAGTGAGGATCCACAGGGTGCATTTCCATAGTGCAAAACTGCTTCTAGAAACCCTGGAAGGTCCCCATGCCACCCTTATATAGGACATGCTCATAGAGCAGATGCTTCCTAGCTTTAATTTTTGTGAACTCTCAAATGGATGAGGCTAAACGTCTCTGAGCTTTACTCATAATTTCTACAGTAGGTAATTTGTGCCTGTGGTAACAGTAATTTAGAACCGTTAATGAAAATGAAGACTGCTTTAAAAAACAATCTAACTCGGGCTGAAGTGAAAATATGGAAGATTCACAAGTGAACTGTATCTACATTTTCCTTTTCTATTCCAAAGGCCAAATATTACTTTGGTTGAAATAAAAAAGTACATTGTCACATAGTCTTGTACTGTACATGGATTGAACATACCTGCAGCCCTTCGATAGCCAGTTTGAGGATTGAAGGTGTCAGTTTGGAGGCCTGTTTGAAGGAAAAATTACTCCAGTCTATAATTAAAATGAAGCCATTGATCTGAAGCTCTGGATCTTCAATAAGAACTTCCAGGGACAGCAGGATGGCACGGAGGATGTCCGTGAAGGAGTTCCTGCAGCCAAAGCAGAAAGCAGAGATTGTGTGTGAGAATTAGCAGGTGACAGCATGTTGTATGTAGAGGGCTGGTCTCCTCACGCCACTGCTCCGTAAACCCAACCTGCAGGGTCTTGCAGGTGTCCTGTATCCAACGTGACCAAAAATACATCTGCTAACCTTCACAGGAACAATGCTTCGGGATTCACAGGATGGGAGGACCCCTTTGATTCGACAGCATCAGCACCCCAAACTTTACAAGTTATCTCTCTTTAGTGTTTCCAGTGGCTTCCATGCTCTGCTTCTGGCACAAAACTGATTGCCTTTCACTGAAATGCATTCTTTACTTATCTTTCTCCCTTGCAGAGCTCTGTTAACTTCTAGGGCAGGGACTGGGCCATAATCTAGGTACCTAGCTCCTCAGTGAATCATCGGTGAACAAATAAGGTAAAAACTGCAACCAGAGGCATTTATTTTGATTAAACCCCTCATTCTTTTTGCATGCTTAAAATCTTGCTAAAAGTGTAAAAACACCCATGCAATTGAGGCTATTTTTTTAGCCTCAGTTTTTGGTTAGAGAAAAATAAAGCAGGAAGAATAGCTTATTTTCATTGAAGGTTTGCAGAATATGATTCAAGAGGGAGATGGCTTGGAGTACATCAGTAACCATGACAACAGGCAGGCCTGAATGCAAACGAGAGTGACAGTTCTCCAGTGTCGTATGTGTTCCTCCACGTCATATATTCCCATTCACCAGGTGATTTTTGTGTTAAATAATTTTCAGACCTGAAGAAATTGATGGCATTTTCGTTCTGCTAATTCTTCCAACAAATTATCTTGGCTATGAATTTAAAATCTTAGGGAATCTCTAAATTCACTGTCTTTTTTGGTAAGTAGGAAAATATAAGCTTGGGTGGCAAGCGATGGCAAAATCCCTTACTTCCTTCAGGCTACTATTAAAATCAGAAGGCATCTCCTCTTGTGAAAGAAGTGTGAAATGATCGGACTCTTGGACATTTCAACCTGGTTCAAGTTCTAACCAAGCCTAATATTTCTGGATTAGAAATTAGGAAGATTTCTAGGGTAAATTAGTGAGACTTTACGGAATATCTATTATAAGCTCAACATTCATACTTCAGGTTATAAAATTATATGTTTTATTTCTATTTTCAAAGAGTGCTTAATTTAGTTGGAGTGAGCTAGGAAATTATCAACATGAGTTGAAAGGACCAATAAAATTTGAACAGTCAGGGAAGAGTTTATGGAGAGATGAAGACTTGGGATTAATCTTAAAGGATGGATAGGATTTTGATGGCAATTGAGAGAAAGGGAAGCAAGACATTTCAGGAAAGACAAGTGACAATAATTGAAAAATAAAGATATGTAGCCCATTCTGTTTCCATGCAGTTCTGTTTACTAAAAATTCCTTCCTTATATCAAGCTAAAAATTTTCTCCCTCAAATCTACGTATTGGGTGTAGTTCTGCTACAAAAGAAAAAAACCTCCGTCTTCCATGTTATATACCTTCAACTATGTAAACATCATGATCAAGATGTCCTATGTAATCTCTAAATTAAAAAAATATTAGTAACTTTAACCATTTCTCATAGGAAATGGTGTTTAATACTCCTTCCATCATTATCGTTTTCTTTCAGGTGTGTTCTCTTTTAACTTTAAGAGCGGTCAGATTCCTATGAATGTAGGATAGGTTTTCATTAGAACTTTGTTTTTGTTTTTGCATTCACATCAAACATGATATAAAGACCAAAGGTTTTTTAGACATACAGCTTTAGGGGCATGTGGTTGGTTCGGTTGATAGAGCAAGTGACTCCTGATCTTGGGGTCATGAGTTTGAGCCCCATGTTGGGTGTAGAGAGTACTTAAAAATAAAATCTTAAAAAACACTATGCAGCTTTATATTGGGGAGAAACATTGACTTAAGTGGAGCATGGGACTAAAGATTATGAAAATACGGAAATGCCTAATAGTAAACTGGAAACTACCATAAGGGAATTAGAAAATCTGACCCTGGTTAAGCTTTCTTGGGAAGAACACATACATGGAGAAAGTTAGGATTAAAGGCTAAGCCTTAGGTAGAGCCTATTTACAGTACTGAGTGGAAGGAAGAAGAATTAAGGAAATAAAAGATAAGATGATGGAGACAGTTTTGGGTTACAAAAAAAGAGAGTGTTTCAAGAAAAGAGGGTATGAGAGATTACAAATGTTACTGTTTGTTCTTTTGCCTTTTGACGTTGCCATGATAGAAACATGCCACAGTTGGCATAAAGAAAAGGGTGAGAAACACAGATCGGGGACTCCCTAGTCAACCAACAGATCTTCATGAGAAATAGAGGTACCCAGCTGAACTCGGCCTAGATAAACTCTAGCTATCCCACAAATGTGAGCAATATTAAATGATTACTTTCTTACGCCACTGAGTTTGGGGAGGGTTTGTTACACAGCAGTCGGTGCCCACTATCGGTGGTTAACTAAATCAAATGCAACAGTATACATGAGAGATAGCACCTCTTCCCATCACTTACCTACTTGTATCCACTCTCAAGAAAAGGTACCGAACTCTGTCTCGAAATGTGGAAACCATTTCATGAATTTTCAACACCAGAACCTGCCTGCAGGATAGGCATTGCCAATGACTAAAATATTATGTTCATGGGATGAGGTCAGGAGAAAAATGAAAGGATTCTGGACTTCATTATAGTTTCCAAATGTTCAAATGCTTTGCTTTAACAGAGGAACTGGATGAGCAAGAAAAAGTTGAATGGAATATGTTTCAAGTCATAAGGTTTAACCCCCGTTAAGGCATACAACCTCGCCTCATACCTTAGTTGTGATGATTATCTTGAATTCCTTACTTCCTGCCTTCCTCCTATGGATTTCCTCATCTTTTTCCTCATTCCTCCTGACAACACTTTTGACTTGTGAAATCCTCCTAGGTTTTTATAACTTAAAAATGGCTCTCAGACCAAATACTGTATGCAGATACTCTGCCCTCAAGGAGGTGGAGCATAAATTCCCACTCCCTAAGTATGGGCTGAGCATAGTGACTCTTCCTTCCAGAGAGTCCAGTATGGAAAGGGAAAAAAGAGTAACTTTAAGCTGGAGAAGCCTGACAAACACTACCTTGGCCAGGTGATTAGGGTCAACATCAACAGAGGTAACTCATGTTGATGGGATTATCCTTAATCTGGCAATGAACATGGTACTTAACCCCCGTGATCTTCTTCCAAAAAAAAGCCATAATCTCAGATAAATCCAGAGGAAAGCTTTAGACGAATTCCAATTAAGGAACATTCTATAAAATGCCTGACCAACGTGCCTCAAATTGTCAAGTTCATTAAAAGCAAGGAGTCTGGGAAACTGTCACAACCGAGAGGAGCCTAAGAAGACATGAAGATTGAATGTCATGTGGTACCTTGGCTAGGACACTGGGACAGAACAAAGATACCAGGTAGAAACTCAAGAAATCTGAATGAATTATGGACTTAGTAAATGTATCAGTATCAGTTTATTAGTCATCATAAAGACACCATACTAATGTAAGATGTTAATACTGGGGGAAACTGGAGGCAGGGGACAGGGTAAACTGTGCTATCTTCAAAATAATTGTGTAAATCTAAAATTGCTCTAAATAAAAAGTTTATTTTGTTAAAAGTGTTGATTAGAGTTTGTAATCTGTTGTGGTAAGCTTCCATGAATCTTCCAACAAGGTTTCTAAGCAAACCAAAATAGTCTTTAAGTAAACTGTAGAAACGAGAACAGAAATCAGTTATGGATTGTATCTATCAGTTTTCGACTGATAATTAAAAGCACAAATGTGATAATGTATGAGAAAGCACTATATGAACTACAAATTGTCAATAGAATGTAAAGAACTGTACTACTAAATAATAGAAACTTCCCCCAAAAAGGATAATATATTTATATTAATATGTATATTGATTAGCATTTAGTCATGGTTTATCTAAGGGTTTTCATCATTATACTGTGAGCACTTAGAGATTATAAATAGTGACTCATATTTAGGCTCTATTATCTTCATGAGCTGAGCACCCAATATTGTTACCTGAGGCTTTAAAATTTAGCAACAGCATCATACAAGTGGGATGCAAAATAGTGGAAAATAGTAAGTCTTTTATCAAGGAGAAGATACTTAGGCTTCAAGAAGTAATTCCTTTGTGCTTTGAAATTTTAGTGGAGATTCTAGAACCTAGAACCTTCATCCTGGACTCCCATAAGGAAAAAAAATGCTATATGTGATCAGATAACCATGTAAAGATATGATAGGGTTGCCAGTGACACTAGTTCTTAGAAGGAGCAGTGAGAAAGCTCTTAATCGTTCTAAAATCACAGTGCATATTCTTATTCTAATTTTCCGGCTGTGGCAAGAAATCCCTTAATATTTGTAGTTAAAGCATTTTGGCCAGCTCTATCTCAAAATCTCTTAACTTCACGCTCAATATCATCGAGGGTTTAGTTTTCTCTTGGGAAATTTTCAAAGTCCTCCTTAAACCACAAAATGCTTTTGAAAATAGTTTGCTACCAAATATCTATGTTTCGTTCACAGACGCAGAGACACTGTGTCTGAGCATGCTTCCCTATCTCTTCATCCCACTGAAGCTTCTGTGAACATTAACTATTAAAATAATCATAGCACGGCTTTCATAGTTACTGACTACGCTTTGCCCGTTATCCGATGACGATGCCCTGGCCGAGGTGGACAGGAACACGTGCTCCATCTGGAGCTCCTCTGATGCATTTTCACTTCTCAACAGGGGAAAAATCCTATTTGGTAAAGTGACCGAAAGGACATGTTTCAAGGCTTGACATGCCGGCTCTGTCACCCACCAAATATGCAACCACACTCCTAGAAGGCCGGAGTTCAGTAAGAGGTAATTTCCTGCTCCTCCACATAGAGGGTTGTTGCAAGAATTATGCTAAATGTTGTGTGAAGAAGTTTTGTGAATCGGAAAGCACCTTCCAATAGGGGGAAATATTTGTGGTTGCGTGAATTATAGGGATAACCTTTTAGGTCCTACTGCTTTCATGGTGGTGATGAGAGAAGGACAATGAGAAATGTACAAATTCAATTGTGTTCTGTCCAGAGGAATTTTTTCTCCTCTTCTAGGACTGAGGGTTTTCAAACCATGGTCTGAGATGGGAATTATGGTGATGTATTTTCCTAAATGACTTCTAATAATTCTTACATGAATCAAGATTTAGCAGAACGGTGTCTGTGGGTCGTTGTGCATTGAGGAAAATGAACCCATATTTCTCAATGAGGTAATCAAGGAAAAGTAAAAGAAAAAAAAGTGCTTTGAAAACATTAGATGCAAGGAAGATACTAACAAAAACGTTTAACTTTGCTGTAGTAGACTTAATATTTGCAGGCGCTTACTATTAAATTTATTTTCCTAAATGTTAGCTGGAAAGCAAATTAGACAATTACTTCTCTCAGCAGGGATGATCACCCGGGGAACAGAAGCCTGGATTTAATTCTGCCTCACATGATTTGATGAGGTTCATGCTCTCAAGAGGAGAGAGAAAGAGAGAAAGGGAAAAAGAGACCAGGGAAGAAAGAAGAGAGAAAGAAAGAATGAATGAAAAAAGAAAGAGAGAACATCTTGCAATTAGCTTATTATCTATTAATTTCATCCTGTTCTGATCAGTGAAGAAAACCTTTGGATTTGTGTTAACATAAGAATACAATTCCTTGTAACACCAGAATAATGAGTTGCCTATTGATTTATTATTAGTTGCAATATGGAAATATCTGAGGTTCTCAAAGCCTCAGCATCAGATAAAAGTAATAATGCATTCGATACCATTCAAAATAACATGCGTGACCCTTCCTGTGTGTGGAGCTTTAGATAAGGGGCAAGCTACAGAACAGCATCTGCTTTTGGAATTTGAAGTTCAGACCAGGTCACAGATTCTCAACTTAAATGGAGTGTAGTTTATAAAAACAAGTACAACCATTTCAAATGTGTGTCTGGCTCTACCAAGTATGACAATAATATATGGAAAGAGTATGGGGCAGTCATCTCTGGGCCAAGCCCGCCTCCTACCCAACCCTTTGCTTATGGAGGACAGGGCACAAAAAGGTAATAATCTTGTCTAAGAACAAGGCCCTCATTTAGAACTAGTATGGAGAAAATAGAGCTAAAAATGGTGAAAACAGTGTTTTGTCACTCAAGTAAAACTTGAAGATAAGAGGCCGAGCTTCTGTAGACCAATCCTGACAGGCCTACTCCTCCAGACACAGACACAAGAATGTCAAGGATTCATATCCAACATTCAGAATCACACTGAAATTAAAGCTCTCAAATTCCAACCTGCCAGCGTTCTTCCTTTTTTGTGTTTCTGTGGCAAGTAAGAGTATAAATCGTGTGTGCGTGTGTGCATATACAATAACTCACCATTTCGAGTTAATTCTCCTAGAAGTTGTCTTCCATCCCATTTTTTGTTGAAATCAAGAAACGCTTTGAATAAACAAAAGCTGTATTTTCATCGCATTTGATCCAAATGCTTCTAAATTCTCCCCCAAATTGAAAAAAATTAACAACAAGTGTATCTGTCTGCTCACTTAAACAGATAATATAATTTCTTATCAACGTCTTCTTTTAAATTTTTGAAGTACCTGGAAGTGGATAAGGAGTCAGGAGGCATTCATTCAAAGATTTAACAAAGTTCTTCTTTATGGAAAACACATAAGATAAAAGGATTTTTTTCCTCTTTTCTGCTAGTACATGGAAACTGGCAGTGGATACTCACAAATATGTATATGGGAGGCAAATGAAGCATAATTATTAAAAGCAATGAGATTTGGAGTTAGGAGGACTCTGATTCAAATCCTGGCCATTCTATGTGAGCTTAGTAAGTTATTTATCTCTCTGTGGTTTAGTTTCCTCATCTGCAGAAGGATCATAGCACCTCATCTACAGGTAACGATAGAGTCAGATAACGTATTAAAAAGCCACAACAGAACAACTGGCTCATGATAATCCACAGAGGTGGTTTGTAGTATCACATAAGTGAATATATATCCAGGAGAAAGTACCAGGGGTTGCAAAGTGTGTGGGAGTACTGAGAAAAGGAGATCACTTATGGGTGGGGGATTTGGGACACCGTCAACTGGGCTGTGAAGAATGAGAAGGTTTGGACACTGGACATAGAAGAGAAAGGGAAGAAGGAGCCATACGAACAAGAGTAAGAGTTGAGAGCACAGAGACTATTTATTGGGAGCCTTGACATGTTTGCCTATGCCATGGAGCAAAGAGAATAGAATGTAGAAATATGGTCAGAAATGGGGTTGTGACTTGTCTTCAATGGGAGAACTACTGAGTGTCTACACAGTGCGGGGAGGCAGTGGCAGTTACGCTTTAGGAAGATTTGGACTGGAAACAAGGACTGTAAATTGGAGTCAGGAGAGTGGAATCACACACATCAGTTAGGAGGAGGTGACAGCACTACATTAGGTGAGAACTGAATGGAAATGATAGGGATGTGAGACAAACAGGGGAGGACAGTACTTAGGGCTTAGTTACAGATTAGATGTAGGTGTGAAGAGCGGAAGGACAGGGCTTCTTAATAGGACAAAAGGAGCCCTGTCAAGTGAGAAGTGAGTCACAGGCACTGCAGTTGTATCTTAGAGAGGTTCTTACATAGTAATAATCAGCACCCAGGACAGCACACAATGTTATTAGTATTAATATGATTTGGCATCAAGGCTGCCAAGAGGGTGCCCAGAAGTACGTCGTTGTTTGGGGTCTGCATTCCTGCCACACAGGTGATGAAATACCACTTTAAACGGATGCTGTGTCTGCAGACAAGAATAGTTCCTGTTCTATTCATAAAAGACCACTTGCCTCCATAGACTAGACCATGAGCTCACCAGATCTGGGAATGTATTATTTTCCTTTGAATCCTTGGCAATCATCAGTACCTACACTTAGTAGATACTCAACAAATGATGCTTGGGGAAGGAAGAAAGGCAGGTATGCTGTACCAACCTGTTAGATGCTCCAGAACAGTGAAAATAGACAAAAGTCACTTTAAGAACACCGGTGGGTAAATTTTCCCCCTCTTCAATGTCTCTTATACTCATTGCTATGGGTAGTGGTCAGATGTGTGTCCATACGCACTTTTGCCATTATGGCTTATATTTATAGAATAATGTGCTACTAAGCACTATGTATCCAAGAGCAGGAAAGGAAACTAGATTTTTATGATTTGATTTTGGTTTAGGAGAAGGCCATCCATGCATTCACATAAGGTTAGTAATGGCATTAATTAAGACTAAGAAAATGACAGTCTAGTGAAGTTATTAATAAATGCTAAATGGGGATGTTTCTAGATAGGAAGTCTGGTATACCATGAGATTCTTAGCCCACTGGGAAAGAACTCGTCCCCAAATAACACTTGAAGACAGCCTGAAATGCAAGTGAGGAAAAGGTTTATTTCATTCAGCTGTCTAGATAGGGCTTGATCCAAGGTCTACAGGGAGCCACAGAATAAGAATTCAAAAACCACCTCAATGGAAGTGAGTTATGAGCATTCCATCCATTACTAAATGACGATGAAAAATTAATTTCATGCTTGTCTCTTTTGGTAACTCCCCTGGTTGAGGAGCTGCAGAAAAGTAAAAACTAGGAAGAGTCTCAAGAATGCAAACAATTAGTACTTTGTATTAAATACTATGCACAGACCTGGGATCGTATCAGCCTAACTGAGGTCACGAAGAGCAAGATCTCCCTTGATGCGAGGGAGTTAAGGTGGATGGCCACGTGAGTCACTTCCAATGGAATTCAAGTGACATTTATAGATCTTGCCCAGGGTTCATGGTTATGGACTAGTCGCAATGTGAAATAGAATATTCTTTCCTATGAATCTGTCTGGCTCTTATGACAATAAAATCTCTTTTAGGATAAGAAACTGGACAGTAAGATGAGAAGGCATTTTAGGAAAACAACCATCCCATAATAGTACATCGCTTTGAGTGATTTTGCCTCCTGAGTAGCTTCTCTTTGGTGGTATGCTGCTGTCACTCTTGCAATCAGGAGGTTCCTTGCCAAAATCACAAACTCTGATAATAGTGTGCAAGGCAACTTGAATTAAATAGTACATTAGCAAAACAACTCTATAGGTGTTGCATTTCATGGAAAGCACACCTGTGACTGGAGTTGGAAGTACACAAGATCTTGTAACTTTAATTAATTCAGAAAATTGCCTGCTCCGATGAAAATTCCAAATCTCTGCACTTAATAAAGAGGTTAACAATATCTTAAAACCAAGAAGTCCCAAGGCTCTGAAATTAGTTGTCTGTAAGTAGGAGTCTCAACCCTGAAAAATATGGATAATTCACATCAGAAGATTTCATAGAGACTGATTCCATTTAGAGAGTCTGCAATCTGATTGAAGTTTTCAAAGTTGGTTTATCCTTTCCCCTTTTTAAAATTCTAGCCCTCTTAATCATAAGCTACCGAAACAGCAGCAAGCAATCAAATTCATGAAAGATTAAAAGGAGAGCGCCGCAGGAAATCGTTACGTAATGGAAAGAAAAATCTTATTTTCAGAGATAGTGATTTTTATATATTTATTATCTACCCTGACAGAAGTGTAACTTGTTGGCTGATTTTCAGGTAGACATTCTTCTACCTGGCTATCAGCCTTCAACTATTTTATCTCCCTTAAGACACTCTAAGGTTATTGGATTCTTGGCAAGAGAAGGACATAAGGCGGCTATGCCTTCATAGCTATCAGGCTCAGAGAGACTCCCTAACACCACCTATACTGTTTCTGAGTTTGAACACCAGTAAGGCAAGCCTAATGAGGGGAATTTGGGTCTTGATAAACTCCTATAATGCTTAGCAATGGTTCACAAATCACAATAATGATAAGAGGATTGAACATGCTTCTGAAACCAGGATAAATATATTCCCATGGCCCAGAGAGACAACGCTGTCTGCAAATCCCACCGATACTTCTTCCACAACTGGACATGTGCTTAACTTCAGCAGAAAAAAACGAAAACCTTTTGGCGGTTTCAGATGACAGCTAGAGCCTAGAGCCCTGGGAATATATAATAGTTAACTGGTAGGATGAGACATGTCAGAACAGAGATATAAGAGTTTCTAGAATTCTCCTAGAAAAAGATCCACATGCACACACATGCAGCCCACCCAGCCCGAATCAGGCAGGTCATGGGCACTGAAGGGTGGTAATCCTTCTCCCTGGACTCTCTTGAGAACTCTGATGGAGCCACTTACTGAGCCTCAGCCGGAACTCCTTCTTTCCACCTTGCTTAACTCTAGGAATCGGAAGTGAAACAAAAGGTGGCTAATATGTTTATAAAAGAATAAACATAGGCTCATCACAGCTGATTTAACAATATAAAACAAAGTATGGGACCCCTCGGTGGCTCAGTCAGTTAAGTGTCTGACTTTGGCTCAGGTCATGATCTCACCATCCATGGGTTCAAGCCCTACGTCGGGCTCTGTGCTGATGGCTCAGAGCCTGGAGCCTGCTTCGAATTCTCCCACTCTTTGCCCCTCCCTGACTCATGCTCACTCTCATGCGTGCTCCCTCTCTCTCTCTTTCTCTCTCAAACATTAAAAAAAACCAATACAATACCAAGTAAAACAAATCAACCTCCCCAAAGAATTGACTGACTTTTCCTACCTAGGAGGTAGAGTGTGCCTGGAGAGGATTTTGCCCTACAAGGTGACTTTACACAGGGAAGCTCTGGGGAATTATTTTACAGAGCTGGTTAAAGACAACATTAGTTTCTTTTACTTAATTACATCACAGATTATCACTTGCAATTCTCTAAGCAATTAGAGCCAGTGGTTATTATTTATTGCTGCCACTTAGTAGCTACACTGCAGGAGATAATGTAAAACATCAACATACATTTATCTTCAACATAGGTCCAAAATATCTTACTCTGAATAGCAGAACAGAATTTGGAAAATGCATTACATATGTATATAGACACATAATTTGTATATTTAAATATTCACACAAAGAGAAAATACAACATTTTGGGACTTGGGACTTTGTTCCTCTTTATTGTAGGAGGGTTTCAGTGCCTATATTTATTCTAACGAAATCTCAGAGACTGCAAGGGACTACTCAGAAAGATTAGCAGTTCAATTTCCAAAGAGGAAAAGAGGAAATATTTAAATGCTCAGGCTCTGGAAGGTTCTATCTCAAGTTTATCCTCCTGCTTTAATCCATGCCTGCTATAAACTGATGGGCTATTCTCTGTCCCTTTTCTATTTATTAAACAAGGCACAAGGAGGGTTTTCCTCCTTCTGGTTCATACAGAACATTCCCAGAAGGAACTGAAACTTCCTGTCTGTCTGACCCCCTTTCAGGAATTGGGGATGGTACTTAGGCACCTACCTAGTGAAGCAACATATAAGTACTGCAAATAGTCGCTCACCTGCAGCAGGCCAGAGCACTGGGAAAGTGGATTGACATGGAGGCTGATTCTTCCAGAATGGATTTACAGTTCAGACAGAATAAGGCAACTGGCCACTAGCAGGAATCTTGGTGATTACGTGGTGATCCTCCTTTAAAGGTAAGATCACTTCCTCCCCATTTGGGGGATGTCTGGTAATGTGTGTGAGGAGTCGATGGTTTCCACATTATTTGGATACTGCTACCAGCATTTACTGGGCAGAAGCCAATATGTAAATACCCTACAATGTGCAGTACGGCCCCCAGAATTAGAGCCCATCCCAAACACTTGCAATTTTTTTAAAATCTTAAATAATGAGGTTCAAACACAGAGAAGCTCAGTGAAACTACACTAGCAGTTAGTTACACAGCAATAACTAGGTTCCTGACCCTTGGGTCAGTGTGCCTGCTATATCCCTGAGACTCAGAACATTCAAAGGAAGAAATGCTAACTCGAATGGGAAGCCGGGCAATGTATGGAACCAGGACTATCTCTTGCTGTTTCCCTATTGCACTTTCTTCCTCTGTGCCTAGGCTATTCTTTCCCTTCCCTTCACTGGGCCGACTCTTTCTCATTCTTTAAGTCCTAAGCCAAATGGTACTCCCTTAGGGAGATTTTCCTACTACAGGAAGTAGCAAAGGATTGACAAGGATTGACAAGTATTGTCAAGGTCCCACCTTGACCAAATTTTAGTCAGGCTCCTCTGAGCCCTTTCCCCTTGGCTACACGTTTGGTCCACATCCTTGGCCTACAGAGCCCAGTTATAGTCAATAACCCTGCTTAGCCAGTTAATTGAGGATCTCTCCAGCCTTGATAACTAGCCAAACTCCTCTCCGTACCACCCATTCCTGACACCTCCCCAAGTTTCTCTTAGTAACGTTCCATCAACTCCCTCACCCTGCCTGTCAGCTGTAAATCCCCACTTGTCCCTCTTGTTTTCAGAGTTGAGTTCAAGCTCTCTTTTCTATTACAATAGTCTTGACTCCTTTTGCAGTAGTCTGGAAAAAAGTCTTACTTGTTTTTATTAACAAGTTCCAGTGAATAATCTTTCTCTTGTAGTATCAATAAATATATGTCAAAGGGATGGATTCCTGGTAGAAGCTATCTAGATAGATGTCCCAATGTGGGGAAAAAAAAAAAAAAAGCTTAATGGATGAGCTAAAGGAATTCAGGGTGACTGCAATGAATAATTGGACCCTGCAGGGGCGCCTGGGTGGCCCAGTCAGTTAAGCGTCTGACTTCAGCTCAGGTCATTATCTCATGGTTTGTGGTTTTGAGCCCCACGTCAGGCTCTGTGCTGACAGCTCAGAGTCTGAATCCTGCTTTGGATTCTGTGTCTCCCTCTCTCTCTGCCCCACTCCCTACTCATGCTCTGTCTCTCTCTTGCTCTTAAAAATAAATAAACATTAAAAAATTAAAAAATAATAATCATCTGACCCCGCAGAGCTCTCCTGTGCTCCCAGGGACTAGTCCTGAGGATGACTATTCTGTCCATTGGTGCTAATGAGCCTTCTCTGCATCCAAGGCAGCCTGTTGTGCTCATCCACGGGACAGAAAAAGGTAGAACGCTTCGAGGCTTGGAGAATATTCTTTGGGATATTCGATTTACAAAAGAGACAACCTGGTACCTGGGGGGTTATGCGGACGAAATGAACAGCTAGGATACTATCAAGTACAACAGACCGTTCTGGTTTTTATTCAGTACTGAATGGACATATTCTTTTGTACTAACTTATGCATTCTTCACGGACACATTTGTCACTGTTGAGAGACTGAAGAAATTGATTAGAAAAGTCCCCTCTGGTATTCATTACTTATTATGTAAGCAAGAAGACACAAACTCTTCAAGGATCGGTCGGAGGGCATCTGTGTGTTACTCCATCCCAGACACCGTGCAATGACAACTCGCATCTTCTTTCACTAGCCTAACGTGAAGTTGTCAAGGAAAACGAGGTTTGCTTTTTTTTTCCCTCCATGCGAATCTTGAAGCTTTATGAAAGAGAAACTTCTCCATGTATGTGGCTCTGGTAACTTGGACAGAGTTCTCTCAGAGGGGCATAGAGCCTACCGTCAGGTTCAGTAAACCAAAGACACAGTTTTGGTCTGGCTGCTTTTCATTTTGGTTAATCTCAGAGGAAAGGAATGGAGTTGACATTTAAGGATCACCTGCCATGTACCAAGTGCCATACGCCCCATGCCACAGTTCCACATACACCACCTCAGTACCCTCGCCACAGTCCTATGAGGTAGGCACCAATGCGCTCAAGTGCAGAAACCGTGGCCTGCTGAGGTCACGGATAGCCACACAGCAAAGTGATGAGCAGAGATTAGAACCCAAGTGTCCAACAGCAGAGTCCACAGTTTGTTCTCAAATAATTGCCAATCGTATGTAGATCTGACTCGAATACTCCCTTCAAAAATAGGTCTTGACACTCAAAATATCGTCATAAATAAGGTAAAGAGAAAAACCTGTTTGCAGCCGCCTGGAGAAATATCTGTTCTAGAAAATTCCCTTTGCCCCAGATGTCTGGGTGTAAACAACATCTATCCAGGCCACACTTTTGGCATCCCCATGACCCCCAAACCTCCCAATTCTCTAGGTCCCCACTTGCCCCTATTTTATTCAGAGTTGAGTTCAAATTCTCTCTCCTGTCCTTCCTACTCTGCAAAGGATTGAGAGTTGTTTACATTCTGTGACTGACTGACTGGTGATCCGCTTTAAAAGTACACATGCAAAATTCTTCTTCAACCAGGTTTGTAAAGATCTGTATCTCTGACTGTGGGATGCTTCCTACAGTTAAAGAATTTTAGACTAGGAATAGAGAAAGAAGGGTTCCAGAATCATCTACACCCCAAATAAAACTCTCTTTAAGTTTTTTTTAAAAGGTAATTAAAAAGCATCTCACCATTCCTACACAGAAACTAGGAAAGCCTATTAAAGCAGCAAGAAGGCTACTCCTTCTGCTAAAAACCACGACTACGTGGTCCCTTCCCAGACTTTCCTCCAGATCTAAGCACACAGATCCCTGCCCATCTCTGCACAAATCTGCTCCTTCCTGAACTCCTGCCTGGCCTGCCTAGAATGGCTTTCCAAAGTTGCAAGTGGTTTTGAGGGCTGAGATGAGTCATCTCCAGAGTTCAGTACAGGGCAGTGCTCGTAACTAGCACTACATAAGCTAGAAGAATAAGAGGGAATCCAATTCAGCTCTAGAGATAGGCTACAGCGGCTCACAGCCCAAATGCCTATGATGGTCAGGCAGGACTTGGGAATGAAGGAAGCAGGTTGAGGGATGCAGACCGTCTGGCCAGGATGTGCCCATGAAGGAGCCACCAGTCGACACCAAGAGCAGCTAGAAACTGCGATTTCTAATGTGAATTCCCCAGTGTTTAAACATTGACAAACAGGTCTGCTTCTACCATTTGGGAAGCCTGGGATAAGAGTACAAATGGGGGCCCACCTACCATCTGTCTAAATATTTAAAGGTTAGAAACTAAGTCAACAGATTGTTAAATAAAATAGGTTCTAACCCCTACTCTAACGAATATACTTTCATGATGACTTGGAAGGCCAGGTTCTAATTCAGAATTCTTGGGACCTTTTGAATTCCATGCCCAATTGTAGTACCACTGAGAAAGCCAGTCCCAGTGTCTGAATGCACCCACCCCCTTGCTCTTTTCACCCCTGGTTCCTTCTGATGTAGGCTGGGCCTTGCGTGCAGGGAGATGGACAGCCCCGTTCATATATCTAAGCTTCAGACATATTATCTACAGTCAGTGTTCCTTGGTTGTGTCTCAGGCCTGGAGGTGCACATTTGGACACTCTGGGGCAAGTCAAGTCTGAAGAAGAGATTCACACAGACCTTGGAAGTGCGTTTGGGACCATTTCGGCAGGCAACTCTGGGCTTGTGGATTCCAGAGCGCAGGCTAGAAGGAGAGGGTATGGCCTCCAGTTGGGCACTTCTCCTGGTCCTACCAACTTCTAACCTTCTTGGAAAGGAGCACAGCACAACTTTAGCAACAGAGGAAGTTCCTCTAAAACGTGAGATCCCGAACAGGAGCCCATTGCTGCCAAGTTCAAAGGACAGCACTACGACCAGATTATTCAAAAATTTGAAGAACATTGAGTGGCCCGTGCAAATGCTTGTGCACAACCACTGGTCTCGGCAAAACACTAAGTTGGAAACAAGGAAACCAGGCTTTGCCATTGGCTAAGTATATATACTTAAATAAATTATGTTATTTCTTCAAGATTCAAGTTGACCACTAGTAAAATGAAGTGCCTTGCACAGTGGAACCAGAGTTCTTGCATCTAAATTGACTATAGCAGTCTTTTCTAGAACCTTAAACCCAGACGCATCTTTATATTTATATCACAGAAATAAGCAATTTTCCCTCTTCAATTTTTTAACAAATACCAACTTTACAGAGGCCTATAAACTTGCTCATACGCTACAGACATGATAAAGTTACCAGAACTTAATACTCTCTGTGTTAGAGTGGTTGGTAACTTAGCCCTTTAAATGACAAGGACTTGATTTTGGAATAACAGTCATAATAAACCATTATTGGCAAATGAAAATGTTTCCTACAGAAAGTTGAAGAACCCTTTCTTTATATCAACAAGACAACTTTGGGCAAAAAGAAAATCGTTGAAAATATGTCTATAATAAAGAATATAAATAACAACTTAAACTTTTAAATAATAATACTATAAATATTCAAGATTGCTTGAGGAAATACATAGATAAACATGCACGTAACTAAAAAAGAAAAAAAAAAAAACAGAACAAACAGACAAAAAACCTATGTATTAGAATGGCCAAAATCTGGAATACTGGCACCACCAAATGCTGGTGACGACGTGGAGCAGGAGGAACTTCTATTCTTTGCTGGTAGGAATGCAAAATGGTGCAGCTACTTTGGAAGACAGTTCGGTGGTCTCTTACAAAACTAAACATACTCTTCTATGATGCAGCAAGTGTTCTCCTTGGTGTTTGCCCAAAGGAGTTGAAAATCTACAGACAGATGCGGAAAGCGGCTTCATTGACAATCGCCAAAACGTGGAAAGAGTCAAGGTGCCCTTGGCTAAATAAACTGTTGTACTTCAAGACAGCGGAGTGTTTCCCTTATTTTTAGGTGTCCACTTATTGCTAAGTGAAAGAAGTCAGTCTGCAAAGGTTACACATTGTATGATTCCAGCTGTAAGATATTCTGAAAAAAGAAAAACTGTGGAAACAATAAGAATGGTGGCTGCTAGTGGCAGTGACAGTTGCTCACGATGTAAACAGATTACTGAGAGATTTAGAATCAACTTCTGGTGGCCTTAAGACATTATAGAATTTTAGATCTGTTCCAAAGCCTTCATCTTTATACATGAGAGAAAAATGAGGCCTGAGAACACGGCTAATAAATATTGGAGCCAAGATTTGAACTTCGGTGTCTGAATATCATGGAGGGAAGGGACCTAAGGATCATCCAAGCCCCAGAGAGCCAGCAGGATTTGTTTTCACCAACTTTTTATTAAGAAAATGTCCTGGGCATGAGGCACCTGGGTGGCTCAGTCGGTTAAGTGTCTGACTTCGGCTCAGGTCATAATATCATGGTCTGTAAGTTCGAGCCCTGCATTGGGGTCTGTGCTGACAGCTTAGAGCCTGGAGCCTGCTTCGGATTCTGTGTCTCCTCCTTCTCTGCTCCTCCCCCACTCGCACTCTCTCTCTCTCTCTCAAAAATAAATAAACATTAAAAAAAATTTTTTAAAAGGAAATGTCCTGGTAAATTAAAATTTAATATAGAGTACAAAATGACACACCAATTATTTGATTCAATAGTGGCCAACATTTTGCACAGCTGCTTTATGTATCATATGTATATATATGCATGTATGTGTGCAGAGCTGAAATAAAGTTCCACACATCCAATAATTTTTTTATGGCTTACATGTGACCATCCTGTAGAGTGTTCTACCCTTTGTTTTCTCTTTATGCCATTTAATTCGTTCTTCTTAAATTGGAATGAGGTCTACAGGCTTGGTTAGATTCAAGTGAAGTAATTGTGGAGAGAATATTTTATATGATGATGTGCCAATCAAGTCTGACCAATTGAGAGTTGCTGCAAGGGCTCTTGTGGAGAAAGAGTCCAAGACTGTATTGAAGCTCAGCAGAATTAGTGCCAAGATGGGTATGTTTTTGGTATTTTGGGGAGTAGAAAACTCCACGTTTATGAGGAAGACAGAAGAATAAAATATTTTAAAAACTGAAATAATTGTCGGTTCACATATAGTTGTAGTCATTTTTAGGTGTGTACGTGTATGTGTGTATGTGTATTTAGTTCTATACAATTTTATCAAATGGATAGTTTGATATGTCCACCAGCCCAGTCAGGATACTGTACAGACGCCTTACAGCAAACATCTTCTATATGTTGCCCTTTTAGGACTGCCTCCTTTCATCTCTACAACCTGGCAACTATTCATCTGTCCTTTATTTCTAAAATCTTGTCGTTTCAAAAGTATTATAGAAAAGGAATTTTACGTTAAATAAATTTGGGGGGTTAGCTTTTTTCATTCAGCATAGTTACCTGGAGATTCGTTCAAGTCACTGTACGTATAGTTTGCTCCTTTTTATTGCCGTGTTAATATCCTATGGTATGGATCCACCAGTTTGTTTAACCATCCATCTGGTGAAGGGCATCTGGGCTGACTCTAGGTTTTGGCTATAAAGCGACTGTGAGCATTTGTGTATAGGCTTTTATGTGAATATAAGTTTTATTTCTCTCAGATAAACGCCCGACAGTGTACTTTTTAGATCACACGGTAATTGGATGCATTGTTTTTAAAAAACTGTCAAACCATTTCCCAGAAACACAATGCCATTTTATGCTCCCGCTAGCAATATTGATAAATGATTCAGTTTCTTTGCACCCTTATCAGCATTTGATATTGTCGCTATTTTTTTCTTTTAGTGATTCTCATGTGTGTCGTGATATCTCATTGAGGTCTCAATTTGCGTTGCCCTGATAGATAGTGATGTGGAACATCGTTTCGTGTGCTTATTTGCCATCTATGTATCCTGTTCAGCGAAATGATTATTCATGGTTTTTGCCCATCTTCTAATTGGATTTCTTTGTTTACTTCTGAGTTTTCAGAGGAATTGTTCCATTTTTTCTAAGTTGTTGAATTTATAAGGATAAAGTTGTTGAAGTATTCCTTCATTTTCTTTTCCATGGCTGTAGAATCTGTAGTGATATCACCATTTCATTGCTGATATTGGTGATTTGTGTCTTCTTGCTTTTTATTTTTGTCAGTCTTGCAATAGGTTTATCATTTTTATTGATTTTTTTGAAGAATCAGCTTTTTTGCCTTGATTTTCTCTTCGTTTTCCTACTTTCAACTTCATTGATTTATTTTATTTGCTATTTCCTTCTAGTTGCTTTGGGTTTGTTTTGATTTTCTCTTTTCTTATTTGTGGAGGTGGGAGTTTCGGTTTTTGGTTTGAGATCTTTCCCAATAATTTCTAATAGCAACACCCTATGCTATAAGTTAACCTTTTCAGCACTGTTTTATCTATATTCCACATAGATAGATGTTTTCTACTTTTCATTTCATTTCATTTAGTTGAATATAATTATTATTTTTAAATAAAAATGACTTTACTTATTTAGAAAGAGTGAGTGAGCAGGGGAGGGGCAGAGAGAGAAAGGGAGAGAGAGAATTCCAAGTAGGCTACGCACTGTCAGTGCAGAGCCCAATGCAGGGCTTGAACCCATGAACCATGAGATCATGACCTAAGCCAAAACCAAAAGTCGGTCGCTTAACTAACTGAGCCACCAGGCAAACCTGGTTGCATGTTATTTATAAAATTTCCTTAAAACTTCTTTTTTGACCCATAGATTCTTTAGAAGTGTGTTGTTAAATTTCCATATCTTTGAAGATTTTCCTATTGTCTGATTTTGATTTTTAGTTTGATTCCATTATTGTCAGAGAACACCCTATATTATTTTACATTTTAATTTGTTATGGTTTACTTTACGATCTATCTTGATCAAGGTTCCAAGGGTATTTCAAAAAATGTGCATTCTGCTGTTGTTGTGTAGAATGTTCTATAAATATTAACTAGATTCCATTGGTTGATTGTGTTCAGATTTGCTACGTTCTTGCTGATTTTCTGTGTACTAGTTCTATTAGTTGGTGAGAGGGAGTGTTAAAGTCCCCATCTATAATTGTAAATTTATCTGCTTCTTGTTTCATCTCTTTTAGTTTTTCCTTCATGTATTTTAAGACTCTTGTTGGGTGAGCATGCACTTAGTATCTTTATGTCTTCCTGGTAGGTTGATCCTTTTATCATTACATAATGATAATAATAATCTTAGTAATATCCTATCCTCTGAAGACTACCTTATCCTAATATTGCCACGTCTACTTTCTTTGTTCAACTTTGCTTGTGTGTGTATAATACATATTTTATATATATACAGATACATATTTAAAGATATATGTGTATATCTTTCAATCTACCTACGTTATGGAATTTGAAGTGAGTGTTTTGTAAGAAAAATATTGTTGGAGTTTTTATTTTTTAATCCACTGCCAATCCCTGTCTTATGATTAATGTATGTAGACCACTTCTATTGAACATAATTATTAATGTTAATGCTTAAGTCTACAATTTATTGATTGCCTTCTTTTCATTTTCTCTGATTATCATTCTTCTGTTTCTCTTTTCTTATCTTCCTATGGGTTGCTTTAAAATTTTTTTTGTAATTCTATCTGAATTTATTCATAGTGTTTTTAGTATACTTCTTTATATAGTTTTCATAGTGGTTGCTCTAGGTGTTACAATGTATGTATGTAATGAACAATTATGGTATTAACATTGTACTATTTCTGGTAAAGCATGGCGCCCTCGCTTCTATTTAGCTCTTACTTTCCTCACTTTTAAATATCATTGCCTTGAGGATCAGATGTCAGAGTTTACGTTTCAATTATCAAATATGATTTCTACAACTCCTGAGGAAAACAACAGTCTATTACACATGCCTATATTTTAGTTCTTCTTGTTGTTCCTTCTTCCTGATGCTCCAAGATTCTTTTGTCATTGACTTTCTGTCTGTAGAAATGTCTATAGCTAGTTTTTCCTGATAGCTCTCCTAGGAACAAGCTCTTTTAGCCTTTCTTTGTCTGAGAATATTTTTATTTCTTCATTATCGAAGAGTAGTTTCACTAGACGTAATCTTCACAGTTAACAATCTTTTCTTTCAACACTTGAAAAACATGTTTTTTTCTCCTTCGGCCTGTATGGTTTCAGATAAAAAGCCCACCACCATTCGAACTGATGTTTCTGTGTCTCTGGTTACTTTCAAGATTTTTGTTTCTGAATGTTTAATTATTCTCTGTCTTCATTTGTTTTATCCTGTTTAGAATCTATTTAGCTTGTTAGATCTGTAGGTTTGTGGCTTTCACCAAATTTGGGAAGTTTTTAGGCACTGTTTCTTCAAATACAAAGATGCCTCAGAGATATTGTGGGTTCACTTAAAGCAAATATTGCAATTAAGTGAGTTGAATAATTTCTTTTATTTCCCAATGCATATACAAGTTAAGTTTACACAATACTGTAGTCTATTAAGTGTTCAATGACATTGTGTCTAAAAAACAAGATACATACATTAATTTTAAAATGCTTTCTTGTTAAAAAATGCTAACCATTATCTGAGTTTTCAGTGGGTCATAGTCTTTTTGCTGGTGGAGGGTCTTGCCTCCACGTTGCCGGGTGCTGACCAATGAGGGAGTAGTTGTTAAAGGTTGGGGTGGCCGTGGCTATTTCTTAAAATAAGACGACAGTGAAGCTTGCTGCACCAATTGACTCTCCCTTGCCCGATTCCTCTGTTATGAGGTGCTGCCGCGTAACATTTTACCCACAAGGAACTTCTGTCAAAACTGGAGTCCATCCTTCCAAACCTCGCCACTGTATAGCAGCTAAGTTCATGTGATTTTCTAAATCTTTTGTTGTCATTTCAATAGTCTTCACCAGGAATAGATTCCATCTCGAGAAACCACTTTGTTTGCTTGTCCGTAAAAAGTAACTCCTCATCCGTTGAAGTTCGATCATGAGAGTGCAGCAACTCAGTCGCATCTTCAGGCTCCACTTCTAGTTCTGGTCCCCTTGCTATTTTCACCACATCTGCAGTTACTTCCTCCGCTGAAGGTCTTAAACCTTCAGTTTGGAAAAAACGCAGTATCTGTGAAGTGCAATAAAGTGAGACGCAAGAAAACAGTGGTGTGCGGGTACTCTATCAACACACTGTCTTCTCTCCCTCTGTACATCCAATCTTATGAATATCCAATCTTATAATATTGCCCCTCAGATCCCTGAGGCCCTGTTCAATTTTTTTCAGTCTGTTTTCTCTCTATTGAGTTTGGGTAAATTCTGTTGATCTGTCCTCAACTCTACTGACTATCTTTTTTCTCCATTCCTCTACTGAGACTATCCAGCAAGGTTTTTCTTCAATTACATTTTTCAGTTCCATAATTTGCACTTGGTTCTTTTTTATAGCTTCTATTCCTTTGTGGGGATTTTCTATTTTTTCATGGTGCATGGCTCTCCTCATGTTGCTGGAGGGATTTCTGTTAGACCCCATGGAGAGGAATGAGCCTACCTGAGATGTTTTCTGTTGCCGGGTCAGGTGTCAGGAAACACTAGGCCTGGATCAGTTTCTTCCATAGGTGAGCATATAAGATGCTCTGTCACTGTGCCATTTTCTGGTCCAGGAGTCTTAATCAGTTTACCTTCTTCCTGTCACTTTTCCGGGCTATCCCTTGGTCGTCTCTGGTGCTATTTCCAGGGATGACAATTGTGGTTGGTGTGGTGGAGCAAAGAAAAGGCCATCTATGCTGTCTTGTCTGGAGAGGAAGTCAGAAGAGACTGTTTTTGAAGGCTTTTTGTTTCCAGAGCAGGGGTTCATAACCTGAGGTTGGATTTTGTGCCTTTGCGTGCATTTGCTTTTCTCTGTATTCCTGGAGCCTTCATAAGTGTGTCAAAGGAGACTGGGATCAAAAGAGCCAAGCCTTGCTCTCAAAGTGGCCTCACCTCTGCAGCCTGCTGCACGGCCACACCGGCTATGCCCGGACTAAGAGTTTCCCTGAAAGACTCAGCAGCGCTCCTGGCTGCCCTCGCTCCTTCCCACCCATTAAAAACCAGAGCCTCAGGGCTGTATATTTGTTAGAATCCTGAACTTAGCAGCCGCTAGAATAGAAGTCTACAAGGGCAGCATCTGTGCATGGCATAGAGAAGTCACCCAGGAAACATCCGTGTGAATAAAACAGTTGGACGAGAGCTAAAGTAGCTCGAGTACACCCTATAGCTCCAGAACTTCTTTATGAGCCTAGCATAGCTCACTATAACCCTTCATGGGGAAGGGAAGTTGCTCAATATGGAGTGAAGGCGTCATGGAGAAGAGCTTATTAAATTTAGACCTTCCTGGAGTACTCCTGACTATGTGGGATTCCTCGGAGGAGTCCAGACTTGAGCAAGTAGAGAGGCAGGGCCAGATGCAGGGTGTACCACATAAAATCACTTACCAGGACCACCCATGGTGCCAAACACATCTTTCTGGAAGAGATGAAGACCTGCCTCCATTCTCCACCAACCCTCTCATACAACCTAAACTTCTCTAGAAATTTCCATCAACATACCATGCCCGCAAGGCAGGCAGTATGCAACTCAACTCCACAGCCAGAGAGAGGTGAGCAAGGCTTCACAGAAAAGGGCCAGACACCCCTGCAGCTCTCTGCTACCATCACCCCTACATGGATGATTGAGAATCTTACAGTTAACTAAACGCTTCCCTTCAGCTGCATTTCCTCTACTCAACATGGTAATTGCTTTGCCGATTTTTGTTTTACCTTTGATTTCAGTGCCCATGAACAAAAACATAATGATATAAGAAGGGACGAAGAGAACACGCATTTTCTAAGCCGCCCGGAGTCTGACAATTGTTTAAATGCGTATGTACATTTAACAAGATCACAGATTATGCCATTAACTTATCTTCAGAGTAATAAAAACCACCATTCAGGAACCAAAATCTAGTGGTTTATTGAAATCGTTCCCTCTTGCAACGTATGATCACCGTATTTTACGATAAAGAGAAAAGTACATTCCAATGCGACATCAGATAATGCCAAATACACAGACTTGCAAGAGAAATAGCTCACTTGGGAAATAGAGAGAAGGGAAGAAAATGCATTGAGCGAGAGATGCTAACTAGACCTCTGGTAAGCGAAGTAAACAACGACCCATATGAGATGCTGGATTCTCCTCAGTGGTCAAACACACTCAGGAGAAGGCTGAGTAGAAAGGAGCCACAGTACAATGTATTTTAGTGACTAGAATACCCCCACAGACTTATTAGTCTATGCAGGAGGAAAAAATTAAAGCTTTATGAAAAAATTTTTCACATGGCAAAGAGAGCATATGCCTCAGTGATGCAGTTTAGAGATTATTCAGACAGGGCTAAAAGATGCACGGAGGATAGTGCACATCTATGTCATGTTTGGAAAGTTCTAGAGAGCCCAGAGGCACTTGATGGAACTGCTTAGAGTGGTCCTTCACCAACTGGTGACCCCTCCTTGCGAAACTTTAATTTATGCAGGCTTCTTTTGAATTTATATGTTTTTTTCTCTTTGGAATTTTCAAACCAGGAGAGTTTGGGAATTTGAAATCAAGTACAGTAGAATCGCAAATCATTTCAAATAGTTTCCTACAGACTCCACGTGGTAAATCAAGAAGGTTCTGAGTGTTCAGACGGGGGATCAAAGAGAAAAAGAACAAACACAAAAAACTACTTGCTATGCACGCTGAGCCATCTGACCACCCAAATCTGGTCCTCCCCTGACTCCCCATCTCAAGGGATGGTGCTCCCGTAACATGGGTTCTTCTGCAGAAATCTGAAAGGTATCCTCCCCTTCGCTCCTCATCCCCTTCCTCTGACTGTATCCAGTCAGCCACCAAGCCCTGCTGGTTTTATCTCCTAAGAGTTCTTCCATCTGCCCAGGTCACGTTACCCCACCACTGCCTCGCTCCTACAGTCACCTTCGTCTCCGTCTCTGTAGAAAGTAGCCTTGGGACTGATGTCTGCTGTGTGTACTCTTACAACCCACTAATCCATCTCAGCCCAACAGACAGAGGTGAGTTTTTAAGAGACAAAACAGATTCTACTGTTCCTTTCCTTACAACCTTCAATGGCCTCCTTTTTCCCTTTTTTAGGATGGCGGCCAGGCTCTGCATGGCTTGGTCTCACTCGTTCCCAATGCCATTCACATAGCTTGGGGTTCTTTCTTGATGCTGCCATAGCTGTCTCTTGTGGTCTATGCCACCTGGAGTTAGCTATTTAGCAGCCCCAAGTGTGTGGACATTTAACAAGAGTGGGGGGCACAAACTCTAACTATTCAAAGTCTAACTCTTCAGCCTCCCTAGCCTCCTCAAGTTTCCGGAATATACCATGACTTTTACCCCCTGAGGACATTTTCACAGACTGTTCCACTGCCTCGGATGCTAACTCCGGCTGTCTCAGGTCTCATCTTAAATATCTGCCCCAGAGCAGATCAGGGACCCCGGTTTCGACTCCTTATCATCTTGTTCTTCTTCTCTTTACTCTTAGCACACTTGTGCTTTAAAAATTAAATGAGACATTATTTGTGTGGTGAATCGTTTCACAATGGTCTCTGCCATTAGAAACAGAAGCCCCATGAATGTGGGACTGCCACCTGCCATGCTCCTGGCTCTGTGTCTTATAGGAACCCAAGATTTGTCAGATGAAGAAATTATCTGGGGGGAAAAAAGTCAGAAACAGTTCACAAGGAAAGCTCAGGGGAGCACAGTCTTGAAGGCTGGTGAGGACATGATGACAAATAGAAATTGATTGCATGGTGCCTTTTAACTAAATTAGAGACCTGTAAAAGGTTACCATCAGTGTTTGGTAGGAGTCCTTATTATCATTTTAGTGAACACAAACATATCCACAGGCTAAGCATCGTTGAAAGACTCCAATCCTTCAATTTTTCTTTACTTTCCTCATCTATGACTTCCACTTCTGTGTGTGGAGGCTGCGTAGGGCCTCCTGGCTTCACATCCAAAGAGTTCTTCCAAAATACTGATATCCTTGCCCCACTCCCACATGTTAGCCCTCCTGGCTTCACATCCAAAGAGTTCTTCCAAAATACTGATATCCTTGCCCCACTCCCAGAGATTCTGACGTGATCGTTTTGGGGCAAGTCCCAGGCAGCCTTGGATAGGAAATACTGACGAGACCCCATACCGGACATGAATAACTATTCAGTGAAATGTCTTATGTAAGGAAATTGGAAGTTCCTTCATTTTTAAATAAATTTTCTTTAGGATTCGATGGAGACAGTTTTACCTTAGGCCATTGAAGCAACATGCTTCCTTAAAAAATATTTCACAGTGGAGTTAAATGTGCTCTCCATTTTCTAAAATAACGAAAAATGGATATGGCCTCAGAGTAGTGGAACCATCTGAGCTGATTTTGACTGAGTTTCCTGAAATACCTGCCCTAGCTGGGGGGTGTGTGTGGGGGGGCTCCCTGGCTCCCTCAAAGTGACACTACCAACCTCCTGGACCAATTTCTCATCTGCCGAGATACCCATTGCCACCATCAACCTCCCCTCCTGCCCCACCAGCTAATGCGATGTGCGGTGTGATGCACTCACACGAAGGAATATTGCAAATACCAGGCTACTTTGTTCAGAAAATAAAAAATTAAAATGCAAATGTGATTTTGTAACTAATAGTCATAAGGATTATGGTCGATAATGGAAAAATACAGTTACAAGGACTATAATAAAGAAAAATGTGGTTGGCAAGCATATGGGGCACATGGTCATGTGAAAGGAAGTTGACCTTGCTTCATCTTGGCTCTCACCCATATGTTGTCAGGTGCCATTGCTATTAAAAAGCAGCGATGTGCCCTTTAATAGGTTAACAAAGGGATGATTCTTATTAAAAACTTTGCTTATAAGGATGGTTCAGAAAATTACCACTAACGGGACACTAGGAGAGAGGAGAAGCAACAGTCCAGCAAATCGGAGCAAACAAAATACCTTTGCTTTTTAGTAACACAGTGGGCCACATGGATACAATTTTTCATGTTATCGATTCTATATGGTACTTTTTATTCTCTGTGGAATAGTGCTTTTTCCTGGGCAGCTCAGTCCCCAAACAGTATACCTTTTGCAAAAACCTCAATTTGAGATGGGAGGAAAACCAGTGCTTACCAAAAAAAAAAAAAAAAAAAAAAAAAAGCATGTCTCATGGCTAAAAAGTTAAGGTATGTGTTAGAACCAATGGAAAAAACAAAACAAAAGCCCAGAGCTGGTTCCTTCAACAAGGGAAAAAGTATCTCAGGTCAGATCCTAGTTGGATAGTCATTCGTCCATTTATTTATGGAGTGCCAACGGTGCAGCAGCCCAATGCTCCATGCTGGAACGGCTTAGACACAAGGACAGCTGCACAAATTCTAGTTCATACTGCAAGATGCCAGAATTGAGAGGTGAGCAGATTGCTGTGGGGTCACGGGGGAGGTGGCGGTTATCCAGCCCAACTGGATGGCTCCATTGCCTGGGGCTCTCTAACCCTATGAGAATGTGCTGAGTCCCGCGCCTGGCCTGGTCCTACTGAATTAAGGAGAGATTAATCTTGCGCTGTTCTCGCGACAGTCCTTAGGCCGTGTGGCGTAGAGGTTAAGGGTGGGCACTCTGGAGCCAGACAGCGGAGTCTGAATGTCGCATCTTTATCTATCAACCTTGACTTGGTCAAGTTTGTTGTTTTTCAATTTCCCTGTATAACTGAAGTTCCTCATCTGTATTATCAACATGATAGGGCCAATCCATAGGATTTTTGTGAAAGAATTAATACATTTTAAGGACTGAAAACAGAGTCTAGTAGTAAGTGAACAATCAACATTGGCTACTAATATACACATACTGACCCTTCGTCACATTATTTCATTCTGATTCATATTAATATGTATGCATGCGTGTGTATATATCATGTTCAAGAAGTCCTTTCAAGAAAGGAAATAGGCCTGAGCCTTCTTTATACTTCCTAGCTCCCAGCATTAATGTTTGACATGAATTGAGAATGAAATTGCAGAAATGTTTAATTTTATTTTATACAGCATTTATTTTTAGGACAATATCAGAGTGTTGATATATTTTCAAACCTATCATCGAATTGAAAAATTGTATCTCTAAGAGGTATCCCAAGGATTTTGCTTTGGAGAATCAGAGGAATTGAATTCAGAACGAGTTGAGAGACTCTTTATTTGACATTAATTTCACAATTGGCCCTGAGACCCGGTGTTGCCCCAGGTTGCTTACAGTTTGCTCAGACTGTTTAGGTCCACATTTCTGGGTCTTAGGTTTGTCATCTTCCTCTTTGTTTGTGGATACTACTTACTATTACTCAGACTTGCTAAAATAAAAACAAAAACACTAAAAAACTTGATACTGGTCTAAAGTATTTGGTCCAGGTGCATTGTCTTTAAATGTTTACTTGTTTATTTTTTGATAGAGGAGACAGTGCAAGCAGGGGAGGGGCAGAGAGAGAGAGAATCCCAAGCAGACTCCGTGCCACCAGTGCAGAGCCCAGTGTGGGGCTTGAACTCATGAACTTTGAGATCATGACCTGAGCCAAAACCAAGAATCAGACACTCAATTGACTGAGCCACCCAGGTGCCCCAGGTGCATTGTCTTTAATTCTAGAGACGCTGCTTTGAAAATGTTGGGCAACCTCAGCACTAACAGAGCCAGGCAGTACCAGCACACGGAGCCGTGTCTCTATCAGTTCTTAATAGCTGCCCTTTTGATGTGCAGTGATCTCCTCTCCCGCCTTTAGACTTGTTCTAAAAGGGAGTCTACCATGGGGCGCCTGGGCGGCTCAGTTGGTTCAGCGTTGACTTTGGCTCAGGTCATGATCTCACGGTTCACGGGCCTGAGCCCCTCGTTGGGCTCTGTGCTGACAGCTCAGAGCCTGGAGCCTGCTTCACATTCTGTGTCTCCCTCTCCCTCTGCCCCTCCCCAACTTGTGCTCTGTCTCTCTCTGTCTCTCAAAAATAAATAAAATAAAATAAATATTAAAAACATTTTTAAGTGATTCTACCTTACCACTAGTAAAGTAAAATCTATAGTAAAATATGCCTTCTAATAGTTAGAGGCAACCGCAGCCATTAAAACATTTCCATATGTGTTTACCTCTTGGGAAACAAATGTTTTGCTCTAAATCCAAAGATCATCAGAAAATCCGAAGAAAGCACTTTATGTATTTTAAGGGAAGTGCGCTACACCAGGTAATGCTAAATAAAATATAACCAAAGCTACTTTCAAGTCAAGTTAGTTTCATTAAATTGGGTGGAACAATGAGGTCTGTGTCTTGCTCTGGTGTAAAAAGCCTGAGGTGTTAATACCTGAAACCAGATGGACATTTTAAAATATTGGATTTTTAAAAAATTGTGCCTGTACTTTTTCTGCTACTTTTCGCTCTTCTCCCAACCGTGATTTCCTTTGATCATTTCAGCGCCCAACACGTTGCTTTTTTTGGACTTTGTTTCATCTTTTCAAAGTTTAATAATGACGCAGTACAATTGCGTGGTGGTTGGAAAACGGTTGGGTACACACATCAATCTCCCGGAAGCTTCAAGAAGTCCTACGTCATATTTGCTGCTCTGGGACACCAGAGTATCTTCCTAACAGGCTCCGTTTGGCACATGGAGCTTCTTTCCTGAACCACCATGTAAATATAACTTATTATAACTGAACTTGGACAAGGTGTAATAAATATGACTCAGCGTTTCTGCAGAGGTTAACTGAACTCTGTGTGCCATGCACTGTGCCAGATGCTGACAAAACAGAAGCAAAGGAACCACAGTGTTTGTTCCCAAGCTTACCGTTCAGGGGGAGACAGAGAAGAAACCCAGCAGACCAGCCCATGGGATCAACGCAACAGTGAACAGGCGAGCAAGGCGGCCCAAGCAGTTCTCTTCTGAACGTTACGTGTAGAACGGATATAGGCAATAAATGCTCACATCCGATTTCACTGGCGAAGCCACCAAGCTACTAAGACTCCTCCCCATTTGATAGGAGATCCCCCCACCCATCACCCCTCTGCTCCCAACAGAGCTCAGCTCTCCTTTCTCTCGCCTTCCACCAGACCAGTGATGCAATCAGAAGGGCCCTAAGCCCTCTCTGGTTGGAGTGGAAAATTCTTTCCCTTTTGCAGGGGCAGAGTAGAGGCAGGGCAGGACCCGGGCAAGAGACAGGGAGGACGGTAGGCTACATGCTTCGCAGAGAGAAGAGTAAGCAAGGCCCAGTTCACCACACTGGGGGCTAATAGACATTTGGGGCAAACCACCCCTAGCTAGCGTGTTCCTTGCAAACACGTCTCAGGAATGTGGGCTGCCCAGAGATTGAAGGTAGGAAATTCTATCGATTTCTGTTGGGAAGCCAACTAGCAGATTCTCCTGGCTTTTTGAATCTGTCACTCAAGATACCAAACACTAAAAGCCCTCAAAGCGCTCCGGGAAGCGGCAGCGAGTTCCGCATCCATTCCAAGAGAAGAGACAGCAGCTGTTTTCACTCTGGGGTGTCCCCCCCTCTGGGCTTCCCCAACCCCCTTTCAAAGCCATCGATTAAGAGTCCTGTAGCTCTATCCCAATGCGCTAGCACAACTACAGCCTCAGAAGGTAGAAAATACTGCCAGACTGTCTCCTGTGGATACATGTTTTTCCCCTGAGACAAAATTCTGAACCCTGGGGAAGAGTCCAGCCTAGTGACACTCAAACCAGAGGAGGCTGGATTGCCATTCATGCTGGCGTGCAGCCCCTGGAAGAGCCGGGCCCCCAACAATCACCCCAGATGGTGGGTGCACAATGGGTTAGGGGTCCTCCAGATCGACGCTGGAGGAAATGGGCACGAACGTGAGTTCCCGGCCTGGGAGCCAGGCCTGTGATTTGGGGCATGCATATTCAGGAATGCCCCAGAAGAGAATGGACGGCCAGCTGTAACACATTGTATGGGCGGAAAACGGCGCGCGGGGGACAATGTGCGGGGCCAGAGGACTGCTCCTTCATTTTCGGGTTCTAACACAGATCTATTATCTTTAACGGCTTTGCGCTTCCATCCAATTTCAGTCCCAGGGCAATTTTCAGACCCGATTCTCTCTAAACAGAATGATGGACTTATCAACGTGTGGAACAGAATTCATTCACTGTGGCTAGAAATGACAAACACTGAACCCATCTAGAAGCTGAAAAGGAAATGCTTTCTGTCATTTACCAACTAGGCATAATTTATTCTTTTCAGTGCATTTCAAAGGTATATGTTTTTATCAACAACACTTAAGAGAGGAGCACAACCATCAGTGTCTGTGTCCTGCCTGAGCTGAGCTGACATGTGGATACCTTGTTTACCAAACAAAACCAGCCAGAAACCAGGAAATGCACATTCTCCAAACTGCCAACCTGAAATTCTATCCCAGCGTTTTAAAATTATTGAACCATTTTTTTAATGTTTTATTTATTTTTGAGAGACAGAGAGACAGCATGTGAGCAGGGGAAGGGCAGAGAGAGAGAGGGAGACACAGAATCCAAAGCAGGTTCCAGGCTCTGAGCTGTCAGCACAGAGCCCAATGCGGGGCTCGAACCCACAGACTGTGAGATCATGACCTGAGCCGAAGTCGGATGCTCAACCGACTGAGCCACCCAAGCGCCCCTGAACCATTTTTAAAAAGAGATTCAGAAATATAATTTCTGCCTTCTTTCAACAATATGATATTGAAATTGATTCAATTAGAAATGTACCCAGTACTGCTAGAAAATTAAAAGACATTCGTTCTTTCTTTCCTTCTTTCTTTTTCCATCTTCCTTCCTCCCTTCCTCCCTCCCTCCCTCTCTCCTTTCCTTCCCTTCCCTTTCCTTTCCTTCTGTTTTCTTTCCTTCTTGGTTTTTTTCCCCCCTTTTAAATAGTCTATCAGCTTGCCTGAGGTGTAACTCCCCTGAACACCCATTTCCTGATTAGATACAGGCCAAATATTTCAATTTGGTGAGATACCTCTCAGATATATCGGGGGGTTCTGGGTCTCTTAGCTGAAGCCCTCTCCTCACATGAGGCACAGTGACCTTCCTGGGACACAGGACAAGGTCACAGGTCTGGCTCTGACTGGGCCACTTCAATATCTCATTCAGGGCTCACAAATGCCCATGGGTGGTCAGGCACTCCCCTGGTTCTTAACTGCTTAAAAATAAAGATCTCTCGCATCCTAAGCAAAATTCCCAATGCCTTAGCGTCCTTTCTGTTCTGTCCACTTGGTTGTGTTCACTCCGCAAACCACTTAGATTGCTATGAGGGAGGAAGGTCTGATGCACGCTCTCCTTGCATCACCCTGGTCCCCTAGTTTCTGCCTATGGAGGGTGAGGGGACAGTAGCGGGGGTCCCCTAAGGGTCATGCCTGAGGGAGCCTCTCCACCCCTCTCTTTCCCCTCATCTTCCAAGCATCCTCAGGCCCTCAAAATAAATCCGCATACATCACAAAATGTCCCCTTTCTTACCACGCCTGCTGACCTGGGAAAACCGGGTAGGGGGAGCTGGCTGTACTCTACACCTCAACGGATGTGTGCCTTGCCGCCGAGCATCCATCCGGAGCAGGGGTCCGTCTGGAAGCTCCCCACACCCGGGGCTCAGCTCAGGAGATCTGTGCACAGTTCCCACACCACAAAGGAGAAGCATCAATTCAGCTGCTTCTTGGGAATTCTGCTGCATGTTAGGGAGAGAGATGACTTTTGAAAGAACAAAGACCCGGTGTGGGAACCAGGAAGTTCTGTGCTAGGATGCTACGTCCGTGTTTAGCCGGGTAATCTTAGGAATTTACCTAACGTTTCTGAGCCACGACTTCCTCTTCTGTAAAAGGAAGAGGATAATAGCATCCTAGTGCGTTGAGAGGACTGAGGGACACATAACTCTACACCAGTGATCCTTGAAGTGCTGTCCCTGGACCAGGAGCCTCAGCGCCATCTACGCATTTATTAGAAGTGCTGATTTTCAGCCTGGGGGCTCGGTCACTTAAGCGTCCGACTCTTGATTTCGGCTCAGGTCATGATCCTATGGTTCCCAAGATTGAGCCCCACGACGGTCTCTGTGCTGAGAGTGTGGAGCCTGCTTGGGATTCTCTCTCTCCCTCTCTCTCTGCCCCTCCCCTGCATTCACTTGCTCTCTCTCTCTCTCAAAATAAATAAATAAACTTTAAAAAAAGAAATGCAAAATTTCAAACCAGACCCTAGGCCTACTGAGCCAGAAACACTGAGTGAGGAGGGAAGGGGGGTGCCCAGCAATCTTTGCTTTTTGCAAACTTTCAGGTGAACCTAACACACCTTCAAGTTTGAGAACACTGATCGATTTAGAAGCACCTACTATGGGGCACCTGGGTGGCTCCGTCGGTTAACCGTCCAACTTAGGCTCAGGTCATGATCTCACAGTCGTGGGTTCAGGCCTCTTGTCAGACTCCGTGCTGACAGCTCAGACCTTGGAATCTGCTTCAGATTCTGTGTCTCCCTCTCTCTGCCCCTCTCTGCTCATGCTCTGTGTCTCTTGCGAAAATAAAGAAATATTTTTTAAAAATTTTAAAGTGTCCATTACAGTGTCTGGAATGATAAATACTTAGCAAATGGTCATCTTTATTTCCATTTTCCCATCTTGAAAACAAGAAATACACAGTCCTAACAATTCAATTCAGGTGAAATATTTGCAGCAGGGGAAGCTCTGTGCCTGGTATTGCAGGGATAAGAGTGAAGTGACAGAATATGAGTTGCTTGGGCTCCTTGCTCGTGCTAACAGTCTGGATTTTTTCCTGAAGAAATACAGAGAGATCGGAAATCACAGAAACTGCCCATTTTACAGTGCCAAGTCTCAAGGTGTCTTGCTGTAGGTTACCTGTCTGTGGAGGGAGGAGATGTTTTAAAAGCCAATTCTGCCACTAACCACTTGTGCAATCTTAGGCAAATTAATTCTCGTGTTCTTTGCTTTTCTTATCATCATTTTTAAAATGAGACCTTTAGAGTAAATATTCTCTAGCCATCGGTATGAGGTGACAGAGCAAGTAAGCTCTCGGGCACCTGGGGGGCTCAGTCGGTTAAGCGTCTCACCCTTGGTTTCTGCTCAGGTCACGATCTCCCAACTAGTTAGTTCGGACTGCACTGACAGCACGGAGCCTGCTTGGGATTCTCTGTCCCTCTCGCTCTCTGCCTCTCACACTCTCACACTCTCTCTTCTCTGTCTCAAAAATAAATAAACATTAAAAAACAAAACAAACAAACAAAAAATAAAAAAACAAGAACAAGTAAGCCCTCGATGTCACCCAGACCAGGATCTCGATCCCAGCCTGCCACTTCCTTAGCTGTATGAACTTGGGCAAGTTGTGTAGCTCTTCTGGACTTCGGTTTCTTGATCTTGAAAATAAAGCCAACGACAGCCCACTTCACACATCTGTTTTGCAGATTAAATGACTGTAGGTAAAAATACGTAGGTAGCAGCCCACACCACAGATCACGGTATCGCAACCGGTCACATCGGATGGGGGTCTATCTGCAAGGCAGGACACCGCAACAGAAACCTCTAAAGCATGGCAGCTGTCTTGGTTGTGTTTCTGGAATGGCAGAGAGTGTGGAGAGGGCAGTTCATCTGAAGCAGGCCATCCGGCAACCGCTCCAGTCAGAGGAGGAGGGGCTGTCCAGGACTGGGCAGCACGAGAGAGCCCCGACCAGGACCCAGGCTCCAAGCGTAGCGGGCAATTGTAAGGTAAGTAACTGGAGGCATGCAGCAAACCTGGCGGGTGCTAGGGCAAGGGACCCATCACCCATTCATTCCATAACTCACCCACTTGTGGCATGAGATTCCTGAAATACACCGACTTGCTTGGGATTGCCCCCAGTTTGACTTTAACCCTTCCTTAGAGGCCTGCATTTCGCACTACCTACCTTCGTTAATCTTTACAAATCTTCAAGTTCGTGAATCTGCCATCCTGTCTCCCACCTTATTTTTTTCTAGGCCATGTTATTGAGTTTTCGGTATTTAGCTCCTTTCTCATTCTGTTGGATTATGGTTACTACTATTATTATTAACTTTTAACTCCCCTAAATATCCTCTTTCTGCTTTGTTCACCTCCTCCTTTGACTCACACCTTCCCTCCCACGGAGACCAACGTGCCAGGACAGTGAGAATTGTGGTTACTTTCACAGTACCTGGCCCAAAGTGCTGGGCAGACAGACTCACTGGTGGCGACGACCTGTCCTGCAGAAAGTCATGATGCTAAACTCGAAGCCAAGGAAACATTCACGCCTAGCCCCTGCCTCTAAATTTAGGACACATTGTGTTTTACTCTCCTGGTGTTTGTAAAGCTGCATTTGTTTCCCTCTTGTTCCAAATGCCCTCCATTTTAGAAGTTCCAAGAAGAGCTACAGAGATCAAATAATAACAAAGCAGATCTTGATCACTCATAGAGGGAAATATGAGTCTCAAATTGGGGTAAATCCTGGAACGTCTCCAGGACGGCTGTCTGGCAAGACTTTCTGCCCTGAAGGGAAGCTTGACGGATGTCATAACAACTGCTGGGGGCGGCTCTGGGTCTGTTGCAAGTCCCCAGCCCAGGCTGGCAGCTCACCGTGGGAAGGAGGGACCAGCGGGTGTGTATACAAGCCCGAGCCCTGCTCTTATTTTCCTCAGTGAATCTGACTCACTGAATCCCCCTGAGGGACGCTGTGCCTCCCCTCTGGTCAGTGTCCATCTGTGCTCTGACCATGGTCCTTCACCCCTTAGCCCCCCAAAAGTGTCCTTCATTCTCCAAACTTAGTGGGCCTTCCGGTTGCGTTCTGACACCCAAACAGATTTCCTTCCAGCAAGTCAGTCAGACACGGAGTCAAGGGGAAGGTGTGCCGTCCCTGTCCCCGAGAGGCTCTGCTCTGGGTGCGGAGAGCGGGAGGAGAAATCTGCCTTTGCCACAGTCTGTTTCTCCAAAGGAGTAATGTCGGAGTTTGACACTTTCTAGAATGTGATGTTTGAGGCCAAAAGACAACAAAAGCCCTAAACTGGAAAATAAACTCTTGATCAATTCATATGTATTGCCTAGATTTTTATTACACATTTACGAATAGACTCCTACTCTGAAGAAAATTGGTATAACAGCCCTAAGGAGTAGAAAAATCTCTCCTCAGGCAAAAAAGACTCTTTTTCGCTAGTCCACTTGAACACACGCTCTGCTGCATAGAGGTTACAAAGCGCAGTCACCTTCATGGTCTTGGCCAATGTGCCCTTGTGTCAGGCTTGCGCCCACCTCCCCCCATGGAGAGATCCTGGCCATCCATTAAGACCCTGTGTAGTTCTCACTGCCCGCCCCTCCCCCATGTGAGGTGCCTCGCCTCTGTATCGCCATGGCAACTTGCATATTTATTTATCACAGCACTTATTACACTGTGTATGGAAATACTTGGTTCCCATATCGCCCTCAGTAGCCACTTAGGTTTTCAGGAGTAGCCATCTTGCTTATTCACGTTGACGGTGTTAAAACTTACCCGATTTCTGTGATCCTGGAAAACAGCAAAGGTGAAGGAATCTTCCTATCCTGTGTGATCCAGGAAACACGGGCAGATGGCAAAGAACCACCCTTCCCATAAGACTTAGGTGGAACTCACACAGATGCCCACCCCCTGTTTACCTGTGACAAGGCAGGCACACACCCGCCAGCTTCCCATTCTTTATCTCATAAATTACTTGAACCGCTGGTCCCCACTGATCGATGGAACAAAATGCTTGTTAACCAAATTTGGTTATGATTCCTTCTTTCCCTTAGGCCCTGCCTCCTCACCTGACCTCAGGGTAAAACCTCTGATCTATTATTGATCCCGGCAGACTGTAATCCTATTTCCCCGCACCCTGTTCTTCCTGGCCTTGCGTGCCTATTAAAACAAAAACAAAAACAAAAACCCTTTTTGCCTAACCCTTGAGACACTTGCAGATTTATGTTCGGTGTTCTTATTGCACTCATTCCCCTCCCTCTACTGCAACAGGAGACTCAAGATTTTTCCACACTACGTGTCATCTGTAAGGAAGGGTCCTCCTGCAGAGGAAAGCTGCCCATCCCAGCTCCTGCCCCAAGTGCCCATGGCTCCCTGTATATAGGACAGGGGGACTGCACGGTCTAAACTGTGAGCTGGAGTTTTTTAATTAATTGATTGGCTGGATGATTGATTATTTTTGCTGTACAAATTTTTAAAAAATTTTTTTAATGTTTATTATCCTTTGAGAGAAAGAGAGAGAGAATGAGCAGGGTAGGGGCAGAGAGGAGGAGACACAGAATCAGAAGCAGGCTCCAGGCTCTGAACTGTCAGCACAGAGCTTGACATGGGGCTCAAACTAATGAACTGTTGATCATGACCTGAGCCGAAGTCAGATGCTTAACCAAGTGGGCCACCCGGGAGCCCCAAAATATGTTTTTTAAAAGAGCAACTCACTGAATTACCTCGCAGTAGCCTGTGTTTGAATTCCTCTGAACTGGCTTCGGTATTGTACAATGTCAAACAAGTAGCTTAAACTTACATAAATCTTGAATTGCAAAAGAAAAAAATTATTTTTCCCCCTCGCAATGCTCATTTTGAACAGTCACTCCTTACCAAGTCCAGGTTTGTTGTTTATTGGACAATATGTTCTTAGACAGTAGGGTCTTGGAAAAATTTTAAGCTGTCGTTGCTTTTGTCAGTTTTGAAATTCAGTGTTTCTAATTAAAAATTAATCCCTAAATTTTCCTTTCTATTTTATTTTTCTGGCAAGCTTCAGTTAGTCATGAACCTTAAGTCAGTAACCTCTCTTATCCTTGAGACCTTTATAGGACTCTGTCAGGTGTCACAGTTAGATGCTGGGGCTTTGGCTTTTAAAGAAATTTTCTAATAATAACTTCCTACTATGGTGCTTACCTATTTATCATTGGATATGTGGATACTTACTTAAACTTTCAAAATTTTCCGTACTTTATTCTTGCCCTAATGTAAAGAGTATTTTAAAACTCTTTCTGCTTCCTAAGCAATGTAACAAAAAACATAATCAGTAAATGTATATGAAAATAAAGCACTCAAAGACAATAAATTATATTTTTAAATGAATAAATAAATAAATTAAATAAAGCACTCAAAAACTTTAATGATGTTAATGACAATTGATAGGTCTTTTACACGCTACCTCACATCATTCATAACAGACTCACAGGAGAGTATAAAAAAAATGAACAGGGGTGCCTGGGTGGCTCAGTCGGTTGAGCGGCCGACTTCAGCTCAGGTCATGAACTCAACAGTCTGTGAGTTCGAACCCCGCGTTGGGCTCTGTGCTGATGGCTCAGAGCCTGGAGCCTGCTTCGGATTCTGTGTCTCCCTCTCTCTCTGCCCTTCCCCTGCTCACGCTCTGTCTCTATGTCTCTCAAAACTAAATAAATGTTTAAAAAAAAAAATGAACAAAGCCAACGTGCTGCAGAGCTTCTGGTGAAACACGGCAGATTGGACATAGGAGTTTATTTCTTCTCCATTTAAAACTCCATTTACATAAGAGGAAAGGGATTTTTTTTTAATGCATAAACCCAAGGAACAAAGGGAACATATGGCAAAATATCAACAAATCTTGCAAGTTGGCAAGAAGGTGGACAAGTGGCTGTTGACGTAGTAGGCCAGAGAAAGGTAGCCAGTAAGAAGCAAGTCAGCGTGCACCACAAACTCCTGGACGTGCGAGATAGAGTCTCTGAAGGTGGGACAGGTGGCTAAAACCAGGGGAGTCCATGGAATGGGTTTAAAGGCACGGTTAGACAGGCAGATGCCCACTCAGCATAAGAGGGACTGTTTCCTGTCATGGGGCTGGAACAGAGAGAGGCCTAGGTCAAGGGCCAAATAAGGGTGAAGCAAAAGTCTATTTCTGAAGGTGTAAGACCACCTGCTATCCTCCCCCTCTCACCTCCCAGAGTGCTAGCAGCACCATTGGACCTGCTCAGGAGACTGAGAGGACAGATCTGCTAAGGAAGAAAGACCTACAGACACTGACATTTGGAGGTCCTGCAGGGAGAAAGACAGCTTGCCACCCTGTCCTGCAGCACAGAGCTCATCCAAGGTGCAGGCTCCTCCCATGTTTGCAGAACTTCCACATCGGCCCTCAGCGCTCCTACTCATAAGGGCAACTTGGCCATGAGTCAGGGATAAATGGAGAAACGATTAACTTGGAGAAAATGAGAAAATGCAAAAAGGAGAATTATAATTAACATCCTCAGAGAGATAATAAAAACACCACGTCTCTGGGGTGAGAAAAAGCATAAGATGCTATTAACAATGACAACCAAGTACTCGTAGAAAAGAATTATCCTCTGTATGGAAAACACACAAAAGAAAGAGAAAGTCCCACAAAGGGAACCCTAAAAATAAGAATGAAAATAGAACAAAAAGACAAACAAATTCAAAAAGTAGAAGAAAAGAGTGAAAAAACTCCTACAGATCAAATATTCGATGAATAGGAACTACAGAAATAAAAACCAGGGGAAACGGAGGAGGGGATTTAACCACAAAAATCAATCATAGAGTAAGAAACTTTCCACGGACCTAAGCACACGAATTTTCAGACTGAATGAGTTCACGGAGTATTCCGCTGCATAAATGAAAAAGACCCAGGCCCCACACGTCAGTATGGAATTACCGAACACCAGGACATGCTTCCCGAGATAGACTCCAGGAGACAAGAGACGGAAAGACCCAGGATTTAAACATCATTGGATTTCACAGCAATGTTGGAAGCTTGAAGACAATAAAACAATACCTTCCAAATTCTGAAGGAAAACAATTTCCAGCCTACAAATTCAATACCAAGCTTAGCGTGAGGATGAAGTAAAGTATTTTTCGATCTACGAGGTATCTCTCATGCATCCTCAAACAGCTCTGAAAGAAACCAAGAGAGAAAAGACACGGGGTCTAGAAAATAGCAGAGACCTGACAAAGGAGAAGCCAAAGGGGTTTTTAGAAAGGACGGAGAAGGAAGGTGATGGGTGGTTGGGCAACTGTGAAGGGAGGGACTTCTCGAACAAAACACAGCAGAGATATTAGCAGTTGTGTTTGAAGGAACTGAGAGAGTTAGTCCCATCTCCTGTTGGGGGTGAGCTACTGACAGGTGCACGTGCACTGGCCCCTAGCATTTGCAGGCCTGCAGCCCACGGCCCTCCCGCTGCCCCCCGCCCTGGCTCTTTCCCCCACTGTGAGGGGTTTTGCACAACCCTGTGGACATTGCTTATAAGAGCTGACCCTGATAAGCAGTCCTTGGCCGTGGAGTGTGCACACAGCAGCACCTCCGTCTTTACCAAAAACGACCTGAAAAGGGCACTGGGACCATCTGGGCAGGAACTTCCGGAGTCTGAGTCTCAGAAGCAAGACCTAGGAGGACAGAGTGCACAGTCTCCAGGTAGGCATGTCTCCCTCCCCTCAGCCTCCACGGACCCCTTGCCATGGAAGGGTGAGGATGGGGGAAGGCCAGAGTCTAAAGCTCATAGCCAAGGGCAAAGGGCCATTTTGCCTGGGTCTAAGGGCAGTACTAGATGCAGAGAATGTCAAGTAAACTCTTATAAAATCAATTACTAGGAGTGCCTGGGTCGCTCAGTTGGTTGAGTGTCCAGTTTTGGCTCAGGTCAGATCTCACAGTTCGTGGGTTCAAGCCCCATGTTGGGCTCTGTGCTGACAGCATAGAGCCTGGAGCCTTCTTTGGATTCTGTGTCTTCCTCTTTCTCTGCTCTCCCCTCCCTGACTTGTGCTCTGTCTCTCTCTTTCTCTCTCTCTCTCTCAAAAATAAATGAACGCTTAAAAAATTTACAGCAATTACTAACCATAGGGATAGGAAATGCTATATAAGAAAGGATATGTCATCATAGATTTTTACTAAAAAATGTTTAAAATATTAGTCAGCTTTTTATGTGGCCCAGCTATGAATAATATTTATATAGTTATAATAATGTAGACATTAAATGTTGACTTAGCCCCAAAATGTGTTTTAACTATTTTGGGATGTTGAGAAGAGGGGAAGTTTCTGTGTGAGGTGGGGTTAAAGTTCCACAGTAGTGGGGCGCCTGGGTGGCTCAGTCGGTTGAGCGTCCGACTTCGGCTCAGGTCATGATCTCACGGTCTGTGAGTTCGAGCCCTGCGTCGGGCTCTGTGCTGATGGCTCAGAGCCTGGAGCCTGATTCGAATTCTGTGTCCCCCACCCCCCCGCCCTTCCCTTGCTCACACCCTGTCTCTACGTCTCTCAAAAAATAAAATAAAAATGTTAAAAAAAATTTAAAGTTTCACAGTAGAATTACTGAATAGTAACCAAAACTAGATTTTACATAGGAAGACATAGAGAGATAGAAAGATGCTACCTGCTGTCCAAAGGCTACCGTAATTTGACTTTTGAAACTATTTACATTATCTGATAAAAAAAATAAATTAAAACAAAGGAGATCATTAGAAGGAAATGGTGGGGGAAAAATTAATGAGAATATAGAAACATCAAAAGGAAGGGACAAAAACCGTTTTAATAAAAACAAAGAGAAATAAAAAGGAGAATGCACAGGTCCAACTTACAGACATAACAATAAAAATTTCATTTTAGACCCAGTGCACTGTTCTGCAGAAGTTTCGTGGATTGTCATTCATTAATTTTATTGCCTTAATTTATGCCTCACAACGTGCCTCTGATTAGTCCGTCTGTAACATTTACAAACATCCAGCATAAGCAGACTGCAGGGCAAGGAGGGAGTTAAGAACAAAAGACAAATAAATCTTTGTTTCTGGAGATTTGCCTCCTGCTGAGAGACAACCAGCATAAGTGGGCAAAAGTGAATACACAAATGAGAAACACATCTAAATCCCACCCAGGGCAGACTAGAAATGACACCTGCTGGAGAACTTCTGAGGTTTCCGGGAAGGGGGGAAGACTTTATGGAAGTAACGGATTTGTGTGATGCATTGAAGGAAGGAAGAAGAGACAGTTCTTGGATGAAGATAAGGGGGGTGATGAAAAGAGTAAGATCGGCCAGGACAAAGTCAAAGAGGATAGCAAGCGAGTAATGCTGAAGAGCTAAAGGCCCTGCCCACCTTGACCAGCTCTGACCTGTTAGTCCCGCCCATCCTGCGTGTCCACAACAACCCTCACCTTCCAATTCAAGCTTCACCTCCGCCTCAGCCATAAAACGTGCCCTATTAGGAAAGACAACGGTAATGTCTCTCTCTTCTTCGCCCTTAGCTGGGTTCTCACACCCTCCTTTTGGGCACTTATAGGATGTTCTACACGTGTCTTGATCCAGTCTTCCCTGGGTCCCAAGGCAATGCAGTAAGAGCGTGGCCTTTAACGTTGAATTTGAGTTGGATCGTCTGCTTCGCCCACTTACTACAGCTGTCGTATTGGGCAGGTTTACAAAACTCCCTGAGCCGGTTCCCCTACAAATCAGGCATAATAACTGTCTAACTCGCAATGTTCTTGGAAGAACAGAGACAATGCACGTGAAGTACTTGTCAAAGGGTAGGTGTGCAAGATATGGTCGCTATTATTATTACCAAGATTATTATCATTTATGTAAATATTCTTTTCTCAGTTAAACAATGTATATCTTGAAAGTAGCGACTTTGTCTTTTTCCCTCCGCAGGATCATAGTGCCAGGCACATGGTGGATACTATTGAATCTGTGTAGACTGATCAAGACGGGGCTGGTTACCTACTGCACAGTGTGTTGCTTAAAGAGGGAGAATCCCGTGCCACTAATTAAAGTGATTCTAAGTGCTAATAGCTGGGGGGGAACCACCGAGTCTCATCCAGACTCAGGAGCAAGGATACTCAGGTGTAAGTCTATGGTCCTACTATGTCCTGACACCACTTTAAACGATGAGAAAGAGAAAAATGCCTTCAAAAGTATCTGAAAAATATTTACTTCCAATGTGCATATAGGTATAAAATCAATCAGAAAAGTTGAAACAATTAAGTCATCGTTGGAATTGAAACTAGAAGTCCAATTTGATTTAATTCAGCAACTACTGTAGGCAGATGGAATGAAGCTCTTGGAGCCAGACATGAGAAAGGGAATAATATATGGTCTTTGACTATAAAGAACTTATTTAGGAGAAAAAAAATAAAATATTTACATACAAATAAGAGTGCTAAAAATGGTTAGTAATTCTCTGTTCACTGTTCTATCTATAATAAGTAGAGATGCAAAATGAACTTCAGGATTTTAAATTCTAGAACATTATTGGGACAACCAGAATGCTAACTGTGCTGATATCTACACGTTTATACTCATACTGACCATATTTTAAATCGTTGGGATTTAAAGCCACTTAGATTATTTCAAGATAAAATGTCCTGCAATATATAAAAACAAAGCTTCCCCTCCTTTTTTTTTAACTAAAGAGAAAAAATTGGCTATTCTCCTTAAAAGGCTCATTCTGAATTCTCTCGTGTTCTCTGCATTTCTCAACGGTTTCATTTATACAGCCGAATACAGTGAGATATACTTATGTATGCGAGTTTTTCTTCCCTCTAATGTAAGGACATCTACTTCAGCTCACTTTTAACAATAGCCTGAATATTGTATTCAGAAAATCCTTTAACTGAACCAGGTTTTTAGGGTTTCCAGGTATTAAAAGATAAAATCAGCATCTTTCTGGCCATGATTTATTATGTGGACTGAAATCCTCCTAAATCAACAGAAGAAAATGCCTTTGAAAGTATCTGAACGCCAAGTCTATTTTAAACAGAACATCAGATTTGGAATTACTGACCTAAATTCTTCCTCCTCCACTTCCACAAATATCTATTATAGAATTTATTTATGTTATATGATCTGCTTGGTGCTATGAAGAATACAAAAACTAGCAGGACTTGGCTTTGTCAAATGGTCACAAATTCCTCCCATTTTAGGAGATGTTTCTCTCTGTAACGTGACTATGCTGAGCCTTCATCCAGAGATGGAGTTTCTTTCTGCCTCTCTTCAAACCAGGCTGGTCATGTGACTTGGTTTGATGAATAGCATGAGTTCCAGTGTCTAGGCCTCAGGACACCTTGCAGCTTTTGTCCTTTGTGCCTCGGGATCCTGTGACCACCATACTGTAGGGAAGGCCAAGGTTAAAGACTAACTACTTAGAGAAAGGGACCCAGCTCTCCAACTATGCCAACAGAGCCCAATTCACAGCTGACCCTACAGCCAAATGCAACCACATGAGAGAACCCAGGCAAAACCAGCAAAGAACCATCCGCTCAAGCCATAGAATCAGGAGAAAGAATAAATCATTATTGCCTTAAGTCACTAAATTTTGGTACAGTTTCCTACAGGATAATAGATGACGGACCCAAATGGATACCTGGAAGCGGAGTTCTGTGTAACAAAAACTAAAAACATACATAAGCTTCTGCATCCTGTTCCGGCTTGTGCTGCAAGGGCCGGAGAAGCTCTCACCATCAAGTGATTCTCCACCACAAGCTTGGTGTCCTAGAATCCAACTCAGTTCGACACCATCTACCTGGAGCCAGTGGCGGATCCCACAGGGGAAGAGCTCGGTTTCACAGGCCTGCCCGCCCCTGCCCTTCGGACGTCAGTCCCAAACCCAGGTTGGCGTCGGTGCTTTTGACTAGCCAGCTTATAGATTGGAGGTCCCAAAGACTCTCTCCTTGGATTGGATTAATTTGCTACAGCAGCTCGCAGAACGCAAAGAAACACTCTGGTTACTAGATTACTGGTTTAGTATAGAAAGGTATTACAGGGGCACAGCCACAGGGAAGAGGTGCCCTGGGTGAGGTATGGGGGAAGGGCATGGAGCTTTCATGCTCCCTTGGGATATGTCCCTCTCCCCGAATGTCCACATGTTCACCAACCAGGAATCTCTCCAAATTCCTTCCTTTGGGATTTTTACGGAGGCTTCATTACACAGGCACAGTTGATTAAACCATTGGCCTTTGGTGATTGATTCAACCTCCAGTCCCTCTCCTATTGGGGGAGGTTATCCAGAGGACATGACTGCCAGATGACCCTTGAGGATCAGAGGACCCTCCCCCTCTCCCCATCCTTGGCATGTACATTTTTGCTTGCCTTCATCACTCCCAGAAGCTGCCCCACGGACATGGCCTTGAGATAGGGAGGTGGTGTTGAGACCATCTGAAGGGTATACATGATCGTATCTAGTTAAAACCTCTCTATAAACTTTTAAGATGTGGCAGGCAGGTATGGAGACCTACCTACTCATCCTGTGGCCACCCAGGACAAGCCCCCTGCGTAAGTTTCCTAGTTTATGAAACTTGCCACCCACCAATCTGTAGTGGTCTCTCTCTGCCCTCTGCATATCCGGCTGGTTTCAGGTTTCACCCAAGAAGCCCTGGAGGTTTCAAAGGAACACTTCCTTCCCCCAACTCAGGAGGGTGGGACCTTAAGTTCTAACTTTCTACTCACAAGAAGGGTTCTCCTGGCAACCAGCCCCCATCTTTAGGTGTGGTCCAAAAGTCACCTCGTTAACATAACAAAGACACCCTCATGCTCTCATCATTTAGGAAATCCCAAGCATTTTAAGAGCTCTGTGCTGGAAATGTGGACAAAGACCAACTATATATTCCTTATTATAAACCTTAATATCACAGTGTGGCACTGGTTTTAGTTCTGGGTGGCAGGTGAAGACTGAAAGGCAGTGAAAAAGCTGTTAGTAAAAGGCCGGGAGAGCAGAAAGGAATTGTTGCTAAAGGCAGGGGAATGGCAATTCATGTTATGGAGTGACGGAACATTTGTAAGACTGTTTTCTGAGGTAATGCAGAGCACAGAAGACATACCATAGAACTTGTAGCTAAGGCAGCAGGTTCCGAGTGTCAACTGGCACACTTCGGCTATGTATGAAAAATTATGTCAAGGGAGAGATGAACTCAACTCAGCAAGCAAAACTCAGAGGAGAGGTATAAGACCCAGGATTTGCCGAGATGGAAAATAAAACTATTTGGTATTCTTGGTCTCTCCGGCGTTGAGCCTACAAGAAGCAGGTTCAGAAAACTAGCCAGCAGCCAACATTGGTCATTTCTCAAGGAAAAGGAAAGATGATTCAGAGGGAAAAACCAAAGGAGCTACTGCATTTCAATGGGACGTGACTTTAAACGGATATCGGAGGAGAACATAACTGTTTCTAGAAATGCGAGCAAGCAGAAAATAAATCGTCAGATATTTAGACACCCTGAAGAATTTGGCCATTTGTTAAATACACATTTAACAAGGCCTCGTATATGCCAGGGACTGTTTTAGGTGCTTGGGATACTTCAGAGAAGAAAATATAAAAGATCCCTATTCTCACTCTAAGAGTTTATATTCTAGTGAAGCTGGAGAAGGATTGAAAGAAGGACAACCTTTAAAAGGTATATTCAACAAACTAGAAAATATTTTAGAAAGTGATAAGTGAAGGAACAAAGGAAAATTGAACAGAAACAGGGGAATCTGGTTTAAGGGTTGGGGAGGGGGTGGCAACGCTGAACTGGATGCTCAGCATAGGCTTTACTGAGACTATGAAAGGAGGAGGGAAATTATCAGAAATATGTATCTCTCTAAAGTAGATTTTTGTAAGAAGCAGGAGAAAATATTTTTAAATTTCTCATTGATCCATTTAAAAAAAAATCCCAGAGAATATTGTGTCTGCGGAACTTTCGGAAGTTGACAGGGAGGAGGTCACTTTGGTGAGAGGAATTGCGTGGCCACAACACTACCCCTAAATAAGAAATGGCAGCGGGAGAAGCAACCGCAGCGATATGGCGAATACTTCCTAGCACAAAGAAATGCTCTCCTTAGAAAATTTAGAGCCCACAGCAGGTTCCACGTAAACAAAATGTCGTGATAAGAACCACTCCTGAGCATAACATGGAGGAATTTTTCAGTATCTGAAAGGAGAATGAGGAAAAGAGGGAATAGGAGGGACTTTTCTAGAAGTCTGGAAGAAAAAACCTAAGTCACTCAGGGGAAAAAAAAAAAGTCCACAACAAAATTAGGTTGTCAGACTACCTAAGTCATAGTGTTAGAAGGCAAGCTAACACACCACTGTAGAATGAAGCCTCTGAGCCTACACCCGGTCAGGCCACGCCTGACATGTGAAAACAACAAAAGCATGTCCTTGGCTACTGGAGCACGCACAATTCTACTACCAAGGCAGTCTTCCTGAACAAGCCATTGGAAAGTCTACACCAGAACAATGGAGCAAATATAAAAACAAGTCCGTAATGGAGCAATCTTGGCAGGACAGGCATCGAGCAGAAAAATGAGTAAGATGCAGAGATGAATTTAAATGTTTGTTTTAAATGTGTTTTAAATGGCTATAAGATTGATTACTAAAAGGTATTTTTCAGTGAATTAAATGATCACTTTTATTTGTAAGATAATAGAAGCCAAATGATGGCCTCCGTAACTACAGAGATATGAAGACAACCTCGGATTAGAATGGTGGAGAGTAAGGGGAAACAGTATTACATATCTTATCTTCCACAACAGATACTTTTTAAAATTACAAATTCATTATTTACTGTAAGAGTTAATTTAATACAGGTCTAGCACTGTCTTTGAAAAATCTAAGTTAACCACTATTAAAATTGAAAGCACAATGCTTACCTTCTAAATGATTGCCACAAAATGGCAAATAAAAATAAATTTATACAGGGGCACCTGGGTGGCTCAGTCAGTTAAGCATTCGACTTCGGCTCAGGTCATGATCTCACAGTTCATGCGTTCGAGCCCCACATTGGGCTCTGTGCTGACAGCGCGAAGCCTGCTTCAGATTCTCTCCCTCTCCCTCTGCCCCTCCCCTGCTTGTGTTCTCTCTCTCTCTCTCTCTCTCTCTCTCAAAAACAAAGAAACACTAAAAAAAAAAATAAATTTATACAGCAAAAATGAGCAAACCAGAAAAAAAACACATATAAACAACAAAAATAAAAAGCATTTAACAGTAAGAACACCATCCATAACAATTGTAACTTATAAGAAACATAGCTGAGGGATACCTGGGTGGCTCAGTCGGCTAAGCGCTGACTTTGGCTCAAGTCACGATCTCATAGTTCCTGGGTTCAAGCCGACATAGGGCTGTCTGCTGTCAGCATGGAGCCAGCTTTGAGTCGTTTGTCCCCACCTCTTTCTGTCCCTCCCTGGCTCGCAGGCACATGCTCTCCCAATCTCTCTCTCTCTCTCTCTCTCTCAAAAATAAACATTAAAAAAAAAACAAAACATGGCTGAAACGAAGTAACAGAAAGACTTGGAACAATTGAAGCAGCCAAAAGCAGAGCAGATCACACAAAAGAAGAGCTGTGGGGGCGCCTGGGTGGCTCAGTGGATTAAACGGCCGACTTCGGCTCAGGTCATGATCTCAAGGTCTGTGAGTTTGAGCCCCGTGTCAGGCTCTGTGCTGACGGCTCAGAGCCTGGAGCCTGCTTCGGATTCTTTGTCTCCTCTCTCTGTCCCTTCCTCACACTCTGTCTCTCTCTGTCTCTCAAAAATGAATAAATGTTAAAAAAATAATTTAAACAAAGGAAAAGTTGTAGAAAAAACATTTCAATATCCGATAAGTAAAAATAATTTTTTCAGCGTTGTTTAAATTTATTTTATTTTATTTTATTTTTGAGAGACATAGAGACAGAGAGTGAGCAAGGGAAGGGCAGAGAGAGAGGGAAATACAGAATCCAAAGCAGGCTCCAGGCTCTGAGCTGTCAGCACGGAGCCCGATGTGGGGCTCGAACTCGCAGACCGTGAGATCATGACCTGAGCTGAAGTCGGCCGCTTAACCAACTGAGCCACCCAGGCACCCCAAAATAATTTTTTTAAAAGACCATTATTTTTATTGGATAAAAGCTATAATCAATGCTGAAGATATAGTGAATAATACAGTACTTATAGGAAGCAAATCTATAGGGAGATTGATAAAAAAATAATTACATTTTTTGATGTACATTACATTTGACTCACTGCTATCAATTTATGACAGAATACCTAGGTGGAAATAAAGATATAAAAGTGGCTGATAAAATAGAGACTAAATTTATCAATACTTTTAGAATGTGTTTGAGACCCAAAAAATACAAAAACTTAAGTAAGGTGAATAAATATTAGATAAATATACAAATATATTATTCTCGTTTATTATATTTGTTATTATTTTTACATTAAAAATTCTGCTTAATGTGGTAGAATAGATTTGCCGCAGCAAACCTCCCCTAACCAAACAGAAGTGTGGGAGATGTATAACTTTAAAATGTGAAAACATCGCTGACATCAAAAGGAAGAAGAGAAAATCTCCAAGAATCACAAATGAAGCAGGAATCACCAAAGGGATGAGTGGTTGAAGCCTTAGGAAGCAACCAACCACATCTGTCTCCTAGGGCCTAGGGTTTTAATACTTCTGAGATGATGACAATGGAAGTCAGGGCCTTGAGACTGAAACTAGAAGTGGCTCCCTGCATAAAACAAACACCTGGAAATGGAGAATCCCAAATGAATAAAGGAAACTTGAGCAAAACATAGAACGGGACTCTATCAGTTCATGGCGGGGGTGGGGGGGGGCACAGAGTATCTGTTTTCAGATGACATGATATTATACATAGCAAAGACTCCATCCACAAAATAACTAAATTCAGTAAATTTGCAGAATACAAAATCCAGTTGCATTTCTGCACACCAACAAGCTCTCAGAAAGAGAAATTAAGACAACAATCCCATTTACAGCAGTATCAAAAAGAATAAAATATTTAGGAATCAATTTAACTAAGGAGGTAAAATAATGTAGTAAGTACTATAAAATAAATATGGTAAGTACTATACAAATACTATAAAATACAGTAAAAACTATAAAACACGGATGGAAAAAATTTAAGAAGACATGAATAATTGGAAGGATAATTTGCATTTATGGGTTAGTGTAATCAATATTGTTAAAACATCCACACTACACAACGCGACATACAGATTCAATCTGTATTTTGCAATCCCTGTAAAACTCCAATGACATTTTCTATAGAAATAGAGAAAACAATCCTAAAACTTATATGAAACTACAAATCCTAAAACTTATATGACTCTGAATAGCCAAAGCAATCTTGAGAAGGAAGAACAAACCCGAAGGAATCATAATTCCTGAATTCGAACTATATTACAAAGGTTTGGTAATCAAAAATAGATACTTGCATCAGTGGAGCAAATATAGAGCCCTAGTACACACTCGTGCTTATATTATTAAAAATTAATCTTAGACAAGGTGCTAAATATTTACAATGGGGAAAGGACATTCTTTTCAGCAAATGGTGCTGGGAAAATCGGACAGCTCCATGCAAAAGAATGGAACTGGACCCCTATCTTACTTACGTCGCATACAAAAACCACCTCGAAATAGATTAAAAGCTTGAACATAACTTAAAACCCTAAAAAAAAGATAGGTAAGCCCCTTGACAATGATTTTGACAATATTTGGGGGGATCTGACACCAAAGCAAGGTAAAAAAAGCACAAATAACTGAGTGTGATGACATAAATCTAAGAGGCTTCTGCATAGCAAAGGAAACCACCAACACAATGAAAAGGCAACCTACAAAACGAAAGAAAATATTTGCAAACCGCATACACAATAAGGGACTGTTATCCAAACATATACAAGGAACTCATACAATTCAACAGGAGAAAATAAAAACAAATAATCCAATTAAAAATGGGCAAAGAACTTGAATAGATATTTGTCCAAAGAAGATATGCAAATAACCAACAGGTACATGAAAAGATGCTCAATATCACTAACCAGTAGGGAAATGTAAATAGAAATCACAATGAGCTATTTCATCAGGCCTGTTAGGATGTCTATTAGCAAAAGAAAAGATATAACAAATGTGGTTGAACAATGTGGAAAAAAGGGAACCCGGTGCACTGTTGTTGGGAATGTAAATGGGCGGAGCCACTATGGAAAACAGTATGGACGTTCCATAAGAGACAAAAAATAGGACCACCATGTGTTCCAGCAAGCCCACTTCTAGCTATGTATCCAAAAGAAATGAAATCATTATCCCAAAGACATACCTGTGTTCACTGCATCATTATTTACAATAGCCAAGGTTGGAAACAACCTAAGTGTCCATCAACAGATGAATGGATAAAGAAAATGTCATATATAGATTAGATAGATAGATATATAGATAGAGATAGGTAGATTTAGATATTATTCAGCCATTAAAAAAAAAAAAAAAAGGAAATTCTGGCATTTGTGACAACACGAATGGCCCAGGAGGGCATTAAGCTAAATGAAATCAGCCAGTCAGAAAAAGACAAATACTGCATGATATCACTTCTACATGCAATCTGAAAATCAAAAACAAAAATAAAAACAAAATCGATCATAGAAATAGACGGCAAAATGGTGGATGCCGGGAGCTGGAGGTTGAGGGAAATAGGGAAAGGTTGGTAAAGAGTACAAACTTTCAGTTACAAGGTGACTAAGATCTAAGAATCTGATATATAATATGGCGACTATAGTTAATGACATTGTGCTGCATAACTGAAATTTGCTGAGAGAGTAGAACTTAAGTGTTCTCACCAAAACAAGGGAAAATATTTGAGGTGATGGATGCGTTAATAAACTCACTTGTGGGAATCTTTTCACAATGTCTACGTACAGAAAATTAAAAAAAGAACTTAGAAAGAAACAAAAATAAATTTATGAGTCCTAAGATTGAAAATCTGAATGTAAGACTATAAACACCTCCACTAGCACTTAAGTCCCCAGAAAGTGGGAACCTCTTTTTGTTCAACTCTGTGTTCCTGGCATCTAGAAAACATCAGGCCTCTCAAAAACAAAGATTTATTGAAAGAATGAATAAAATGAGTGAAACAAAAAGATATATCAAGTTCCAAGCAGAATTTAAAAATATGCAGCTAAGGGGTGCCTGGGTGGCTCAGTCGGTTAAGTGTCTGACTCTCGGTTTGGGCTCAGGTCATGGTCTCACCATTCATGGGTTCAGGCCCCACCATCAGTGCAGAGCCCCTGTCTCCCTCTCTCTCTGCCTCTCTCTCTCTCTCAAAAAAAAAAAAACAAAAACCATAAACATTTAAAAAAAATGTACAGATAAAAACACCTAGACACAAGTGCAGAACACCAACGACCAAGAGAAACATAAAAGCCATCAGAAAGGAAAAACAGATTACCTGTGAAGGAAAGTCAATTAGACTGAAAATGCACTTTTTTAAAGCAATCAGAACGCAATTAATTAGTATCGTCAAGGTGTTGAGGGAAAATAATTTTCAATCTGGACCTATATGCCCAGCTGAATTATTATTTGAGAATAAAGAAGAAATAACATTTCAAACATGCAAAGGTTATTAAGAAAGTTTACTAGCCACAGCCCCTCACTTCAGCAAGAAGGAAACAAGTCATAAGGAGAAATGGAGTGTGAGATTCAAAAGTGAGCAAAGAAATTTTTAAAACACCCTGGTAGATTTCAACAGGTATTAATTACAAGTAATAACAACAACAGGGACATTAAGAGTGGGTTTGAATATATGGGAGGACCAAAACAAGAGACTGCAGTGGTTTTAAAGATGGGGAAGTTCAGAAAGAAATTTCTTCTCTTATTCTGAGTGAGAATGGAGAGATTGACTGACTTTGGCCTTTTTAGCAAAATCTACTAGTAAAACATCCATAGTGAAATTTGGAAAATAACATGTAAACTAAAAGAACCAGATAACTTCCAAACCCAAAGGGCAGAAGTGAGGAAAAGCATGAAAAAATAAAACTTGATTAGACCCAACATAAAGTGTTGCTCAGTGAGAGTAGGCTAACAAGGCATTGCATTGTGAGGCAAGTGGATGTGGGGCTCTCGTGGACTGCTGATGGGCAGAGAGGCTAGAACATGGGTTTCTGGAAAGCAGTTTAACTGTATGTACCAAGAGCCATAAAAGTGTTTGTTGCTTATTAATTCAACTTCCTGGTATTTATCCTAAAGGGAAGAAAGTAAATATGTGGAAAAATATTTATATACAGAGATATTCATTATACCATTATTTATACTTGTAAAAAATTGAAATAGCCTAATGTCTAAATGACATTGAGTCATTGAGTTTTAAACTATTCCGTCATTATTTTGTGCCCAACGCATATTTAGTAAACTAATAAAATAACCATGATACAATCTTAAGTGAAAAAAAAGCAGAATAACAAGAAGCAGTTGACGTCTACTGAGTGCTAAGAATGGGTCAGTCATTTTTCTGAGTTTTTGCTTATATTAACTCCTTTAATTTTCATTATTACCCTTGGAGGTTGAGATATTATTATCATCATTTTATAGGTGAGGAAACTGAGGCACAGGGTGTTTAACTTGCTCAGGCTCAAGCAGGTAGAAAGTGATAGAACTCTGACTCATACTCAGGCAGTCTGGCCACAGTGCTTGAGTCCTTTACCCCTGTGCTGTCCTATCTAGATATATAAAGTTATCCACAGTATAACTCCAACCATGTGTGTGTCTGCATGCAAAGTATCCCTCAATTTTCAGTGTAAATGGTCATAGCTAAGTGGAGGGAGCATGAATAATTTTTAATGTCCTAACGCTTTCTCCGTTTTCATAATTTTCTTCAATAAGAAAGCTGACTCTTATAATCACACAACTCTTTATGTAAAAGATAGAGCCACCAACCCATTTGATAACCATTCTATAATACTATCCAAACAGGATGCTTGCCTCCCCGGTATATCATGGAATTGTATTCACAGGTAAACCATTAGAAGGATAATCTAATGCGGTGGTCTTAACCTTCCTTGGGTTGTGAACCTCTTGAGAATATGGTGGAAGCTGGGTCCCTTCTCCACCAACTACATGTGTTTAAAATTTCAGGACACTCACATATTCCTGGTAGCCAATTATAGACCCACGCCTCTGCCCTCTTTAGAGTGACCCAAGTTAAGGGGCTTCACTTATCAGCAGCTTTACCTACCTAGCCCACTGCAAAGAACAAGGAAGAAAGCATCTCCCATATTTCTATCCCTAAGGTGTTTTTGACCTGATGATCCTTGCCAATGTCCCTGGCGCTGACCCTACCCCTGGGCAACTAGGTACTGAAGGGACAAAAACAGTAGACATTCAAATATATCAATATAAAAACTATGGCCATGGTGACGGGGCCAGGGTCTTATGACATATAAGAAGAGAACAGTAGCTCAGGCGAGGGGCTGCAAGGCGTGGACTCCACGACAGTGCTCTGTGATCGCCAGTGCCTTAGAGTCGGTGTGGAGAGAAGACAAGGCATCTAATAAGACATAAGCAGAAAGATAAGCTACTTTATTTTGCCCACTATATTTTCGATAAGAGACAAAGGCTTATATTTAATAGCTAGAAAAGTCGAAAAACGAAAATACAAAGACTAAAGAAGAAAGCAAATACAAAAGATAGTCACTACTTTGGTAAAAATGCGTCTTAGTACCCATATAAACGAAGATATAGGTCCTTTTCTGTTAGGCGGAGGGAAATAATATAGAGAAGAAGGATACATAAGTCAGGGAGGCGTGTTGTACATGAATCCAAGGTTAGAGAAACCTTGGAAGAAAAATTGCTCGGGTTTTTCATTTTGCACAGTTCCAAAGACATACTGCAATGGAAGAGGCTTCGTGCCCCGCCTGCTGTGGCATCAGGCGGAACCGTATTTCTGAGCACACGGATGAGATGTTGTGAAATTCGTGTACTGCTACAGCTCATTTACTCCATTCCTTGGGATTCCCCATAGGTCCTCACCCAAAGCATATAATTCAACGAGCTCACGTTTCTGACATCCGAGCCCACGGAAAATCCGGAGAGGAGAGAAGCGAGCCCATTAACAGTAGTCAACAAAGAGCTAAGAGGAGAAAGAAGTACCAGAATCCCCGTTCTGCCCACTATCGCCTAGCCAAGGGTACAATAAGTCGTATGTCTCGGAGTCACCATTTGTCATGAAGAAAGTGTTCAGTTATATTTCGCAAGGTAGAGAGGATACGATGCATTCTAAGGTTTGTTTGTTTAGCCAGAACTGAATAAAATAAAACTTTAAAATTAGCCCTGAAAAATCAGCCCTCGACTATTTGAAGACCTAACGTCTCTGGGATACCCTCTTCCCTTACAAAGGTACGAGGTAAATGAAGCATTACATTATCATTCTGGGAGATGAGTAAGAACAGACTGAAATGCCCTCCCCGCGGCGGTGCAACATACTACTCAATATGCATGCTATAAAATTATAGGATGGATTACCTCATCAGAAATTCAGGAGGAGATGAGTGGTGAACAAAATCCACGCAAAGCTGTTAGGGTGAGGAGGACCCTGAGTTGAAATAAAGAGTCATTCACTGAGAACGAGGCAGGGAGTCAGGTTTCTGCTCCCTGAACTCTTCACAGAAGGTAGCGCCCCGAACAGTGAAGGTTTCCATGTGTAAAGTCTTTTCTTAATTTGGTCTTATGCACGGTGACACAGACAGGATATAGAATTTGAGAGATGAGAGAAAATGATGGTAGTTGTGTACTCCACGTCATTCTTAGATGATTGGTACCTGAGCTCAGATCATGCGGTGGGTGGAGCCACTGTGGAAGCTACACCATTGGCTCCGATTCGGGACCTGGGTTTGCTCTCGATGCTTCTACAACTCTCTCAGTCTCCAGTCTCCCCTACGTCATGCTGAGAATGGCTGGGTAAGGAGAAGACGGCGCACCCTCGTCTTTTCCTCCCTTCTTCTCAAGTTCAACTGCACGCAACTCTAGTCCCTCAACATGAGTCTTGCCATTGAGAAGAGTCTAGAAAGAGCCTCTCTTTCTGGGCTTTCCATTGTTCCAAACTTCTCCCCAGTTTTAGAGTTGAGGGGACTCTACCGAGCCCTACTCTGGACCCATGGCTCCAAAGAAGGAACAAAACAAAACAAAACAAAACAAAACAAAAACCCCAGGAGCTTCCCTGCTGCATGAAAAAGTGTGCAGCAAAGATTAGTGTGACTGGCACTCAGGGAAGAAAAAGGAAAGATCGGTGCTGCCCCAGCCAGGGGCAAAGCTTCTTAGCATGAATATGAGCTTTGAAAGATGAGTAGGATTTGGTTTGTTCTTAAGCTTAAAGCCCAAACTCCTTATGGCAAGCAAGGATAATTCCTGGCCTCGGCCTACCTCCTTAGCCTCATCTCTCCTCATGTGAACCCTTACTTTCTGTGCTCAGTGCAACCAACGGAAGCTCTCCAGTGGAGTGGGCTCCTTCTCTCCCTGCATCCTTGCAGAGTGCTCTCTTTTTGTCTCAAACAGCCTCCCTCAAGTTCCCTTCCCTCGACCTGTTTCATCTTACTTCTTTGACTCAGATAATTCCTCTGCAATGCCTCTTCTCTGTGCTTACCTCATTAGAGGAGGAGAGACTGAGTGGGAGGAAGTACGTAAGCAAAGGTTGGGAAAGGCTGGGCTGAACTGGGGGGTGGGAGTGGGGAGGAGTGGGGGTGGAGTGAGGGGTGGGGGGAGATCCATTGGACTCAAGCAGATGTCCTTCGGATAAGGAAAGGGATGCCAGATTCTTAGGGTTTTCTTCGGCACAGCGTGTGGCGAAGGGACTGAACCAGCGTTGTTGAGGAGCCATCAAAGCCTCCTAAGCAGGGATTCTGCAACAGATTTTGAGCAGAGATTCAGGGGCACAATCCCCAAGAGCAGACCCCAAATGTAATCAGGCATCATGAAGAAGAACAAAGAGAAATATTCGGGATCCCACCACTAGGCAGCCTTGCGATTTTGTCCAGATTAAATACCTTCTCTTTAAAATAAGAATAATAACACCTCCTTCATAACTCGTTGTGAGGATTAAATGAAATAGTGCAGCCTCAGGAGGTGCTCGACGCCCTGGGAGCATTACTAACCTGAACGCTCTCTGATCCAGACAGGCCCCGGGAGCTGTTTGTGGGAAATTAGATCCAGCAGGGACTACTGGAGATAGGGAAGAATTAGAGGCAACGAGAAGAGAAAAATGACGAGGAACAGAAAGAGAATGCGCAAAGAAAAAACAACACATCACTTTAAAGCCTTCACAACAAAATTTACCCTCTCTTTATTTTCCTGTCCAACGTTACATTTTGCAGTAGAGTAGCAATAACTTCTACTGCTTTATAGTACACTCACAATAAATGGCTTCTGAGCCTGATTTACAACCTCAGGGAAGTGCAGGCATTTAATCATTCCAGCAGCTGCTTAAGGATCCGTATATCACCGTTCAGGAGCGATTATCTAGGAACCATATTTAAAGGGCAGGAGAGAGGGCGGCTTCTTAAAGAGCTGAATTTCGGGGCTCGGGGGGGTTGGGGGGTTGAGGTCTGGGCAGATGTCAAGGGGCTTCCTTCCCCGCCTTGTAAAGGGGTTCAGAAGACACTTCCTGGTTTATGGAGAACTGGGGAAGGCAGCTAGTCACCCAGAAGAGCCTCGCATTGTACAGGAAAAGGCCCCATCTCTTGCAATGTGCTCTTTCAAGAAGTCAGCTATGCTCATGAGAAAATCAACAGCAAATGCAGCATAGAGGCAACACCATGCTTAAAAATTGCCCTTTCTCCGTGCCCTCTGTTACTGACATTGGCCTCTAGGAGAGCAGGCGCAGGTCGCGCCCCCACCGCAACGTGATTTCAAGTCAGTTAATTGAGAACCAGCTCGAAGCGCTGGCTGTTTTTTCCGGGCCACGCGCTGAGGAGGAGGAAGTTATTCTTAGGCCCTTAGATTTCTAGCCCCACTTTTTTTTATCTACAAGGTAATGAGGGTCATGTCTTTTAAACTCCTGGGCTCTTAAGAGTGAGTTTGGGCAGAACGGCCGGCCTGGAAAGATAGGCTGTCAATAAACAACTTACTCTCCTGGTCCTTGCGGTCCCTTCTCACCACGAAGCTGTCCTGTTTTTGTAACGTGTGGCAGGAGCCATGTGACACCCGACATGTCTCCGAGGGCCAGCCACGCAGTTAGGCAGGAGCATATGCTGCTGTGTTATCTCAGAACAGAGACTCCGTTCGAGCCTGTGGGAGACGGCTTCGAACAGGCAAGCTGTGAAGGGCCTAAAGGCAACGGAAAGGGGATGGAGACGGTGGGCCGAAAGCAGCTGAGCCCTGGACTGAGTGGAATTATCGTGAAAGTCCTGGAGAATGTCTGATAACGAGTTTTGCGGAGGACGAAGGGGATTTAAAGGAATATTTGAAGAACCATTTGGCCGTCCTGCATGGTAAGCCATACACTCGTCCGGTGGGGCGAGGCAGCGACAAAAACTCTCCAAACCCCATCCTCTCGTCAGTCGCCAGCTTTTTAGGAGCACGTAACAGAGATATAGTCTATTTTATAACAGCTTTCAACAGAATAAGGAATCGTATCTTGGGCATTTTAGACTCTGGATTAGATAGAGAGATAAAAGTGGAAAAACCACTTGAATTACCGTTAAGAAAGGAAATGGCCCCCTCTGTGCCAGGCTCCTTGCAGAGCTAGCGACTTACGGACTCCTCACAACCCTGCAAAGTACATATGATCATTACCAGACAAAGAGGAAACCATGCTTTAGAAGAGTTACACATGGCGCCAGGGTCGCCAGCAGGCCACAGAGCTGGCGTTCTGTGCGCCAACTGGGAGTCTTCATACGGACGCTTGTTTAAACGCGAGGAATAGGGAGGGCCTCCAATCACTATCTTAAGTCAGGTTCATGTTGACCCCCTTTTGGTAACATACTCCAAGCAATAACCAGATTCCTTTGTGGAGCTGGGATTAAAAAAAAAAAAAAATCAAAGTTGTCATCACCGTCACCATTGTCACATAATTAGGGAGAGAGTGGATAAGACTTTCAACATTTAATTGGCCAAGATTTTGTGAGATTGGAGTATGTGGCAACAGGATTTGCCTACTGGGCTATGACATCCTTTTCAAGTCTTCTGAGACCTTGAAGTGACTGGCGTTAGCTGGCTTGCTTACAGAGACCTCACCGTGAGCCCTCCCGAATGTCTGACTTACTGGTCCCCAAATATGGCAAATGAATCAGGGCTAAGATCCTGTTGGTGTCAGCCACTTAGCTGTGTGACCTTGAAGAGATTACCTAATCTCGCTGATCCTTAATTCCATCATCTGCAAAATATGGATATTAACAGTGCCTACACAACAGTATTACTGCCTGCCGCACGGTAAGCACTTGGTGAGCAAGTTGGATTTTGTGGCTCTAATAACTCTCCTCAGTTCATTTTTGCTCCTTTCCAAGCTCGTAACAACTGAAAACCTGATCACTACGAGAGCAATTCCAGGAACGTATCTGTAGGAAGAACAGACGGTGAAAGATTTTGCTTGAACCGCTCTCAAGAGGCTGTGGGATCTGGGGAGGCGGGTGACTTCCTGGCCCTGGTGAGAAACACAAAACCCACTTGGCCTGCCCCATCTCCTCTCACCTCACCGATACTCGGCATGGATACATGAACAATTTGTCCCCTTTTGTGCCCCAAGTTCTTACACCGAGCACAGTCACACTGAATGAGGCGGAGACCCCCTGCTACTTACAACAAGCTCTTTTAGGCTCTTGCAGAAGCTAAAGGTAAACCTCAATCAACAGACTTATTTATAGTTGGAAGAGTTATATCCCACCTACGGCCTCAGGGTTTTAATCAGAAGAAAGAACCTACTGAATGTTCATCTCCCACGGCCAAATCACACCACAGAGCTGTAGGACATTTGCCATGTCAGCCTTTGGGGGTTGCCACAGGTCAGCATTAAGCGGCGATGTCTGAAGCAGCTGCTATCTCCAGCGGATCCATCAAATAAATTACTGCCTGGCACGAGAGGACGAGGAGCAGATGAACACCTTCCCAGAACAAAACAGTGCGTGGAAAAGCACCCGTCCCTAAGAACAGACAAACGCCAGGTTGCTTTCTATGTGATGAAGTAAATATGACGGCGTCCTTGCTTTCCGACTCGGGAAGGCGAGAAGGTCAAGCACCCTAGTAACATTCATCTTCCTGTCACTGAATGCCTGGAGGGACTCCGGGGAAACCAGTGTGAGAAGCCATTCTGGGAGCGTGAGCCCAGAACAGGAATGTTTCCTGTGGGCCCTCAGGCACCCGCGCAAACCTGGAGCACTTCCGTCGTTCGGGATGTTGACTGAGAACATGAAGGAATGAACGAGGCTTGGATTCATCCCATAGAAGCATGACAGCCCTTGTCTGTTGGTCAGCACCTCAACTGCTTTTGTCTTTGCTCAGTCTGAAGCGCTGAGTCCTTTTCCACTTCCTTTCTCGCTATTCGTATCAGGGAGCGGGCAGCCCCTTGACGTTGAACCCCCAGAATCACCTCAACTTCTGGTGTGCCCAGCCTCTAGTGCACATTCCCACCTTTGGAGCCCCATTAGAATGACTCTATTGTTTACCCTGAGCCTCCCAGTGCCTCTTGGCTAGAAGAGGGAGCTGAGGAGAAGGTGTGAAAGACCTTGAATTTGGACTCTGGAGCCACACTGTAGTAATATACAAGCAACACTTAAAAACATACGAGCGATTCAGATTTTGATTGTAAGAGGCTCTGGAAACTCTTGAGGTCAGAGTAGGAATGAGGCCATGAGGCTTAGCGGGAAAGGATAGCCTGCATGTTCAGACAAAACAGGGAAGAATTCTGTCACTGTTATATATTATCTACACACCCTATAGATCCTTGTGGGTCTATGGAAAGGATTAGAAATACACACATACATAAAACTACTTGGCATAAAGGTGCTTAACGAAAGGCAGTTATTGGCATTGGTGTTAGGACATTTCTAGACACTCCCCCCTCAGGGGTTCTCAAAGTGGACCCCGGCTCCCCTAAGGGCTTTGGAAATGTGAAAGTGGCCTTTTCAGTGGTCACAGGGCCTGGGAGAGGGGATACTAAACACTCCACAATGCCTGACAGTCCTCTGCATTAAGAACCGCACAACCCTGAATGTCCAGACCGCTGCTGCTGTCCACTGTGACTCACTGCATTCATCTACACACGCCCACCGCCAGGAAATCCACTTACAGCCTTTCAGAAGCTCCGCGCAGGTTTTGAAATATCTAATCACTCAGGGGCTGAGCAATTGGCTCCAGATGTCTCTGGAGCTTGGAATTAGAGGCTTCGAGTCTAAGTTTTTCCATTGATGAGTCATTTAGTTCCTTGATTAGAAAGTATCTTCTCCTCAAACCTCTTCTTTGTCATCTGTCCCTTAGTGATACTGAAACTCCCCAAACGGTTAATGAGCATTAGATCAGAAAACACACACGGAAACGCTTGGGAACCATAAGGTTCTGTGCAGCTGTATCGTAGAGAGATATTCAGTATCATGTACTGTAATATAATGGAAGAGAAGCCAACTATGGCCTTTCTTTTGTGAAATCTGATTGGCTTGAGCAGTGCTTTGCCAAGGCATACTGGAGTCTGAGGCACAAGGAAAAATTAATGATCTTATCCTGGCTTCTCTTAAATTTTGACATTTTGTTCATCATGGAGTTTTTGGCATTAATTTGGATTTAAAAATATTTTATGACAGGGGTGCCTGGGTGCCTCAGTGGGTCAAGCATCCAATTTTTGATTTCGGCTCAGGTCATGATCTCGCGGCAGTGAGATCAAGCCCTACATTGGGCTCTGGGCTGGGATGGAGCCTCCTTAACATGCTTTCTCTCTCTTCCTCTGCCCCTCCCCAGCTCATGCTCTCTTTTTCTCAAAAAGTAAAAATAAAAACGATAAAAATATTTTATGACAAAATTATTTATTTTTGATTACTGAGTGCTTTAGTGCCCTCTTAAATTTTACACCCCAGGCAAATGGCCCTGTCCCTCAGGCTTGTGCTGGTCCTGGGTCTGAGGTCTCAGCTCAGACTTCCTCATCTTCCATCCAGTTGGTTGTGCTTGGATCCACACCTTTGGCCGTTGTTATGGATGGTGGGGAAAGACAGTCTTCAAGAATCATTGCCTTCTTATAATAACTCTATCAACTTGAAGGTAGTAATCATGTTGCTCATTGGCCCCCTTTTTGCTCTACTCAGTCACCCTAACTCAGCTCTTCCTTCAGGTGCCCCAGCTTCCTGTTTGCCGATTTTCAACCTCTTTGCCGATTCCTGAGTTTTCTTAATTTTGAGAAACAAACAAAACACTGGCCAAAGGATGTCCAGTGTCATTTATATATTAAGATTGGCAATGCGTTTCCAATTGTTTTTCCCGCATTTAAATAGTCAGGGACCAGCTGGTGTACACGTGGATATTATTGTAGTCTATTGTGGGGCCTTTGTTCTCTGGACCTTCCTTCCTAAATGGCTTTCTTCTAGCCTGAGAATGCAATAAACCCGACCGGGAGGAGCACTATGACCAGGTTGTTTCTCAGAGCCTCCCAGCCAAGACCGAGCTTCCCGAGAGCACCCTGGAGCACGGCGGCTTGGGGTCTCAATTGCATCTTTTATACCTTTTCTGGTGGAGGAAAGTTGGTAATGGTTCAAATCCTGCTATTCGGATTCGGAAAGTACATCTTGTGACCCAGCAGCCTAGGTATTTGCCTAACCGGAAGTTTTGTTTTGTTTTTTTGCTTTTTTCCTAAAGAAACAAATACTATGCGTAGAACACCAACTAGTGTTAACCTACGATCACCATCACCCCCACGTTACCGGTGAGAAACAGGCTAATAAGAATTTAAGCAACTTGCTCAGAATCACACGGCTGATTAGGAGGCAGTTGGGATATGACGCCAGCTGTCTGGCTTCAGAGTTTCTGAGTGCATTTAATCACTCTTCTATTCCGCCTCTTGGACACCATCAAGCAGGGCAATTGGGGTTAATCCTCGCAACAGCTCCACATGCCAGATATTATACCCATCTCCACTTGATGAAATGGAGATTCCAGAAAATAAAATAATTTGACCAAGCTTAACTCCTTTTCAGCTGAGTAAAACCCAAGAAAACCAGACGTGCTCCCTTCCGCTCACATTTCCGTGGGAAGGGCGTTCACCCGCACGTCAGGCTGCAGGAACAAGCATGCAGCCCAGAAAGAAACAAGAAGCGAAGTTCTTTTTTTATCAGATCGTAAGGGTCAAACTGAGTTTAGGTGAGACAGATCAAAGGGCTCCTTGAGCAGTGGTGTCTCCCAATGTCTCCATTACGCACCAAGCAGGTGAGCGGAGACGTCAGCTCTGATGACCCGGAAAGGGCCGGCTTCACTTTTTGAATAAATACGTGAGTGCCCATTTCATCGAACTCGTCTCAGTTCAGCCTGGTAGCCTCATAAAATACAGAAAACACAATGCTCTCCACTGCGGCCCGATTTCTGGAAGAGGCAGGTTTGTGCTCCGGGAGCCCCGCCCTCCTGCGCATCATTGGTACTCCTCCCCCACGCAGACCGCCCCCCTGCCACCGCCACGCGTGCCTCTCAGGGACAGTGCTTCCCATAGCTCACCGTTCTGCGCTTTTGTGCATGGAGATTTACATAGTTTTAATAAATATTAATAACCATCTTAATCTCAGTAAACCTTTCACAGGAGACCTTGGAATCACTTCCTAGTCATCTTAGGTGCCCAATGGGAGTGAAGTAATCATTCTGCAAAGCTGTGCCAACTCTTCGAGGCCTTCCGGGCCTCATTTCATCTGGGTCCGTGTGACACGGAACATGTTCCGAGAGAAAACAAAAAGTTCTCAGGATGGCCATACGGGCAGACCGCACCCACAGGCCCTTTTTCATTTTCAAGTGTTGTACTCCTGTCGCTGTGTTTCTGTATCTACTATTTGTGCTCAATTACTTTTGTAGCGGGATGTTTTATAATATTAATAATAATGCTAGAAGCTCGTATTTGTTGACTGCTTACCGTGTGCTGAAGAACCAGCTGCGTTCCTTACGTGCATTTTTCATTCGATCTTCCCGGCTGCGTTATTAGATAGACGTCCCCACCTTACAGATGAGGAAACAGACTCAGACAGAGAGCTTCCTTGTCCCAGGTCATATGACCAGAAAAGCACAGGTCAGGTGCTGGGTTCAAACTGAGGTCTGTTCGCTTCTAATGGGCTCTGGTTGTCAGTGGGATAGCCTGACCTTTTTACCTTCCTGCTGAAACCAACATATTTGGAACAAAGGCTATTGTATAATTTGAAGAAAAAAAAAAAAAAGATTGCCTCAAGTAGATTCAGCCTTTGTAGGGTAGGGGCGAGGGTGGGCAAGAAAAAAAGAGAGAGGTTACTTCAAAAAGCCTAGTGAATTAGGAAGCTGTAAAGTGAATTTTAAAATCCCTTCCCATCCATCCATAGGATCGGGCTGAATGAGTCCCACGGTCACGAGCCGTTAGAGCTGAAGGCGGCTCAGGGATTACCTAACTTGAGCTTCTTATTTTACACTTGAGGAAACTGAGGAACAGAGAAGCGAAGCAACTTGTTCAAGGTTATTGTAATCATAAACATTTGAATCATTGTCTTGGAAACGCGTTTCTTTTTACTATTACTATTCTTATTTCTTAACACATTTTGAGACATATACGGACCAAATGCTAATACAAAATAAGATATTTTGTTCTGAGGTGTTTTTTAATGTATAAATCACTACTTAACCTCCTAGCAGATGGAAGTTCTAGAACACTTACAACAACTAAGCACAAAGGAAGTCAGCATGATTATTGGCCAGAATCATCAAAATCGGCCTGTTCTAAAATTCAAAATGTGAACGTGTCATTCTCAAAAAGGAGGGCTGTTTTCTCCGGTATAAGACCGATGCCCTGTGCTGGTGGTGTGTGCGTCTCAGGAGGACTTCTCTGGTAGATGGGAGTGAGCTGTGTGTATGTTTGCACATCGCAGGACACCGGATTGCACAGTGGACTCTCCTCTGCCTGGGGTCTTGCGTTAACAGAGCAGAACCGTGGAAAGGCACTCTGGCCCAGATGCAGAGCTGACCAAACTCGAGACTCATAGAGTTAAGACCCTGAAATACCCTTTCAGGCTTAAGTCGTGCTACCCCAACTTATCAAGCAGAAAATAGCCAGTGATTCCTTAGGTTACACTACTATCATTTTTAAGAGAAAGAGGAATGATATGAAGTACTAAAGGGCCACCCTTTTAACTACATTGGGGAGGAATTCTTTGGTATATTTTTAAAGTCAAACCTGCGTCTCCCCAGTTAACCATAAAAATTTCGACGATGCTACCTCTGTGAAAACTAAAGCCACAGGTGAACTTTTGGAGACTGATGCGTGCCTTCTTTCTCATTCAACATTTACTGGGTAGTGTGCCCTGTGCCAAAAAGATACGAGAAACATGCAAAAGGCAGTCTCCTGCCTTCACGGAACTTGCAGACTTGGGTGGAGGAGTAAGAAAAGATATACAAGTAAACACACAATTACAGTAACGCCGGGTTAAGACAACTTGTTCTCCAGTCAGACCGGTGGGGGTCCACTCCCACTCCATACTTCACTAATTCTGTGACATTGAGTGAGTTACTTAATTTCTCAAAGTCTTGTGTCACCAAATGTGAACTAGAGATAATAATAATAATATCTCTTGTGGGAAGTTCTCATTGGGTTAAATGAGAAAATATATATAAACCAGTAGAGTATGTGGTGAGTATTCCAAAATAACAGCTGTACTAACAATGGTTCTTACACTCCTATTGCAAATGCGTTAATGGAAATATGAACAAAAGAAGGGCACTTAACTAAACGGGGTTGGGACTGGAGGGAGATGAAGAGTATAGAGTGAAGAAGCATGAAGATGAATACAAATGGTACGGCAGACTGTGTCCTGCATGGTTGGAATTGGTGTAAGAAATGGTGATTCTCTCCTTTAGGTGCTTGATGAGGTAAGTCCAAAGGCATGGAGACATGGAAAAACCTTAACTACTCAAGGCAAGGCTTGTACTTCCTTCCAGCTGGACTAGAGAACGTGAAGGCCAGAGGGAGAAGTGCAACAGAGATAGGAGATGTACAAGGTGGGTTGCAAAGGACCTGACTTTAGTTTGAAGGCTTTGCAGGTCACTGAAGAATTTTCATCAGCAGAGTAACATCACAGAATTTTGGAAGGGTCACTCCAGCAACAGTGTAGACTAGAATGGCTCAGAAGAGATTAGATCGGAGGCAGGGATGCCAGTTAAGGGTCTGTTGTGGAAATTCAAGGGATGAATGAAGAGAACCTAAACCAAGGCAATGACAAAGGGAGCAAAGAGAAGTGGCGAGATTTGAGACTTTTGAGAAGAAAGGGGCGGGACTTGGCAGTTAACCAGATGTGAGAGCAAAGGCAAGAAGTAGTCCCAGGTGACTCCTGGATTTCTGGGTGGAGAGTCTGGCTGGCTGGAAAAGCAAGTACAGTGGGGAAGGTGGGCCATTCGATTTGGGACATGCTGTGTTTGCGGCTCTTTATAGGATTTTCAGGGAGAGACGCGTTTGGGTAGAGAGGTCTGGCACTCAGAAGAAATATAGGATATTAAAGTCATGGAGGGGATCCAAGAAATTATTTATGTGTTGAAAACACTTGATTTAAAGCCATCTACTGAATCCATTTTTTGTTGTTTTTGCTGTTAAAGATGAGAACACTAAAGACAAAATATATGGTTCTTCTAGAAGACCAGCTTTCAATTTGATTAAAATAAATGACCCACTCTGTGGAACATAATAATGATTTCGAAGGCGCCTTGCCATTCTAACACTGTGATCCTATTGTTGCAAAACACTTCTGTGACTCTGGAATTGTCTTTTGAGGACAGTAATCCTGTGACCTTAAAACTTCCTTTGGGGGAGTGTGTGTGTGGGGAGGGGAGGACTATATATTTTTTAAAGGAAAGCTCACTAGTCACACATATTTTATCGCTTTTTTAAAAACGAAAGCCATACAGTCCTAAACATGCAGTATGTACACTTACGAAAAGGAAAAACCAAGGAAAGACACTATCTACATTTACCTACTCTGATCCCAATTGGCCGCAAACAGCAGAAGAATCTTCCTGCCGTAGTGGTCTCGGTTCTCCAGCACTCCGGGGAACCCATCGATGAGAGCCCTCTTAATGCCGGGATCATCAGCCTTGAAGTTTTTGAACATGTCTAGGTGCAGCTGGCGGTACTGAAAGTACTGGGCCAGGAGTCTAAAGGCATCTGCTTGGTGAAACTTCCTGGCTCGGAGAAATCTCAGGATGAAGGCATCATCTGTACGCAAAAACCCGATGTCAGGCCTGGTGATGATCATGTCCCTGACTTGCTGAATATCCTGATGCAAAACGTCTGCGTTTTCGTTCAGTTCCAGGCGAGCTTTCTCTATAGTCTCTGGACCGAGCCCAGCCTGTAAATGGGTCATCTTGGCCAAATCTCCTTTCCAAGTGTTTAATTTCTGATGTTTTGCAAGAAGGGAGAGTGGTCCCATTCACCTGATGGTCTGCCGCAATCGGGGCCCATTCAACAGTTCTTCTGCTACCAAGCTGCCACTGGAACAGACAAGTCGAAGGTCTTCTTTCTGTTCTTAGAAAGCAGTAGGACATTCAGGTCCTACGTGGTGGTGGCCATCCAAAAAAGAAGCCAAACCGAGACCATTTCTTGCTGCAAAACAAATGCACACAAGAGAGACGAAACAGTGATGATACAAAGAAAGTCTGGGCAAGTTAATTGGAACTTTGATAAAAAAGCAATATTGCACTGCGGGTTTGATTAGATTAGGTATCCAAAGAATAAAGGCTAAATTACCTTTAAAATGGTGTAATTGGGATAATTTTATTGTTGACATCTGAATGCATACTATGCAAATATCTGGAACGTTTTAGTCACACCGCCTAGTTAATATAATAGTGTATGGTCAGATTAGTAATAGATTGCTCTTTTATTAATTACTTTAGGAAACACTAGGAAGAAAGATCCTTCTCTGTTACAGCATGCTTTATGGCATTATTCACAGGCCTAGATATGGCAGAGAAATTAGGGCTGCTGTACAATTTATTGCTCCCCGCTAGCCCCTTTTCTCAAATAGAAGTAGCTTTCACAGCAATACCCTCTCCCCCACCTTTTTAAAAGGCAGTCATTTGCATCTTAACAATAAAAAGGGACTGTTAAAGGCCACTCTAGCCTAACCGCACAGGTACCTAATTTCTCAAAACTGAACTAACGACAGCCAGGGGGAGGGGGAGGGTGGCAGCCTTGTGGTTGGAAACCTGACCTTCAATAATCAAATTCAACAGCAACGAGAAAGGATGCTCACGTGTCGACATTACAAGCGGCTTTGTTATTTGCCTTTGTTACTCTTCTGTAGGAAAGGCAAAGGGACTTGAAACCCCTCATGGCTTTCCTGCTGACCCAGTATCCACACAGGCTTAAAAATCCTCCCATTTCTATAACTTTCCTGTCGTTCTGAGATACTGTTTTACTTATGATGATTGTTTTAATCTCTTCGTGTGTATCTGTTATGATTTCTACACCTAAATGGTATATAGAAGAACGCCCATATTATTTACATCTTTCTCATTTTAAATATGAATGTTTAAATGCCTTTAGATATTTGTTCGGTATAACCTGGAAGTTCTAAACATCAGAAGAAGTACTAGGTATAAATGAACTCGAAGGCATATTTTTTTCCTAGCTTTCCTAGTTCAACAGTATCTGCAATCAGAGGAAGAATATTCATTCCCAACCTAGTTGTTATCGGTAATGCTTTATCGTACAAAAATAATGTAAAAGACAAAATTATTCTTTTGCTTAATTTAGGATGACCAGTTAGTTCTTGAGGGAGACAGTCAACTCACACATTTCTGCTTTATATTGTGGTATAGGGGAGATGAAAAACAATTAAAGTAACTTGTATTCATTTTTAAGATAATGGAATGATAGAAATTTTATGTATAAAATGTTGGCTTTGTAAAATAGTTCGTAAGAAAACGGCATTTAGCACTGCAATATGCAAAAACAAGAAATAGAATAAAGTTCTTGATTTTCACTAATTTTAAGGACTTAGAATGGTAAGTGGAAAATAATGCTATGGACTATTCCCAGGATTGGAAGGAACTGCCAAATGCATCTAGGTCGATGCCCATCCGATGGTAAAATTCCGTGTCTAGTAGCCTTACGACATCCCTTCAGAAAATTCCTTGTCTGATGTCTCCTCTTTCTGTTTCATCCCTACACCCATGGCAATATGTCTTTACTCTTCCCACCAACCAACTGGCCAGGATGGTCATATAATTTATTATCCAAATTTAGACACGAGGGGGTGCCAATAATAATAATAATGCTGGCACAATAGCCGTAAACTGGGACAATTCTAAGCAAACCCAGAAAGATGGTCACCCTACTAGTGATGATCTTTTGGTTCCTCTATCCGATAGACAAATTTCAGTACTCTTTACGGGTGACCTCTATCAGTATTTCATATGGATGACTTCATCCTTCTTAAAACTCTCTCCCCCATTCTCCCACTCTTTTTCTCTGACTCCAGAAGCCCTGATTTTTCTTTGAGCCTTGTTGATTCCTGCTCCCTCTTCTCATTCTGCGAACCCTTTAGTGTGGTGGTTCCAGGATCTTGTCCTGTGTTTTGACCACCCACATGTAATATAACTTCAGTCCACAGCTCTCTCTTGGTCTCTGGGCTACATATGCAACTGCCTTTTCAAAGCAACCCCATGGGGATGTCCTCTAGACACCACAAACTCCATATGCTTAACCCTGAACTAACCACAGCTCCTCATCTTGAATTTGCTCCTCCACCTCTACCTGTTAGTGACCAAAGTCACCTTCTGTGCAGTTTCCATTCTAGAAACCTGGGAGTCCACTATTATTCCACTCTCTTCCTTATTGCCCACTTCCAGACAATTACTTTCATAATATTTCTTAAATCTGCCCATTTTTTTCCCATCCAATTTCACTGTCTGTTTAGCCCTGCAACATTCTCCCTGTGGTACTTTTGCTGCCAACCTTGCCCTTCTCTGGTCCATTCTCTGTATTGTAACTGAAATCTGCTCATGTCATTCTTTGATTGACATTGGTCAGTAGCTGCCAATTGTCCTAGGATAAAGTAAAAAACTATGTAATAAGGTTTTTAAGACCCTTCACCGTGTGGTCCCTATCTCCCTCCAGATTTACCATCTGGAGCCACACAGAGCCGCCTGACATTTCTCCTCCCCTCTGAAAACCCTGACAAAGAATAGCCGCTGATGAACTCCTCTGTACCCTTCAGGAGCCATCTTGGACACCATTTTCTCTAGGAAACCTCCTCAACCTTCACAGGTCACTGGTAGCCTCACAGCCCTGACCACATCATTTCACTGCCATTTCCCTCTCTCCCTTTTTACTCTGAACACCTTGTGGAGAAGAGCTGGTTCCCACTCCTCTGTGTATCCCCAATACAGGGCCTGGCCCAAAGAATGTCAGCTCCCTGGGTGAAGCAACTTTGTTGTGCTCACCATCGATCCTTACCACCTAAAACAGTGTCTACCAGGGCATAGGTGCCCAATAAATGTAGAGTAAATGAATAAAGAAGGTAATCAAAACATTGTTTCGATGAATGAGTTGCTTCCCATTCTGCTGGGTGTGTCTGGAACCATTTTCCTTAAACGAGTGTTTTCCTTAAAGTTAGTATTGCAGCTAACTTAATTTCCTAGGAGAATTTACCCTAGGCATATTGTACTCCAGTCACTGCCTCCTTGAAGCATGCTGGGTGATGGTCCCAGTTCCAAGCCATGGCACAGGACGCTTAGAGCAGAAGTCATAGCAATAGCTTGTCCCCTTCAGAAAATTTAAAGGTTCTGGGAGCAAGTTACATGCCTTACAGTTCAGGGAACTCCACAAGGTTTCTGAGATAAATGACTACAGGTTCAAGGGGAGAGCTGAAGTTGCATTTTTCATGGCCCGCTTCCACACATAGCTATGCCTCCAATCTATAATATCTGAAATAAATTTGCTTCAATCTACATCTTTATTCTCTCCTCAGCATACAGTAGAAGCTTCTGGGGAGAAAAGCTAGGGTCACTAGGTTTCATACTTAGGACAAAACAGATATTTTCCATTAAAGACAAACATCATTTCAGATCTCTGAATAGACTGTTACCTAAAGAACAACTTCAACTGGTAATATTTAAGGCTAAACATGCTATGCCATTCAAGAACGTTCTCTGGGATGCAGTGTTGTCACTTGACTGTCATCTTCTATTCATGTGAAGGACTTGGTTCTCATTCACCTTTTCCGAAATGGCCAAACAAGTATAAAAGGATACAATGGACTTGGTATCACATGAAGTAGGAGTGGTTTTCTGTCTTAGGGGTATGAATAATAATAGTAGCTTTAATTCCTTATTAATGTTCTGGGCACTTAATACTCTCTGTTTATATATTACATTATTTAATCTTTAGAACAACTATGTAAGTCCCCATTATTATTATTATATTATTGTCCCCATTTTTCAGATGATAAAACTGAGGCATAGAGAGATAAAATGAGTTTCCCAAGGTTATACAGCAACTAACTAGCAGATATTGGATTCAAGACCAAGTAATCTTTCTCCAGTCCCATGTTCTTTTCTACTGTGCTGTTCTGTCTCTTATGTGTAACAAACGGGTTCTAATATTTACTATTTAAGAGCTATGTGACCTTCAGCAGGTCACCTTCCCTCTCAGAACCTTCTGGATTTACCACTCTATAAACCTAAATGTGCCTAAGGAGTGAACATTCTTAGGTAGCCTAATACCATACCTTACAGATGTCTAATCTTGTCCTTGTTTCTTCATCAGAAAATGACTAAAGCTGTTTACAAATCTAGCTGTCGATGCCGTTTCCACCTATCACAAACTTTTGCTCTTCCTTTATGTATTTTTCCTTTGGCCAAAATGCCAGATCAAAGATCTTGCCATTCTATTTGAGGATTGATACTTTGCTGTGCCTAGCCAAGTGCGAAACATGATCTGGGTACTGAAATGCACTTGATAATCAAAAAGGGTACTTTAGGCAGATTCATGCCGGCCTCAGAAACCATCTTTCTCACTGCTGTTTGGGTCATAAAGGATTCTTTATTTAGACATTGTTACAAATACATGGAGAGTAACTCATCACATGCCCTGGGGAACCCAAGGTAGAAGCTAACTTCCACTTCTAATGCTTGCTTTTCCTAATATACTACCATTTAAGTAGTAGTATTTTTGTATGAGAGAAGAGTCTTCATATCATGATAGCTGAAATCATGGCATCCATAGATTTAAGATTCCCACTTCATCTCAAGTTTCCATTAGAAAAGATCTATTTGTATATTCCCTTAAAAAAAATTCAGTCTTACGAAAGTGCATTTGCACGCACACACACACACACACACACACACCTATAAACATATATCTTAGTATTTATGAATTAAAGAATCTAGGTGGAAAAGTAATTTCAGAAAGCAAAATAATTCAAATAAAATTGATTTTGGTTATTTTATAATTTATTACTTGCATTTATTTCATTATCTTCAGAAACACACATTAAATATAGACTAATAACCAGATCTTGTCTACAGAATAGGTACAGAATCTCAAAGCATTTTCCATCAATTATCTTTCTTCATGGTTATCGTGATACTGCACGAAGTAAGAGAAAGAGAATTCCTTAGGAAACGCTGAGGATCACGTGAAACGATGGAAGGTAAAAGTGCTTTGGAAATAAAAAGCTCCCTTTGACACTTACTGTAATCTTGTTGCTGTCATAATTTCGTTGTTTCCAGGTAAATATAGAGTCTTAGAACAACTAAGCCCTGGTCTTAAAGTCAGATAATAAACTAATGTTAGAAATTGGGCGGGGGGGGAAACAAATACTTGCTGAGTACTTAATATGTGCCTACAGCTTTGATGTTCTATGATCTAATCCCACACCAACCTTCAAAGCCGGGTTATTAATTATTAGATGAGAGGATAAATCTGAGGTTTAGCTACATTAATTACAACTAGAAGAATGAAGATTCACTCCCCAGTCCACCTGACCTGAAGTCCATGTTCTGTCAACGATCTTGCCCTGCAGCTCAGTGTAAGTGATTTCTCTACACCACACTGAAACTTGTGCCCTCACAATGACTCACTCACACAACAGGCACACACCCACACCCCATCAGGCCTAAAGAAGATCATTTAAAGGATGTTGTAAAGCTGGCCAGATTTGGGGAGGAAAGAGTATATTGTTGTCATGACAGAAAGATAAAATCTATAAAGCCCAGATATTCTTTGAAACATAAGAACATCAATAAATAACGAAAATACTTCAAATATTTATTGCTTTGGGTGTCCTTGGTAACACAAAGGATAATTTTAAATACACATAAATTTAAATTAATATAAATATAAGTGAAAAACTATACCCATATTTGTTTTTGTGGACTTCTTTTGTAAGAAAAAACTGAGAAATGAATCTCAGAGATAAAACTTTCCACATGAAAGTCTGATCAATTACCTCATCCATCAGTAGGTGTGAAAATTATGTTTCCAAATTTTAAATGAATATTGAATTAGGTTAACCCCTATGGCTCTTCACCTTCCTACAATCTCACTTCAAAATTTTTAACTGAGTGTGTTTTTCCCCTAGGAATGCTGAAAGGAACTTTTACACTGAATGAAATAAAAACAGATGCTGCTGATACATCTAGACGAAAATTGAAAATCACAGTGAGCAAAACTCTTTTTTTTTTTTTTAAGTACAACTGTATTTGAAATCTTTCCCAAAAGATGATAGGTTCCCTTACTGTCAGTGGTACCTACATTTAATCTCAGAGGCTGGTTAATTACAATATGCTTTGGTGTTCACCAGAAAAGAGTCTTTTTTCCAAATGATGAATTTGAAACTGACCATTAGGGCTTGTAAGACTTCTCTGCATAAGTACTGGCAGAGGAACATAAATCCTGTGAGTAACAGATTGGTTCCCAGGCCATCAACGTTCTCTCAAACATTACCCACCTTGCAGTATGAACTACCTATACCAGGGGCAGGAAGAGAAGTCTAGAAGGATAAAAGGGAGACCTTTAATCATCTGAAAGTGCAGTGTGACCAGAATTTAGCCCCTGGCTCACGATCAAATTTCCATCACCTTTAGCTCAGCCCTAGACCAGGGCTTACCCTTGCCACATAAATATTCATTGCTGGCACCCTTTAAAATAGCAACTAAGCACACAGTCATCTTCTCCCATTTGCTCTTGCTCTTGAGAAAGATTAAGAGTACATTGGAATGAGTTCCATCAGAGTAGAGACACTGAGACCTTGTACCCAAAATAAATGTCAGATCAGAATTAGAGGAGTCTGGGACTCTGAAGATGGACCTTTGACCGAGGATTGCGACCTGTGTTCTAGAACGAGCTATACAACTTTTATTCTTTTAGTTTGGAAAAATAATTCGAGGAGTTGAAGGAAAAGACAACTTGTCAGGAAGTCATGGTATTTTTCTGCCTCTTCACTGTAGAAGGGTATTTAGTTGAAGTAGTGTTTACTTTATACCTCACTGTATTTTAAATAAAGACAATCTACAGGGAAAAATTTATTAACACACAGAAAATTAGACTAGAATTTTTTCTATGCTCTTAAACTATCCCCATAAGAAGTCACTGGCAGTCAATGCCCCAATTTAAAATTTAATTTTAGTTGTGCTTCTTAGGAGAATCAGCAGGAGGGAAAGGCAAAAACAAACAAACTTGTGACTCTTCTCTCATCAAGGGAAGAGGGTATTTCTCTAAGAATAGACTCTTTAGAGGAAGAGGATCTGGAAAAATCTAAGAAAGGCAGGGCTCACCCAAAGATGGCCGCTAAACCCACATGCTCTCTTTTCCTCTCAGTGTTTTCCCAGCGTATCTGTGTCGCTGAGACCCTTCTTCTAGATGTGATTAGGCAGATGATGTCAGTCACAGGAACCGAAGTTAGGAAACTTCCAGGTCAGAGTGGAACACAACACAGTGCATATGGGTGAAGTGGGAAGAAAGGGGTTATTTGTAGAACTTTCTCCTCAACTACAGTTACGATTTCCAAGCTATTATTGCCTTAGAGCCTAGAATGGTTCTTGTTTTTAGTATGAGTGCCGTTATTTGCTAATCAGATATTAAGGTGGGAATGTTTCAAAAGAAGGAAATTGTTTGTTGTCTTTACCTCTCAAAGTGTGGTCCATCAGCAGGACCCAGGAGCGTTTTGGGAATACAGGATGTCAGTACCCGCCTAGCCCTGCTGAATGGGTACCAGAATTCCCAGGCAATTTGTATGTACATTGTTTGGGAAGCACTGATCCAGAGGATTTGCAGTGAATCAAAAGGATTGAGAAGGTAGGTTAGTTACCTATAAGGTCAAGCTCACACTGTCTGTGAAAAACAGTGCTCCTCTGTCCAACGGGAGATTAAAAGCATATCCAGTGTCTCCTTTTGGAATACCAGTGCTCATACAAGTTTATCAGATCTCCCATTAATTGCACAGGTGTTTGCGTGCTCTATATGTAAAAGAGAAAATAATGAAGAAAGAAAGGAGTGGGGTAAGCAAGAGATGCTAAGAGAAAGGAAGGGAGAAAAAGAAGGGAGAGAGGGAAAAGGCAGAGAATCTCAGGCCTTGTTTCTTTTGTTTTATTTTGATCACGCATCAGACTAGAGTTCTCTTACTTATAAAACCTATAATGTGAGCCCCTCTGCCATTCCCAGGCCCACGACTTCCTTCCTCCCAAACTACAAAATAATGAGCACTGAATACACTACGGACTTGATACATATAAAGGTATGGAGCTCTATGCAAGACATTTGACCAGTAACAGAAGCTGAATTGACATGATGAGACTTTAAGGAGAAGAGGTGAAGAAAGGTGGATTGCATAATATCAGTAAATCGGAGATGTGGTTAAAAGGGTCCAGAAGACAAGAGCAATCATCTTAAAACACATATGGGGAAAATTCTTGCTGGCTCAGAAGTCAGGAAGAAGAAAGGCTCATAGAAAATTAGCCGCCTACACAGAAAACTTTCTCTGATACTCCCTGTCCTACAGAAACATGTCCTTGAGAAGGGAAAGCATTGGGTCCCCTGGTCAGAAAAGAGATGAGAAAGGGCTGTGAGGCGCAGCAGAAGCAGCGAACAATAGTGAGCTCTTTAAAACTGAATAAATGAAAGTTTTTTTGAGGGAAGGTGAGTGTCCAGTTGATTTCCACATCCATGAAGAATCAAACCAAAGAGGACAAACTTCACTTTAGCTAAGAGAAACTTGGATAGAAAAGGAAGCATGGTTCTCTCTAGAGAGGTGTAACACTTGAGATTGATGTTAGGGGGCTACAGACTTGCAGTAATTCATACTGTGGATCTTCTCCTGAAACAAATTAATTCCACTGAAATCTGGATAAAATGAACAGTAATCAAAATTATCAAACGTTGGGCGAAGGGTGTAATGTAGGAAAAGACCTCTCTCGGCCATATTGAGGGGTATTTCTGGGCTGATTACGTGTGACCAAACTTCATATTTTTTATATTCATTTTGCTCTGTTACCTCCTGTCTCAGTCACTACGTAACAGGAAAGGAGAGAAGATCCAAGTAAGTCTGAATCCCTTTACAGAGGATGACTCCGCTTTGAGGAAGTGTGTGTGAAGTCATGAATAGACTTCTCAGGGTTAATAAGGTGGGCTATTGTAAAGCTTGCAAAAGTGAGAAAACACCACTAGCTCTGAAGAGTTCCTGAATCCTCCTTCTGGGAAATAAAAATTTACCAGTTTCGCATTCCAGGATTCTAAAAGGATGTGCTCCCTTTGTGAACGTGTCTACAAAAGTGTATGATGTCACTCTGATGGAAAATACGTTTTCTGTTCACCTCTAAATCCATTATAAAAATGAGAAAGTTATGTTACTGAAAATATGAAAAAGGTAAAATAGCCCTTAATAGAAGAAAGAATAAAAGAAGAAGCCAGGATAGCAGCACTCTATAAAAATTAATAAGCCTAGCATAATATTTCATCAGAGACAGGCGTCCCTTCTGAGACAGATGCCTGTAAATCTCACCAAAGGAGCATTGTTTTGAATTTTCCCCAACCGCAGGAAATTGTATTAAGCACAGGAAAGCAGCAGCATTAGAGGTACTGGATTCCTGCCTGGCCTGAGTTTCCGTTTTGAAGCAGCTAGAACAGGCAATAAGTACACTTTAAAAAATTATCTGGGATGAACCATTCTTTGCAAATAGATAAGGGAATATTAAGAGTCTTGTTTCCTTGGGATGCGAGGGGTCTTTTTTTACTGTGGATATTACTAATCTAAAGCCAGTATATAAATGAGCACATTTTCTTCTCTGAAATCGATTTCTCCAAACATTTTCCCTAGCTTTTTTTAATTTTCAGTTCAAAAGTGAGTGAATTTTAGAGGCAAATTGAATTATGCCAATATTTATGTAATTAATAGCAGCAAGTAACTTTTGACAAAATGCTACTCTTCTTTATTCCAGAAGAGTATTCGGTGTGAATTTTTCCTTAAAACTTCTTCCAGAAGATACTTGTTTGTTAACAGTTTTTATTTCTGACAAAATGAGCAAGCCAGTTTAGACAAAACTTGCTCCATTGACTTTTTTGTTTTTTTAGGGAAGCAGAATAAATGTACAAGAGTGATTTTTAAATGAGCTTTTTCTGAGCTCTGGTTTAAACTTGATTGTTACATGTGACCCGACATTATTCTCATATGAAAACATGATCCATTTCATTTTTAATTAAGATGTTAATTTTATGAAAAATAATTTGCAAAAAAAGAAACCCACCGAATACTTTACTGTTCAGTAATAATTGATTAAATGGGTATTCATTGACACGTTTTTATTTCTGACAGGCTCAGGTTCTTATTTTCTGATGTTTTTTAGCTCTTATAAAACAGATGCTCTTGGATAAATTAAAAGAGGTGCTATGACTTGGGTCTGGACCTTCAAGATATTTGAAAGATGTTCCAACTTCCCTTCAGCCAAGATAGAAAATGATGGCTCTCTAAAAGCAGAGCCTAGCAGAACATAGTTACATAAAATGCCTTTTCAATTTTTGCACTCTGTTACCCTTTACTATTATGGGAAAATGGTGTTATCGCCTGATTACTGAGAAAGCACACAAAAATCTCGCCTTCCAAATCCGAGTCAGTCCTTGACTAGTGATGAACAAAGACAGGCCATCTGCTCTGAATATCATTACTACTTTGGCCTTTTGGCCAAGGGATCTATCTTCTCTGCCTCAAAGAGAGGTTTAAGGTTGGAAAATCGAAATGAAAGTAGACAGCGAGAGACACTTGAACAAACAGCACTTTCCAATGAGAGCCACATTTGTTAGGTTATCATCATCAACATTTTAATTTTTACTCTGGCCACAGTTCATCTTTGGAGGTCTCTGTTTTACAAAACATTTCAGTAAAAAACTTAATTCCAGAGTTTCTGTAATAAACGCTTAGGGAGAAAAATTGGCGTGTGGGTGAATATGAGTCATCAGTCACCCCCACCCTGCTTCCTGGTGATTCTCCATTGGAAAACCAGAAACACGGATTGAGCTTACATATCTGTTTTACTGGAACAACACTATACCCCAGGCCATGTTAATTTGCTGAACTAAAACAGCCCCTAATCTGCTGAAAGGCAGCTGGCTAACTGCTGGTGTCTGGCAAGTGCCCCATCTGTCCCCCTGCTCAGGGTCTCTCTCTGTCCTGGATTCACTTTCCCTTTCTCTCAAGCAGGCGTCTCTTTGTTTTCAAGGCTGTCGTCCACCTGAACTTTCCTGCCTGTGCCTGAAAACTTGGGTTCTTTTGCTCTACCCCGAGGACCTCGGGCTTTGTCTAAGTGACAAGACACAGTTGTGTTGACTGTAGTTACGGCGCTGGTGATGGTGGAGATCATGACGGTGATGGTGGAGAGATGGGGGTGCTGATGGTGTAAGGGAGCGCAGGCTGAGCGGGCGCGGGCAGGAGGAGGATGGACCGCGAAGGCGTGGAAAGTGGGGTGCGGGAGGGATGGAGTGCAGAGGGATTGCAGATGGGAGCTGTCCACGCACCGAAGTGCTGAAACGCCGCAGCCATGGCATCGCAAGAGCTGGGGGGAAAGGCGGGGAGGCGCTGCAAATACAGAAGGGAGAAAAAAGGCAACAAATACCTTCACACAGCCGCTCAGCCTTGCTTTAGGAATGTGTTTCTGCAGGTGTCCTCGCTCCTGAGCTGAATGGGTGAGATCCCCTATTCTGGCAGGTTCGGGCTCAGATTTCTCTAGAAAGCTGTGAATGAGAGCCCCGGCTCCACGGGGCTGTGATTTTGGTAGGAGGCGTGTGCGCCGGAGACTCTGTCCTTCTAAACCAAGCCTGGCTTTCCCCTGGGTCCTAAATGCCTCCGCACCGCTGCTTTCACCCGTTCCATCAAGACAATACCAAGAATTATTGTAATTTTGTAACACCTGGGACAAAAAGTACCGGAACCATCACCCCCGACTCCAACTACCACCAATTTTAAAAACAGAATCTTTCAGATTAATGCAACCTCTGAAACAGACGTGTGTGTGTGTGTGTGTGTGTGTGTGTAAATTTAACTAATGAAAAAGTATCACAGACCTATAGGGAAAAACATTTTATTATTATTATTTTTATATTATTATTTTATTAACAAATGGTAATGAGAAAATGAACAATTTGGAAAAGGCTCAAATTAAGCCTTACTGCACCAAAATTAGCTATACAAAGATTAAAGAGCTAAATAAAAAAGTAAAATTATTTTGAAAAATAAACTAGAAGTACCTAAGAAATATTTTATTGATAGAGAAGGCTTTCTAAGAATAAGGGGAATAGAAGCAATCGCCCCCCCCCAATGTCAATAAGATTGGATGCATAAAGTACTTTCAAATGTAAAATATCATAAAAGCTTAATATAAATGACCTTTTGGAAAAATTGTAACATATTTCATACAGAAAATATCTCACATATCAAACGAAAAAGTCTAATGGCTTAAGAGGAAACAAGGAGAAAGAGCAAATGACAAAGAATTCACTAAGGAAAGGTAAATGTATATAAACCTATTTTTTAAAATCAACCTCACCAGTCTACTGATATGTATTTAAAATAACACCAAGGTGCAGTTTTCGCTGAGGTTGTAAGTCTACTTAATATCCCATACTGTTACAATAGTAACAATACTACAATAATAGTAAGAAAATGTAATGCCTATAGACCTATTTTGCAGCATATATCAAGTATCATAAAATATACACACATACACACCAAGTAATTCCATTTTATGCACCTTCTCTTGAGGATATAATCAGATATGCAGATAACAATTCATGTACATAGATTTACATATTTATGTATATAAATTTAATTTATAATCATAAAGCTTGTCAAAAATAATAAAAACATTAACATAGTATATAGCCTGTAATATTTGTGGCTATTAAAAACATATTTTTGAAAACTATTAGCAACACAGAAAAATGCTCAGAAAATAGTAAAGAAAAGCCAGATACCAACTACAGTCCTCTCCTTCCGCCCCAAATATCAAGTTGGGTGAGCTCACAGGATAGCACAGTGAGATTATAGATAAATTTGCTTTTGGTCAAAAAGTTGGACAATTTGAATTTCTTCCTTGTGTTTATCTAAAGTTTCCATATTTACTAAAAGAAGAAAACATATGAAATATCCTAAAGCAATCTTTTGTTACATATTTCGTGGAAAGTTTGAAGCTATCAGAATTTTTCCAACTATGATGTAGCGTCATATATTTATTTATCTGTTTACTGTATCTCTCTTCAGTAGAATGTTAACACCATGTGTTAGAAATTGTTTTGTTTTGTTTACTCCTACTGCTTCTCAAGCAGCTAGAAGTGTGCCTGGAACGTCATAGGAGTCAGTAAATATCTGTTGAATAGAAGAATCAGGGGCGCCTGGGTGGCTCAGTTGGTTGAGCTGCCGACTTCGGCTCAGGTCATGATCTCACGGTCTGTGAGTTCGAGCCCCTCGTTGGACTCTGTGCTGAGCTCAGAGCCTGGAGCCTGCTTCTTCAGATTCTGTGTCTCCCTCTCTCTCTGCCCTTCCCCTGCTCATACTCTGTCTCTATGTCTCTCAAAAATAAATAAACATTAAAAGAAATAAAAAAAAAGAATAAATGATGAATGAATGAATAAATGATAAACCCTCCCACATATAGATGGTTTTTAAAATATTTTATAAAGTTATCAATTTCATATAGAAAGTTATTCAAAAAGGCACACCTTCCCAAAATGATCTGAGGTTGCTGCTGAGTTTTGATCACAGATAAATGAGCCCAATTAAAGGTACATCTTCTAAGATACATCTAATCGCGGACATGACTTGCAAAGTGGCATTACATGTGAATTTTTTTTAAAGAAAAGTTTTCTCTTATTTCCATTCTAATATTCATCTTTTCTTCTCACTCTCCATCCTTTTAAAAGCCTTGTAAACTTTTTTCCTTTTGAGATGTTAATGTTAATTGTGCTGTTTGTCTTCCTCCTTTTCTCCTTTCTATAACCACGGACAGAAATATCAACTAAGACCAAGACCTAGGTGTTTCATAAGCCTAGGGTTTAAAAATCCCTTTTTACAGTTTAAAATAAATTTAGATACGTTTACTCAGCTGGTATTCCCTGCCAACTTTTCTTCCCTATCAGTTATGACTTTTGAATGACATCAATGATAATCTCACCAATTTTATTTGTATTTTCTAAACTGTAAAGTAGGAAAAAAACCACGCACGCACACACATGTGTGTATGCTCTCTTTTTTGAGAAATATTTGTAAAGGAAAGCTATCCCCACTTGCATGAGGCTGAGACATAAGCCCAGAGTGCCCCGCCTGAGCGTGAGATAGGACCCACCTACATAGCCAGAGCAACTGCAAAAGCTACTGGCTGCCTGAATACTGTCTTATAGTCCCAAAGTTTTAAAGCAGTTTTAAATTTTACTTGTACTGATCAGAGTGGAAAAAGTCAGTTTTATTGATTATTAGAACAGATGTGCTTGAGATATTATAATATTCGCCTCTTTCCAAAGTGCCAACACCAGAGTATCATTTCCCTTTACATTCATGAATACTTTCCCTGCGTCGTTTGTGTTAATGCTTCTCTTCCCATGCCATTTAAAATTCCTGGGTAAGAACAACTGTTTTTATTAAGTACATGTGTCTTTACTGTGTCAGACCTGTCTGTCTTCTTATTTCCTGGACGAGATTGCCTTTGCTCAAAGCTTTTGCTTGATAACTCCAAACCAGAGGCTTGTGTAATGGATTTCTTTTCTTTACTCCGACTGACATTGTGCTGGAATTTTGCACAATCTCCTCGAACTCCACTCCAACTCCTCACGTGACTGCTGCCTATGTATCTGTTTGCAGGATTTCTCCACGCACCCCTTGGTGAATAAGTAGCCGATGCCAAGGGTGAATGTGTGGCCAGCTCACAATCATCTTTCATAATGCCTGACCTTGTGCCTGATTTCCCAAGTCAGTTCCTCATTTCTGTACTGCCTTAAAGACCCTTGCTGATGTTAGATTTGCTGTGGTCCTGGTTAAAATGAGGGGAGGAAGCTTTGTGTGGGTTGGCTAGTGTCGGAGGAAGTCTTGTCTAGGTCTGTCTAGGGGGGGTGCACTGAAGTTGAGAGTCTGTGCAAAACAGGATCATACCCAGAGAAATCTTGATATTTATAACAGAGATGTTAGGATGATATCACAATGACAAAACAACACATTTCTTTTTTTTTCTTAATTCTTTTAATGTTTCTTCATTTTCGAAGAGAGAAAGAGACAGAGCTTGAGTGGGGGAGGGGCATGGGGAGGGGGAGACACAGAATCTGAAGCAGGCTCCAGGCTCCGGGTTGTCAGCACAGAGCCTGACACGGGGCTCAAACTCACGAACCGTGAGATCATGACCTGAGCTGAACTCAGGTGCTTAATCGACTGAGCCATCCAGGCGCCCCAAAACAACACAAGTGCCTTGCCTTGCTCTTTAAGGACCGAAAAATGTTTGAGGAGAAGGTCACATTGCAAAACAAAGAATTTTAGTGAGCCATAATAACGTTTTGTTCTCCCTGTAGTTTTGTGATGTACGTCTCAACCAAGATTTCTATTATTTAATGTACAGGTCAGTTTTGAAGTTTCAGAGTTTGTGTTAGTCAGGATAGGCTACATAATGCTGAAAGAACAAATTAACTCTGGGTTCTCCCTGAAATGGTTTCTTTCTTGTTTACACTGGTTTGGGTGTTGGAGACAGGTGGGGCTCTGTTCCACTTAGCTACCCAGGGGCCCAGTAAGGAATCGCCACAGCAAGGCAGTGAGATGCACAAGACCTTGGAGCTGCCCTTACACTTCAGCGGGAAGTAACACACATCATTTCTGCTCATAGCCCGTTGGCCGGAACAAGACACAGGGCTCTGCCTTCGGCAAGGGGGCTGGGAAATGTGGGCAAGCACAGGAATATTTGGTGAATATCAGTGTTTCTGCCACCGTCTACCCTGGGGGTTGCTAAAAATATCTTAGCTCCCTTCCTAACACTCAACCATCTACAAAGAGTCCTTTACTCTCTCTTTGCCTGGCTCCAAGTTCTAGATCTCTCGGTTGTATGCCATTGTCTTATCTCTACCGCATATCCAGGTGTGATCCTCTCGGTCTAGAGATGTACAAATAAAAATATAAACTATTCCAGTGCCTCCCCCCAACATACCTAACAGACGACACGAGAAGAGAGACTGGATAACCACAATCAACATTCCCAGTCAGAAAGACAATGGTGGGAAGATACCCGGCATCCACTGAGCCCAGCAATTCTGAAATCGCACTGGACAGATGTGGCAAAGACCTCCTACACTGTCGTGAAAGGGTTTTTGCTTAGGGCCTTACTCTGGTTTCCGGAAAAGCTTCCTATTCCTTTGTTCTCCGTGACCTCTGGCACCAAAGTTTAAGAGGCTTTTGAGAGCATGTGTGTTTTTCCATTATACTCCTTGGCCGCATCCAAAATAGGAATTACAGAATATGCCCTCCATTGAAATCGAGTTTCTAATTTGGATTCAATCTGTTTTATTTGGGTTACAGCAAACACCAGGTTCCCTGAGTAGCAATATGCACTCAAAAAACCACACAACCAAGTAATGAAACATTTATAAATTCCAGCATTTGTTTCCTACAAGTCTATATGGGTAAGCAAGCTCTAAAAGGTGGGAAAGTGATATATAAGCGAAATCTCTGAATTGGTCAGCTTTTCTGGGTCTTGACCACCAACAGATGTTTTCTGCTCATGGACATTTCAATATTTCTTGGAGCAATTCAAAAAGCCAAAGTCCCAGGTTGCTCCAAAAGAAGTTGATCCTGCAGCAGGCTGCTGGTTTCTTCCAGCCAGGACCTGTATGGCTTTGATAGGCCTTACATTCTAATTGGTCCAAAGTGACAACATTCAGAGTTACGTCATTAAGCTGGAATGTTCCTAGATTGCCATAGTCTAACCTATCCCAAGTACTGTGGCGGTATGCTTTCCAAAGCAGTGTTTCCTTTGGGGTGACATTTAAAAAGTTTAAGGTCAAACTAAGTTCATATCTAGCCAATTTCCCATGTAAAGTGGTTACAAATAGGAGGAGGCAAGCTTCGAAACATACATACCTCAGCTTCTTTAGAGGATACAGTTTTTCAACCAGCTCCCTTCCCATAGGAGATTGGGGGCCAAAGGTTATTTCAATTCTCTAAGCCTCACAGGCTATTTTACTGCAAGTTCATAGTTTCCACGGAAGTAGAATTCTCTGAAGACTTTAGAGGTACATTGTCTGTCTGATTTCATCAGTGCTATGTTCCAGTATATATACACCATGGTTCTTTGGAGACAAACATCTCAGATCTGCTATATTTATTTGCTTTTTCAGCTCCAAACCTCTCTTAATGTATCTGAGCCTTTTTGGAGTAGTTAGGGATAAAGCCAAATCCTGTATCTGATCTTTTCCTTGAGAAGTTCTCACTGAGGTTTTAAGTAAGCATGAAGGTGACATTCTGAATCAGAAAATCGCTGAAAGTGTTTGGTTTTAATGGACTTTTCCCAAGTGCTTTATTAATTTTATCTTTTTCTTGGGGAGCAAAACTTAATTGGCTTCTCCAGCATGTCAAGTGCTTGGATTTCTGGAAGTCACTACTTTTTTTTTTTTTAATTTCTACTTGTAAAATCAGTCACCTCTTATTTTACTATGTTGCTAAGTGCAGCAAATAATAACCAAGACATATTACTAACACTTCGTTTATCACACACTTTCTCCTAGGACTGTGAACTTTAATAATACAGTCTTACTCCTAAGTTACTACAGGTTACAGTTGTACCAGATGGTTTACTACCGCATAACGTGGATTGTTATCTTTCGTACCTTCAATATCAGCCTCCTGACCGTGTGTTGCCAACCTGTAAGTCAACACCACACTATTTATTCCTTAATACAGCACTGCACTTCTAGGAGGTGATAGTGATAATAGATAAACCCAAAGATCTCAGAGGTTTAATACAACACAGTTTGATCTCTCTATGGGAGGTTCAGGGCTGGTTGGCAGAGATGTGGGGGTTAGGGGATTTAGAAGGGCTCTGCTCCACAAAGTTGGGTTTTGGAAAGTTGCATCATTTGCAAATCTATCATAATAGGGAGAACAGATACATGAGAACTCACACTTACTCCTATTGTTGGCACCTGGAGGTGACATATATCATTTCTACTCATAGCCCATTGACCAGAATAAATCTTTGGTCTTAATTGACTGCATGGAGCAGGGAACAGTAGGGGGAGTATTTGATGTGCAGTAAAATTTAACAGGAAAATGCAAACAATCTCACTTCCATACTTGAGAGACTGAACATGAAGAACTAACAATGCATCATTATGTACTGACACTCATCCCAGCGGATCCCCGTGCAGGATCGAACAGCAGGCAGTGCACACGGCTAGGAACTCTTGACAGAAAGGAAGAGTAAAGTAATTCTACCTGTAATGAATGTGTACTATGTTTCAAAGAAGGAAGCATAACCGCTGCTACCAGAATTATTATACCTATAACTTGAAAAGGAGGAGCTCGGTAATCAACATCCACACAATTGAAGAAAGAGCATGAGATTTGGAAATAGAAGTTTGGTTTAAGTCTTCGCCTCTTACCGGCTGTGGGATCTCAGGTGAACGACTACAATGAACACGTGTTTTCTGTCTGGCCAATACTCCTTTGTAGGAGCTCCTTCTACTGTTGTCTAATAATTCTGTCCAGACCATGTCGTGGGAAAGCACTTGACCCTGGTCAGTCCCTGCTGCAGAGCGTCACTGCAGATAAAGGAGGAAGGGGTGGAGCCAGTGAGCGTTTGGACACCTACAGAGATTGGGTCTTACGGGTCCATTTCTTGTCCCTGGGTTTGGTTCCTACGTCTCTTCCTTCAATCATCTGAGCCACAAGAACCAGTCCATCAAGTTACTTTGAATTAGGTTTTCATCATTGCTCTCAAATGGTTCTGTTTAATTCTACTGACTTCTCTAAAACAGTTGGCGGAGACCGTACTCGTCCGACTATAATTTCCCTATGAGACTTAATCCCATGAGGAAAGTCTGCCTCCCAGAAAATAGGAGCTCTTGGTGAAGACCCAACTTGGGAGAAGGAGATGAGAAGTAGTGAGTTTAACTGGCATTCCCCATAGTAGGATTTGCTTCTGAGGCTTCTTACCATGCAGCCAGATTACTTTGGAGAATCCTGCTCTTTTCTACAGGAATCTCCCCTTTGTTAGGGCAAAAAAAAAAATGACATTTAAGTACTAAAAACCAAATACTTTCATTCCAAACAAACCTCTCTAAAACGTAGGTACATTTTTGGGAGGGGTTATTCATTACATCATAATAAGTATTCTAGTGTCTTTCAAATCGCAAAGAACGGATCTGCATGTCATTTACTTTATCAAATGGGAGTTTAAGTGCACACGGTTTATAATAACAGTAGTAAAAGTAATAGCTAAAATTTACAAAGCTTTTTCTACACTTACAATATAGCAAGAACTTTACAAGTGACGTGGCATTGACTCCTTACAGCAATCCCATGAGGGGAGCGCATTTGTTGCCCCCCTTTTACCAGGGAAACTGAATGATAAAAAGATTAAGTACACGCCTGAATTATTCGGGTGACTGGGAGCACAACCCATGTCTCTTAACCACCATTTTACTGTACCGTATGCATCCCAGAAGACTTGGATAATCAGGCTCCTGGGGGAACGAAAAGACATATTCAATGTTGCTCCTGTGGTCCTATAATCGGTTTCTCTCTTGACTTCTCCCTCTATTTCCACTGCTTCCATAGCTGCTTCTTTTGTTTTCCTTTCTACTTCATGACTTCTGCTACTTGTGCCTTATGTCTACTGCCACCTCTCTCTGTGTCTTACCCCACTTACTGAGATTCTATCTGCGTGCTGCACTCAAACTGTGTTAGAACCACAATATGATTGACTCAGTCATTATCAAGTGAGGAGGGGCCTCTCAGGTAAAATGGCTGTCCCATTGCTGGTTGTTGCTTTTTGCTCAAGACAAGCCCTGTTCTAATTGGTTCTGTCCAGGGGTGATGATAGGATGACATAATTTTAACAGAACAAAGAATGTGTGGCAGAAACGCAGAAAGGGATGGGCCGGTAAGTGGAAAGGCATTCTTCATATTAGTCTGCTAGGAGTAGTAACACAGTACCACAGAATGGATGGCTTAAACAACAGAAATTTATTTTCCCGCAATTCCGAAGGCTAGAAGCCCAAGATTAAGAGGCTGGCAGGGCTGGCTTCTCGTGAGATCTTTCTTCTTAAGTCGCAGACAGTGCCTTATCACTGCGTCCTCACATGACTTCCTCTCTGTCCATGCACACTCCTGGTGTCTTTGCCTCTTCTTACAAGAACACCCATCCTATTGGATTAGGGACCTATCTCAGTTGGTTTTAATGATCTCCTTAAAGGTTATAGCTTCAAAGACAGTCACACTGGGGAGTAGAGCTTCGACAAATGAATTTTGGGGGGCAGGGATACCATTCAGTTGTCAATACCCCCGAACTCCTTTTCCTACCCTCTGGGACACGAATAGCTCTGTAATCATCCTCCTCATTGTCATACGGTTCAAAAATTAATGTTGAACTTCAGCATACCTTATTTCAGGAATAAAGGAAAGTCCACATTTCATCGGTGCTTTCTGGAAGGTTTTGTAATGATGCTGTTGATTTTGCTCAACAGAAGGAAATTGCAGAATCAATACACAAATCCAAGTCTCAGGGTAGTTTTGGGAGTCTTTATCATTATGTCTGACATGGACATGCATTTCTCAAGTGAGGGTCAAGGTCATTTAAAGGAGAAAACTATAAAATCTGCATATGCATACTAATAAGTAAATAACTGCTTATAAGGGCTAATGTATTTTAAGGCATATGATAAAAATATACTCCAGAACTTTTATTTATTTTCAAGCTGTTTTATTTACAAGTGGGGGTTTTATTACCAATTATAAAGCAGGGTCCCAGGGAAATTCATATCTAGTTTTTCTTAAAAAATAATTTTACTGAAGCACCTGGGTGGCTCGGTCAGTTGAGCTTCCAGCTCTTGATTTCAGCTCAGATCATGATCCCAGGGTCATGGGTTTCTCTCTATCCCTCTGTCCCTCACCCCTGCTCATGTGTGTGTGCTCTCTCTGTCTCTCTATAATAAAATAAAAATAAATAATTTTACTTTAAAATATGTGATATTTATTAACATAGATATTTAATATTATTACTATGTTCATTTATTTTTCCTTTCCATTTCAATATAAAACAATTTTTTATTATAAAACTCATGATAAAATAGCTCTTCAATACCAAATATCAAAAGTATGACTTTAAGAATTGGACTTCTTAGAAATTGGACATCATTGTGAATTCCAAAAGAAAATTTCTGTCTAATACAAGGGATAAACTTCAGCAAATGTGTATTTAGTTAGGTTCTTTATGTAACATATTAAACATCTATTTAATTTAAAACTTAATCCTTTTGCACCATGCTTTGAATAATATGATTAATAATGAGTTCAGAAAATATTTAAGTGTGCTGAGTTTTTTTATCGTATTTAAAATAAGATGTCTAAAATTTACTTTTGTCTCCTATTCATATAATTTTATGCCTTTATGACAAATATTATCCTGTTAAGTGAAGTCTCCCTTTTTTTTTTTTTAACTAGCAAAGTGAATTTATTCGGAAATAGCAGAGAAATTGCAGTTCTGGCCATGCAAGCTATGGTGAACCAGAGGCACGTCTGGAGACACAAAGGAAAATTCAGCTTATATTAGGTCTTAGAAGGAAACTGGGGAGAGAGTTTTAAACAAAAGTTCAGTGGAGAAGAACGCGAGTTTGCGGTTGGACAATTTCTCGTGGGTTGCAAGTCTTGTGAAGTTTCATGTTTTCTAATGAAACTTAATGAATTTCAAAGTTATTAGTATTATTTCTGAAATTCACACCGGTCTTACCAAATATGTTATGGAGACCCTAAAACTGAGTAAAATATCTACTAGGTCTTATCTCCAATATGTATGACATATAAATTATACACAAATATTTCATAAATAAATAATCGATCGAACCTCCATCTTACTTATATAAGATTGGACTAATAATTCAAATTTATATTCTTACGATCCAGTTAAAGTGTACATCCTCCCAGTCCCCTAAAACTTTCGGGGAGTATTGTAAGAGAATCAGAGGAGAATCAGGATCTGGGAAATCAGTGCTGGAAGTGGGCTGTGAACGGATTCCGGCCACTGTGCGTTCCTTCTTCTGCAAAACAGGAACCCGTGTGGAATGATTTCTGCAGATCTCTTCAGCAACTACGAGAGTTCGGTTTCTGACTTTGCAGCCATTCCTCTGGGAAACCTCTAGAATAAAAAAAAAGGGGGTTGAGTTGGTTCTTGGGAACAGGTAGGGAGGAGCATAATTTTTGCGTGAGGACTTGGGATTTGAAGAAACCAAGGCCCATGTGGGCACAAGTTGCGCCTGCCCAATGGGGAACGGGAACAGGGACACGAAGAGGGGCTGGCTCCGAGCAGCCACCTTGGCATGACGACACCGCAGGCAGGGCGGGGTGGTTAGGAGGCAGGAGACAGAGGTGATCACTGTGTTTTTCAACACAGCCTCAAGTGTTTTCAATCCCAAGTGTAACCTGTATGACTCGTTTCACACGTTCTCAGTGCAACAGGACCACCAATCCCCTATATTGCAAAGCAGTTCCTGAAATACCCCTCCCCAAGCCTCCTCAGCAGGAAGTCTCCATCTCTCCTGCATCGTCCAGGTGCCCCAGAAGCTAACGCAATCGGAAGGGGAGTGCTGGCCTCCCCAGCCACAGGGCCGAGAGAACAATGTGATTGGTCACTCCTACACATGGGGTTCCAGTCCTGTCAGGGCGGATGCCTGACTCATTACTGCAGCCTCTGTCCCCAGCTCAGGCTGTTAAGGCTCTCAAGCCTGACCCAGAGCCTCTAAGAGCATGGGATTAGGAAGATGACAACTATCCTTGGGATCCATGAAAAAGCCACCCTTAGTGATCCCAGGATGCTTTCCTTTCTTGAGGGAGACCCACCTGGTCATGGGGCTTGGGCTTAGACTGGCAGAGGGGGTTATTGGAGGAAGGAAATTGCCTTTAGTGATATCAAGGCTCCTATTTTACTGAAAAAGAGAAAGAACAAAAGAACAAAAGAAAGAAAGAGATATATATAGATAAATTTAATCTCTGATGACATCCAGCCACACACATAACCAAATTAGTTTGTGTCACGAGCACTGCCAGAGAACTTGGGAAATTGTGTCCTATGTCTCCAAGTTATAAAATCAGAGACAAGTTATAAAATCTTCTTTGAAGACAGGCCACAGGCAAAAAAAATGCTCACAAAAAGGAAACATTCACAAGGACCTTTTCGAAACTGTAGAGATTAAACATTTCCTTGCCATCCAAGACTGGTAAGTAGAAATTAGTGTTACAGCCCATGTGATTGCTATTTAGAGGAGTGTACAATGACAGTGTTTCCTCTGCCCACTGCACTGCCTTCGTTGCTGTGTTTAGTGGCTGTAAAGTTTCATGAGAGAAAAGCCCATCTGTTTTTGCTCACCACTGTATCTATCGATAAATACTCATTGAGCGGATGAGTTCACATGAGACGTTAGTCAGCCCCTCCATGCTGTTTTCCCCATTAGATCTTGATTTCTCCTACATGGAGTTGCTGTAAAGAACAAACAAAGGAATATATGTAAAGCCTTTATCAGGCTCTAAAATTTACGGGAGCTAAAGGAGTTATGCAGTAAACGGAGAAGGCTTCCCACCTGCACCCATTGGCCACCGCCTCCTACACCGACCCTTGGTTCTGTCTGTATCATATGAGGCCTCATGGATATTTGTGCAGACATTCCACACACCAAAACTCACCCAACCTTGCTCCCACCCAAGACAACAGGCACGCTCAGAAAGCAGAACCTTTGGAAGAGGTCCATACAAACGTCGGATGCAGATTTGGGGGCCATTTGGGCAGGCTGTTCTTGCATTCTGGGTACTTGGAATATGGGAGGGCGGTACAGACTCCGGCTGGACATGTTTCCGGGTGCCGTGAGCCCCTCACTGCATGGTGATAATATGAACATGGCCAAGACAAAAGCTCTCATTACTCAGATCTAAAGGAAGTGCTGGCAACTAAAACTTGCCTGGTACATACTAAGTGCTATATCAATGGTGGGACAAAAAGAAAGAGAAAGACTTCTGAGCCAACAAGACCTGACTCCAATCAGATTGAACAGGTCGAAAGACATGAAGGAAAAACATATGGATAAGGAGGAGTTGAGTTATGGTGGTTTAGAAACACTGGAATCTGAAAGACAAGTTTGGCACAGCTCATCCAAGCATCAGCGAGGTGGCAGAGGTAAGGAAAAAGACACCAGAGAAGGGACAGAACTTGACATGGGACAGAGAGAACATGTCCCATGTTCAGAGGTCAATGGTAGCCATGCAGCCAGTCTTATGATCTACTTGGGATATTGGACTGAAGCCAGCTTCCCCTCACTTGATGGCCCCATCCCCTCCATAAATTGTCCTCTCTGATTGTTCCAATTCAACCATTGTCTCTTGTCTCTTTTCTATATTAACTAAAACTTGGATTTTTTTAAAGCAAAATCCTTCACAGGCACCTATTATCTGTGTGGTTTTATTCATTCATTTTTTTCTTTGAAGAATATCACATGTACTATGTTAGGTGCCAGGAACACGAAACTGATTAAGATATATTCCCTTGTCCTTGGGTGGCACAGAGTTAAATAAGGGAGTGGATATGTGAGCAGATAACTCTAGTGCAATCTGAGAAGTGCCAGACGCAGGTATGAAAAACTGCTGTGGGGCACAGAGGAGGTTAAAAAACTAGGAGGCTAGGTTAAGGAAGGTCTAAAAACAAAATTTGTTTTGGCAATAGCCAAAATACAACTTTTCTGATGTATCAATGCGAGGGCTTCCCCAGCCATCTTCCTAGCTCATGTTGATCTCCTGCGGAGGACTGTTTGGGATAAGCCAGGAGGAGAAAAAGAAGAGTAAACCTAGAAAAGAGAAGGTATTCCAAATCCACGGTGATTAAGAAATCGGCATAGGAGAAATGGGAAATAGGATGTAAACAAAGGCAGGTGGGTGTTGATGACACCATTTGGACCAAGAACGATGGAAGGGTGTATTTCTAATTACCAGTCTGGACTTCGTCCTTCATCCTGTGGGCACCTTCCCTGATGGTTAATGGCTTATTCCAAATATCGTAGAAAATCGCAAGAATTATTGTTCTTTTAGCGAATGTTTAGTTCAGAGTCCGAATGTGCAAGGAATCCAGAATTTCTCAAGTTAAACCTTTCTTTGTTGCCTTTTAGGGTTCTATGATGCAGTCGTTATTCTGGGTTATCACGTTAAAGACACCTTAAATGACACCTTCATCTTAAATGAAGAAATCTATGGCCTCTTATGGCGACCCAAATGATCTTTTTGAAATGAAGTCAGACTTACAGAAATCTTGCATCAATAACATGACGCTTATGGGAAAATAATTTCTGAGCATGCATGCCATAGGTTTTTGCTTATTTCTTTTAGTCTAGTGGTTTGTTCTTTTGAGGGATCAATGACATTTTAAAGGCAAGGACCATCTAAAGGTTTACATGGAAATTGTGATTTTTTTAAGCTGATAGAAATGCCATGATTTAATCACCTTTTACTGGTTGCTCCCTTCGTTGTGCAAAATAAGCAATAAATCTCACTTGTGTGTGTGCGGGGGGGTGGGGGGTGGGGGCGGTGTTGAATATAAGACTCCAAACCCAGGTTTCTCCCTCAACTTGGTCAAATCACTCAACTTCTTTTTTTTTTTAAGTTTATTTTTGATAGAGAGGGTGGGGGAGGGGCAGAGAAAGAGGGAGACACAGAATCTGAAGCAGGCTCCAGGCTCCAAATTGTCAGCACAGAGCCTGATGCGGGGCTCAAACTCACAAACCGTGAGATCATGACCTGAGCCAAAGTCTGACACTCAACCGATGGAGCCACCCAAATTACTCAATTTCCCGAACGTCCTTTTTTTATAACTCTTTCTTCTAAAATACTTTTGTGACTCCATAAAGCATGAAATGTTATATTAATGAACACAACTCTTCATTGGTTCTGACTTTAATCTCTCAGACAAATAGAACCACACATGGAGTAGAAAGAATCCTGATGGGACCCCAGATATTTGTGAGGTAAACCACACAGGAGACCTGTTGCTCATCAGTTACCTGGAATACGTCACCCCGCTCGCGGTTTCCTCATTTCCTCATCTGTCAGGACTGGGTCACAGATCGAAGCGCATTTAGGCGCCAGGCAGGTAATGTTAAGTGTGTGTCTGGGCTCACAGCTCAGACAGTGATAACGGTGGGCCGCGCAGTGGGTAGAAGATCCGTTTCCCCCTCACCGAAAGGTATTCCAAACCAAAGCGAAAGAAACAACAACACTCTGTAAGCCAGAAGAATCCCGGAGTTCCCCTGTCTCCAGTCTCTGGGTTAGATATTTCTCTCCTTCCCTAGTTCTCCTAATTCCGTAGTCTTTGTTTCTCTGGCTTCAAGTCAAAGTCTCTCAGCGTCTGAGCGATCCCCAGACTGCAAATTGGGAACCTTTGAAAACTTCATCAATTCTTTGCACCACCAGAGAGCCCTCCCATAAATTACTTATTTGGTTGCACTCTTTCTGTATTACTCCATGATTGCAGCCTTTAAAGCTGTCTGACAACCTTATTTGTACTTGGAGAAATGAGCAGAGCTTATAATATGAATTATGAAGACATCGGAGACTACAAGCGTTAATCAATTTAAGAAAGTAGCACCCAATTTTCAGCAACTTCATCTGGAGAAAAGGGATGTGTTTTAAGTCTATGTTAAGCCACCCGAACCTAAAAATAACCAGCGTTTGTGTACTCCTTTGCCGTGATGTGTCTTTAAAATGGAGATAAATTCGCGGGGCCTGAAAATCAATGGCAGTATGATGAAACAGGGAAGCAGCAATTTCCCTGCTTCGATGAAAACACCTCAAATTCGCCACGTGTTAAAAGATACCCAGATACAAACGGTCATGAGCTCCCTAATCAGAATTCGGTCAAAAGGAAGGAGGAGAAGAAAGCAACGAAGAAAAATTTGAAGGAACCGAGTATGTTCTTGGTTAAGTGATTCACTGGGGTAGAGAAATGGCCTTATCAATACCTATCCAGAAGATTTAAACTCAGGGAAACAGAGCCAATTTCAGCTGGAGTAAGTGAGTACATCTGGCAGTCATGCAGGGAAAATAAAGTCAAAGAGTGTTTAATCCAACCTAAGCAAGTGGCAGCAAGACGGATTCTCTAAAATAGCATTGAAAGAATAGATCTTATACCATTGTGGTCCTCCGTTGGCTCTTAGCACAATCCCGGACACAATGAAAATCCCCCATAAATTACCCGTAATTCCCTGACATCATTTGAAACATTTATAATAAACTGACTGTTGTGCTTATACACTTTTATCTGGAATAATTAGCCATTTCTAATTCTTCTAAGTGCAAAATAATTCTCCCATCACCAAACAGCTGGCACCAGGCCTTATGTTGTGCTGGGTAACCACCGGGACCCATGAATGGGAGTCTCCTTTCCTGATCGATCCATCAATAAAGGGTTAATTAATGGCCTTTTTCATGCCCAGCCCTGAGATAGATTTCTTAATAGCAGTGAGCAGAATTTTCATAAATAAATTAACTCAAAATGGCGATAGAGTTACAATAAAATGAAGCATATTTTCTGGGTCTTGAAATATAATTATACTAACTTGGGAAGCTCATATTGGTTATACATATAAAAAGGCAATAAACCCAAATTAGCTATGTACCTCACTCGTGATTATCATTTAATACATTTGCAGTTAAGAAGGATGCTTAGATTAGTCAGAAGAAAAGGAAACACCAAACTGGAATGGAGAGTTGTTTGTTTGGACCACAGCTGTTTAGGCAGTATATGGAAAATGTGGGAGTTGCTCTCTCTTTCAAGGCTGAAGGTAATTTTTTCTATATACTAATAGCGGCTAATATTAATACTCTGGGCTAAAGGATGAGACATTATGCAGGGGTGTCTAAAACAAAGAAAATGTCTTAAAAATAGAAAGTTTTGTGTATGTTTGTGTTGGGGGAGTATTTATGGCTTATTTTATTTTATTCTACTCTGTTTCTGTTGGTTTTACTTCTTATGCACAGCCAGGAATACAGCACAAGTTTAGATTCAAGGTTTAGAAGTTGCTAAGCATCTGCTTGAAAGATGGGGGATTTTATTTTTAATAATACTCTTGATTACATGGATATTTAGCCTCCTGGAGATACAAAGACACCCACCCGCCCGGCTCCCCTGCCCCCTGACATTGTACTCTCGTCTTTATTCAGCGCACCACCCCAGGCCGTGTGCAGTGAAGGACTGGGGGACCAGAGTGTGCAATTTTTTCTGCAAGTGAAAAAGAATGAGATGAATTGATGAATATATGGCAATCCCCTCCCTACCATCGGCTACCCACTGCTGGCCTGAAGTTCCTGTCTCTCCTAAGGTTCTTTCTGTGTCCGGAAATCAGCCCAAAGGGAAACACTCTCTGTGGGCTCTGCCGTGGGGGTTTTCCGCAATGGGCAGGGGGATTCACTGTGCGAAGGGTTCCCACACTAAAGCTACAATATTTTGACTAGACTCCCAAATAGCAATGTATTTTTAATTGCGTGATGAATATCTATTGGGTCCTCCTCCCGTGCCAGGCACCTTTTAGACACTAGGGATTCTCAAATTAAAAAAAAAAAAATCGGATTTATCAGGGAGACTTTAAGAATTATTGCAAAGGGGGAAAGGAATTGTTGCCACAAGATGAATGCTGTCGGTCAGATCTGTAAGCACCCCAAGGGTTAGGCAAAAAGAGTTTTCCCTTTAAAAGAAGAAGCCAAAAAGCTACAAACGAGGGGGTATTGGGAAGTGGGCTGATCAGAGAATGTTTCACCTCATAGCCAACCTCTTCTTATGCGTCTCCTGGCTCGTTGGGTGGGCCAAAGTTCAGTGGCACGTGGGATAGAGACGATATTAACTGAAGTTTGGTTAATAAGCGTTTTATTCCAACCGATCCGTTGGAGACCAGCAGTGCGGCTCATCGGTTGGGAAGAAAAGAATGGGAATTTGGAGGGTCCGAATCTGGCCTTCTTATAAGGAAATAGGGAGGCATCCATAAGTTGTATCTAAGTCCTTTGGGGAAGGATGGTTCTTTGCAAGTAAACCATTTCTCAGAACGCCAAGGGTGAGGGGATTTCTTAGCATCACAGGAATCAGATGAAGTTCAACGCTGTCAGGACATAGCAACAAAACAGACCAAGCGGGTTTCCGCACTCGAGGACCTAATCCACGGAAAGAGATGAACAGGAACCCTGAGGCCTGTCCGTTGTACGGTCCTTTCGGATTCTGTGAAGCCTACGGATAAAAGAGGTAATAGGACGGTGGCGGGAGATGACTGGAAGAGGAGGCACCTATGACCGTGGAGATGAGGGAAAAGTGTCTTGGAGGAAGTGCCATTTGAGTCGAGAAATGAATAATCCCAGAGAGCAGTCAGAGCAAGCTAGGCCATCCCGATGAGGGCGACAGCAGCCAGTGTCAGGAAGGGAGAGCAGCCGGAGCAGGTGGGGCCTGCTGTGCGCAGGAAGGACAGTAGCAGAGGCAAAGCGAAGACAAGTAGGCAAGTTAGGAAGGGTCCAGGAATTCTCTCTCTCAATAGAGATAGAATGACGGTGCAGGCAGGGGTTTTTGTAGCGGGGCGGTGCAGAGGAATTCAGGATGGGCTTTGCAAGTAGAACCGACAGTGTCTTCTAATGAAACGTGGATGAGGCGCCAGGAAATAACCACAACAAACCCTCCCATAGAACCTACGACACAACGCGCGGGGTTCTGAGTGCTTTCGTATTCTAGTACATTTCATCTTTCCCCCAAAGTGTGAAGACTTAGGTGCAACGTTGTCTCCATTTTGGAGATAAGGAGCTGAGGCACAGAAAGATGAAGTAACTTCTCTGAAGCCACAGAGCTAATAAGCCGCAGAGCCGGGGTTTGGGGCCGTAGGTTCCAGTGCAGAGTCCCAAGTGCACAGTCCTCTGATTCTGACCTGAGCCACTGGGTGAAGGGTCCCGCGATGGGATAAATAAGGCCCGGTGGGAAGCGGATTTGAGGGGAGGTTAGGGGCTTGTTATAGGCCATGTTAATTTTTAATGCTTATTAGACAACCAACTGATGGCCTTGAAAATTTAATTGGGTGTCTGTGGGGAGCTCAGGGGAATTTCCAATTTGAGGCTATAACTTTCAGCATCTTCAATATAGATGGCATTTCATGCTCCTGGTTAGGTCACCTGCAGAGATAGAAAGAAAAGAAAAAGACAAACTTTGCACCCTGGGCATGGCGGGCGCTTAGCAGTGACACCACCAGCCTGGAACCTTCCTTCCTGGTTTGCTTGCTTTCGTCATGGGTATCTGTTTGGATACCTCCTTTTCATACTGTTGCGGTTTGAAAGGAACTGAAGTTAAAAAGCTAAAAAGTCAGTTTGCGTTTGTTCAGGCCAGACTATCTCTATGTATATGTACAATCTCACACTCAGATCACTGGGAGAATGACTGCTTTCTCAGCCCGAGGAAGTGCTTTGTCACCATGCGGGCTGCTGACCTGGTCCTAGAGCCCCGGCCGGCTTCACACCACGCGGTGGTTCGCTAAATGCTCTCTTACCTGCATCTCATTTGACCTTCATACCTACCCCAGGCAGTAAGCAGGGTACTGATGCCAGTACGCCTTTGCAGGGAAGGTTCTAGTGCTCAGAGGGACTTGGTCACTTGCTCCCGGCTACACGGCTTAAGTCGCAGAACTGGGACCCAAACCCGCATCTTGCACCGCCCAATCCCGTGCCCTTTCGGCAAAACTCTGCCGGCTCAGCACACCCGGGAGCTTCAGCTCTGTTCATTTTGTCCAAAGAAAAAGGGAGAAATGCAAACATTGAACTTTATCTCTCCTCCTAACCAAAATGTCTTAGGATTGATAATGTTGAATCCCGAGACATCACGGATTATAGATAAGAGCCCATAAAAGGGGCCGGCCTGGAACTGGGCAGACTTCCAACACTGGCACAGGGAGATCTGCCCCGTGGGGCTTCATTAGTTTGTTACACGTGAATTCTCAAAGCATGAAACACACCTACGCATATGCGTATACACAGCTACACTTCAAAGTCAACTAAAAATAATCTATGGATTGTTTCCCACGATCATATATTTGCATGTTACAAATCACAGAAAGTTGATATTCAAAGAAAAGCAGTAGATTAAAAAGCAATATGGAAAACACAAACCCTATCTTTTGTGTGCTGGTGAAATGGACAGAGACTTTTAGCGGGGATCTCCAACTATGGCAAGGAGGAGTTGGTTTTCAGTACCTCGTGCCAGCTGTGCTACTATTTAACCGTGGACTTTTCTGGGTCATTTTTCACCTGTCAAGCCTCCCAGGGAGGTATCTCTCTCTTGCTCCTCCTCTCTCAAATGCCAGCTGATTCGATCACTAAAGGGCACATTCATCTTCCTGCCTTGAGACAATGCTGCACAGCAGGCTTAACCAAATTGCCAGTAAGACCATCTTAAATCAGGGCGCTGCCTGCCACCATCCCCTTCTTCTGTCCCAGTGCCTTCAGCACGAGCACGTGTGTGACAGGCTCCCACAGCAACGAGTGCTCTTTGCCGCAGTAGCTCCGAACTTTCTGGAAGACAGAAGAGCAAGTCAGGCAATGTCAAGGAGCTGAAGTACGAGGACATCCCGAACACCTGCCACTCTGTCGCCGAAAACCGCCTGCAGCCCAGGAGGCTGGAAGTTCTGTGTTGAGGGAACACTTGTCCTAACACGGGATGGGCTTTGGCTAGCGGAGGAAGGGTACCTAATCTCTATCTTTCCAGGCACTGAAGTCCCAGCCAAGCTCAGCAGATACACATTCACTGAACTGGTGCCATTCTCTGACCTCAGAACAAGGACCAAAATCCTTCCGAATTCGCAGGAGATACGCCGAGGGAACTGTACACCTGGTGAGTGGATGCTGTTTTTCCTGGACGGTCAAGCAGCATCGTACAAGGCAGTGAGGACAGCGGTCCAAAGGTGGAAGAAAAGAAAGAAGCAGTGACCCGACAAGAAGAGAGGATGTCTTGACCGAAAGTGTAGACCGTGGAGTCCTCACGCCCTCCAGGACTTTTGTATCTCCCCGATTCGTATGTGGAGTGGACAAGGACGTTGTGGGGAGGCCTCTCCTTTCTTCCATCAGCTTTTGGTTCTGAAATTAACTTTATTGTTCAAGGGACAATTGTGGGGGTTCTGGAATGGTGTTGCTGAGCCAAAATGCCTCACAAAAAGCTCTCCCACATCGGCACCGTCGGAACAGACGATAGTATTTGTACAAGGCCCGGCAGGGGAAGTGGGTGAGGTGGGTCGTGGGCATCCCTCCGGCCCGGGTCCCAGAGCCGCCTCCGGGGAGCGGCATCTGAGCTCGCATCTTTTGGGAGTACTGAGTTAGAGCAGAGAGCTCGAGCCACAGGCGCTTGATTCTTTTATGACAGGTAAAGAGGTAAGACTTGCTTTTGACAGGATTACCAGGGTGCCTCTTTTACATGTAGATTCTGGCATCCAACATTTCCACCCCAGATCTGCTGAATCCACCTCTCAGAGGGGTAGGGAAGCCGGGGAATTTGAATGTGAAGCAAGCTGCTCGCGCCGTTCTATTGCATCTTCAGCTGGTGACCTTGTCACCATCTCCCTGTTCCCCTGCATTGTTAATTTCCCTCTCCTCTAGCCACCTGCGGGAGACGGGTGCTTCCTCTGGGGAGCTGGCATTTATCAAATCAGGATAACAGAAGGCAGAGGAAACAGAAAAGACTCAGCCTAATAAAATGCAGGACTTGGGCGTTGAGAGGCTGTCCGTGTGTTTGAGCTGGACGGAGAAGGATTAATCTTTCTCTCCTCCTTTTATACACCGGACCCGAGCCCCTCCCCCAGTCTTCTCCCAGCTCCTTCTACTAACCAACCGCTTCACTAGAGAGTTAGAGGAAGGAATGAGGAGACCCTGATATGGGGAGGTGGCGAGGAGAGAGGGGAAAGGTGCTTTCTCCCACTTGGCTGGTGTATGGAAAGTCGAGGAAGGGAGATTGTTTGCCGGCGATCTAAAGGAAAAAGCCAAAGAAAATCTGGTTTTGCTCCTTCCTCTGGACTGTGTGTTTGCTTTATCACCGAATAGTTGGATTTATTTAGAGGCAAATGGACCTTTCAGAGGTTTTAGACATAGCTGTGGGTGCCTCTATTTTGTTTTTCCAGGAAAACTATTCTTTTTTTTTTTTAAATAGTTTATTTCCAAATTGGTTTACATATAACCGTGGCTGCCTCTATTAATTTAAGGGAGCAACCGCAGGCACCAACTCTCTGGCCATTAACATCCTTGTTTATAAAAGGAAGGGCTTGGACAGAATGATGTCCAAATAAGTGCAGTCTAGCACATGAACGCCAGGAAGGGAAGCAAGAAGGAAGTGGAACGGAGGATGAGAAAACCAGGTAACCCGCCCCCTACTTCGGATGGCCCCTGGGGCAGAGCAAAGGTGACTTACGTTGGGAGCAGAGGAGGAAGAGAAATCAGAAGTGGGGGGATCACGCGCTCCCGGCAGACGCGACATCTGCACGAAGGGGGCGCCCAGGTGGGGCCTGGAGTCACTGCACAGCTGGGCACAGGTGGGAGAGCAAATGCAAGATGGCACTTCAGGAGGACGGCTGGGGCCGGAGCACCCCCGCGTGCGGCGCTCTGCCCACAGGTGCGTCGGGCCACCTGCCACCCGCACACAGTCCTGCCTGCCATCTGGTGTTCCCCGTCAGCAGCCAGGGAGCGCGGACGGCGCTGAGTGCCCAGGGAGCCCGTGAGTCTCTGTTGCCGAGGCTGGGCTAGAAGGTGACTTTGAAATCACGGACGATGCCTCAGGAGCCATGCCAGGGACTCTCTCCTCGTGATGCGTGTGAGCAAGGTGAGGCTCGTCTTGTCTCTTCCCTCCGCTACCACACCTTTGGTTTCGCCCTAAACACCTCGACTGCGGTTACTATCCTGTTTAACCCAACTCCACCCAGGACCGCAGCCCCGGGACCCACCATGCTACACGGACTGCCTTGTAACGATTCGCCCAGCAAGGGGGATTCCAACTCACTGATTCTTACCTGTGTAGCGTTTTCTTGCTACTTAAGGGTTCCCTGACCTGCTGTGTTTGGGGAGCTTCTACTGATATACCAAGGCCAGGAACGCCTCTGACGCTGTATTTACACACCATTGGGCGGGCCTTGGGGCCTTTACAGTCGATAAAATGGTCTCTCTGTAAAGGAGGCCACCCCTCATTTTGGCCTTGGCCCCAGTGGAAAGCCTGCCTGGGAACCAGGGTTTGACTCTCCAGGTATCTAAGCAATAGTTATTGGATTTCATTTTAAAGATTGAAAATAAGGATTTCATTTCTCAGATTAAAAATAAAGCTTTCATTCTCAACGCACTCCAAAGTTTATTTCCTAATTTTATATACTGCAGGTTTTGATATGTTAAAGCACTTCCTAATGGGGCGCCTGGGTGGCTCAGTCACTTACGCCTCCAACTTCGGCTCAGGTCATGATCTCATGGTCCATGAGTTCAAGCCCCGTGTCAGGCTCTGTGCTGACAGCTGAGCCTGGAGTCTGTTTCAGATTCTGTGTCTCCCTCTCTCTCTGCTCCTCCCCTGCTCTTGCTCTGTCTCTATCTCTCTCTCAAAAATAAACAGTAAAAAAAAAAAATTTTTTTTTAAAAGCACTTCGTGTGTGTGTGTGTGTGTGTTTCCTTATTTTGAGAGAGAGAGAATGCGTATAGGAGGGGCAGAGAGAGGGAGAGAGAGAGGATCACAATCAGGCCCCACGCTGCCATCACAGAGCCCCACACAGGGCTTGAACCCACCAACACTGAGACCGTGACCTGAGCTGAAATCAAGAGCTGGACGCTGAACTGACCGAGCCACCCAGGCGCCCCAAGTGTTTTCTTTCAACCTGTGCTTGGGCTAGCATGCCGTAATAGTTTGGCTCTACAATTCTTGCCCAAGCCGGGCTCAGGAACCTTCACTCTGCGACTTTTCAGATACAGGAACTTTGTAAAGGTGCTGCGCCTCCTAGGCCCAGAGTTGGGGAGCGTGTCTCATCCTCTTCCTCCGGGCTCCCGCCATCCCTCACGCCATCCGTCTGGAACCTGTAAAACAAAGCCAAAGTTAGGCACTGCTTTGCCTCAACACGCTCTGTGGTGCAGACTAAGCTCTCATGGGAACGGAATGGTAACTCTGTCATAATTTCACGAGACACGTAAATAGAAGTTCTAATCTAAGCCGTAGAGGAATTCACTTACACCTCTTTTTTAGGACAGTAACTCAGCGGCAATTTTGAATTCCCTTACCAAGGCTGTTCTCCGTGGTTTAAGGGAAAGCCATTCAATGGCCCGGGGCAAGAACAACAAATAACAGCCGTGTCTACGTCAGGGTCGGGGTTTCCTGCCCGGGTCGCAGGGGTGAGAATTGACCGTGCTGGTCTTGCCCTTGGTGGGACACTTCCGTACCCTGGTCCGCACCCTTCGCCTGGGCTGCCTTTACTATTCGGCTCAATCCTGCTCCAAAGAGTTCCTCCGGATAGGCATCGCCCCAGGAATATGAAAAAACATTTTCCTGCCCTCCTCTGGCAAGGTGCACGGCACCGCTTTGCACTTCCTAGGATGTCAGAGAAAATGTAACGTTTTAAAATCTAAAATAATCAATCCTTTGGAAAGCTGAGTCGGGCGGCTTTTTGGAGAAAAGACCAAGGAATTTTTTTTTGCATTTGGTCCACTCAAAATCTGTAAATCTACTTCTTGCTTTCAGCTTTATTAAGGTAGATACGACAAAGCAAACTGTAAGATGTTTAAAGGGTCCGGCGTGGCGATTGTTATGTGCATCCATTGTGAAGGGATTGCCCCCATCGAGTTAATGAACACATCCATCACCTCACAGCTTTACTGTCCCCGCTTTTTGGTAAGAGCATTTAAGTACTACTCTCTAAGCACATTTCAATTATACATCGCAGTGTTATTAATGGCAGGCACCATGCTGCACATTCGATTCTCAGACTTTGCCCATCTTATAACCCAAAGCTTGTACCCTTTACCCAACTCACCCTACCTTCCCCACCTCCTAGTCTCTCACAACTGCCTTTCTCTTCTGTTTCTAAAAGTTCGATTTTGTCTTAAAAATATTTTTTAAAGTTTATTTATTTTGAGAGAAAGCGAGAGCGGGGGATGGGCCGAGACCAAGGGAGAGAAAGAATCCCAAGCAGGCGCTGCACTGTCAGTGCAAAGCCCGATGCAGGGCTCGAACCCACAGACCTCAAGATCATGACCTGAGCCGAAATTGAAAGCCGAATGCTCAACCGGCTGAGACGCTCAGGCGCCCCGATTTCTTTTAGTTTTTAGATTCCGTAAGCAAATGACAGCATGGGGCATTTGTCTTTCTCTGTCTGGCTTATTTCACTTAGGATAATGCCCTCCGGTTTCATCCATGTTGTTGCAAGTGAGAGCATTTCTTTCCTTTTTAAGGCTGAATAATATTCCATTGTATATATCATATTATATTATATAATATTATATTATATCATATTATGTTATATTATATATATACACACCCCCCACATTTTCTGGACCCATTTGTTTGTTGATGGACACTTAGGTCGCTTCCATACCTCGGCTATTGTAAATAACGCTGCAGTGAGCATGGAGTCACCGACATCCCTTTGAGATCACGGTTTCGCTTCCTGCAGCTGCAGCTGCAGCAGCGGGATTGCGAGATCATAGGGTAGTTCTATTTTTAATTTCTTGAGAAACTTCCATACTGTTTTCCATACTGGCGGCACCAATCTGCATTCCCACCAGCAGTGTGCAAGGGGTCCCTTGTCTCCACAGCCTAACCAGCAAATCCGCTTTTTGTCCATTATCGCATTCACTGCAAATGAAGGCTTTGGCAATGACAGCGAGATTCGTCCTCATCGAAACGATAAAGGCTGGAAGTTCTTGCAAAACCACCACGTGGCCAGCGGCGGGAGCAAGGCGGTGTGGCAGAATGGGCTGGCTCCACCCTCTTTCGTAGCTTCTGCTCCTCGCTTTGCTCCATGCCCTCGTTGCTTCCCACCCTGCCTTTTCCCCTGTTCCTGGCCTTCTCGGCAATAGTTCTCATCGTCACCATCATCGTCAACAGCTATAAATATATATTTAATAAAACAGCAATGCATAGCAGGTGTCCTCTGCTAGAGAAACAGGGCACGTGAGTTGGGCACACGTGGTATTTCAGGGCTTGCACGAGACGATGAGTGGCATATGGACATATTTATTTCCTGAACTCCAGATCTGGCTTAATACATGCATTTATAAGTGTAACGACAGCCTATCTATTTTTTCCACCAGGTTCTGCTTTCCTATATCCCCATTTTCCTTCTCTTACTCACCTCTCTCTAAATCTCCCAGTCCTCACGCCCTTAAAATGCTTGGTCACACGCTTGGAACACGGGCAGGAATCTTACCGGCGCAGCCTGCACTGATGCATACAGAATCCGCTCGCTTCAACTTTGTGAGCAGACAGGGGCATGTCCAGAGTTAATTTAATTAGAGGACAGGGAATTGAAAGCATTTGAAACAATTCACCCAGCCCCTTCAAGGATGCCTGAGTCATATATAATTTAAGTGTTTCGGGTCTGGAGCTAAAATATATTTAAGACTTTGAAAATGTTAGAAGTCAAGGGCTTACGCGTGTGGCTTTGCTGAACATAGATCAAATTTACAGGCATCGAAGGCCTGCCCACCATCAATTTAATGGGAGACAGAACACCTAAAGCCGTTTTATCAATACCTGTTTGCTGCAAAGGAAAAATCCGTCTGCTCCATTAGCACAGAGTCAGAAAATGAAAACGACACCGCTGATGGCGTTGGTTGGAGTTATCCCTGCGATCCGGGTTTTGTTTACTCTAACCGCGCAGTCGTGGCCGATTTTCACCCATTTTAAAATGCACGTGTTATGATCAATCAAACCATTTTTTTTACTGTTATTTCAGGGAAGAAAATCGTTTTGAACATCAGAGAAATGTTTTCATTTGCACCAGAAACGCTCCTCCAAGTGCATACCGTGTAAGACCAGTAGCTCTTACAAACGTATTTCCAACCAGGAAATTAATGACAGGAAACATATAAGCAGTTGAGAAGCTCTTGGTTTTGAAACTTGCCTTTTCTAATTCACTTAGAGGCCCTGTAGGAGAAGGCTCTGGTGATTTATTTTGTGGAAGTGTTCTGAAATGGCCTCCTTCGTTAAAACCGCCTCACAGGTATAATAAGCAAAATGCATAAAAACCACAATGAATAACGGTGGTCAGAATAGTTTCTTGTGCTAGTAACTTCCTATCTGATTCCTATATAGAGTAGGTTGGTTTTTAAAAAATAATGTTTAAAAATATTTTATGATTCCACTCACGTGAAGTTCCGACAGGGGTCAGATTCATAAAGACAGGAAACAGAATGGTGGTTACCAGAGGCCAGGGGACAGGGGTCAATGGGGACATGTTGTTTCATGGGGACAGAGTTTCAGTTTGAGAAGATAAAAAGTTTTAGACACGGATGGCGGTGACGTCTGTACAATACCGTGCATGTGATTAATGCCATAGAACTGAAAAACTGGTTAAAATGATAAATGTTATGTTATGTCTTTTTACCATGACAACAAATAAAAGAAAAAAAATAATATTTTAGCTATCTTCTTCCCAAAGAAGTGATCAGCAATTTGCGTGAAAGAAAGTTGAGTTGCGTACTCTTTAAAGCAAAGATAGTACTTAGATTTTAAAAGTATGTATCTTCCCTTTATTTGTTTAGTAGGGTCTATTTTTTGTAGTAGAGTCAACCTTCAGGGCTTCTAAACAGAATTATGAACACTTCGGTGGCAAATCTTTGAGTTATTTTGACAGATAGGACAAGATGTGCTCCCTTAGAGATTTATTTGACCTCTACTTTCTGCTCCATTGTCTTACTTGTAAAGATACACCTTGAACCAAACCCCAGAGCAGTCTACGCCTAAGACAAGATAGGTAGAGATTTATTTGCAGAATGGAAATGATTATAAGGAGAAACCCATAAAGGAGATAGAGAGCACTTATCAACACCTGAAAGAATGCCCTTTTACCCCCTCACCTCCGCCCCCCACAGAAAAATTTTCCTATTATTAAGATCTGGAGTTTGTGTGAAGCATTTGATAAGCCAATTATCAAATAATAATGATAACACATTATTATTAACTAAAGTCCATACATTACATTGGGGCTCACTCTTTGTGTTGTACGTGCTATGATATTCACAGGGGACATTTTCACAAAGCTCTCTCAGGAACTAATAAAACGAGCATGCAAGTATGAGTATGGACATAGAAGAATGGAATGACAACATTAAAAACTTGGTTTAACTGTTGTATGTAGAACATAACACCCAACAACTGCAGAAACATGTATTTTTAGACGTACATGAAATATCGGCCAAAATTAACCACGCTTTCGGCCATAAAACAACTTTCAACAGCTTTCTGAGGATGTTTTGCTCATATAGAATATGTTTTCTGTCCAAGTGCAGTAACCAATAAATCAATATAAAAAATGTAGAAAAATTCCATATACTTGGTAATTAAGAAAAACACATATAAATAACTCATGGATCAAAGGAAAAATCAAAATGGAAATTGGAAAATATTTTGAGCTGGAAAGTGAAACAGAAACAGAGTGCCTGGCCCCACTCTGCTCTCCCCACCCTCATCATCCCTGTAAGAGACCTTGAAACAAGAAGGCAAGCGTTGCGTCTGTGCAGTCTCCGCTGAGCGCAGGCACGCGAGGGGACTCCCATCTTTCAAGGCTCTGTGCATATTCACGAATGACCACAAAAGTGCCGCGTGTGTTGATTTTGAGCGTACGAATAAATTTTAGGTGAATTTGCAAAGATGGAATCCGTGAATAATGAGGGCCAACTGTGCTAGAAAAGATCTCAAAGTCAGTGAGCCAACTATCCCTTCAGGAAGCTAGAAAAAGGGTGCGCTTGGGGGTCTCCGTCAGTTAAGGATCCGACTCTTGGTTTGGGCTCAGGTCGTGATCTCCTGGTTTTGTGATTTCAAGCCCCGCATCCGGCTCTGTGCTGGCAGCACGGAGCCTGCTTGGGATTCACTCTCTGCACTCCTCCTCCACTCAGGCTGTCTCTGTCTCTCTCAAAATAAATAAATAAAGTTAAAAAACATTTTTAAGAGGTTGGGAAAAGAACAGCAAATTAAACCCCAAAGTACAAGGAAGGTAACAATGAAAGAGCAGATATTAATGAAGTATGTAACAACCCAATATTCGATAATTGATTCTTTGAAAGGCTAAAATGATTGTTAACCCCTTAGTGAGACTGATTAAAGGAGAGATAAACAAATAATATCAGAAACGGAAAAGAGGGTGTCACTACAAAGCTTACAGATATTAAAAAATATCATCAGGAGGGGAGCCGGGTGGCTCCGTCAGTTAAGTATCCAACTTCGGCTCAGGTCATGATCTCACAGCTCGTGAGTTCAAGCCCCGCGTCGGGCTCTGTGCTGACAGCTCGGAGCCTGGAGCCTGCTTCCGTTTCTGTGTCTCCCCCTCTCTCTGCCCCTTCCCCACTCACATTCTGTCTCTCTAAGAATAAATAAACATTAAAAAATATATTTTAAAAAAATCATCAGGATTTAATATGAACAACTTTCTGCCAACTAATTCATCAACTGAGATGAGGTGTACAAATCTAAAAATACCTAGTCCGAAACTGACACCAGGTGGATCAAAAAATTAGAAGAGCATCACAATTTAAGGAAATTGAATATGAAAGTAAAAGCTTCCTACAAGATTTCCCCTCCTGTTATGGACACGTAAGCTCCCACAGATTGGTATCTTTCTCAAATAGCAACTGTCAATGCTGGATCATATGCTAATCGAATCCTCTGCAGAATAAACAAAAGCTGGCAAACCTCGGAGGAGAATGGAAATTTGGGGGAAACCATCGGCACGGGGCGAGTGTTTTCTGGGTTCACCACAGACCTGGTGGCAGTGACAAACACCCAAAGCCTCCATAGACACATGCGTATTGGGGGCTGGGAAACCAGACTTGAAGAGGCCCAGGACAACCAGAACCACCAGACAGTGAGGACAGAACCCTGTAAAGATCTAGAGAAGGGAACAGCTGTCTGTTTAATTCTGTCCAAGTCCCTTGCAGGCCCTTGAATCATGCATGTGCAAGTCAGCTTCAAAGGAGTTTGAAATTAGGTCTGAATTACCTATTGCCGGCATGAGAGAATTTGCCATTTGAGTCTAACGAAGTGTATTTCCTTATTAAAATAAAATCGACACTCTTCTGAGCAATAAAACAGAACCCAGCTTAGCATTCGCAAGGTCCAAAACAATTCAAAATTTCTCCTTATAAAAAGAGCAGGAATCTGGCGCCTGGGTGGCTCAGTCCGTTATGCGTCTGACTTTGGCTTAGGCCATGACCTCACAGTTCATTAGGTCAAGCCCCGCATAGGGCTCTGGAGCCTGCTTCGGATTCTGTCTCCCTCTCTCTCTGCCCCTCCTCCACTCACATTCTGTCTCTCTCTCTCTCTCAAAAATAAACATAAAAAAAAATTAAAAAAAAAAAAAGAGCAAGGAGAATGTCAAACCTACCGTGAAAGGAAAAGACAACCATGTAAACTCTGGAATTCTCGGTCTAAGCGGCCATTGTCAGTGATCAGTGAGGCCAAGGGTAATATGCGGACAATGAAAGACAGCAAATGCCAGCAGAGAAAGAGAAGATATGATTTATTAAAAACAGAAATTCTAGAAATGCAAATAGAGTACCTGAAGTAAAAAATTCACAAGAGAGTTGGAACGGCAGAAGAGAGATAACACTTGAAGGTTGATGACTAGAAATCATCTGATCTGAAAAAGAAAAAAAAAAAAGGTGTAAAAAATGCACGGAATCAGGAATATATGGAGTAATTTTTAAAGCCCACTATATGAATAATCCAAGTTTCAAAATGAGAAGAGAGAAAGAATGGGGAAGAAAAAAATCTTTGAAGGAAATGAATGCACTGCAAATGTCTCAAATTTGGTAGAAGACACAAATTTATGAAATCGAGAAGTTCGGCAAACTCTAAACAGGAGTTATTTTTGTAAAAGACACATCCCTGGGCACATCGTGGTTAAACTGTTAATAACTGAAATAAGGAGGAAAATTTGAAAGAAGCCAGGGCAAAACAACTCATTACATACAGAAAAACAATGATTCAAATGATCGCAGTTTTCTCATGAGAAAAAAAATGGAGACCAATACGTTCAAAGTGTTAAACAAAAACAAAACCCCGTGAAGCCATAAATCTTTACCTAGTGAACAGACGTCTCAAGAAAAGACAAAATAAAGCCATATTTAGATAAAGAAAGGCTAAGAGAGATCATCACCAGCAGATCTGCGCTGCAAGACATGTTCTAGAAATTTCTTCAGGGGGAGCAGAAAGGATTACAGAGGAAATCAGATCTTAGGAATGAGGAGTGTCATGAGGAGAAATGGTAAAAGTCTGCACAACTCTAAAAACTATCTTTTCCTATTAATTATTTAAAATGCATGCCTCTTTAAAGCAAAAATTACAGCATTGTCTGGCAAAGTTTATAACATATATAGGTGTGATTTGTATGAAAATTGTAACAAAGAATCATGGGAAGAGAGTACATAGACCTTTATGGTTGCAAGATTTTTACCTTTTCTGGGTTTTTTGTTTCACATTTTTATTTTTTATTTATTTTCTTAATTTTTTTTAACATTTATTTATTTATTTTGGGAGACAGAGAGAGGCAGAGCATGAACAAGGGGGGCGGAGAGAGAGGAGACACAGAATCCAAAGCAGGTTCCAGGCTCTGAGCTGTTTGTTAGCACAGAGCCCGATGCGGGGCTCCAACCCACGAACTGTGAGACCATGACTGAGCTGAAGTTGGACGCTCAACTGACTGAGCTGCCCAGGCACCCCGTTTTACATTTTTAAAATGAAGTGGTACAATATGAATTAACCCCAAGTTGATGGCAAAAAGTTAAAAATATATACTGCAATATAAATACTTTTCCTATAGCAGCCACTAAAAAAATTTAGCAAACTGAATTCAAAAGTATAGAACAAAATAATATACCGTGACCAACTTGAGTTTATTTCAGAAATGCAATCGTGCTTTAACATTTGAAATCCATTACTGTAATTCACCTTATGACTAGAAAAATACCAAATAAGAATCTTAATGGCTACAGAAAAAGCATTTGTTGTAATTCAAATTCATTTACAGTAACAATTCATAGTAAACTATGAATAGAAGGGGACTTCCTTAATCTGATAACGGTTATATCCAAAGAGCTAAAATGAACATCATTGTTAATCCTAAAATTCTGAGAGTTTTACCCCTGAGATCAGGACCAAGGCAAGAGAGCCCACTCTCGCTCCCTCTGTTCGACACTGTACTGTAGATTTTTAGCCAGGGCAACAACGTGGGAGAAAGCGTGCAGCTGAAAAGAAACAAATGAAAGCATTAGTATTTGCTGATAACATGATACATTTGGGTACATAAAAAATCCAAAGGAAGTCTATCCGTTACCTACTAGAATTACTGTGTAAATTTAGCAAAGTTGCTGAAATGCTGGGTATGGAGAATCCCTGTGGTGAATGAAATAGTCAAGAAACCTGTTTTCACTGCAGTATACGTTTGTGTGGGGGAGAAAGATCTATATGTACAAAAATAAGTAAGAGTGATTTGAACAGAAATTATGCCATGAAGCTAACACAGACTGATATAATAGAGGGAGACCTATTGCAAAGGAGACTGCTTTAGAACAACAGGCAGGAGGCAACCAGCCATTGGACGTTCTGTGGGAAGGGCAGTCCAGGCAGAGGGAATGGCCCGTGCCAAGGCCGTAAGTCTGAAATGAACTTGGTCTGTTAAAGAAACAGGGAAAAGGTTGGTATAGATTGACCCCAGTGAGTACAGGGGAGAGTGGGGTCGGACGGGAGGAAAGCAGGAGTCTGAGGGCGCACACCAAGGAGTCTGGGGTCGTTCCAGTGGTGGCGTGAAGTCGTCCAAGGGTTAACAGAATAGAGCATGCTAGACCGTCTCCCACTTTATCGCATCTCTGCTTGTCATTGTTTGTTTTTTTCCTGCTAAAAATAGGTTTTCTGTCCATAGTAGAGGGACGTGACTACGTAAAAAAAAAAATAAATGCCAGTGTATAAAAACACACTGAGACCACATGACTTACGAGGGAAAAGCGCTGTGATTAGTCAGAGACGCATGGCCTGGGGCTCTGGCTCTGCAGCCTGATGGGCTTGTGACCTGGGCAGGTCACCTAACCACGACAAGGCTGGGTGCCTTTATTTTCTAAACAACGGACATAGGGAGGGTATCTGCTTTGCAAGACTTATTTGAATATTAAATGAAATCTTGCATGAAAGTGTTAACACAAGGAGTGGAACAAAGGAAGCACCTCCCAAAATGAACTTTAGTATCACCAAAATAGTATTAAAGGGCTAAAAGATACGTAGTTTAGAATTTAATTGCTCTCTGGATAAGGCATGGCTTCCTGACTATAGTAACAATAAAAGAAATCACTAAAGAAATGGACGCAAGTTCCGCAGGTGATTCTAACAAAACGAGAAATATCTTGGAAGGGCTGGCAGGTCCAGTTTGTGTAAGTTTTAAAGAAAGCAATGGGACATTTTTATAAAATGATCACACGTACGTTAATGACAAGATAAACCAGGTTTAAAAAAATCAAACAAATATAGCCGTTAATACCGTCCTGTTTACAGAGTCCCCTACAATGAAAACAATAAATTGAAACAAAAGTTGGGCACCATTTTCCAACTGTCAAAATGGCAAAGGTAGAATTCTGAAGAAGCTACGTTGAGATGGAGACACATATTTTGCTGGCAGTGTGGAAGTGTGAATTGGTTTGCTCCTTCCAGAAAGAAATTTGGCAGAGTATATCAAGACCACTAAAATATGTGCATCTTTGAACATGAAAAAGTTTCTTTCTAAGAAATAGGAGCTTATCTTACAGGAAGAATCATAGTTATGGACCAAGATTAAGGTATAAAGATATGCATTAGAGCAAAAAGTTAGAAACTACCCGAATGACCATAACAGCAGAAATTCCACACAATATAATATAATATTAAGTAAAAACGATGTTTGTTTTTTTAAACAACTATGTGCAAGGTGATTACGATTAAGAGACTGAATGGCTAGAAGTAGGATGCAGGAGGTTGTGAGTGTGTATGGGCCACAGTTGCATCGAGAAGCAAAGAAGGGCACCCAGGTGGCTCATGGGGTGCCTGGGGGGCTCCGCTGGTTAAAGTTGGCCGACTTTGGCTCAGGTCGTGATCTCACAGTCCATGGGTTGAGGCTCCACTTCGGGCTCTGTGCTGACAGTTCAGAGCCTGGAGCCTGCTTTGGATTCTGTCTCTCCCTCTCTCTCTGCCCGCCCCTCCCCCACTCATGCTCTATCTCCATCTCTCTCTCTTAAAAATAAACATAAAATATTAAGAAAAAAATAGTAATAAAAAAAAAGAAGCAAAGAAAACCAGGGGCGCCCGGGGGGCTCAGTCAGTTAAACATCAGACTCCTGATTTCCGCCTCAGGTCATGATCTTAACAGTTGCGAGATGGAGTGTGAGATGGAGCCCTGCATGGGGCTTCACACTGGGCTTGGACCCCGCTTAAGATTCTCTCTCTCCCTCTCCTTCTGCCGCTCCCCTGCTCTCTCTGTCTCTCTCAAAAAAAAAAAAAAAAAAGCTAAGAAAATCCATACATGCAGAGACCTGAATGAAATACTTTTGTTGGAAAAACAAAGCTGTAGTCTTCTAATAAAGTAGAGAAAAGAGAAAGAAGAAAGGAATGAGAGAGGAGAGACAAAAATTTTAGCTATAGGTCCTTTCTGAGTGAATTATAGGTGATTAGGTGATTTTTGTTTCATATATATATGTAATGTTCATGGCCCAGTCTCAAAAGATTTTGTAACTTCTTTACACCCGTTCAGATTCTCTACAGGACCCCTGCTTCATCAGGAGGTAATGTGAGACGGTATAGAAGGAACCCTAGGAATTAGCTACTCTCAGACCAAATTAGGTTCTCAAGGCAAAGCAGCCATTAAAGTGCTTCTAGCTAATTCGCTCTCTGCTTGGATGCCTCAGGTAAATACTCAGCATTTCAGAGTTCTGACCTCCCCTAGGCTCCTCACGGCAGCCTCCGGATAGGAAGAGAATCGTTGATGCGATGTGATGGCCTGGCCCTCTCTTGACTTTCCGTCCATCTGACTTTGGAGAGGGGAACAATGTGGTTCTGCCGTTCGTCTCAAGTCCCTGAATCTCTGAATGTCGCAGCTTCTTAGGCGAGACTGCGGGCCATTGCTCAGCCTTGGGCCCTTCCCACAGCTGCTTGTTTTCTGCAGGATCCTAGCACACTGGGGTGGCCCCCTGGGGTGGTGGCTGCACAGTGGTCTCTCTGAAAATCCTGGTGTTGTGTTGAAGCTGGAGGGAAAAGTCACTTTACCTCTCTAGATCTCAGTACCCTTTGCGCTCAAGTTATTCATTGAGGAAGTTGGAAGCTGGGAAAGATGAGCTCCGAGTCTGTTTCTGCGTCCAGCTCGGTCTGTGACTTCAGGATTCTCGGACGGGAGGAGAACTTCTTTTCTCCATGGACCTCCTTTCTCGTCCCTTCCCTCCCTTGTTGGCATTTCCAGCAACCTCCTTAAAATGGACTCTGTCGCTCTTGCCAGGGGCTCGCTGCTTAGGCCGGCTTCACCAGAAATAGGCGTCATCCTATAGTTTGACCTGAATTCATTAGAATTCTCTTCGGTTTGAGAACAAAGTCTGGGCTAATTAAAATAATTGAAATTCTCTCTTTTTTATTCTCATAGATACTCGCTTTTCTTCACCGATCATCGTCCCATGGGTATATTTCTCTTAGGGACTTCATCGGAAGAATTGATATGAATTTAAGGCAAGATTGAAGTGTTTCCGGGTCCTCCGGCCGAATTGCTTGTGATATTATAGTCGTGCTTCCTTATACTTTGTTCGTTAATCAATTGCACTCCATTTCTTAATTGCCCTCCATCCCGTCATCCACCAGCAGTGATGAGAACGGATGTTTAGGATGCAGGTGTTGGCTCCATTGACCTCTCCCATTCTAAGCGAGGGCTCATCCATCTGCGCGAATCCCCCTGCGCTAGCTGTGTGACCTTGGGGGAGTAACTCAGCCTCTCTCGGCCACCGTTTCCTCATTTGTGAAATGAGGTCAGTGAACTAGATGATCTCCACAGTCAGTTCTATTTAAAAACCTGTAATCCTTCTTGTTTTCGTAAATGAAGCCCAGCTGGATCCGAGCCCTGGGGAGCTATTAAAGAACAGAGCAGGTGTTGAGCGCTGGGGGGAGAGAGATGATTCCTCAAAAAGAAAGGATGTCCACCGAGTCGCGACGCCACTGCTACGTTTGTAAACTGCTACTCTCAACTCCAGCGCTCTGGTTTCGGCGGGGTTTCCGGGTCCCCGAGGGATGTCGGAGCAAGCGGCAGACAGGATGAGGGATGTCAGCGGGTCCCGTTACAGGCTGTGTCTTGGAAGGAGGCCTTCTTAGGGCCTGCCGCCACCGGAAACACACCTACCTGCTCTCACTCCGGACCCTGCAGTGAGCAAGCTGAATGCATTCATCTCTAATTGCCTGCTGTCACCACGTCTATTGCCATTCTGGGCCACTGCGTAAACATTCGTCACATAGCCTTTACGGATTTCGTTCACCCTTTCTTTGGCTTGAGAAGTGTCCTGCTTATCTCTCACGACCTTGGCCAGCCTGCCGTTCTCTCTCTATCCTTGACCTTGGCAACACATTGCCTCATTTCAACATCAGGTCAGCACAGCCAAGACGAATGGAGGAAAGCTTGGCGCAGGTGCCTGGGGATTTATGGCAAGGCCAACTCATTACCGACAGGTTTTGCTTCCTCTCCAACTATGGAAAGCGGTCCAGACGCCTCGCAAAGGAGCCTGACATCGATAGCAAGTCTCCACGGATTGGACTGCAGCCTCTGATTTCATCGCGCTGAAACCTGACTACTCGGTGGCGCCAGGCCCACCTGACCATGTGCCAGATGACACATCGCTTTTGTTTACAGGCCTTCTGGCTTGGAGACGGGGACGATTAACAAAGAAGGAAGGTCTCAAAAGATCTTGGCCCCCGTGGTCTCTCTCCAGAGCAACAAGAAGGGGCTTGAACATTCTGTTTTAACTTCAGGACACACGATGCGCCAGGGAGCAATGTGTCTATTAATCTTCAATTCAAATCATCTGATATTTGTGGGGTTGGACCTGCTTACAAATGAAGGTTCCTTTTCTTAACACTGCTGGTGAACACCAGCCTGGGAAGAGGAACCTTGCCAAAACTTCTCCCTCCACCCTCTACTTTATACAAAAACCTTGTCTTCAAATTATAATTGCTTTTTTAAAAAATTTTAATGTTTATTTCTTTTTGAGAGAGACACAGCTGAGTGGGAGTGGAGGGCAGAGAGAGAGGGAGACACAGAATCCAAAGCAGGCTCCGACTGTCTGCACACAGCCCGAGGTGGGGCTCGAACTCGTGAACTGTGAGATCATGACCTGAGCCGAAGTCAGACGCTTAACTGACTGAGCCATAATTGCTTTCCTTAAGTGAGACACTGTCAGAAGCTTTAAGAAAATAGGGGCGCCTGGGTGGCTAAGTCGGTTAAGTGTCCGACTTTGGCTCAGGTCATGATCTCACAGTTCATGAGCTCAAGCCCCACTTCGGGCTCTGTGCTGCCAGCTCAGAGCCTGGAGCCTGCTTCGGATTCTGTCTCCCTCTCTTTGTATCTCCCTTGCTCACTCTCTGTCTCTCTTTCAAAAATAAACATTAAAAAAATTGTTTTTTAAAAGAAAATAGGGGCGCCTGGGAGGCTCAGTCGGTTGAGCGGCCGACTTCAGCTCGGGTCATGATCTCGCGGTCTGTGAGTTCGAGCCCCACGTCGGGCTCTGTGCCGACAGCTCAGAGCCTGGAGCCTGCTTCGGATTCTGTGTCTCCCTCTCTCTCTGCCCTCCTCCTGCTCACGCTCTGTCTCTATGTCTCAAAAATAAATAAATGTTAAAAAAAATTAAAAAAAAAAAAAGAAAAGAAAAGAAAAGAAAGGGGTGCCTGGGTGCCTCAGTCAGTTAAGCATCTGACTTTGCTCAGGTCATGATCTCGCGCTTTGTGAGTTCGAGCCCCACGTCAGACTCTGTGCTGATGGCTCAGAGCCTGGAGCCTGCTTTGGATCCTGTGTCTCCCTCTCTCTCTGACCTTCCCCCACTTGTGCTCTGTCTCTCTCTGTCTCAAAAATAATAAACACAAAAAAAAATAAAAATAAAAAAAATAAAGTGGTGACTTGGGCTAAATTTAAACAAACAAAACAAAATACATGTGTCCACTTGAGTTCCATTTCCTTCAGCTTGAACTGTGGTTATTGATAATACCACAGAACTAGGTAAATGCATCTGTGATTTGAAAGTCTTGCTTCCCGAAAGCACTCAAAGGGGGAGGGGGAGGAGGCATTTTGGTGTATCTCAAATGGGCTTCTGTTACAGTCCCCTGTCTGCAGGCTCTGTTCACTTTGGGGGCAGCCACAGATCCTCAGGTTCCGGGAATATCTTTGTGTTCTGCTCACATGCTTGGATTTTGACCTTCCTCTACAGTCTTAACAGCAGCTGCTTGTAGGACAACTGAGTCATTGAGATGCTCTTTGCACAAATGCTTTCAGTGCCTCCTTATACCCTGTTCCCTAGACTCCTCTTGACGTGGCTGCCAGGTTCACCTACGAGCACAGTCACGTTACAAAGAGACACTCATCTAGCTCTGTCTCAGTAACAATGATCATTCCGGAGTAGCCCAGCATTGTATGTTCCGTGCAGAGAAGATGGCCTGCTCCTGAGAGATCTGGGGTGGGAGAGAGTTACAGCAGTCATTCTGTTCACTCCGATTTTTTTTGAAAGACCTAACTATGAAAACTAGCAAGATGGTACTGGGTGTGCTGGAGTCTGCGAGCTCCCAACATCTCCGTTTACCTGCTGAGACCCGCGTCCCCTAAGCTGGTAAAGACTGGGTCAATATCACAAGGGATAACAGTTAACCTCCATGCCAGAGACCAGAGACTGAGGCTGTTTACACGTCGGCCGTGTGCGATTCGGGACAAGTTATGTACACTCCTAAGCTTTATCTTTTTCATCTGAAAAAGTAAAAGGTGGGGATAATTAAATATCTAGGCCCATAGGGTGGTCGTGAGGATCAAATTGGACGGTGCATATAAATAACAACGTCTTGACTGGGAGTCTCTGCCTTATGGTGACTGTTTCTAGTTGTCCTCAGCTTGAGAACAGGGACATATGTCTCCATGCTGCGTACTCTGAACTTTTAGCACAAAACCTAGCCTATAAGAGCACCTGCAGATGCAAACTATCATTATCCATAAGACATGTATTGAGGATACCGTCTCCCAGTTGATTTTTACCGCTTCCTATTTGTGAAGATCGCACCTATGACACAGGGTCTCAGGCCCGGACACATCGTTCCGGGGAAGAGTGAGTGCCTGTTCTCTGCCCTGCGGAAGCAGGGACATCTGACAGTCGGCAGTTAGCGTGACTTGTCATCGAGGCTAAAGCGTTCTTCCTAAAATGCCAGGACCTCCTCTTCCAGTCATGCGTGGGGCCGCTAGGGAAGCACACTCTCCCTCCTGCTCGAGCAGCTGAATGAGAGCAAAGCTCAGATGCGCTCTGGGTCTCTGCCCGTCTGGACTCAGATAAAAGGCATGTACGAGCTCTATCGATACAGATGGGCCCAGCAGGGATAATTCAGCTCTTCCTTTGGAGTAATTATCCGCGGGTACTTAGGCACAGACGCGGGCGTCCTCTGCCAAGCTGATGCTCCAACAGAAAGAGCAGAAAAGGGATGAGGAGCACTGGCCAAACCAGGTTCTGTCCCTCCCTCCAGGAGGCCCACACTGTCCACCAACCCAAGGGCAGGATTCAGCCCGCCCTCGTTCCCCACAGCCTGGTCTGAGGAGACACCGGCTCTGGGGCTGGTATTCCCTGATGCTGGGGCTCTGGAGGAAGGTCCTACACTGAGGTCGCTTCAGGAGGAACTGGTACAAGTAATAAGATGCTGGGTGGGCCTTTCCTCGTAGCCCCCGGTGGGTCCCTGGGACCCAAAGCTAAAGCAAACAGGGTCATCTGGCCCCCATTCCCAAGGAAGTTGTACCTAACTGGGACTAGACCCTCCCTCCACGGCTTACTAAAAAGCAACCTGCCAACCCTACTATCCACCTGCCCACTACCCCAGCTCCTTCCCCACCTCCTCCCAAGTAGGTGGTGTAGAGAGAGGAGAAAAGCACATCACTTACTCTCAAAGCAAGTCTCTCTGTTTGGGGTGACTTGACTCAAAAAGAAAGGGAGAGAAAGTCTCCAAGAAAACCAAACCAAACACCAGATGTGCAGAGAGAAAGGACCGGCATCTCCTTCTGGGGATGGATGTCTATAGCCACGTGTAGCCCTGTGCAACAGAAGCCTCCATCCACCAGGCAGAGCGTGGAGGGAGGGCAGCCCCTGAGTGTGGTGGGGTAGGCATGTTTCCTGCGGGGGCTGTACACCATGGAGGCTGCAGGCCACTGCCCCAGCCGAGAGGACAGGCTGGCAGGAGAAGAGACCCCGGCGACAGAGGCTGGGGGTGCGCGGCTAAAGGCAGTGCAGGATGCAGGCTGGCAGAGGTCGCTTCTGGCGGGGAGAGAGATAAACATTAAGCCAGAAGTGAGTCTGAAGTTTTAACTGGGCTAGACTGGCCTGGAGTTTTAAATAACTGAAAGTTTTAAAAAGCTACGGGTCCTTCCTGGGACTTCATTAAAGAATGAGAGTAGAGTTGATGGAAAATGGCTGACGGACGGCAATGACAGGGAGAAAGAATTCCATTCCGGGTTTGTACCCCACCAAATACCAAGCACAGCCATGATGAGTATCTAGCGATCCTGAGTACCCCACAAGGCGAATGAACTCAGAATTTGCGGACACTCTGCGCATTCTCTGTTGAAATATGAAATAAGCTCTTGCTTAACCTCGCTAGTAGAGAATGTCTCCTATTTCCCAGTTTTTTCACTTATTAGAAAAGAATGTGCACCACTCCCTCATAAGTGATTTCCTTATAAAGGTTCAAACCTTCTGGAGCACCTGGGTGGCTCAGTTGGTTGAGAATCCCGACTCTTGATTTGGGGTCAGGTCATGATCTCACCAGTTAGTGGGCTCAGGTGCCACACGGGGCTCTGCGTTGACAGTACGGAGCCTGCTTGGGATTCTCTCTCCCTCTCCCTCTGCCCCTCCCCAGCTCACCCACACTCTCTCTCAAAATCAATAAGTAAACTTAAAAAAAAATTCAAACCTTCAAATGTTCACATGCCTGCTAAGGAGTTTGTCATATGACTAATAAGTAATGATTTCTTTGGAATATATTGGAACAATTTCTATGTTCTTCAGACATGTTAGAAAATAACCATAGTATTTCACCTTCTGCTAAATCTTTATATGGTTATATAGTTTTTGGATATCATTTTATGTTCCAAAGTTTCTAGGAAACCAAGACTAAAAAAAAAAAAACTATGAAAATCTCAACTATTAAGCAGAGTTATAGAGATGATCAAATGTGGTTTATTTTAATGCAAACTATAAATATAAAATATCATTGACACTGTTACCCTTTGCTCAAGAGGCCCCACTTATCGTAGGAGGAGATAGGATGACATTGCCTGGTAGTTGCTGTGGTAACTGCTATATTTTGATATGGGATCAAAAAGTCCAGGGCAAAGGATACCCAAAGATTGATATCAGGGTTATGGGGAGACTTTCACTAAGAAAGCTCCTAGATTCATGAATATTCACACATTAAAGAGACTATGGATTATATCATGGTGACTTCCAGAAGCGAACTACCACTCGCAGATCTGACTAGCTTCCATTTAGTAGAATTTCTATGGCGATGTATCTTTCAGATGAAGGACATTAGTGTGGAAAAGTTTGGAGTTAAATAAGACTTCATTCTGACCCCGGATTCTTATTCTACAAGTTCCATGGACTCCCCATATCCAGAAAAGTCCCAAATTTGGCTGACCCAAATAAATAGACCTCTTCCATACAGATAACTGGGGTTCACCGGTGCAAACCGTACTTTAAAATTATACCCGAACTTTTTTTTCAGGACTTCTTCTTTGGCTTCTCCTTTGGCCACAAGGTCTGGAAGCATCCAGTGTTCTTGCAGTGAAACATATGCATAGGGACTACTGCATCCCCAGCATCTACCCCAGCACACACCCACTCTTGCCTTGTGTGGCTCTTAGGAGGTTTGAATGAACCTGCTCTCGTTTCCAGCCATGGGTCCCCACTGCTCTTAGCCTCTGGTTCTCAAGCTTGAGGGCACAGACATCACATGAAAAGCCGGTCATAATAATTTCCATTCTTAGTTTCTAATTCGGTGTCCTGAGTGGAGCCTGAGAATTTGCAGCGGGTTCCTAGGCGATCTTGGTGCTACTGAGCTTTCTGTGATTTGCAGCTCACAGCACCTTGCGTGACCCACTAGGTAAATTCCGAAAGCATTCTGTTACACCCAGGAGATGAAAACCCTGTGTGCCACAGGGGTTGGGGGACTCGGGGTGGATTTGCTTTAGAGCAGTGGGCTCAGCCTCAACAGCACATCATAGTCACCTGGGGAAACCTAACCCCTACTCTCAAGAGATTTGAATGTTATTGCACGGGGTGAGGCCGGGGCAACAGTAGTTTTTCAATTCCGTGAATGATTCTAGCGTGCATCCAGCAATGAAAATCACTGCTTTATAAAATAAGTTTCCCAATGGTGGGGGTTCTCTGCGTGTGCACATGTACGCATTGAGGGAAGAGACTGGGTAGAGAGGGTAGTTGACCTGAAGCTTTTGTCTTTTTCAGTGAAAGCAAGGGACCCAGTCACTCTCTCGTGGGGACTGACCTAGCTGGCCCTATAGATCCAAACAGCTTTCAGGGAAGATAGCTTTTCTGCGTCCGACATCTCCAAGTAAACGACGTTGTTCGATTTTGCATAATAACCCCAGTGACTTATCCTACTCAAGTAGGAAGCCCGAGAAGATAGACAAAAGAGAAGCAAACAGAAAACAGCAAATTATAGAGCCCACAATTAAGGGAATTTAAATAGTAGAGATCAGGTTTGCCTTACAATTGACCTTGGACTTGAATCATTATAGCTAATACTTACATGGTACTTACTGTGTTCCAGAGACTATCTTTAGTGATTGTATCTATTACCTAATGGATTCCTTTTAGTGACCTCTAAGGAAGATGCTATTTTTATCATGATCCTTTTATAGATGAGATTATTGAAGCTCAGAGAGGTTAGTCACAAGGTCACACAGCCAGGGAGTAGGAGAGCTGGAATCTAGACCGGGAAGTCAATGTCATCAACCACTGTGCTACGTGCTGCCCTTCTGTTAATATTGACATTTGGAATATCTAACTTATTGCCCCAATGAAGACAAGCAAAAGGCTCCTTCTTCCTCACTGCCCCACTGTTCCACCGACTGTCATAGCAATAGGCTGAACAATAGTCTTGGTTTGTCCAGGATTTCAGCACTGAAAGTCCCGTGTCCTGGGAAACCCCTCACCTTGCCCTACTTGGCACCCAAACATATTTGAACCCCCAAAACATAACACATGGGTCCCGGTCATTGCAGTATAAAATGTCTCAAAATGACTCATTTCTTTGCGACTGACCTTTGCTATAGAACAAAATAAGCCTTGCCTCCCAGTGTCTTCTTTTGGATATGATGACAACAGCAAAAAAGTCAACACGAGAATGAATGTGTCACCCTTATGGAAAACAAATACTAATTTTTTGTTGGCAGAACCCAAAACAGGAATTAATATAAAAAGAGTGACTCATGTCTCTTCTAGACAATCCTTTTATAAGTTGGATTACTTAGACAGAAGGAAATGTGACAAAATGTTTATAATGAGGCAAATAACACGTTCGCGTGAAAACGTAATGGTGTAGTTTCAGCTCAGGGTCCATCAAAGGTTTGCTGGAGATGTGATTATATAGTTTTCCGGAACCAGATTTTACAGCAGTGTGCCTGATCACAAAGACCGTAGAACCTGCCACGTAACAAAGGATTCGCATTTCTCAGCTAATCCTTGAAGGGCTAGTTCCCCAGATCTAAGTGGACTTCATTCTTAATGATAATTCACTTAATATAGCCCCGCTGTCTATGATAGAATCTTGTTTTATGAGGCGATCCGCCTCAGTGCTCATTTCTTAGGACACATCTATTCAGTTAAAGACACACACAGACGTCAGGGACACATTGATGACATCTTCTATATTGTGTGCCTTTCAACTGTTATCGAGTTTATCCATTAGAACTGATCACTGATATGATCTTGAACGGCTTTCGAAAAGCTCAATTTAACACCGAAGCCGAGCCAGGATTAACGTGCGTCATCTTCAGACGGCGGGTATTTTTCATAGAATTCTAAAGCGCCAGATCATCCGAAAGGAACTCCCATTCATTCTAATTACATGCCCAAGGGACACCGTCATCCACCCCAGCCGCACCATATTTAGAACTCGGTGGCTCGTTACGTCCTTGCTGGACGGACATGAATTATCGTTTGCTGGCACTAAAGCAGTGATGACAAATAAGAACCAGCGATCCTGACATCCATTCCCCGCCCCCGTGTGACTCTGTTTCCTTCCCAGCTTCAGTGTGAGGTGGAAGATTAGCACCGACCGCAGGATGGCCTGGAGGGTTGTCAGTGAGAAGTTGGCTTCCATTTAAAAAGTCACCGTGAAGAAGACTCCAGGACTATTCCTCACCCTGCCTGTTGTTGATTTTAAGGGCGAAGTGAGGGGTGCCTGAGTGGCTCAGTCGATTGGGCGTCCGACTTTGGCTCAGGTCACGACCTCATGGTTCAGGAGTTCGAGCCCCCCTCAGACAGCTCAGAGCCTGGAGCCTGTTTCGGATTCTGTGTCTCCCTCTCTGTCTCTGCCCCTCCCTGGCTCTCACTGTCTCTCTCTCAAAAATAAATAAACAATTAAAAAGAAATTAAGGGCAAAGTGAGCTCTAGCGCAAATTCCATTAGGAGAAGACGTCAAGATGCAGAAGTGGAGAGTTTGATATTTCTTCACCCACTCATTCTGACCAGGTTAGAACCACGTCAGCTGTGTGTGAAAAATATCTTCTCATTTTAAGAGCCAAGGCTCAAGTTGGGAAACTTCATGGGTCTTAAAAGTTTGCAAATTGTGTTTTGATTAAAAAAACCAACATTTTGAGTGCCTATTACATTCCAAGCCAAGAAGGCAGTCACTGTTCAAAAACCACAACTTCTAACAATACCATTGAACAATAAATTGTGGGTTGATTTTCCTTTTAATGGTGACATTTATTATTCACTAATTGATCTCGCTATCTCGTAAAAGAGCCAGCAGGTGTTTAAAAAAAAATTATTATTTGACAAGCTTCTCCTTTCTCTTTCTGGAACGTATTAATTTTACTTCAGTAAGCTTCTCTGCTCCATCGGCAAACCTTCTAAAGCCGAAACAAACCTAGTGACTGTTCACTGTAGTCAAAGGTACGTGTTATCACTTACTGCTTTAGTGCCAGCAAACGATAATTCGTGTCTGTCCAGCAAGGCAAGAAAGAAACATTAAAAAAAAATGTTTTTAAATGTTTAAATCAGTGTTTTTGTTTTGAATGAGAACTGGAAATTCAGACCTTTTTTTTTTCCTTAAAAAGCTTACATGAAATGTCTTCAACAATAAGATGACTTTTTAGAGATAATATTAGAAACTCAATGGTTACATCATCTTTCTGCTATAATTGGAAATCGTGGACATGACTTTCTCCTGTGCACTATGCTTAGCAATGGTTACCCAGGAGGGCGCACCACCAGGAGAGGCAAATGCATCGTAGGGTTTAATGACAGCTCGGGGGCTGCCAATGGACTGAGCTAATGCCAAAATTTCATTAATTCCAAGCAATTATTTTGCCCTGGGACGTGCTCTCCAGTTAAGCGGCCCAGACAATTGTAGCTTGTGCAAATAACCTGAAATACACACGCTGACTTACAGAAGGCATCCCCCTGCCCTTCGAAGTCTGCATTCTGCATAGCAAAACAAAGCCAAACAAAGCCACAAAAGACTTTTTTTTTTCTTTCTGGTTCAAGTATTGTGCTGGTAGTTCATTTCCTGTAAAACTAGTAATAGGAACTGTGATAGGAATTTAGAAAAACCCCTTCAGAGTTCAAACTGCCTCACCAGGATTTGAGAATCGGGTGGGAAGCCTCACTTTCAAATCACAACAAGTCCAGAGCTTTCAAACAGGACCGCGAATGATTTCATTTACCAAAAATAATGCATGATCCTTTACAAACCCATTTCCCCGAATTCGATAAGCAGAAATGGTGGTTGACCATAGCTAATCACTGCAAGGAGTAAAACATTTTTATGTTCATTATTTAAAATTTCTGTTTTCGACACTATAAGATTATTTAGCAAAACACAAGTCCATCATGCATTTCTATTTCTCTCAGAGCCATAGAGGGGAATTCAAAGGGTATGGCAGACAATGCCCTGTGGTCATAAGCTAAGGACACCCCCCCCTTGCCCTCTGCCCTCAGTGACCCCTGAAATCCTATAAACACCTCATCAACCACATTCTAGTGAGGTATTCCGTTTCTTTATCTTTCCCACCCCAAAGACTATAAGCTCAGCTGCTGTCTCTTGTTTGCTTTGATCTTATCTAGTGCTGACCCCGTGGCCTGGCATGTAATAGATGTTTAATTAAAATGTGTTGAACTGAACCACGGGGTCGATATATTCACTAATGTCCAAAAAGAGAAACAAAATGGGACTTAAGACAAACCTTCGGTCAGTCAAACAACATTGTACCGCCTTCACCTGGCCCTTCCCACTCCCTCCTTACAGTTAATGAACATGCATATCTCAGCGAACTAATCTCTCTAATCTCTAAATCTAAGAAGTCTTCTGTAAATAAAAATCATATCCACCCGCAGTTGGAGATGCGACGTACCACGATACTTGGAAAAAGGTAAGAAAGTAGTGAAAAAGCCTCAGAAAATCTACAGGAAAAATTTTAGAGGGGCTGCCATTTCAAGAAATTGAAATGAATTAGGATAGTATTTCAGAAAAGCGAAGTTAGAATAATCTAGATCCAGACAAGTGATGGGCACTCTCTTGGATACTTCAGAAGATTAAAAATGTTTACATCGGGGGAGGGGGAGTGCCTGGGTGGCTCAGTCGGTTAAGCATCCAACTTCAGTTCAGGTCATGATTTCGCAGGTTGTGAGTTCAAGCCCCGCATCAGGCTCTGTGCTGACAGCTCAGAGCCTGGAGCCTGCTTCGGATTCTGTGTCTCCCTCTCTCTCTGCCCCTCCCCTGCTCTCTCTCTCTCCCTCTAAAAAAGAAATAAACATTAAAAAAAATTTTAAATGCTTAAATCAGTGCTTTTGTTTTGAATGAAAACATATTTAGAGTAGCCAGGAAGGGGGGCTGCACATGGCTGTAAAGACCGTGGGCCACCATGAGGGAAGAGTGCCAACGAGCATCGTGCCCACATATCAGTCCGGAGCTGTCCACCCCCAACTGCCAGAATCCAAACGCAGAGACGAGAGGCTGGACTCCATGAACTGCTGCCTTCGTTTGGGAGACCATGAAAATCTCTTAGCATAAGTATGTCTAGAATATTGTATGGGACACACTTATACTAAAAATAATGATTCCTTGTTTATTTAAAATTCAATTTTAGGGACCTCTGGGTGGCTCAGTCAGGTAAATCTCAGACTCTTGATTTCAGCTTAGGTTATGATTTCACAGTCATGAGATCGAGCCCCATGTGAGGGATCCTGCTTAAGATTCTCTCTCTCCCCCTCTTCTTCTGCCCCTCCCCCTTCCCTCTCTCTCAAAAAAATTAATAAATAGACTTAACTCTCAAAGGTCTCAGGAAACACAACTTACCAATGAAATCAGAGCCTCTGGGGATGGGATCACAGGTCTACACGAGCCTAAATGTGCAGCAAAAAAAGAAGATGAGGGGGTCATTAGAACACTTTCTCTGGGGGCGCCTGGGTGGCTCAGCCAGTTGAGCGTCCGACTTCGGCTCAGGTCATGATCTCACTGTTCCCGAGTCTGAGCCCCGCGTCAGGCTCTGTGCTGACAGCTCAGAGCCTGGAGCCTGTTTCAGATTCTGTGTCTCCCTCTCAGTGCCCCTCTCCCGCTCAGGCTCTGTCTCTCTCTCTCAAAAATAAATAAACATTAAAAAAAAATTTAAAAAAAAAGAACACTTTCTCTGACTCTAGTATGATGAAATTAAAAATCACCAATCACAGAAGCTGTTTTTAAAATTCATACAAAGGGCCTCCTGGGTGGCTCGGTCAGTTAAGCTGCCAACTCCTGGTTTCAGCTCAGGTCACGATCTCACGGTTTGTGTACATAGGGCTCTGTACTGACTGTGTGAAGTCTGCTGGGGATTCTCTCTCTCTCTCTCTCTCTCTGCCCCTCTCACCCTCAAAAATTAAATAAACTTAAAATAAAATTCATATAGATAAGTATATTCTGCAAAGATTAAAAAAAAAAGACTTGCCCTACTAGATAAGAAGACTTCTTTAAAATGAGATGATAATTAAAGCTGTGTGAGGGACACAGGGACAGATGAATGGCACAGCATACAAAGCCCCCAAACAGATCCAAGTACATACATATGAAACTTTTAGACATCCTAGAAAGAAATTGCAAACTCTTAAGTAAATAGTGTTGAGACCACTGGCTTCCTGTATGGTGATAAAATAGAAAGATTACATCCCTATTGAAAACATGTGCAAAAATTTATCCACGTCAAGTTAAAGTTCTAAATGTAAAAATAAGGGGCGCCTGGGTGGCTCAGTCGGTTAAGCATTGACTCTCAATTTCAGCTGAGGTCATGATCTCACAGTTCGTGAGATCGAGCCCCACCTCAGGCCCTACGCCTACCTGAGATTCTCTCTCTCCCTTTCCCTTTTCCCTTCCCCCACTCGTGCTCTCTCTCTCAAAAATAAAAATAAATACAAATAAAAAATAAACATAAATATAAACATATATAGTTGTAAAGAAGATTTTTTTAATTGTTTATGTAATTAAACATACCAGTCTAGAGATAAAAGCTATTGAGGCAGTCAATGATGTAAAATGCTCACGTCGAAGTTTTTAAAACTTTTTTATAACAAAAAATGGTGTCGACAACATTACAACATTAACCGCATACTCCTTACTCTAGAGGTCATTAATATTACTAGTTTCCTATGTGTTCTAGATGTATTTCTAAGAATTGTAGTGGGCTGAAAGGAGCGCAGAACTTAAACCCCTTTTTGAGGTCAAAGAATGTACTTTCACCTTCTTTGTAAATGTCACCATGCGGGGGCGCGGTCCTCAGACTCTGCGTCACTTAGCGCACGTTGGGTGCGCACTGTCAGGTGCTGTATTAAACTGTTTTCATGCAGTATTTCACGTGATATGCAAGCCTACCATATTAGGAAGGAACAGTCATAGTTCCAACTTTAGAGACGAGGAAAGAAACTGGACTTCAGGAGGATAAGTGTTATGGGTTGAATCGTGTCTCTTGAAAATTCACACATTGAGGCCCTGAACCCCCAGTACTTCAGAAGGTGAGGGTATTTGGACCCAAGGACCTCAATAAGGTAACTAAAGTACCATCAGGTTGCGTGGATGGGCCCTAATCCAAGCTGAGCGGTGTCCTTAGGAGAAAAGGAAGTCTGGACACACAAAGAGATACCAGGGAGGCACACGCAGAGAGGGAGGACTGTACAAGATCACCAGGAGAGGGTGGGCATCTTCAAGCAGGGGAAAAAAAGAAGGCTGCGGGGGGGCGATCTCTAAATAAAAATAATATTTAATTTAAATTAATTTAATTAAAGTTAAATGAAATTTATGAAAAACAAGATAAAATCAAATTGCCAAGACTCGATCTTGGACTTCTATTCTCCAGAACTTTGAGAACATAAATTTCTGTTGTTGGCGCCACCCAGTCTGAGGTACTTGGTTACGGACTAATGCGGTAATTTACCCGGTGTCCCACTCCACCGATAATTTTGTCACCAAGAGCAGTACCTGCATCCAAATTATTTATACCATTAGAATGGCTTTTACCTCCCTGTTGGGAGGGGTAATCGTTCCCACCCACCCCACCCCCACGTGCTTACGGACAGGTGATCCCGGAGAAAGAAACTCCCTGACTTCAAAGACGCTAATAGCAGTTTACACAGTCAGCGTGAAAGGCCCCGCATGGCTATCATCTCTTTTCTTTTTCCCCCACGCTGGGTGCGGGGGGGCGGGGGGGTGTTTACAGCTCTGCGCGCTGCCAGGAGTTCTAGAAAGGCAAACCAATCTTTTTCAGGGATTAGCAGCAATAAAGATCAGATTCTCCCTCAAGGAAACGCTTAGGAAACAATAGCAGAGCTGGCGGGTGGGGGCCAAGCCAGGCAACTACTTTCAGGAGCAAGAGGAGCCCGAACTGAGCCTGGACTCTCCCCCAGCTGTTGCCACGAACCCCAGAAGCTAGAGCGAGGAAGCCAGTGGGAAGGGAAGAGCCTCCCTGCGTGGATCTAGAGGCAAGGAATGGGGGAATGTTGAGCCTGCTCCCAAATATGAACGCCCCCTGGGAAGGAGGGGGTAGGGGGGAGACCAAAGTACAGGCGTAGGATGAGCCGGAAGAAGCTGGCAATCTAATAGGAGCACGTGTACCCCAATGTTCACAGCAGCACTTTCGACAATAGCCAAATCACGGAAGCAGACCAAGTGCCCATCAACTGACGAATGGATAAAGAAGATGTGGCACATATATACAATGGACTACTACGTGGCAATGAGAAAAAATGAAATCTGGCCATGTGTAGCCAGATGGATGGAACTGGAGGGTATTATGTTAAGTGAAATAAGTCAGTCAGAAAAAGACAGATACCATATGTTTCCACGCATAGGTGGACTTGGTGAGACTAAGCAAAAACCAGGGGGAGGGGAAGAGGGAAAAGAAAAAAAAGACACAGAGAGGGAGGGAGATAAAACATAAGAGACTCTCAAAGACTAAGAACAAACTGAGGGTGAGGGGGGTGAGGGAGGGGGGAGAGGGGGTGACAGGCATTAAAAAGGGCACATGTTGGGATGAACACTGGGTGTTATCTGTAAACCAATTTGAAAATAAACTATTATAAAATAAAATTAAAAAAAAAAAGAAGCTGGCAATCTAATTCTTGGCCTTGGGAAGGTCCTTCTCAATTTTTCCAAACCTCCAAAGGTTTCAGAGCTTTTCCTCCCCCAGTCCTGGCCCCCTGCATGGCCAGATGATGGTCTATGACACCCACCAACTGGCCAGTCACATGCAAGCCCGACACACCTCTCCCCCCGCCCCACAAAGTTTTCCTCTCCTGCCCTAAGTTGCCCCCATCCGAAGACTCTCTCCTGCTGCCTATGGACTGTTTCCATCTTCGGTCTTCTTCAGGACCTTGCTCTATTTTTTGTGCTCATCTGCCACCTGAATCATATTCAGCTGTGTCCCCTCCTCATTTCCGTGACCTGCCCTCCGTTTAAGCCGCCAGTGCCTCTTGTCACTGCAATCCCCACGTGACCGGACTTCCTACTTCCAGTCTTCCAGTTCATTCATACACTTCACCGCTAAGGTTTCTCGAATTCTCATATACTGTCAGGTTTACTCCCCTAGTCAGACCCCGCGATGCTTCCTTGTCACCAGGATCCGATCCGAACGAGGTCACCTGGCAGACACGGGGGATGCCCACCCGGCCCTCAGCTCCTCTCTCCCCATAGCTCAGCCTCCTTCACTTCCTGCAGTTTGCAAAGCCTGTCACGCTCTCTGGACTCGACTCTGTCCCTGCTGCTCTGTCTCCTTGAAGCGTTCTCCCCACCTCACTGCCTACCTCCTTTCTCCTGATTCCTGCTTTTCCGCCCGAATGCTGGTTAGATATTGTTACCTCCTCTGTCGAGCTTTCTTTGCCTCCCTCCCACTACACCCCGTGGCCCCTGATTGTGGTCAGGGCCTGTGGGTGGGCTCCCCACAGCGCCCTGCGGACCCCCAGTGAGAGCACTGTGCAGAGCAGGTCTGCGAGGCTGTCTCCACCATTAGCTTCTGGACCCATTTCCTATCGCTGCTGTATCCACATGTTTAGTTCCTTAAAATAATACAAATGCATCACCTTACAGTTCTGGGGGTCCGAAGTGTGCAACAGGTTTGGCAAAAATCAAGGTGTCAGCAAGGCCGTTTTCCCTCCAGAGGCCCTGGGGGAGAGTCTGTTTCCTCACTTTCCCAGCTTCGAGAGGCACCCTGGGGTTCCTTGGCTTGTGGTCCTTCCTCCTTCCCGGCCAGCAGTAAGTCTGTCTCTGACGCTCACCCTCCCGACTCCCTCTCGTAAGGGTCCCTATGATTCTACTGGGCCCACCCCATAACCGAGAAATGTCTCCCCATGGCAAGATCCTCGGTTTTATTACATCTTGGCCATGAAACAGGTTACAGATTCACGGATCCAGGGCTGAGGACGCAGACATCTTTGTGGGGCCGTTATTCTGCCTATCACGGTGCCCCTCAAAGCAGGAAGCAGATTTTGTTTGTAATTACAGTGCAGCACAATCACAAGCTATAAATATTAAAAGGGGGCTCTTGAATTCTCACCCTCGCATGGATCTGTTCCCTCGGCCCATGAGTGTGTTCAATTCTATCTCTTTCTAAAGAATGAGGAGGAAAAGAATAAGAAGGAGGAGGAGGAGGCGGAGGGGAAAGATAAAGAGAATAAGAAACAGGAAGGGGAGGAAGAGGAGGAAGAAATAGAAGAAGATGAACTTTTATTTGATTCTTTCAAGAGACTGCCTATCCTTTTCACTGAATCTTTTGGAAAACCATCCCGCCTTCCTTCCTCAGCCCACCCCATCTGACGTCCCTCCATATTTTCACCCACACCCCTGACTGAAGAGGCTGAGAAGGTGCCCCACGGTCTCTGCACTGGCCGCGTTTTGGTCTTCTCCTGGATGTCTCTGCCACATTCAACATGGCTGACTATTTGGGATTTCTACAAGCCCTCTATCCCCCAGACTTTCCTGACTTTACTTCCCCCCTGTCCTCCTCATTCTGTTCTGATGACATCTTCCAGGTTCCTCTTCTCTTCCCTAAAATGGAGGTGTCCCTCCAGGCTCTCTCCTTGGCCTGGCGTCTCACACTACAAGCCTTCCCTGAAGGACGGCGTCCATTCTTCTATGGCAGGGACTCCCTCACCTGTACCTCCATCCTTCCTGCCTCTGCCTTAATCAGGCGACAATCTTCTTTCGCCTGGACAACTACAGGAGTCTTTAGGTCTTTCGGCAGGTCCCTGCGCTTATAGTCTTGCCCACCCAATCCATGCTATGCTCGATGCCCCGGCATCGTTACGTTTTTACCTTCTTTTGCAGCTCTTGAAGCGCCTTGGAAATGTGACCATAAGCATTTTGTATGAAGATGAGATCAGAGTTTCTAAGCTTGATGCCGCCAGTCTGGGCAGTCAGGATAGCAACCTCCAAACCAAGAAAAGGAGCTTAGCCCGAGTGCTGAACTCCAAGGCCAGCCTTGGCTACTGACCGGCCCCTCGAGTCTGGCCTACGCATCTGTCATTCATTCTATCCACCGTATATCCAGTCACCAGGTTGCAAATACGGTCAGTGCCTGCAGAGCATGGGTGTTGTTACTTCTGAGAGGGAGTTTATTAAAATAACTCTCAAAAGTAGAAGGATAGATGTAAGTTCTCGTGCTTACCAGCTAGATAATCGTCCACGGTATTTTTAATGGGACTGTACACCTGCCCAGAGTCATTGCTTAGAAATCTAAGAACTTATGTGGAAATTTCTCCAATGCTATTAGAAAAATGGGGTGCACTCAATTCATTAAATTATTTTTCCTATTTGGAAGATACGTTCTGATAACTTCTCCATTTTGTCGGTTTTCATGTTCAAGCACTACCATGTACCTTAGTAACTAAAACGCAAAATTCGCCTCAGCTTTGCAATTTCTTGAAGCTAATTTCTAAAACTATTGCAGCTCTTGCCAAGAAAGAGTAAGAATGTAATATTATTCTGATTTATCTCATATTTTGTCAGGACACTTTCTTCAGAATTAATGAGCTGCATGCCTTACTCCAAAGGATATGAAAGATAGGGTCTTTAAGGAATTCTGCCACACCGTTAGAACTAAATCAGCATGTGCGTCTGGAAAAATCTATCGTTTTGTGAAACCGATAAATATTTCCCCCTCCGCAAATGTACTGGTGATGGATTACAGACAAAAATTACTTGATCTAACTGTATGAAATAAAATATGTGAAGGCATTTCTATTTTCTGACTTTTCATTTTCAGTTCTGTTGAGAGACCAAGACCAATAGGTGAAAGGTTATGAGGGGAGCCCTGAGTTTCCTGAAGAGCTCCGGGCTGTGTGGTGGCTGAGCCCGTGATGTCCCCTCGCTTTCGCTTACCTGCTGTATCCACAGTATGTCCCCTCACACGCTGAGCAGGTCTTCTTGAGCAATCGGTCGAAAACTCTTTCCAAGGACTTCCAGTGGTGGCAAGCTGGTACTTCACATCCAGGTTGACAGGCTGCCTGGGAAGCCATGGGGCCGAGTGTTTTCTCAACCTCCATCTGCCCTCCCTGTGACCAGAGTTAGAGCTAAGAATCATGGCAGAGAAACGTACAACAAATCTTTTACCTCAGACATTCTGTGCAGCTGAAAATAGTGGTACGCTACGAGCCAAGGACGCCACAATCACTTCCGTGTCCCCCAAACCCAATATACAGATGAGAAACTGAGGCTAAGAGCTGATAGGTGAATTACCTGAAGTCACACATTTGGTCAATAACAGAGACAAATTTAAGCCCAGGTCTATCTTTGTCAGTGGCTCACAGACGTGAGTACGTGTTAAGAATCACTGAGGGGCTTTTAAAAACATAGATATATGGGGGCGCCTGAGGGGCCCAGTCGGTTAAGCGCCCGACTCTCAGTTTCGGTTCAGGTCCTGATCTCATGGTTCGTGAGTTCAAGCCCTGTGCCCGGCTCTGTGCTGACAGCTCAAAGCCTGAAGCCTGCTTCAGATTCAGTGTCCCCCTCTCTCTCTGCCCCTCCCCTTCAAAAATAAATAAACACACACACAGAAAAGCTATCTGACCCCGTACCAGAGTCCATGGGGCCTTGGAGTCTGCATTGTAGTCATCCTCCTGAGAGGTGGTGCCGTGCGTCCAGCTTGAGAATGTCAGGTCTGCGTTATACTACGTCCCTGTATTTCTGAGAAAGCCGAGCTTGCCTCCTCCACCCAAGATGTCATCTGCTCCTAAGGTGGAGCCGGAGATAGAAAGTGTCTTATAACTCCTAGAAGTTGTTCAACAAATGACATGAGGGATGGACAAGCAAGCAAACTCCTCACACGCAGGAGCCTTGGTCTCTGCCTCCCCGTGTGGCAGACCATGGCTCCCACGGCCATCCAGGGAAGAACCTGGGCGTGCCTTTGCCAGCTAACGTGCTATCAACAAAAGTGTCCAGTGAGTAGCCAAAGGGACTATGGCACGTCAATTCAATGGAATATTTTCAGGCACAGGAAATCATAAGCCTTTTCTACAAAATTGAGACCGTGTGGAGCTCTGTCTGCAGACTCTGAAGCTGTGCATACACTGGTCACAGGAATGCAAAAACTGTGCGTGTTCATGGCAGAGACCAAAGAAGGACATAGCAAGATGGAAAGAGTCCATGAATTAAGATGCATGAGTCACGGGTAAACGTGTGTGTGTGTGTGTGTGTCTTTCTCTCTCTCTCTCTCTCTCTTTAAAATTTCCTTTCACGGGCGCCTGGGTGCGTGAGTTGGTTAAGTATCCAACTCTTGGTTTCAGCTCAGGTCATCATCTCATGAGTTCCTGAGTTCGAGCTATGCATCAGGCTCTGTGCTGACAGTGCAGAGCCTGCTTGGGATTCTCTCTCTCACTCCTTCTCTCTCTGCCCCTCTCCTGTTCATGCTGTCTCTGTCTCTCTCAAAACAAATTAAACTTAAAAAAGTTTTTTCAACTTGTTTTAGTAAAAGTTAATTTTAAAAAATTAGATTAGAAAACTCCCCTATGCTCACCAACTGCATTGCAGCTCTTCTCGGTGCCTGGGTCTACGGCAGGTGTTAGGCTGAGAGGAATCCACTTAGAAGCTTACAGCTTCTCTACTGTAGATCACAGTTCAGCGGCGTCAAGGGTGGTTGGTTTCAGAAAAAAATCCTGATTTTTTTTTCCCCAACCAAAAATTATATCATGAACATCGGCAGAAGCCCAGGCACCAAAGGTTTCTTGGTACGAGGTGAGCGCCCTATAAATAAGTGCCCATGAAGGAATGTCTGGTTGGGATTCCTGATTCCCTAGGTCCCCATGTGTGTATTGTGGCCACATCGGTCTACCTGAGACTTCTCGAACATACTCTGAGGCGCCTCACTGTTCTTTCAAGATCTCCCCATTCCCCACCCAGCACAGAGCCGTCCCTCCCGCGAACTCATGCACAGTGCAGCTGAGAAACTTGTGTTGTGAGGTCTTCAAATTCCTTCCCTCTGCATTTAGAATTACTTTTTCCTTCTCTTTGCTTCCAGAGCAATTTGTTTATACAGATATCGACAATGCTAAGTCATCTGGTAACCTCTCCTCTTAGGCTGCAGGCTCACTCCGGGCAAGGATGTCACTTCACTCTTTCTTTCATCCATCAAGTGCCCCCTGACTGACAGGGGCCAGGCATGGCGCTAGGACTACAGAAACAGGAGTGTAAGGCACACATAGCCTTGCCTGCGTCAACCTGAGAATCCAGCAGGAGGAAAACCATTCATAACTAATGAATATTAGGATAAGTGCTATCAAGCCGTTCAGTGTCCCGAGAATGAATACAACAAGAAAGCCTAATCTAGTTTAATGAAATGGGACGGTTTCTCTGTGAAGTGACATTTATTTAAGTCATGAGAGCTGAGTAAAATATTAATTAGAAGAGAATCGAGGTTTCTGAACACTCTGGGCAGAAAGAACGGACAGCCCTGTGTTTTCAACCGTTCTGTCCATTACTGTACACACCACATCCTGCTCAAAGCCTACTGCAAATTTCTTTGCACGTATTCAATCCTCAATAGGTATTCATTGGGTCAATGATTTTAGTGGAAATATACTCTTCCAAACCTTAAGTTTTGATAGTACAGGTTAGTGTTTACACAAAGATAGCCAATCTAAGAATGAGCATCTGTGAGGAAGGATCTTTAACAGGATACGCACTCAGGACATTGTTAATCTGGGGTCCTTGGGTGGCTCAGTCAGGTGAGCACTCGAGTCTTGACTTCAGCTCAGGTCATGATCCCAAGGGCATGGGATGGAGCCCAGCGTTGGGCTCCTAACTGAACATAGAGCCTGATTAATATTCTCTCCCTCTCCATCTGCCCCTCTCCCCTGCTTGCACTCTCTCTCTAAAAAAAAGCAATAAATTAATCTAAAATTTAAAAAAAAATTAAAGACACTGTTAATCTAGGATCCGGTATATGGTAGAGGTTTGATGAAATTTGCTACATTGAATAGAAATAAATTACAAATAACACTGGCCTGGGAATTAATTACCTAATTCAACTCTTCACAACGTCAACAGATATTTTTCTTATTGAGTACCTATTATGTGCTTGAAAATGGGCTAGACATAGTCTATATGTTTTTGAGCTTACAGACAGATGAAAGAAGCAGAATTCAAATAAGTAGAGATCAATGAGTTTAAAGAATTTTAGCAAAGAAAAAAAGTAAAAGATGTTTAGTATTAAAAACATTCTTTCCGGGGCACCTGGGTGGCTCAGTCGGTTGAGCATCTGACTTCAGCTCAGGTCATACGGCTCGGGAGCTCAAGCCCTGCATTAGGCTCTCTGCTATCGGCACAAGCCCACTTTGGATCCTCTGCCCCCCACTCTCTGCCCTTCCCCTGCTTGCACTCTCCCATAAATAAATAATTATTAAAAAGAAACATTCTTCCCTCATACTCATTTGGATGCCTATTATTAAAGCAAACAAAAAACCAAAAATAACAAATGTCAGTGAGGAGGCGGAGAAATTGAAGCCCCTGTGCGCTACTGATCTCAATGTAAAAAATAGCGTATGATGGCCCTTCAAAAAATTAAATATCGAATTACCACGTGATGCAGCAATCCTACTTTAGGATTCAATTGCAAAGAATTGAAAACAAGGATTCGAACAGATATTCATACACCTGTATTTGTAGCAGCTCAATTAACAATACCCAAAGGGTGGAAACAACCCAAATGTCCATTGACAAATGAATGGATAAACAAATATGGCACATACATATAGGGGTGTGTCATTCAATCTTAAAACGGAAGGAAATTCTGATACACGCTACAACATGGATCAAACTGGAAGACACTATGCTAACTGGAATAAGCCAGTGGCGAAAACTGAAATATTGCATGATTCCATTTACATGAGGTACCTAAAGGAGTCAAATTCATAGAGACAGAAAGTAGAATGGAGGTTACTGGTTACCATGGGCAAAGGGGAGGGGAGAATGGGGAGTTATTCTTGAATGACTAAAAATTTCAGTTGGAGATGATTTGAAAAGTTCTGACTTTGGTCGATGCTGACGGATGTACAAGAATGTGAGTGTACTTCATCCCACAGAGCTTTATACTGAAAAATAGTTAAAATGGTAAATATTATGTTACATGTATTTTAACCACAATTTAAAACTTTAAAGTTTTTGAAAAGCATTCTTCTCTTTAGGCATAATTCCCTTGTGAAGTCTGAGTTCACAAAACTCGGCAAATTTTTCAACCAAACCAACAATTCCATCCACCTCCAAAATTTGTTTGTAAGCAGGCATTCTTTCTGGAAAGTTCAACTCTTGCCTCCAACTTAAAGAAAGGATTCTAAAACACATCCTCAAATTACAATTTACAAATTGGATATCTGTAAGCTATTCCCTATTGGTTTGGTTTGGGATTTTTTTTTTTTTTCGCGGCAAAGAGCTCTTGAAGAAAGCAAAAGAAATACGCTAAGTACTATAGGTGATCTGTTAGGAGGACAACTTGACCTTATAAAAGCTTAATGAAGCCGGATTCCACCTGCAGTGGAAGTTGTTTTAATAGAAAAGTGACTACACAAAGCAATATATGGCACTTCTCATTTATTTTGTTATAGGAAATGGATTCTTTTCTTTTTCAATGAAGCAATAATGTACTTAATGTCATCTGCAGAATGGTTAGGGAGCCTCGTTCTACTCTTCTCACATTTAACATTCTCCCGCAGACACAGTCAAGTTCTATAGATATGCTAAAAAGCCTTTGGTGCATTAAGTACTATATTTTTTTTATCACATAAACAATTTGCATTGGCAGCCCCGAAAATAGTACTTGAATATTTTGCCAGTAGAAGACAGCTACAAGTACAGTAGTTTTCGTCTCGAAAACTCATCACTCTTGGCTCCTGTGGCAGGGCCACCGCTCTGAACTTGTTTAACTTTTTCAAACTCAGTCCTTGCCCAAGAACATAGGCACCGTGGGGTTTGGTTAGCAAGAACTGTGAAAACAATCCTGATTATCCTTTCTCAGTGTCCCTCAAAAAACTTGTCCGTTTTGATGGTTCTCTGGGCAAAGCTCTCCCGCTTATGATCAGGTTGTGTTGAGCAAACCCAGGAGCTTGACACCATGAAAAGAGCACCATCTTTGAGCCGGGAAATGGGAATCCAAATCCCAGCCCAACTAGCAGGGGCATCTTGAAAAATGGCTTAACTCTTTTGTCGCCTCACTTTTCTTATCTGAAAAATGGGTCGATATCTCCTGTAGGGCCGCGTGGTTATAAGAATGAAATAAGCTCTCTTATGTGGAAGCACCCAGCACATGCCACTTGGTCAGCGAATATGAGTTGAATCTTTCTCTGGAGATGTTGTAAGCGATCGTTAGCTCAATGGACGTGCACTTACAATCAACTCTACTGGGTGCCTAGCTTTGTGCTGGGGATAAAACTTTTGATGTCGGGGAGTTAACAACGCATCTCAAGACATGAATAAGAATACTATATAAGGATGTTAAGAAAGCAAGAGAAGATGTAGGATATGTAGGATGACCAACACTAAGTTGGGCGGGACAGGCTCTAAATGCTGAAGCAGCCTCCCAGGAGCTCTGCCTGCCTGCCTGGAAGTCTTCTCAGGGGACAACAGGAGTGAGGCGACACCAGCCTTCCTAGGATGCCAAGGAAAAGAATATAGGGCACTACCAGTAGTAACTAGAGCACCGAATACTAAAAAACATGATCTCATTGGGTGATCACCTCATTGGCCATAAACACGACGTTCCTCATTATCTTCTCTTATCTACACTAGGAAGAAATATTTGAATCTGTCCTGCCACCTCTATCAACCATAGCCAACCTGCCTTCTCTTCTTTGCTCTTCGGATTTTCTTTTCCCTTGTTTTGTTTGTGGTTTTGTTTTTTTATGACGAGGACGCTAGATTGGTAGTCAGGTCTGGACCTGAGTGCTGACACCACCCGTCCTCGGGGGCTTTGGGAAATGCATTTACCCTTCCCCACACCAACTTTCCTTCCCTGCCAGTGCACACGACCTGGCTCTGTACTGCGCTGCCGTTACTAACGTGGCTGGGGTGCCTGAGCTCCCCGCTCTCAGGTTAGCTAACCCGCCATAATTACCTGTTTCCTTAATGATGATAGGCCGCCTGATCTTTAGATGACCAGAGAAATATGGTCCCCTGACAAGCCCTCTGGAGAGGGTTTGATTTATCAAAATTATTGGGTGGATTTATTTCATTCTAACTGTAGTTTTTGTTTTGTTTTGTTTTGCTTCCTTTGTAAAAACATTTTTGTTTATTTATTTTGAGAGACAGAACTGGGGAGGGGCAGAGAGAGAGGGAGAGAGAATCCCAAGCACAGAGTGCTGACAGCTCAGAGCCAGTGTGGGGCTAGAACTCACAAACCGTGAGACCGTAACCTGAGCTGAAACCAAGAGTCAGACGCTTAACCAACTGAGCCACACAGGTGCCCCTTGCTTTGTTTTCTTTGTGAAGTTCAGAGATGGATAATTGAAGACAAAGTCAAAGAAAAAATTGCAATTTAGGAAATTTCACCATGGTTGGTTATGGCTCATAATATCTCAAAAATATTTTCCAACTCCAGAACCTGACTCTATGTTACCAAATGTTAAATTACAATTTAGTCTCAACAGGAAGTAAGTATCTAGTTCCAAAAATCAGACATAGAGTGGTCAATAATGATTAAAAAAATTCAAATTCACTAGTACTTAAACAAATGAAGCAAAAAGAAGCTATGTTTACCTACTGAATTTGCAAACTTAAAAAAGAATGATAGTAACTACTGTGCTGGCATAATTGTGGGGTCATTAATATCTCATACATCACTAATGAAAGACAAATCAGCAAACCTCTCCTAAGGGCGATAAGGCAAAATTTTCATTAATTGAATACATTTGGACTCCACGATCTCATTTCATCGAACCTGTTCTAAGTAAATGACTCGGAAAGTACTTAAAGATGTGTGCAGAAGGATGTTCACTGCAGAGTTTTCACAATAATGAAACTCGGAGTGTTTGCCTTTTTCCCCCGTTCCTACTCATCCCCACATACTAAGGAGAAGGCGTTTCCTGTCTACTCGGTTCCTCCCTCCTGCGGTCCTCAGCAGCACACCCTGGACCCTCCCGGCAAGGGCTCTTAGCTTCGCTCACGCAGACTCTGCAGAATGGTGAATTAATAAGGTTAATTAACAGAACAAAGAGGCACAATATGAAGGAGAGAACTTACTTGAGAAAACAAATAGCTTGACACACACACACATACACACACACACACACACACAGACACAAAATGGAAAAGGGGTTTGGATAAAGTAATTCTGGGAATGAAGGAGACATTTGGGGTTGGGGGTCTGACACAGAAAACGTCTTAAGCAGCTCTGGGTGCAAATGAAACAAAATAAAATAAGAGAGGAAGGGGCTTTCGAGGGTGTAACTATGGGTCGTGTGTCGGATTCCTCGTGATATCTGTCAAGAAACACCAGGACGGAATGGAAACTGTACTTCGAGTTCGTGACTTCCGTGTCTTTGAGACAACTCTAAAAAAAAAAGGGCTTCTTGGATTTATTAAAGTGTATTATATTAGTATCACCTTATTTGCAAGAGAGTGTAGAAAGCAGGTAACAAAACAGAACGCTATGCTTATACATTCACACGTATCTATTTACACAAGCAGAACTCTAAAAGTTCCTAAAGTCACAATCTTATACACTGGTAATCTTTGAGTACGGGGCTTTCAATTATTTATTTTATTTTATTGTTTTGTTTCCTTGAATTTCCTTAGTTTTCTACAATGAATTCATTATGTACGCAACCAAAAGGAGGACGAAAATAAAAATAATTCCGTCTAGAAGCTTGGGCACCAACGCTCGGTACTGTACTATGTTCAGGATTGTATGCTAGTCTCCCTTTCAAAATCGCTGCTTCCAGAAAAGTCTTCCTTCCCGTTTCCCGTGTGTATCCCAGGTCATGTTTGCTTCCCATGTGTGAGGCCCCACGGCCATTGTGTAGGGGCCCACAATCGGCCATGCACTTGGAGCTCAAGGCAGCTCCTGGGGCACCTGGGTGGCTTAGTCGGTTGAGCATCTGACTTCGGCTTAGGTCCTGCTCTCATGGTTTGTGAGTTTGAGCCCCGAGACAGGCTCTGTGTTGGCAGAGAGCAGGGAGCCTGCTTCGGACTCTGTGTCTCCCTCTCTTTCCCTGTCCCTCCCTCACTTGTGCTCTGTCTCGTCTCTCGAAAATAAATAAATGGGTTTTTTTAAGCAGCTCCATTTCTGGTAGAGTCTTGACCGTCATTTTTAGGCAGGCTGGTTTTGCGAAAGAGCTAGCCGGAGTTCAGGCTGCCCACCGCACCAGGTGGTGGGGCCACCAGCACCAGCCTCCGGAGGAGAGCGAAATGCGAGCAGGACATGAACGAAGCTAGCAAGTAGATGACCGAAACAAACACACTGCTCCCTGTAAGAAAAGCTATCTAAGACAACAATTTACAGCGGTGCGAAGGGAGGGGGGGACAACATAAGACGTTCGAAAACCACATTGGAATCTTTAGCTCAAACTATAGATAAAGGAAGTTGAAAACACGTAATATGTTAGGTAATACGATTTACTAAATACAATTTCATGATTATACACACACTGCCATCGAGGAGAAAATAAATAGACATGAGTTCTTATGCCTTCATGAGAAAGCATGGAACTCATACAGGCGTATTGTCATCTCTCTGACTAGCGAGAAATGTTTATATTTAAAGAAAAAATCCTATTGAGTAACAGAAGAGTGTAGTGTGCTTTATGACTTCTGATCTGGAAAGGTGATGACAAGGGAAAAGTCAAGGGAAAAAATGATGACTTTTGCTCCAACGATAGACCTTTGAAACGGCACAGCGAGCTTTTTCTGCTCTACTGCTAGGTGAGCGCTTGCAACAAGTGTGATTCTGCTTGCCAGACACACCACTCAAATTTTATCTGTAGGCACCAGCCTTCCCCGCTCCCTGTTGTCCATCAAGAGTTCATCTCAGCCCCTCCTTACAGGGTTGAACGTTTATCAGCGAAGCCACCTTAATGGGGAAGCCCAAGCAAGCCATTGTTAGGTGACGAAGCCCAGAGCTGGCCGGAGACTCCCCCCAGACAAGCGCTCTGCCCCACGTGGCAAGCCCGGGGCAGTGCGTGCCTCTTGCTGTACCCACACAAGCACGATGCGCAACGAGGATCATTCTAGACGCGTAGGAGGGAACTTAACGCGTTACATCCAATGGACGACTGAGGACATCGGACTCAATTCCTTCCTGGAGCTCGTGGTTGGACAGGCTGCTGGGATACCGCCTACGCGGATGAAGCGGCCATCACCTGCGCTGTATCTGCATTTTAGCGGGTGGGAAAGGGACAGAACGGGCAGAGGTAAGCAAGGGTGCAAAGCAACGCAGAAGTCACCGTGTTACTTCCACCCCCGAGGCATCGTTGAAGAGCTGGCCGCACTTCGTTTCAAAGCATGCGCTCTCAGTAGGTGGCCATGTGCCCAGCTAAAGCGAATGGGGGCGTTACTGCTGAAGCACAGGGAGGAAACCATATAGTGGGTCACAAGTAGCAGTGTCTGCTTCAGGCCCGGTGACCTCAGTGCGGCAGTCAACAAACTCATTGGTAACGCCTCTCCGCCCCGCCTCACACACACACACACACACACACACACACACACACACACACACACGCCTGAGCTGGAGACGCTCTTGTGGGGCGTGTCTCTAGTGGTGGAGGAGGGAAAGCCGGTGAAAACAAGGAAACCTGAACTTATCCTTCAAGCCCCCAAGTCACCTGTGCCTAAGCCACCTCTGGCCTTCTAAACTACATGAGCTAACCCATCCCTTTTCGTGCTTAGGCCAATTTCAAGAGAGTTTCTACCTTTTGCAGCAAAGCGAGCCTTGACTGAGAACGGCAACTCTATAGGCTTCTATAAAATTGTGACGTGTGTTTTTTTTAATCATTAACAATCTTAACCCGCCTTTATTGGCAGTTTAGTATGAGTTAGACATAGTACTAAAAAGCTTCCAAACATCTCTTTTATTCTGTATTGTAATACCCTGTTACCCACGTAGCATGGATCACAATCTCTTTTTTTTTTATTTTTTTTAAACATTTATTTACTTTCAAGAGACAGACACAGAACATAAACAGGGAAGGGGTGAAAGAGAAGGAGACACAGAATCTGAACTAGGCTCCAAGCCTTGAACTGTCAACACAAAGCCCGATACGGGCTCGATCCCATGAACTATAAGATCATGACCTGAGCCAAAGTCAGATGCTTAACCGACTGAGCCACCCAGGCGCCCCGTTTCTTTAAATAATTTGGTACCTGTGTGGTACCTGTCCCTTTAACAAAAAATAAACTCTATGATGGCAGAGCCCTTGTCCATCTCCCTAGGGTTCAACAAATATTTGCTGAATGACTGAAGGAATTCATGACCCTAAAGTCTATGCTCTTGATTATTATGGAAAATAGTTGCATGGGAAAGAGGCGGCCGAGGTGGGGACTGCATAGCAAACAGGGCGATAAGGACATGAGGTTTCTGAGAACCGATCTGTTGTTACTCTGAGCTGGAGTAAAAACAGGGTCATCCGATCTGTTCATGTGGATATAGTCATTTTTCTCTCTCTCGTCTGCCTGTATCATTAATTTCTACTTTTTGTGACCCAGCTCAATCTCACCTCAGAGACAAAATGCTTATTAAATGAATGGATGAATGAAACTGTTTGTCAATCAGTTTTCTATGGGAAAAAAGAATATTTTCATGCCTTGGAAAATGTTTGCAAACACTCCTCACTGTATGGTTACTCTCAATGTTACACTTCAGGCTTCTGTTTCATGTGGCCAGTTGTGTATGAAAATGAGTCCAGCTGTGTACGCCAGGAAGGCGGGAAATGAACAAACTTAAAACGGTCTTGAGCTTCCTTACCCCACCCTCAGACACGCCTGCATTTAACACTCTAGAGTACTCTATCTTTAAGCATCTCAGAGAAGACAGTACAATTTTTCTCAGTTCCGCTTCCCTTTTTGCCCCAAATCCTTCCTCACACCTCAGTTAAATTCCTTCTGAAACTACAGAGCGAGGTGGAAGGTGTTCAGGCTTCTACATTTTTAGAAGTCCAGTTGTCAAAATCTCAACCTTCTTTTGAGGTATCTGTTGTAATTGCCTTCAATTAGAGTCTTTCCTTCCTTCCTTCCTTCCATTCCTTTCTTCCTCCTTCCCACCCCCTCCCTCACTGCCCACCTGCCTGCCTTCCTTCCTTCCTTCCTTCCTTCCTTCCTTCCTTCCTTCTCCTTGCTGCCTCCCTCCCTGCCTTCTTCCCTCCTTCCTTCCTTCCTCCCTCTCACCTTTCTCTAATATTTCTTCAAATAGTTATAGTTCCCAATCTCCAGTGTTCTGGTGTACTTCCCACCTAGCAAAACCCCAGAGGTGCTACATATGAGAAAAGCCAGCACGACAGCCCCTGATTCCGAGAAGGCAGTTGGTTTGCCATTTTCTTTCTTTTCTCATCTCTTCAACCGTGCACGTCCCTCCAATGCATCTTCAGACACTTGTCCTCACTTGTCTTTCCTCCTCGATGTTCGTAGTTCTCCCAGATATGCAGAGAAGGAACAAAAATGGCTCCTTCTCTTGAGGGGAGTTTGCATTTGCATCACATTTTCATTTCATTATGTGTCTGCGCGGGTCTACAGAGATAGGACATCAATTCATTCAGCTGAACGTTTTAATCTCACAGAAGGTAAATGCCAGCTACAGACAGAGCCTTTATCCCATTTGCCCTTCCTTGATTCTCCTCTCAAATTCCGAGCACATTTATGGTAATGAGTTAGCCTGGCTGTGCGTTTCTCCGTGACCCTTTTCCCCACAGGCCGCGAAGTGTTGGTGTGAGATGTCAGAGAAACATAAATTCCTGCTACAGAGATTTCTAGCAGGAGGCACGGAAGGAAGCCTCCTCCCCCCACTCCCGTTAGCCCTGCCGGGCAGCCTCGCTTACACTGTCCTCAGCTCAGTGGCCGCTCACAGGACCGAGTTATGGCAGCCATATTTCAAGTGGCAACGAGGGAGGAAACAAGATTTGGAATCCTGGCAGTAACACTAACAACTAACATTTGTATAGCCTTTAAACCTTTGCAAAGAGCTTTCGTATTAGCCTGCTAAGTCATCGCAATCATTCAAGAAGGTGTTTGTGTTATTATTCCCATTTTATAAGTAAAGAAATTGAGCCCTGGAAAGACATCATAAATAATCTAAGATCCCGCTGCCAGGAAATAACTGAGCCTGGTAGACAAATCCAAGCTTCCTGACTCCAGAACCCACGTCCACAGTGTTTACCTAAAATAACCCCCAATATGACCTGCATGGACAGTAATTGGACAGTAAGTACCGAAAGCCTAAAACATGTGCATAGGCTTTATTCTGTGTGTAGAACTTCTTGTAATTTATTACAAGAAAATTATCTTTAATACTCATAAAATTTATTTAGAGGGATTTCAGTAAATGTGAAAATGTCATGAAATTGCTAATGATGTTTAATGTATGTTTAAAAATAGAGGATAATGGGGGTAGTGGATGGCTCAATCAGTTAAATAACTGGCTCTGGTTTGGGTTCAGCTCACCATCTTGTGGTTTATGAGTTCAAGCCCCGCACAGGGCTCCACACTGAAAGTACAAAGCCTGCCTGGGATTCTCTCTCTCCCTCTCTTTGCCCCTCCCCTGCTCTCTCTCTCTTCGCTCTCAAAATAAATAAATAAACTTTAAGAAAATAGGGGTGGGGCGCCCGGGTGGCTCAGTCAGTTAAGCGTCCGACTTCGGCTCAGGTCATGATCTCATGGTTCGTGAGTTTGAGCCCTACCTCGGGCTCTGTACTGAGACCTCGGAGCCTGGAGCCTGTTTGAGATTTGGTGTCTCCCTCTCGCCCTGCCCCTTCCCCACTTGCACTCTGTCTCTCCCTCTCTCTCTTTCTCTCTCTCTCAAAAATAAATAAACATTAAGATAAATGAATACATAAAATAAAATAGGGGATAACATAAAGTTATTAGCCTACCTTCATAAGATGTGATACCATTTTGCCATTAAGACTCATATTCTCAATTGGCATTTAAATGCTAATTGTTATATAACATTGAATAAAAATGAAAACAGGTTAGAAACCTCTACAGAGCATATTCTGATTTTGCGTGGAAAATTCCTATCTAGAAAAGAAGAAAGTATTGTACATGTACATGTATAGATACATACACATGAACACACGCATACACATGTACACATGTATCTATATAAACACATATATGCACACACATATTCATGAAAATATTACAAATAATTTTTATTCTCTTAAAGATTCCCTGAAAACTCCTCTGAATTTTTCAAATTATATAAACGCATGTGTATGCATTTTAATCCTCAGAAAGAACAAGAAAATAATTTTTCGAAAGTTTGTCAAAGAACTTATTCTTCTTGAAGATTTCTTTATTCCTTTCAGGATCGATTTTTCCAAACAGTTCATTATCGTTTATGTCTGTGGCCACTTCGGACGACCTGGCTGGGCCAAGCGCCCCCTCCTGTCTCTCAGGCAGGCATGTTGTGTCCAGCGGGGGTGTGGCGGGCACAGGTCAGGCAGGGAGGGAATTCGGTTTCTATTTAATGGGCTCTCCGACTTTTCTCTCCTGGCGTTGGATCCCCAGGGGAGACCCTGCCCAGCACCCCCACAGGGTCTGCTGAGGCTCCTGCGACCACTTCTTGGCGAGAGGCTTCCCTCAAGCCTACTGCAGCCCACACCATTGAAGAACAGTTGCTCCTGTGCCTTTTTTCCAGAAGATCTCCTGGGCCTTCCGCGCCTGACCAGCAGTAATGCGGCGTGCGAGGCCCGGAGCCTGGGTCTCTGTCTCGCACATGCGTGCCCGGCCTCGCCATCAGGGAAGAAAGCCCTGTCACAGAAGGAAGCCGTCGGACACCATGGAGGCGCCTCTGTTCTCCTCAACTTCCACCCTCCTCCCTCAGTCCCCACTCGGGCCAGGGGCCTGCACTCTCCCTCTCCTCTTCGGTAAGAGGGTCGGCTCCTTCGCAAGACCCTTCTTGTGTGTGGCAAACTCCAGTTTCTCAAGCATAGGCTGGGAGTGAAAACACTTTTTCCTTTGCTGCGTCCAAAGGGGACACGGTGGGCTCTGGTCTGAGGAGGGGTGGGGGGAGGTGGAGGGGACGCTACTGCTCTCCTCCCGGTCGGTGCAGGCTCCCCACGTGGAAGCTGTGGCCGATTTCCTCAGAAGTTTCCTGTGAGGCTAGAAAACGTCCCTACAGCAAACCTTACTTTTTCTAAAACAACGCGTTATATTCTACTTATTCTCACGTGAGAAAAACACATTCTCCCATTAGCAAGTCTTTTATTATACCTGCTGTTTAGGTGCTAAGGGGTCATCTAATAGATGTGGATATAGATGTATAGGGCACCTGGGTGGCTCAGTCGGTTGAGTGTCCGCCTTCGACTCAGGTCACGATCTCACGGTTTGTGAGTTCGAGTCCCGCATCAGGCTCTGTGCTGACAGCTCAGAGCCTGGAGCCTGCTTCGGATTCTGTGTCTCCCTCTCTCTCTGCCCCTCCCAAGCTTATGCTCTGTCTCCATCTCTCTCTCAAAAATAAGGAAACTTTAAAAAAATTATTAGATATATAGATAGAGATAGCCATAGACATAGATACAGATATATACAGAGAGAAACTCTCTCTCTAATTGTGTATGCTTAAAGACACACACATATATGGCATTTGCATTTATATAACAAGAACCATTGTAGCTGAAAATGAGTCCTACTTAGCCAGGGTAGTCAGGGGTAGGAAGGAGTATTAGATCCAATTAGATTCTCTCTGATCTTCAGATCTCTTCCCTAATAGACCGGGAGATAGGAGACTTAAATGCCAACAGGAGAGAAACAGACACATAACAGCCCCCTTCTGAAGGCCTAACTCTGCGTCCGGCTCCTTCCCTTAGGGCTGTAACGGTAGCTTCTCTGTGAGATTGGCCAACCTTTCTTCACCAGGTAGCATTTGCTACCTAACGAACCACCCTATGATTTAGCTACTGATAGCAGCAATCATTAATTTAGCTCCTCATCTCGTACGAAGTGGGAGAGACACCAAAGAAAATGAACTATGCTGGATGTAATTCCGACAAACCCAAATTGGCTGTGACAATAAACGGGAGAGGGAACTCAGAACAAATGAATCACGTCAAAAGCAGTGATTAGGAGCCATTGAGAAGAATTCAATGGATAGATATAGAGTCAGATGATTTTTTTTTAAATATCAAGATCCTCTTTTGAAACAAAAATTTCACAATCCCACTTGGTAGTAGCTGTAGCTTCAGCATCTATTTGTCAATAAGGTTCACAGTGGCAGCTGCGGGCTGGCCTCAGCTGGGCAGTCTTCTTGTCTGTCCGATTTGGGCTGGGCGCGTGTCTGAGGCCGCGGTCAGCGTGCACCCCCCCCCTCCGCCCCAGCTGCCTGGGTGGTGCCAGACTTAGCTGGACGACTGGCCTTGCGGGGCCCTCTCCCTGTGGTCTCTCCCTCACTGGCAACCCTCCCAGGTGCTTTCACGCAGCACGCGGGTCCAAGAGCAATAAGAGAGTGAATTCAAACACTCAAGCACTTCTAGAATCTCTGCTTGTGTCACGTTAACTACTTTCCCATTAAAAAAAAAAAATTCACCCGTCCAAACCCAGTACGAGAGGGCGTTTTCAAATGGCAGGGATACAGGAGGCATGAAAAATTAGTGCTCTGGGGTGTCTGAGCGGCTCAGTGGGTTAAGCAGTGGACTCTTGATTTCAGCTCAGGTCATGATCTCGCGGCTCCTGAGATCGAGCCCCACATAGGGCTCCACACTGACTGTGCAGAGCCTGCTTCTGTTTCTCTCTCTCTCCCTCCCTCTCTCTCTCTCGGCCCCTCCCTTGCTCGTGTTTGCTCTCCCTCAAAATAAATAAATAAACTTAAAAAAAATTTTTTTAATTAGCCCTCTTAGTGCAAACACCTTTGACTTCGTTGAAGGAACTACTTTTGTCTCTAGAGAGTGTTTGGTCTGCAGAAAGTTGGCAAGTCAGGAAGTGCTCTGGAAAGGGAAGGAACCACTTCTTGCTCTCTTCTGGTTTGGGCATTGATTAGGCAAGTCCCAGTGCTGAAAGTTTCCTGGAATGTTCCTATCAATGTCCTGAGGGTGCTATAACAACTGGGTGCCTGAAACAAGGGAAAGGTACTCTCTTACAGTTCTAGGGGCAAGACGTCTGAAATCTAGGTGTCAGTGGAGACTTGCTCCCTTCGAAGGCTCTAAGGAAGAATCCTTCTTTGCATCGTCCAGCTTTCTGGGAGATGCTAGCAACCTGTGGCATATCGTGGCTTGTCGCAGTGTAATTCCAACCTCTGCCTCTATCTTCACATGGCCTTCTTTCCTGGTGCTCCTCTGTGTCTTCAAATACCTTTCTCCTTATAAAGACACCAGTCATTAGACTTAAGGCCCATCCGAATCTAGTGTCACCTTGTCCTAACCTGATTATACCTGCAAAGGCCTTATTTCCAAAGAAGGTCACATTCACAAGTACTGGGGTTAAAACCTACATATCTTCTTAGGGGGACATAATTTAACACACAACACCTACTTATGGCTTACAAAACAGAGCCATCATCGGTCAGAAGGAAGCCAGGAGGAACTTAGAGAATTCCATAGGAATAATAATGTAAAACCAAGTGCCCTGATCCCTACTGCTCTAACCCCGGGTTAAGAAACACCTCTTGGGAGTCCCTGAGTGGCTCAGTCAGTTGAGCGTCCAACTCTTGATTTCCATGCAATTTGTGACCCCATGGTTGGTGAGTTCGAACCCCATGTCGGGCTCTGCGCTGATAATGCGGAGCCTGCTTGGGCTTCTCTCTCCCTCTCTCTCTCTCTCTCTCTCTCTCTCTCTCCTCAATAAATAAATAAACTTTAGAAGAAGGAGGGGGAGGAGGAGGAGGAGAAGGAGAAGGGAGGCTGGGGAATGAAATTTGAATTAATCTCATTACATTTTCCTTACAATTATTCTCTTCCTACATTTTTGAGTGTTCAGTCTTCCCAATTCCCAATTAAATTTTTAAGTTTTGAGGCAGGCACAGTTTTGCATTTGTAAATATAAAGGGACACTTAACCATTGAGGAATTAACATTCATGGTTTCAACTCTTCTCAAGCAACCCCTAAAATCCATGAGTCACACAGTCGTTTACAATGGTCAGGAAAAAGTTTTGAATCCCGGTAAGAAGACCAGGTATGCAAGAAATCTCTCAGCTAGAGTCCACCCAGCTGATCACCCAATGTGATTTCCACTTTATACAGTAGAGTTTTATCCTTAGAAGCTGAATTTAGGTCTTTTCTTGTTTTTCATGTTTCTCTGCTTCATTTTTTTTTAATGTATACAATACAGTTATAACTGTTTTTAATGGGCTTTTATGCTAATTCTAACATCTGTGCCATTCTGGATCAGTTTCCATTTATTGAACGGCATTACAGGTTATATTTTCCTGGTTTTTTGTCTATGCCTGGGAATTTTTTATGGGATGCTAGACATGATGAATTTTATCAGGTTGAGTGCTAGATATTTTTGCGTTCTACTCAATGGTCTCGAGCTTCGTTCTGGAACGAAATGAAGTTACCTGAAAGCCTTTCGGTTGCTTCAGATCTCGTTTTTTATACTCGTCAGACAAGACCGAGGGATGTACATTTTCAGGCCAATTATTCCCACTACAGAGGCAAGAACTCGCTGTGTACTCTATTCAGGGCCCCATGAATCTTGAGGCTTTCCAGCGTGGCTGGCAGAAACAGGCACTGTTTTGGATTGTACGTAAGCATCAGATGTCAGCATCCTTTATCCTTTCAGGTGGTTCTTCCCCAGACTCAGGCGCTTTCCTCACGTGCCCGCCCCGATCGGCCATCAGCTGAATGCTTTAGGGGACTTCTGCCCATATCTAAAGTTTCCTCTCTGTACAGTTCTCTCTCCTTCGATGCTCTGACCTGAAAACTTGAGCCACTTTTGTCACCTTGGCTCAGCCTGGGCTCGCCTCTCCGCCCTGCCTGGAAACTCTCAGGGTAGCAACCCGGGACAAGCTGGGACAGCTACAAGGCTCACCTTGTTTGTTTCTCATGTCTCAGGGATTCCTGTCCTTCATTCGTCTGATGCCCGGTGTCTGAGATTGCTCAGGCTGCCACCGCAAAATACCACAGGCTGGGTGGTTTAAACAACAGAAAATTATTTTCTCAAATTTCTGGAGGCTAGAAGTCTGAGATCAGAGGGCCAGCATAGTTGGATTCTAGTGAGAGCTCTCTTCCTGGCTTACAGATGGCCACCTTCTCACTGCGTCTTCACATGGCTTTCCTTAGTGCATGTGTGTGGAGAGAGAGTTCTCTTTCTCTGCCTCCTCTCCAAGGCCACCAATCCTATTGGAGTAGAACTCTACCCTAGTGACCGTATTTAATCTTAACAACCTCCTAAAAACCCCATCTCCAAATACAGTCACATTAGAGATTAGGGCTTCGACTATGAATCTGGGGGAACACCGTTAGCCATAACAGCCAGTATCTTGCAAACCATTATTTCATATATCTTGTTCAGTCCCTGGTTGCTTCTGGTCGGAGCGTAAATCTAGATTCTATTACTCTGTATTTTCTGGAAATGGAAACCATATCTTTTTTAAACTTAGAAACTTCATAACCTCACTTGATAGTAGCTATACTTCTAGTATCAAATTATCGACAAAAACCACAGTGGCGAAAAGTCACTGTAAACCCAGCAATTCTTTTAAATAAACTTGCATTTTATTTATCTTAACAATATCTACAAACATTTGAAAAACAGTGGCACCTGTATCTATGGGTCATATTATTATGTGTATGGGCAAAATTTAATGTGTTTTACAGGCTTTAAAAACCCTATCACAAATATGGTTCTGACGTTCAAATTATAGATTCTAAGAACCCAGACGAATAAGAATTTCACATTGGTCTCCACAAATTTCTAAGCTAAATTTTTAAGGTAGTTATTAATATTCACTAAAAAGACTGAAAAGTTATTGGTTCAGTTAGAACAAATCATTTCCATCTAACCTCACTTCTTTTAGTGTAGGGTTACTAGATTGATATTCCAGGCGAATGTTTAGATATACCTCTGGTACTCCATCTTCTTTACCTACTTAGATAGAGAGATAGAGAGATAGAGAGATAGATAGATAAACAGGTAGATATAGATACAGAAACGTTTGCCAGATAATAACTAAGGAACAAACCAAACAAACCCCCCAAAGTCTACCAATCAGATGCCCTTCTAAAATGCACACATGTGGCATCTGAAGCAGCATTTTCCCAGTGTATCACAGAACTTGTTTCTTTTTCCCCCTACTAGGCTTACAGCTAGAATATATCTCCCAGCTTCCATTGCAGCTCTATGCAGTAGAATACGAACAGAAGTGCTTTATGCCCCTTTCAGCTCTCCTGCAAGTAAATGTCCCATGGAATGTTCCCCATGCTTTCCATCTTCTGTCAGCTGATGTAGACAAGCGTGGCCACCCTTAGAAGATACACGCTGAAGATGGTAGAGGCGCAAGATGGAAGGCATCGGTTCCCTGAATCTCCCTTGGAGGACGCTGCTCTGTGATGAAGAGCACGATTTTGTGCTTTGGATGAGCAAGGAACAATTCTTTTGTTGTGGTTGAGCCATTTATACCTTTTCCAGACTTTTGTCGCCGGAGTTGGAGATACCCTATGCAATGAAGTCTCAAAATGTGTGCTTTGCTGTTTACGTTTTTATAAACCAATTGGATCAAAATGAAATAAAATCTCGCAATGGGTGGCGTTAATTTTTAACATTCTTTAATTTTTCAAATTTTATTGTTATTTTATGACTTTTTCTACTTTTAAAGTAATACATGCTCATTGTGTATTATGGAAATTTGCTGCTCTTTGCAGATAGAGAAAAGTGAAACAAAGATAATAGCAGTCTTCTGTAATAAAATACCCAAAGATAACTACAGTTAACTCCACCAGTTATCTCCAAATCAAATCACTACAAACTCCAATTATCCAATACCAAACTCAGGATCTTTCCCCCAAATAAAGTATCTTTCCAACATTTCCTACTTCACTGAATAGTAATACCATTTCCTCCCCTGCATGAGTCAGAAACCACAGAGTCATTCTTGGCACTTGCCTCATTATATGTCCTTTCTGTAACCTGCAAGATATAGCTAAGGTAGACAAAAGGTACAGTGGTCGATGAAATTTTACAATAGATTGATATGTTAGAGGGATGGAGGAAATCTTATAGTTTTATTCCAAGACAGCTGTGGATTGGTGGGATTTTTGGTGCAGCCAGGCTGGGCAGACGGAACATGATCAGGAAGACTTAGAATGGGAAGCAGACTCATGTTCGGAGTTGTCTTTTCCACTCTCCACATCCTTCCTAATAAAATCCAACCTAGGTCCAGCTCAGAATCTACCTCTGACATAAAGTTTTGCTTGACTTCTACCCTACAGCAACCTGGCTCTAGCCCCCAGTAATTTCTCCCTTACGGAAGTATTTAGTATCCATACCTATTTGTGTGGTGCTTCTTTCTTAGCCACACACTATGATTTATTTCTATGAATATACTCAACAAATCATACTTCTGATAAAGGTTAATGTCTAAAATACATAAAGAACTCACACAACTTAATATATATATATATAAAAACTAAAAAGTGGAACAAGGACTTGAACAGATATTTTTCCAAAGCAGACATCCAGATGGGCAACTGGCAGATGAGAAGATACCCAACACCACTAATCCCTAGGGAAATGCAAATCAAAACCACAGTGAGATAAAGCCACACACCTGTCAGATCGGTTATTATCAAAAAAGATAAGAGCACTTATCCTGGCAAAGTGTGGGTGAAGATGTGGAGAAAAAGGATTCTTCTGCATTGTTGCTGGGAATGTAAGTTGGTGCAGCCACTATGGAAAACAGTATGGGATTTCCTCAAAAAGTTAAAAACAGAACTACTATACAATCTAGCAATTTCCACTTCTGAGTATTTATCCAAAGAAAACAAAAACACCAACTCAAAGAGATATATGCATTCTTAAGACTCTTGCAGTACTATTTACAATCATCAGGATTTGGAAGCAAGCTAAATGTCCATCAATAGATGAATGGATAAAGAAGATTACACACACACACACACACACACACACACACACACACACACACACCAGACTATTACTTAGCCATAAAAAGAATAAAATATTGCCATTCATGACAAAATGGATAGACTTAGAACATATTATGGTAAATGAAATGGGTCACACAGAGAAAGAAATATTGTAGGATTTCACTTATATGTGGAACCCAAAAAACAAAACAGAAAAGCAACAAAATAAAACAGAAAGAGATTCATAGATACATGAAACAAACTGTTGGTTTTCAGAGTGGGGAGCACTTGCGGGGGAAGCAAAATAGGTAAAGGTGGTTAAGAGTTATTGAATAAACAGGTCATGGGTGTGTAATGTAGAGCCTAGGGAATACAGTCAATAATATTATAATGACTTTGTATGGTGACAGGTGGTAACTAGACTTATCAAGGGGATCCTTTTGCAATGTGTGAAAATATTGAATCCTATGTACACTGGAAATAGGTGTATTAATACACCTATATTAATAGGATATTCTATGTCATTTATACTTCAGTTAAAAGAAGGAGGAGGAGGGAGCAAAGTGGGAAAAATAACCAAAGCCTACTGACTTATCTCAAGTCTTATGTTGCCCTGTGCTAGCGTCAGCAAAGCTTCTTGAGGAACTGGGGTGAACAAAGAGCAGCTTTGTGAGCAATCCCACCTCTTTTTTTGAATGGAAGACAAACTACCAGGTTTCCAAAGGAGGCTGTTTATATTCAGACCACTGCCTGGAGCACGCCTAGAAGACCAAGATTTCCAAGATGAGATTTTGGTTATGAGAAAAAATGGATGAGTAACCTCGGTTGTGACTATTTCCCATTTGCTAATAAAAAAATCCATTTACGTTGGCCCTCTTCCACCGCTCTTTTTATACTGATTAATTTCTCTCCAGTCTTGACCTACTGATCTCTTCAACATTCAAATTCACTATTTATTTCAATAACAATTCATTAACTTGATTTTTGTATTGACCACGAGACCTCGAAAATGTTTTTCAAGCTTCTTGCTGATTTGCTCAATGATGATTGTGCTGAAATAGAGTCATGGCATTTAAAACTAATGAAACGGGGACTATGGGGAGGCTGTGAAACCCGTCTGGCACTTGGGCAGTGAGATGGGGACTTCTTTTTTCTTTTTTAAGATACTAACATCTAAAAGTCCTATCTTTTCTCAAGAGGATTTTACTGAAAGTAAACTTAGAGAAATTAAGCAAGGTGTTGATTGTTTCCAATTTTCCCTCTCCCTTTTCCACAAAGGTGTTGATTTCTGGCATTCCACAAAATGCTGAATGACAAGTTGAGATGTGTTCTTATATGTATGTCCATTTACCTACGTAGACGACTGTACTCTTGAAAGAGAAAAATTATTGCTTAAAATTTTGAGGGATATGCCATTTTACCAAATTCTATGATGTTTTTAGCAATCAGAGTTACTTTCGGAGTACTTACTGTTAAAGGTATTGAGCTGTGTAGTGCTGCCACGTGGCTCTCACACCACCTCCGAGATGGGTGTTACTACTCTCCTTTTGCCTGTAAGGGTGACAAGGCTCAGTAAGTTTGCTAAGGTCATCCAGGGGTGCTCAGTAAATGTGGCGGGCAGCGTTCAAAACTGGATCAGCCTGATTGCAAAGCTGAGCTCTCGAGGGCTACGTTGCTTGAAATATAACTGCATATTTAAAGAGCTTCAGAGTGACTTGTCACATATGTTAGTGTCATTGTCATTGCTGCTTATGATTGTTATTGCTTTAGGAAGTCAGCGTTGAACATCTAAATGCAGAGCCATTAACACTGAGTGGGTGGTCAGTAATAGAGAGAGACAGAGACAGAAAGAGGGACAGAGACGGCTAGGGAGAGGGGACAAGAAAGAGACACACAGCAGTCGTAGGAAGAGACGTGGTTCTAGAATCTTGCAGACGTGACTTCAAGTCCTGGTTCTCCACATAGACACTGTGTAACATCACATAAACGAAATCCACAGTCTCGTCTGTAAAATGGCATGAATAATAAGAGCTCTTTTGAGGGCGGCGATGACATACACGTTCATTATAGTGATTGTGAGGATGATTGCACAGGCACACGCATGTGCCAAAATTTACAAAGTGTACGCTTACATGTGTGCAATTTATTGTATGTTAAATTATACCTCCGTGACGCTAGTAAAATAATGATACTAACAATAGCTCTACGTCACTGGGGTGCAGTGATTATTAAGGTCAACATAGACTCAGAGGCCTGCGTACGCAAATTCTCGACAAACATAGCTCAATAAACAGGTTGTCCAATATTGTCTATTGTTTATTTCCATTGAATGATTCCTTAATGATTTCTGTTAGAAGACATGTGTAGTGTAGGACAAAGCGAAGGACAGTCCCTCCAAGGAATGTTTCTTACTAGCTGGTAGATAAGAAGTCAATCCTCTACCAGTTAAGCCTCCTTGTCTTCTTCCATAAAAGGGGACCAGAAATGAGCAAATGAGATTATTTGTGTCAGCGCGTGCCGGTCAACAAATCTTCACTGAAGAATTCTGGGGCCCTGACACCTCTGATTCCAAGGGAGACATTAGTAGAAAAAAATGAAGAACTTCTTACCCTCATGGAGGCCTCAGAAAAAAATATTCTGACACTTGTTATAACAGTAAGGAAGACTTTACTCAAGACTATTGCAACAAATGTCAAGACCAGCACAATGGGGAAAGAGATCAGACTCAACTCTGAATACAAGGACAAGTAGGGATTTATAACTGAGGTAGCGGGATGGAAGAGGCCAGGAGATGAGGAAACATCAAGGATAGGAGGTTTCTTGTTAAGCCAATTTAACAGGATTCTTGCTGAAGGCAGGTCAGGGGATGAGATATCAAGGGCAGTAGATGAGAAACTTGATGAGATATCAAAGGATATCAGCTACCAAGGGTGGGGGGTTCTGTCTACAGTGACATAGCAGGATTCTTGCCAAGACTGGACTGTTCCATCCCAGCAAGGACTGGGCGAAGGGATCTCAAAGGGCTTGACTCAAGTTTGGGGGGAGAGGACAGCGTCTGTCAATTTCATCCTTTGAACATTCACCTGGTATCAACAAACCCTTTTGAAAAGCAAATGCCTATTAAAAGGATTATTTATTTTTCTCATTTACAACTGCTTATTAATTCATCTGAAAGAAAAGAAAACTGGTTTAGGAGACAATTTAGAAGCACAGTTTTCGGGGGCTTCTGGGTGGCTCAGTCGGTTAAGCGTCTGATTTGGGCTCAGGTCATCATCTCATGGTTCTTGGGTTTGAGCCCCAAGTCAGGCTCTGTGCTGACAGCTCAGAGCCTGAAGCCTGCTTCAGACTCTATGTCTCCCTCTCTCTCTGCACCTTCCCCAATCTCTCTCTCTCTCTCTCTCTCTCTCTCTCTCTCTCTCTCTCTCTTTCTCAGAACTAAATAAAGATTTAAAAAAATTAAAAAAAAAAGAAGCGCAGTTTTAGGGAAAGGGTGGGTGGGACAGCCAGAAGTCATCAGGGTACAGATATAAGTACATCTTCCTCCCCATTTCCATTTTGCTTCTGCTTCTGGCATCCTGATGGTAGCTCTCCTGCGCTGCCAGAGTTGGCTGCCCTAGGAAGGTTCCGGTACAATTATTTTTATTTGTGCAGGAGGAGTGTTTCTTTTATTTACTAAATGCAGATTCCTTTTCATAGTACGCAACTATAATGGTTAAAAGAATGGCTAAAAAAGCAAACATTCCTCATGATGGCAGCAGATATTACTTTTAGTCATTTTTTTTTAAATGGCTTATCGACTTAATGTTGCTACTGATTTTAGAAACACTGCAATTAATTCCTCCAATCAATATGCAACTTTTAAAAATTCAAGGCTAAAATCCTGTTGAATTCTACAAGTCCCAACAGTGTCTTCCCTGTCTCACCTGATGGCCCATCCGAGCTTGGCTTCTGCACGAGACCTTGGTTCAGCTCCTCCCACGGAGCAGGTCAGGCCAGGGGAGAAAGGGAAACTGGCCAGCCTCCACTCCACTCGCAGTGAGCAGTGAGATAATACGTCCAGCTCAGGAAATATCAGTCATGTGTGGTGTCAGCAAGAATCCTAAGTCTAGGTGGAAAACGGCTCTGAAGCCTTTCCACAAATTGTTGGAGAGTGTTGAGAAAATTCAAGCTGATCCTAACCACTCCGAATTCCTTTCACCAGTGTAGACAATGGTTTGATGTCTCCTTGCTCCTGCCCCTCTGGGCTTTGTTCAGGACATGCCTCACGTTTTCTTCTGTTGCACGTGTGACAGATCCCTGGAGGGGGTGTGACACCAGCCATTCTCTCTCCTCCTGGCAATCAATTAAAAGCAGGAAGCCTTGACTTCCTCTAATTGATTTAGATCCATGCCTTGACTTACACCATTTTGTATTCTCAGCAAGCTATTTGACTCATGATAAATGATTTGTGTGATGGAGAGGAGCCACCCCAGTAAGAACGCTAGAGAGCTCAGGAGGCGGAGGAAATATTCAAATCCAGTTTGGCTAATGGAGACAAGAGGCCATTGTCTGAAAGCCGTTTACCAGCAGGAAAAGAGAGAATCTCCTCTATACCCAGCAGTCTCCGTAAAGGTCATTCCTTTGGCATCGTATAGACTGAATGTGTGTGCTCCCCCAAAATTCATATGTTGACTATATTTGGAAGCCCAGTGGGACTATATTTGGAAATAGAACATTTGGAAGTAATTAAGATTAAATGAGGTCACAAAGCTAAGGCCTGGCTAATAAGCCAAGGATTAGTGGATTCCTTAGCCAAGGAGTCCTAATAAGAAGAGGAAGACACACTTGAGCTCGCTCTCTCTTTCTCTCTCTCTGCAGACACACAGAATAAAGGGCTGTGTGAGGACGCAGCAAGAACGTGGTCATACACAAGCCAGGAACAGCGTCCTCTCAGCAATCCAAATCAGCCTATACCTTGATCTTGGACGTCTAGCTTCCAGAACTGTGAGAAATAACCATCTGTTGTTTCAGCCACTCAGTCGGTGGTATTTTGTTTTCGCAGCCTGAGCTGATCACGACAGGCATACCCTACCTTCACGTCCTTTTCCAGCGTGGTCTCCTTAGGCATGGCTTGGCAACCTGGCCTTTCTCTCACCTGTCCCAGGACTAGCTGGTTGAGGCAGGAAGAAGAGTTTAAAGCAGGTAAGGTAGGTTAAGGTGGGGAAGAAGCCACCTCCAGTGCAACACCTCTTCAGCAAACACTGACTGATCATCTCCTAGGCCTGTGGCTCTGCCCAGCAATGTCACTGGTTTACTTTTTTTAATTTCAGTTTATTTATTTATTTTGAGAGAGAGTGCACATAAGTGCGGGGAGGGGGGGAGAAAGAGGGAGAGAAAGGGAATCCCAAGCAGGCTCCCCACCGTCAGCGCAGAGCCCAACTCAGAGCTCAATAGCATGAACCGTGAGATGGTGACCTGAGCCAAAATCAAGAGTCAGATGCTTAACCGACTGAGCCACCCAGATGGCCCCCTGCAAAGTCACTTGTCAGAACAGCCTGAGAGCACAAAGAGAGCCATTTTGCTGGTAGCCAACCATGTTCAGATGCAACTGCAACATAATTCTTTGTGATTCCCATCATCTTTCAGTCTTTCAGAATCCATCTCAGATAGACAGATAAGATCTTTCTCCTGATGCCCGTTCCTTCCTACCCTCACCCACCCTCTGTCCCAGGTTCATTTTCCTGCTTCCCCCTTAGGTCGGGCCTGTGGGAGGTGCCATCTGGATAATTGACATACATAACTGTTTAAATTTAAGGTCTACAAGATAATGGTTTGACTTACATATATTGTGATATGATTACCACGATGTTTAGTTAGCATTCAGCATCTTATATAGATACGATAAAAAGAACAGGCAAAAAAAAAAAAAAAAAGAAAGAAAGAAAACACTTTTTTTCCTTGTGATGTGAGCTCTCAGGATGGACTCTTTAAGAGCTTTCCTACAGGCATGTCTCATTTTATTGCACTCATTGCACTTTACAAATTAAAGGTTTGTGGCAACACTGCATTGTGGGGGGGCTGCCGTCACCATTTTTTCATCAGCATTTACTCACTTTGTGTCCCTGCATCACATTTTGTAATTCTCCTACTATTTAAGACTTTTTCTAAATGCAGTTAAGGATATTCGTAATTCAGGACGCCTGGGTTGCACAGTTGGTTGGGCATCCAACTCTTGATTTCAGCTCAAGTCATGATTCCAGGGTTATGGGCTCGAGCCCTGTGTAGGGCTCCACACTAAGCATGGAGCTTGCTTAAGATTCTCTCTCTCTCCCTCTGTCTCTAAAATAAATAAATAAATAAGAAATAAGAATATTCATAATTCATGGAAAGAGGTCCAAACATCAACATGAACGGAAGTTTGGAAGAAGTCGATTCCAATCTTCACAGATGACCTTGAGGGTTCAAGACTTGAGTGGAAGCAGCAGCTGCAGACGTGGTGGAAACAGCAAGAGAACCAGAATCAGAAGTGGAGCCTGAAAGGGGACTGAATGGCTACAGTCTTATGATCAGACTTTTACAGATGAGGAGTCGCTTCTTACCGATGAGCAAAGAAAGTGGTTTCTTAAGATGGATCCTGCTCCTGATGAAGATGCTGTGAAGATAGTTGAAATGACAACAAAGGATTTAGAATATTACCTGAACTTAGTTGATAAAGCAGTGGCTGGGTTTGAGGGGATCGACTCCAGTTTTGAAAGAAGTTCTACTCTGCATAAAATGCTACCAAACAGCTTACATACTGCAGAGAAATTGTTCTTTTATGAAGAGTCAATTGATGTGGCCAACTTCACTGGTATCTTATTTTAAAAAATTGCGACAGCCACCCAACTTCACCACCCCCATCCACGAGCGGCCATCGGCATCAAGACAAGACCCTCCACCAGCAAAAAGATTATGAATGGCTGAAAACTCCAATGGTGCTTAGCATTATTTAGCAATAAAATATTATTAAATTAAGGTATCTACATTTTTTTAGACACAACGCTATTGCACATGTAATAGGCGCACTTGTGATAGACTGCAGTATAGCATAAATATAATTTTTATGATATGGAATTTGTTTGACTCTTCTGCATTTAAGCATAACTTTTATATGCACTGGGAAAGCAAAAAATTTCATTTGACCCACTTCATTTTGATATTTACTCCATGTAGTAGTCTAGAACCAACCTTCAGCATGTCTCGGGATGCCTGTATATACCATACGGCAGTGTTAATACGGTCAGCATGTTGCACATTTCATCCCTAGTGCTTATTGATCTTATATCTGGTAGTTTGTACCTTTTGACCATCTTCGTCCAATAGCTGTCTCTTTTTAAACGGGGTTTAATTTACACACAACAAAATGTCCAGATCCTAAGCGTAGTGTCCATTCAGACTTAACAAATGTGCATCAAAGCAGAGCATTAGTGTGGCCCCGGAGAGTCTCTCTCTGTCCTTCGGCACGCAATTCCTGCTCCCCGGATATAACCACTGATCTGATTTCCCTCACCACAACGTAGTTTGCCTCACTAAGAATTTTATGTAGCTGGACTCACGCAGTTGGGGTGTGAGAGAGGGCTAGCTTCTTCCACTCAGCATCATGTTTTCGAGATGCATCTAGGTTGTTGCATCTACCAGCTTCGTTCCTTTTGTCCTGCTGAGTCATATTTCACCGTAGAGACAGGCCACGGTTTCCTAACCCATTCCATTGGTGGCCATGCAGGATGCTTGCAGTTTGAGACTATTCTATATGTAGCTACTATAAATATTCTCGCACATGCTGTTTTCATTTCTCTTGGATAAATCCTTAGATCATAGGGTAGATGGACGTTTAACTTTTAAGACACTGTCAAACAGGTCGTACCATTCTTTGCTCCCGCTGGCCAGGTCTGAGAGTCCCAGTTTCCCCAGGGTATGTCTCATTTTAGCCATGCCAGTGGGCATGCGACAGTATCTCGTTGTTTTTTAATTTGCATTTTCTGAAGGATATTGTGTGCTTTATCATGAGCTTACTGCCATTTCATTATCATCTTTGGCGAAGTGTTTAAGTCTTTTGTCCATTTTTTATTTGGCTGTCTTTTTTATTATTGAGTTGCGGGAGTTCTTTATAACTAGATTCAAGTCATTTGTCATATATATGTGTTGTGAATTATTTTTCCCAGTATGCGAATGGCCTATCAATTTCCTTGATGGTGCTTTTTAATGCACTGGAGTTTTTAATTTTGATAGCCTAATTTAATAATGTTTATTCTGTTATGGTTTGTGGTTTTTATGTCTTCTCTAAGAAATATGTACCCACCTCAAGGTTGTGCAGATATCTCTCTGTTTTAGTCAAGCAGGTTTATCATTCTAGCCTTTTCGGTTAAGTCTGTGATCCATCTTCGGTTGATTTTTGTGGATGGTGTGAGGAAAGTCAAGCTTCTTTATTTTTCTATCTGGATATTGGATATCCGGTTGTCCCAGGACAGTTAATTGAATAGACTTTCCCTTCCCCTTTAAATTGCTTTGGTGCCCTTTTAAGAAGTCATTTGAATGCGTATGTAGGAATTTAGCATTACTTAGATGTGTTTATGCAAAAAAAGAGCACCTCACTGTTGGAGGTCAGGGTGGGGAAGGGACCAAGTGTGAAGGGACCAAGGACACAGAGAAACCTATTCTCCCACATACGCACAGTCTTCTTCTGGAGCGGGAGTTGCCCAGCCCTCAAGCTGGGGATACCAGCCGGGAAAGACCACCCCCTCCCATGCCCCTAGGAGTGGGTGGGAAGGGGGTGTCTGGAGGGGTGTCCAACCTGGGGAGGTGATCGGCCCAAACTAGAGAACATTCTACCTAAGGCCTCATTCTCACACTAGTTTGTCAAGCTCTAAAGATGCCAAGGAGAAAATCTAAAAGAAAATAAGTCAGAAGACCTGTTGGCCTTTGCGATGCATGGAGTTCTAGTTTAGTGTCCTCCTCCCCCACTGAAAGAATTGTCCAAGGCACCTCATGGAGCCCTGCCACACGGGGCCTGTTGATCCAAAACATAATCGTTGACTCCCGTTTCTAGAAAATTGCTTGGAAACCTCATCAGGGCTAGGGCACCGAGCAGATAGACAAGAGTTTTATCATTGCTTTAAATTAGAATTAAGGAGTAAGTAGCCTGACCAGTTTTCACTCTCCTATTTCCCCCTCATAAATCCTAAAGTGATTTTCATCATAAGGAAGCTGACATGTTAAGAACAGTATTTTTTAAAAATCCATGGCAGATACGCCTCTTGGAAGTTTATTAAAAAGTCTTTCTTCCAATTATCATTGTCAAAGACCGGGTGGGGCCCTGCAAATGTGTGAAATGTTGGGGTCTGGGAACGACTGGTCAAAAGAAAATTCTTGAGATGTCTTCAGTGCAAAAAAGGCAGTTTTATTGTAGCATGGGGACGGAACCCGTGGGCAGAAAGAGCTACATTGGGTTGTGAGGAGGGACTGATTACACACTTTCAGGTTGGGAGGGGGTTAGAGACAGCCTAAGTAAGTCTCTAAGGAATTTGGAAGCAAGGTTTCCAGGACCTTGAGGGGTCATTCACTACTATCTAGTAAAATCTTAGCCATGAGACCCTGCAGATGTATATCGGGGGGCCTAAGCTTGGAGGATGATTGCTAACAACTATCTTGAGGGTGTAGAGATAAAGGAAGTTTCCAGTGGGATTTTTATATGTTAAAGAAGATTTACAGGATCCTGGAGGTTTGGTTAATGTCAAGCTAAGGTTGCTTGTTGCCTCCAGCAAAGTAGGTATTAACATGGAGTTGAGTTCCTAGAGGAAGGTCACTCTGCCCATCTCAAGGACTTGTCAATGGGCTGTACGTTGTGAGGAAACTTATTTATTTATTTTCTTTTTTCCTTTTGTTCTTCATATCACTGAACGCTTAGAAATGGTTAAGGAAAAAAACAACTCAAAAGCAAACAAAACAGACATTCCCTTTAAATCGTCCTAACTTTTGAGGACCTTGCTGAAAATCTGATTCCAAAATAGAATATTCCTAGTGGCATGAAGTCAATTAAGGTCTACGAGCAGTTGAATAATCACCATTGGATGGCCAGTGAGAACTCCATCCCAAAGCAGGAGCGGATTTCAGGGAGAAAGCACGGATTCCTGGTGTTACCCCCGACAAAGATTCTCCCCTTGACCAAACTAGTCAGATTCCTCTGAGCTCTTTGTCAACTAGTCCCAATCTCCAGCATATCTTCAAAGGCTCAGTGTCGGCCACGAGGCTGGCGAGTCAGTGTAGCCAGACCCCCCTCTGATATCTGACGAAATTCCTCAGTCCCCCATGGTAATTCCTTAGAGACTTATGCGACCCCTAACCCCGTCCCAACCTGAAAGTCTATGATCAGTCACTCCTCACAACCCAATGTAGCTCTTCCTGCCCCTGGTTCCGTTCTCGTGCTTTAATAAAATCACCGTTTCTGACTAAATTCCTCCATTCCCCATGACCGCCCAAGTGATGTCTGGCCAACCTGGCCTGCCTTCAGCAGAATTCTGCAGGTCAGTGTAGCCAGAATCCCCCCTTACCTCCAAGGTTGCTGTTAGTAATTTCCCACCCACAGACACCCACCCCTCTCCCCCACCACACGCACTCTACTCCTTGGCTCTAAATTTCACCTTCCTTTGCAGAGAGTTGAGCATGATCTCTCTCTTCTGCTGCAAAACCTCCTAAACCTACCCAGCTTTATAATCCTGAATAAAGCCTGCCACGCCAGGCAAACAAGGTCATGAATATTTTTTTTAACAACTTTCTGAAGAGAGATTGTAGTACGAGGTGGTAGTGGCTGTCTCCTTGGTGGGCTCAATAAAGAGGAAGGTTCTGTAAGTACGTAGGGGTGTGTGTGTGTGTGTTGTTTTGTCACAAGTGCAGAAAATCTTACGGTGGAGAACCAGTCCTTATAGAGACTTATAAACGGCCAAGACAATGTCAAAGTTCTATAAACATTCTCTAGGAGACCCGGGTGGCCTTTCTGAATATACAACATCCAACACACAGCCCACAGAGGATAGTTAGCCCTCACATACTTCACGTGAGGTTGGTTCCTGTTTCTGATAACACCTGTGTCGTCCTGCCCAGCCTACAGTTCCCGGGGCCGGTGACCCTCTTTGACCTTCGAGGCACCTGTGCACACCACCTGTGTCCCGTGTGGCTCTTCGTGTCTGATTTAACTCCATCGCCCTGCCGAGCACTTTTGATGGATGTGAGCCTGAGGGGCACGTGCAGACCGTCACAGCGCGTGGTTTCTCTGTTCTTCACGCCCTTTTTCTTCCCTCCAGAACGGAATTTTCAAGGAAATGACGAATAACCACAGCCAGAATTTGCTGAGCAGTTACTCTGTGCCACGCACCGTGCTAAGAAATCTGCAGGGAGGGGCGCCTGGGTGGCTCAGTCAGTTAACCGTCTGACTCTTGGTTTCAGCTCAGGTCGTGAGCTCACAGTCCGTGAGCTCGAGCCCCACGCTGACAGCACAGAGCCTGCTTGGGATGTCTCTCTCCGTCTCTCTCTGCCCCTCTTCAGCGTGTTCTCTCGCTCTCTCTCTCAAAAATAAACAAACACTTACGAAATCTACAGGAAGTATCTCCTTGAATTACCACAACTACCATATGAGAGAGATTCTATTACTATTGTCTTCTAGGTAAAGAAACAGAGGCTCAGATGGAGTCAGTCACTTGCTCACGACCAAAGAGCTGGTTAACCCGAATCTGGCCAAAAGGCTGTTAAGCCTCAGGGTCTGTTCCTAACCGTGATGCCCTCTGGATGCTATGGCAAAAGTCCTCTGATTTATTTTGGGTTTATTTGTTTTGTTTTCTTGCCAGATCAAACTACACGTTACATACGTTTTGTTTGGTTTTTGTGTTATTATTTATTTATTTATTTATTTTTAGAGAGAGAGCACAGAGGAGGGGCAAAGGGAGTGGGAGAGAGAGATTCCCTGGGATCATGACCTGAGCCGAAATCAAAAGTCAGACAGACACTCAGCTGACTGAGCCACCCGGGTGCCCCTGTGTTAACCCCAAATGGGCCCCCTACCAGAAAAGGATACAGCACCCTCACAAACAGCTACAATTTTTAAGCTCATGGTAATGACATGGTGGTTTCTGATTTTGAACTGGAATGTGTGACAGAGAAAAGGCATTACCTCCGCTGAATCGTGCTGGCGAATGGAGCCCCTTTCATTTTAGCTTCACTCGGAACAGACAAAAATCAATTTCTGCCTACCTAAAAAATAAAATGACACTCTCCACCGGGAGGGAAAAAAAAAAAAGATCTCAGGTTTCATGTTAATATTGTGACCAGTGGTGAATGCGAACGGGGGAAGAACGACCAGACTGTAGAAAGGTAGCCACAAAGCAGGCCCAAGGCTGAGCCTCTTGTCATTGCTACTTTCTTTCCTTTGTGAAGAAGAAAAAAAAAATCATATCTGATCTATAGATTTTTTTTCCAGCTCCCGGGACATTCACGCTTAAAAACTCAGAGATCTGGATAAAAACACGGCTGGTAAAGCGTCTAGAAAGCACTAGTTAGTTTTCCACATCTGAACTCCAGCGAACCGCACCTGCACGATTTCATGCAGGTGCCGCCGGAGCCCCGGGTTCAGGGCCCTGCCCGGGGGCAGACGATCCTTGGAGATCCTTGAGATGACAAACCCAGGACGAGTGTCGTGTTGCAGGGACAGATGCACAGCAAACAGGAGGTACGGGTCCGACCGGCGGCTCCCTCACCTTGACCAGCTCGTCCCCGTCCCCGGGGCCGGAGCCACCTCCCGTGGGGCTCCCGTGGAGCCCTGCCCTCTGCCGCCTCTCGGTCCCACCTCCGGGGTCCCCCGCGGTGGCTCGAGCAGACTCTCGCCTTCGCTTTTCGTCTTAGTATCGGAGGATTTTATTTTCATGGCTGCCTTGCCAGCTGCCAAAAACAAAACACAGCGGGGAACACAGCGGTACTGCCGACTCTCCGCACGCCCCCTGACCCCGGAGGGGCGCGGAGCTCGCGGCCACCAGCTGGGGGCACCGTGTCTCTCATCTAACCTGGAAACCTCTTCGGAGGGCCTCGGAGGCAGCCGTTGGGCGCAGCCTCGCGACTTCTTTCCCGAAAACAGTGAGATTTCACATTTTAATTTCAGCCTCCTGATGTGGCATCAGAAGTCCACATTTGAGCATGGGAAATGGCCTTTCTGAAATGCAAACCGGTCCATTTCCAGTGTTCTTTGGGAGAGGTTCCACTACCGAATTGGTTATTGCCTGTTTGAAAATTCACTTGCGCTATGCGTAGAGAAAATACTTTAGCAGTTAGTACTAATTATTCTTGGTCTTTTGGGCTGTTTTGTTTCGTTTTGGAGAGAGAGAGGGTGGGTGCGCGAGCAGGGGAGAGGGGCTGAGGGAGAGGTAGAGAGAGTCTTTTTTTTAATTTATTTTTGAGAGAGACAGAGCACACGCAAGGGAGAGGCAAAGAGAGAGAGGGAGACACAGAATCAGAGGCAGGCTCCAGGCTCCCAGCTGTCAGCACAGAGCACAACCTGGGGCTTGAACCCACAGACCATGAGATCGTGACCTGAGCGGAAGTCGGACTCTCAACCAACTGAGGCACCCAGGCACCCCAGAGAGAGAATGTTAAGCAGGCTCCGTGCTCAGCGCCAGCCGGTCAGAGAGCTCAATCCCACAACCCTGGGATCATGACCTGAGCGGAAAATCAAGAGTCAGACCTTCAACCAACTGAGCCATCCAGGCACCCCTAATTATTTTTAGTTTTAATGCTCACCGTTTTCATATATCTATAGATAATCTTAGCCCCACAGCCATCAATAGAAGAAGAAACAGCGAAGGGGAGCCAGCGGGGGGGGGGGAGGTGAAGGGGGGCTCAACAGGATACCCTTTCCCATGGCCTGCCCACCAGGCAGAAGGGAGGAGCAGAGTTTGGGGTGGACTTCTCAAACGGCTGCCCCCCTCCGAAGGCCCTTGAACTCATTCCTTCAACTGGCGATAAACTAGGACCCTAAAAATCTCAGATCTGAAGGTCAGCGAAGAAAGGGCCTTACATTCAAGTGGACCACCTTTCGTATGGGGGAAAAAAATCCAAGATTCGGAAGCTGCTCTTTTCAAGAAATATTTGTACATCGCTTACACGCCAGGCCCTGGGAGGGTCCCTGAAGCCACAGTGGGGAGCCATCAAAGGGCACCCCCAGCTCCAGTGCCTATCGCAGGACCCAAAACCGCCTTTCCTGTGCTCCCGTGCAAGGCCTGCCGGCGCCCTGGGGCTCCCCCTCTCTCCCTGCTCACAGCCCCCCCAACACACATGCCCCCTTTTCACAGGAAGGCACAGTCCTCGCGAAGGCCCTCATCTCTCACTTTAATATCGCAGAGTACCAGCAACAGTAACAACTTCAGAGGAAGCCCGAAGTCCAGTCCGGTAAAAGCTCTGCCTCTTTCGAGCGGCAGGATGGCGAAAGAGTCCCTCGACTCCACTGAGCCTCAGCTTTCACGTCAGCAAAATGGGGGCAACGTCGACTTCATAGAGTTGTTGTAAAGATCAACCAGATAACGCAGTAAAGGAGATAGCCCAAGGTCCGCCACCAGCAAATGTTCAATAAATATTAGTTTCGCCATTCTGGTCCCTTTCCATTTTCTGGCATATCGAATAGCCTCTGAACAGCCCCCTGCCTTTAGAACCTAGCTTTCTATGTCCCCTGGGCTGTTCCACTAATATCTCAGACCAGCTCTTCCCTTCACCTCTGCACTGACTTCCTCTTACCTCCGTGTATGCACGAGAGTTTGTGTTCCCCTAATTGCTGGTAGGCAGTCTTCAGCGAGGATTTTTTTTTAATTTCGAGGGACAGAAATCTGATTTGCTCAAACGTAGTCTGGAAATGTCTTGGCTCCCACCACCGAGAAGTGATATTCCGGCTTATCTAGAGCCCCTGTGTCATGAGCCAGCTCTCTGTCTGGCTCCCTTTCTCGATTCTGCTTTCCCTGATGGGTTAGCCACTTCTCTGCTGCTGCAGGTGGCTTTTTAAGCTTGGCCGGGAAAGGTGGCTTTCGGCAGCTCCAGAGTCTCCTCCTCCCAGCGTTTTGACCTCCGTAAAAAGAGGCCCTATCACACTCAGTGCCTCCATATCAACTCCAGGGGCGAACCCCAACTGGCCATCGGAGTCATGTCCTTGTAGCTCTGGGGAGTGAGGGAGGGAGGGAAACACTGCGGATGGTACTTCTGGCCGAACCACAGGGGAAGAAAGGATAGTTATGAGATTTCAAAGAGCAGAGGTTGCCTAGGCAACCGCTGCACATGCCCACTCCAACCAGGAATCCCTGGGGCACAACACTGAAGTGTTCGAGGAAACCCTGCTGCACCGGAAGTTTGTCAGGGGAGACAAGGCAGGCTCCCAGCGCCCACCCTCCCTGGAGGAGAGGTGTGTGTGTTTGAGGCAGGAGTGGACGAAATCAAAATCAAATCAAACCAGGTGTCCCATATATCCCATAGAAACTGTGGGCATAAAACGGGACAAAGGCAGGTGTCCCCTAGCATCTGGCCTCAGGAGACCCAGCTTCGAGAAATGTGGAAAAGAAGAGCAAAGCCGCCAAGGGCCACTGCAACGCCTGGTCGACCCCATGAAGTAGTAAGGACCATGACGCTTGGTGCCTACTTCCTTCAGCAAGCTTGGCGCTTCGTCTTGCTGGACCGGAAATGAAGCCCCGTTGGGCCTGGGGAAGAGTGAGGCTGGAACGGGACAGGGTTTTTCAAGGGTTCCCATGGCTCTCACAAGGCACTTCCGGCCTTGCCGGATGTTAAGTTCATCCATTCACAGGAGTCTTACAAGGTCGGTGCTGTGGCGGGGACATTGACCAAGGAAGCAACTCTGGATAGGACGAGAGGACAAGACGGACAGTTGTTTTGTCTTTATTAGATGTCTTTTATCTGGGATCATAGGAACGGTTTTGAAACATTTAATTAGGTCTCCCAACACGTCTGTAAGAAAAGTATTATTATTCGTCTTCTTTAAATGAGAAGACGGAAACAAAAGTTAAAAGCGACTTTCCCCAGGTTGCTCAGAAGTGGGATTTTTAGTTACATGACAGTTACGGATTCTGAATAGTCTCACATTCCCACCTCTTCCCCTCACCCACCGTCAAGATGCTTCTTTAATAGCCAGAGGACAAAATCCACATGGTTTAAGCTGATAAGGCTTAGTCAGTGTCATAGAACGCTGAGTTCCTACAGAGGAAGAGAAATTTTAAATGTAAAATATATTTTTCACTCAACCTCAAGGTCAGACTAAATTGTAGAGGTCACTGAATCCACTTTCCACTCTAGTCCTGGGCTACGACATTCTCTTTGAATCTATCAAGTCACAGGGACCCGTCTCCAGAAAGAACTGGTTCCAACATCAGACAATTACAGTTGTTGGAACATCCCAAGTTCCATCAAAGTAAAATGAGTTCCCTCATGGCACTATTCACTACGACTACTTTTGCCCGTTGGAATTCCGTCATAGTTTCTTTCTGCCTTGTTTCCTCTTTCCCCTCCTTCCTTCCCGCTGTTATTTGGTAAGTACCTATTCTGTGCCGTATATTGGCTTGGGCGCCTGGGGTGCAGCAGCGAACAGGAAAGAAAGGCCCTTGCCTCATGGAGGCTGTATTCGAGTCGATAAAGACAGAAAAATAAAGAAGAAAACAAATGAACAAAAAATTCAACGAACGTTAAGTGTTATCGGGGAAATTAAACAAGATATTGAGATAGTAGGTCTGGCAAGGACGGGCTGCTTTCTATTAAGGGGATATAAAAGGCTCAGCCGAGCATCTGAAAAGGTGACATTTGAGCTGCGAGTTGAATGTTCCCGGAATCACACCGCAGCTCTCCTTCCGCAGCGTCTTCCCTAACTTGAAACCAGATACCACGACACAAACACACACCTGTGCGTGCAGGCACACTCACACACGTGTCTCTATACTCTGCAGTCATTTCAAATATGCATACGTATTTACCCAAGTTCGCTTACACTACAGTGCTCAAAACTGGGCAGAGCGCTCGCGATTTGGTCTGACCAAAATAGAAAAGGTGGGTCCGTGAGCTAGCTCCCTTGTTCCCGACACCACAGATCTATTATTATTAATTTTGTAATTATGGGTGGGGAGGGGGAGGCAACAGAAGGACCCGGGTCTCGCTTTGTTTCCACTGAGGCCAAAACAAATGAAAAACTCTGTCGGCTGCTTCTATTGTCACTGAACGAGGCTGCAGGCTGAGGGCTGGACATTTCAAGCCCTCGTTGTGATTAGATCTCCCCCTCAGCCGGTTTAGAGGTTTCCCAGGGGAACACAGGATTGACTTCCCCTCTCAGGCCGGAAGGTCCAACACGGACACACAATACCCCTTCTGTTGCTTTCTTTCAGTCTTCACCAGGAAACTCCCCATCTTGAAAAGGAGGCATTCTCAGAAGAAGGAGGTCCTATTTCAGTCACCGTCTTTTGAGGATTGCCACTGTGCTGACGATCAATCTGGTCACCAGGAAAGGAACTCAGATATGTCCCCAAAATAATCCCTGAGGGGTGCTTTTATCTCAAGACTTTATAAAGACTCCGCAGTCCTGCTGATGATACGAACTGAGTCCAAACCACGCCATGAAGTACTATGAGTGGGCAGTTCCCCATGCAAACATTTATTTACAGGTGTATGTATGCAACAGACATAGCAAACCAGAAATAAAGTTACACGAAATGGTGGGCGAAGCCTGGCCAGCAGTGGTCCTGGGAGCACCCGGGACGCGAAGAAGCTTCTTCTCAGCTGTCCTGCTTCTTCGTTCGATTCCACACCAGCGCCGATCTGTCATCTGCCGGAGTCGTGAGCTTTCGAGGGCAGTCTTTCTGACTTACTCTGCCACGCCGTGTGATGTCCTGCAGCCATTCGCAAATGGGCGACGCTGTTGGCAGCGCGCCCTCCCTAACAGGGAGGCGTTCACGGAACGCCTTCCACGGTGTGGTGGACAGAGTTCGGACCCGTCTCGCATGTCCAGGGAGATTCTCCCTCGTTCTTCAGAGTTGTTTCTCTGAGGTTGTTTCCTGCCTTCCATCGTTAATTGGGTTCTCCTGCCCCCTCTTCTATAGCAGCTGGAATGAAATTTAATCCTCATTAAACAGGGGTTAATCTTGGAACATCAGATTCACAGATTTCCACAGCGAGATTTTCTTCTTTGCTTACTTTATATGGAACGATACTATTCTCTCTTTTTTTTTTTTTAATGTTTATTTATTTATTTTTGAGAGAGAGAGAGAGAGAGAGAGAGACAGAGGGCAAGGGGGGAGAGGCAGAGAGAGAGAGGGAGACACAGAATCCGAAGCAGGCTCCAGGCTCTGAGCTGTCAGCACACAGCCCGACGTGGGGCTTGAACTCATGAACCTTGAGGTCATGACCTAAGCCGAAGTCGGACCCTTAACCAACTGAGCCACCCAGGGGCCCTTACTATTCCCTCTTTAAAAAATATATATATATTTCATAAACAGAATCTAGCTAATAGAAATCTAAAGTACGGATATTTTCTTCAATATAACAGCATGTTTCAAGAAAACGAGGATTTGAGAACTGCGTGGATGGTGATGGTGGCCTTCACGCATAAACAACCAAGCAGCGAATTGCTAAAACTCTTCATGAGAAGCAAAAGAGGCAAGCATTTTGGAATTGGGCAAGATGAACGACAGGTCTGAGAAACTTGCCAAGGGAGAAGCACCTCCCACTTAAATCCGAAGCCCTTCCACTACCCAGGGCAGGAATGTAAGCTGGTCATTGGACCTTTCTGTGCCTCGGTTTCCCCATGTGTAAGTAGGAATTTATAACACCTACTTAGCAAGTAGGTGGAAAGATGTTTATTATGGAAAGATACTGTAGCCAACTACATTGAGCTCCATATAAGGAAAAGGTGCCAATACCACCTGTCAATATCCACTGACCACAGTTGTTCCCAGCTGCCGTGGGCACTCGGTGCCTTGTCAGAAGGGACAGGTCACTAACTGAGACCTGCAGAAGTGACAGGAGAGTGGAAAAATAGGGAACGTAGCCTGGCCCCCAAAGGACCGGCCAGGATCCCAGTCAGCGAGCTGAGGGCTCCTCTTCCTCTGGCCCTAACACGCCCGAAACTCCAGGTTTGAGCCTAGTTCGGGGATGTAAATGATACAGTACATCTTCGGATCCTCCAGGGGTCAAGAGCCACCATTTCCGCAAACCGACTGCAGGCCAACCCTCCCGTTTCCACATCAGGGGCTGGATTTGGTTTTTAAATATCTCTTCTTCGAAATTGAGATCATGGCTTCTGGTTTGTCCTGGTGAGTGCGATGGGGTTTTCCCTTGTTTCTTTCTGTTGGAGGATTTCAAACGAGCTCATATCTGCAGCTCATGACCACACACAGAGCGAAGTTGAGGATGAATGTTCCTGGAAGAGCTGAAGAGAAAAATGTTTAATGCCTCGAGTTTAGGTAATTCAAACAAACAAAAAAAAAAGGCTATTAATTTGGGCCCTTCAGTAAACTATTTCAGCCCTCCAGCTTAATTTGCTCAGGTAGATAAGCCCATTGTCTTCCTTTTAATAAAAGCCTGTCCATTCAAAAATGGCTAAGAAAAGTGAAAGATGAGCTCCCTTCTATGGAAGTATCACTAAACGAGACCTGGCAGAAAGGAACGATCTCTCTGGGCATTAAAGAAGGTATCCGTTTCCCCTTTCCAATGCTAATGGCAGTGTTATTCTCAAAAGTTAAAGTTGAAAGGTCAAGTGAGAGAGCCCTGCTTCCCTGGGCTTCAAACAGCTCCCCCGAAGGCCAGACGAGAAAGGGGAAAGGAAACATATTTCTGAGCAGGAATGGCTTCCTATACTCGCCTCCGAAGAGTTTGAGATGACAACACACAGGGCAAGACTCCTCCCTCCCTTGATTTCCTGGTGATGATCCCCAGTCAGCCAGTGAGACTTAAGTGAGGGCCACCTGAGTGGCAGGCTGGGTCCCAGCTGTCATGCGAGTTACCAAGAGGGCTTCATGAGGGGCTAGGATCCAGAGGTGAGACTGCATGCACGAGAAAGCACACCACAGAAGAGAGCCTTGGAGACTCTGAGGAGAGGGTTAAGGGAAGATGGCCGCCTACAATCAGGAGTCTTTCAGAAGCTCAGGCGTGAACAGAGACAGGCTTTTTGCAACCATCACAAGGAGGACTGGGCTCTCTCCCAGGTCAGCAGGACTCCACAACCACCCCGCCTGTACTGTGGTGGGAAGCAAGCATCAAACATATCAAACGTATCCAAAACTATCCAGTGGGGTGTATCCGTTTCTACACAAAGGTAACTAACTAAAGTAAATGAACAAATGAAGTATTCTTTGTAACTTGGGGTTCACAAAAGAGCTTTGTGGGAGTAGGTAGTGCTCTCCTCATCTAATACCTACTTGTATATACAGGTGACCCGTGAAGGACAGGGGTGTGAACTACGTGGGTTCACTTCCACACAGATCTCTTTCGATAAATACACTTCGGCACTTTCCCTTCCTTATTATTTCTCTTCTTTGTGTATTTTCTTGATAACATTCTTTTTTCTAGCTTACTCTAGTGTAGGAATATGGCATATAATAATGTGTTAGTTGACTTGTATGTTATGAGTAAGGCTCTGGTCAGTAATAGTTTTTGGAGGGTTGAAAGTTATATGCAGATTTTTGACTCCACAGGAAGCCGGGGGGGTGGGGCGGGGAGGACAGGGGGAAACACCCCTAACTCCCATGTTGCTCAAGGGTCAACTGTATTTATCTGAGAGAGAGAGAGACAGAGAGAGAGTTGCTGGCCTATAGATCTATGTGTATAAGTGTGTGTGTGTGTGTGTGTGTGTGTGTGTGTGTGTGTGTGAAAATACTGGCTAGTTGACCAATATTCAACATATAGAAAGTTACAGAAATGTATATATACATATATGCCATTTTCTTAATGCGTGATTTCACTTAAGCGATTTATATACAACTGAGGTTAGAAGGTAAGGCTCTCCTTGTCTCCATGCTCACCCGGGCTCCTTCGGATGTGGGTATTTGACTGAAGGAAAGAAGGAGGAGAAGGAAAGAGGGCGCTGATAACATGGAGGATGTACTATGTGGCAGACATTTTACATACATTATTGTACTTTATACATATTTCTATACATGATGAGACACCCGTTACTATTACCTCATTGAGCAAAGTGGAGCTGAGATGAGCTCGAATGGGTGAAAGAATGAAGTAAGTAGGGGCACCTGGGTGGCTCAGCAGGCCCAGCGTCCTATTTTGGCTCAGGTCACCATCTCACAGTGTGAGTTCGAGCCCTGCATGGGGCTCTGCACTGATCATGCAGAGCCTGCTTGGGATTCTCTCTCCCCCTCTCTCTCTTTGTCCCTCCCCCCACCCCTTTCTCAAAATAAATAAATGAACTTAAAAAAAGAAGAAGAAGAATGAAATAAGTAAAGGCAGAACTGACTTTTAAACCCAGTTCCTTCTGATCACAAACCCCGGTTTCCTCGGTGACAAGGAGGGACGTACCCGAGTCACTGGTCATCCCACCGCTCTCATGACTCACTGCTCACACATTCTGACACCGCAGTAATCCTTTTCAAAACATTTTAACTCAAAGAAAAAACTCATGCAAAGAAAAAAATATGCTTTGGGTTCTTAGGCTACTTACAGACATTTCCTTCGCCTGTACCAGGGAGGAATTCGATTCAACTGGCCAAATCTATCACTTCTAAAAGACAGAGAAATTCTTTGCTTCAAGTCTAAATCACTTAGTAGGAGGTTCTTTATGGTCCTCATGATTATTATTTCACTTATAACACCACCACGAGTATGGATAAAATTGGGGATTTGAGGGTAATTATCCAGGAGAAATAATCAGTACTATCTGTAAAGAAACAAAGCACGCTGGGAACAGCCACGATTCTGGGTTTTTCTTTTTGTAACAGCAAGGAACCTTTGCCCAAGGATATCATCAATACCTCGCCGGGCTAACAGGAAAGAACCTCACAGAGTTTCAATTCGTCCAACTGGGCTTATGTTTCCCTTCTTGGATCCCAGAAATGTGCCGCTTTAAACCGATTTCGTTCCGACAGCTCGTGGGCCATAGTGGAGACACTTCTCCACGACTTTTCTGCAAGAACTGTGCTGAGGGCCGGCTCAGATTCCGGAACACTGACTCCTCACCCCCTGTATGAAAACACAGAGAATGGGAGAAAGAAATGGTCTCACCCTTCGGGCCAGATCGGAAGGGATTCAGGGTCACTTTCAACCTTGACGGGATGCCCAGTCATCTCCCTGAGCTCAGCTGGGAAGCAGGCAGAGCAATGGCAGGTCAATGGAGATGATGGAGAACAAAGAAAATGCTAAACATTGCTTCCTGCTGATCAACAGAATCAATACGGAAGGAGACACCTGTCGCCGATGGGAGGAGCAGCCTGCTGGCTTCCCGGCACCTTCTGCCTTCCCAGCTTCCTTCATCACGCTGTGAGGCTATGTCACCTTCTACCTGATCAGCCTCGCTGGAAATCTGCCTGCGTCCTCAGCATCCTTGACGCAACCGCATCCCTTCTCTGCTGCACAGGCCGCGGCAGCTCAGGCCCTGCGTCCAGCCTTCAGCCTTCGGGTGCCCCTCCCGCTGCTAGCGGCGCCCACGGACGCGGGCTCGGTGTTCCGGGGTGGGCGGGTGCCCTGGCAAAAGCCTTCAACCTGGTTCCCGCACTTAAACAAAAACCACCTTTAAGCTGGAAGGATGTGTCATCAACTGATAACATGCTAAATGACAACTCATTTTCATTCTGCAGAAGGGATTCGCTTCATAGTTCATTCTTAACACCTGCCTTCCCCGGGCAGGAAGGGCTCCCTGGGGAATTGCTGGAAAGGTTAGCGCCGCGACCAGCGTGGGTCCTGCGGCGGCGCTCCCCTCGTTGATGTCTCAATGCTGCCCCCTGCTGGACCGCGGCGTCCCGGCCGCGCCCGGGGTACTGACCCGCGCTCCTCCCGCGCTCGTTAATTGCAGCCGGCGCCCCTGCGGGAGGCGAGACAGCCCGGCGGGCCTTGTAGTTGCACAAAAGCCGCACAACCGAAATTCACCGCCTTTAAGGGCGCCCGGACCTCCCCGGGGGGAACGCTCAGCTGCTCTTTCCGCAGCGCGGTCGCTTCTCCCGGTTGTCAGGCTGACAGTGCACAGAATGAAGAGAAGCCATGGTCGTCAAGGACTTTCAAGGGATTTGCGTGTGGAATGAAGATGTGTGTCACGGGGAGAGGTTTCCTACCAGGAAGAAGTCAGACATCCCCTGATTAGTAGAGAGGTCATATCCGGGGCATATACAGCATCTCCGGATTCAAGGTCCACGGTTAAACCACTTTGACTCCCCGTTGGGCCCCCTGTGGAGCCCTCCCTGCCCAGACCCCCTGCCCTACCTCCTAGCCTGCGGCCCTTCTGACTTCTCAGCCTGCCTTCATGGCGCCGTCTCCCTCCAGTCGCCCCCTGCTTCTGACTGGTCTCCCCGCCCTGCCCGAGTCCACTCAACGCCAAAGAAACCCACATCAAATAACTCCGCTAACATACAGTGCCGCGCGAGGTGCCTGGCAGGGGGGTAAGCACTCAAGAAAGTTTAGCTAGAAATTTAGTTAAATCTGATCTGCCACTCTCTGCGCACTAGTGAACACTTTAAGGGGGCTCCCCATCCCTTGGATAAAATGAGTGGGCCTCTGCTTAACTCTCAACTTCCTTTTCAAACATTTTCTCAAACTTTACCAACCAGCAGTGCAACTTCCCGGGGTGGTCCCATGCTTACCCTGTGACTAATCTCTGGCATTACTAATGCCAGCCCCTTGGCCTAATGGACCCTCTCCTGCCTCTTCTTCACCTGGTTATTAATCTGTGAAGACCCAAGGCTTGCTTAGGTGTCTATCCACTTTCCGAATCTGAGCTTCTTGAATTCGGAGACTGTCTGATTCACCTTCCTATCCCCTGGAGTTAGCACAGTTCCTGGTTAGCATAACCGGGACTCCCCGTGTGTTCATTGCACGAGTAAATGAATGAGGCAGGGAAGAAGGCACAGATAAGAGAGGGTCCCAGGAGCACCCAACCATTTCCTGGTACCCGCCAACTGGGGAGTCTCGGGACCGAATCTGCTCCTATGGGGGCTGGGAAAGGCAAGGCGTTCCTTACCACCTGTGGGGCTTTGTACAGTCAAGTTCACCTGGAACATCACCCTCTTTGTATGATGATGACTAGTCAGACCTGCCTACCTTTGAAAAGGGACAGTATTTTTGGAGGAAGAGAGAGTAGTTCTAGAGACCTGGGAACTTGACAGGGGACAGATCTGGCAGGAGTAGGGGACTTGAGACCCCAGAGAGCTATATTAGGACACTAGGTATACAGGGATGGATGACAGTGTGGAAGCTTTATAGAGGGCATCAGAGGAGGGGAAAATCCCCTGAGTATGTGCCAAGACCTTCTCATATTCTTTCCACACCACATGAACACCTCCATTTTCTCAATGAGAAACTGAGAATTAAACAGTTTGGGTTCCATACCTGAGGTCACACAGCAACTAAGGGATAGCCCTAAGAGTCTCAAACATTAACATTTGCTTTTATTACAGAAGAAAGCCGAAATCACGTAGGGCAGGCAAGTGACCTCCCACTTCTGAATAAAACAATCTAGCCCTTCTTAAAGATCACCTTCCTCTCCGTCTCAGTGGAAAGATTTCTCTATCTCCGAAATGTGCCCCGAAGGAATACTAAGGGGCCCCTATCATTCAGACCCCCTTCGTAGGTCCCAGCCTGGACCAGCCCTAGGGAGGATGGGGACCAATCATTGAAGGGTTTCGTTTCCCATCGCAGGTAGACGTCCACTTTCGCACACTCCGTTTTACTTGGAGACGCGCGACACTACCTCATTTATCACAGTCGGCCCCGATGGGTTGCACTTCATTAGGCATCAGTAGGATTAAATAGTGGTGACTAAGGGTATCTAATCGATTATTATAGTCTCCGGAAAAGAAATCTGAGCTCACAGATCACTGCACTTTGGTCCAGAAAAACCCAGACCTGTGTCTCAACTTATATCACAAAATCATGGTGTTGCAGCGAGCGTGAACCAAGGGTTTAGAGCTAAGATTGAGGGTGCCATTTCGGCAGCGAGGTCAAGTCTCAAGTCTCCCTCGACACCAATACCTTCCAAGTTCCACGTGCGCCCTATATGACCGCCTGGCGATATCGTACTTGGCAACACTCAGCAACAGTCTAGAGGCAGAGGTCTTCCGACTTTGGTGTATATCACAGTCCCTTGAAAGATTATTAAGATATAGACTCCTGGGCACTCCTGGGTGGCTCAGTCAATTGAGTGTCTGACTTCGGCTCGGGTCGTGATCTCGCAGTTCCTGAGCTTGAGCCCCACAACAGGCTCTGTGCTGACAGCTCAGAGCCTGCTTTGCTTTCCTCCCCCACCCCCCAATTCAGCCCCTTCCCCCACTTGCTCTCTCTTAAAACTAAACAAACATTAAGAAAAAGAAGATACAGACTCTTGGGCCCCATGATCCCCAAATTTCTAATTCAGTAGGCCTGGAGAAATCCAAGAGTTTTGGTTTCTCAGCAATTGCTCCGTGACGCTGATACTGTCAGTTGAGAGTTCGTACTTTGAGACCCACTGCTCCAGAGCCTCAGCTGAAAGAGCCCAGGGGAGCAAGGGCCTGCTCTGGAGCGCTCTCTGAGTATTCTGAGCATCTCCACATTTCTAGGGTTTTCTTTTGCCGAACACATTTTTAGCACCCCATCCGTTAGCTTCTGCTCAACGATTCTGCACTTGCAGAAAATTCCAGCGGCCTCTAGATGGTTTAGGACCCATTTGGTGTAAGTGACAGAAAGCCAGGCTCTGACTGACTTAAGAAAAATAAAAATAAATGCACTGGTTTCAAGAGTGAGAAGCCCAGAACTGGCTTGATCAGGGCTCGAAGAGTGTCACTCGAACCGTGTTTTCTTTCTCCATCTCTCCTTCTCCTTGCTCTCTCTCCTCTTTCCCTTGCTCCTTCACCCATTCTCCATTATCGAAAATCCTCTTCGTGTGGTCTAAAGATGCCCACTGAAGCCACAGCCCTGGAAAATTCTTCTTAGAATCGTTCCTAGGATTCCCAACGTAAATTTCGATGTTGTTGATTGCTTCTCGTTGACACAAATGGAATCAAGGGCTCACTCCAAACCAGTTACGAGTTTATGGACAGGAAAAAGCAATTTCACTTTATGCCTAAGTCAGACAGCCCACTCTTGATCCCAAGACAAATCACAGGGGCTTGGAAGGGGACGAGGACATGGACAATGTATCCGTTTGCTGACCGCGTGTAGCTGGATGTGCTTACACTCCCTATGCTAATGACAGGGAGCTCCACTGTGCACCAGCCGCACATCTCCAGCGAAACATCTCGTCCACACCGCGAATGCACCGTGTCTAACACTACGGTCAACCGAACTCATTACCTCTACCTTTCTTTCTTTCCTTCCTATCGCCTCAAACCCAACCACCTCCACCAAAACAAAAAGGCTTCTATACACCTTACCCTTCTTGTTAGCACCCCGATGCACCTGGTCGCCAAGCTGAGAACTCTAGACCCATCATCGTCTCCTCTCTCCCCAGTATTCCACAGCTGGCCATGAGACCCTGCTGGGTCCACCTCTTGTGTACAATACACGTGCTCTTGAACCATGCCCATGATCAGTGCCTAAACCCAACTTTTATCGCTAAGAGTCCCCATTGCCATAACATCTGAAAACTGACTTCACAAATTCCAATCCTGCCCCTTCCAGATCCAGCCAACATATTTTGGCAGAGTAACTTCCCCTGGCTGTCGCTACGTTATTCCTCCACCTAACCTCCACCTTCAGGCTGTCGTTTCATCCACGGGATGACATCATGGGTGGCCTGAAAAGTCCCCCATGGTCGGGCCCCTGCCTGACTACTTGGGCCCTGCTGTCCCCACCTTACCCACTATGGCCAATCATAAAGAACCACTTGCAACTCCAAGAAATCTCTGTTATTCTATACGGTCATGCCTTTGTATATGCTTTGGCTTCTGCCTGGACTTCTATGCCCTTCTGTCCACTCGGGTGATTTATACTCATTCTTCAAGCCCCAGCTCAGCCCCTGTGTCTTCTGAGATTTCCCTGGCCCCAGCTCCTGTGCCCTCCTGTGCCTGCTAAAGACCCCTTCCTTTGTGCCACCTCCGTATCTGTCAGCAGGTGTCTCCTAATGGCCGTGTGTTTAATGCCACTGAAATTATTGGCTTTCCTGTCTACCTTCCCTATGGGCTTTGAGCTCCTTGAGAGCAATATCTCTTGGCGTCCCCAGAGCCAAGCACGGCATCTGGGCCTTGGTTCATGCTCCAGACATTAATAAGCACTCTACCCTCTGAGTTAGCAGGACTCCCCCGCGGTGCCACAGAAGTACGCTAGTTCTCGCTAGACTCCGACGTGGGCAGCTCTCCAAGGCAGAGTCTCACTGCTTTCCATTAAAAGACAGATGTCACTCGGGCCTTCGTGGAAAGGAAGGCCCATCGTGCATGAGGCCCACCCCACAGAAGCTTCATCGCACGCCTGCTAAGCAACCGCCGCAGGATCATGCATCACCCCAGTAAGGGGAAACCGAATGCCTGCGCCACCTCGCGCCAACGACGCTGCGTGTGCTTTCTCGGCCGCCCGCTCCCGTGCCGTTTTACTTGTGGGAGGCAGGCATCAGTTTCCAGCAGGGGACGCGGCAGCCCCCTGTCACTCGACAGCTAGCCCCAGGACAGCCCCGAGTCAGGCATGGAGGCCCCAGTACTAAGTAAGCCCAGGGGACAAGTTGTTCCCCTGATACAGACTGACGAATAGGCCTGAGCTTCGCAGCCCAGAAGGACCCGTGCTACGAGGCGGTGACGTCTGAGGGAAGCAAGCACAGAGACGGGGTTCTCATTCAATTTTTGTGAAAACTGGGGCACCTGCTGCTTGGGGGCAGGTATCTGCAAACGCCAAAAGCCCCGCCCCCTGTAGCCAGCCTCGGTCCCGCCCCCCCCCCCCCCCGCTCCCACCGTGCCCGAGCTGTTTCAGGACTGTGATTCTCCAGCTTCTGGAGCTTTCCAGCACACATTTCCAGACTTGACCAGAGGAGAACAGGCCTGAGTCTCTGGCCGCAAGCCTCCCTCTCCCACCTCCCCCACCTCCGGTGTCACTTTTGGTCACCCCCAGCAGCCCCTCCCAGCCAGGTTCCCACCTCTCTTTCCAAAGGACCCCAGGCAAGAAGACGGAGCGAGTTTAGGGCCGGTTCCTCACATCTTGTTTTACCTTCCAAAAGAAAAAATAAAATAAATAAAAAAAATAAATCTCCGTGTAACTGAAAGTCAAAGAATGACAGCATCATAAAGACGAATGCGCTTCGACGGCTGAAGCCTCAGTGTCACTCAGCGCAGGTGCTATTTTGCGGGCAGTACGATTCTTTTTTTGTCTGAGCGTCCAGTTACAGCGGGTCATTCGGCATTCACGATCTCGGCCGGAGACGTGCCAGAGACACCCCACCCATCACTGTCACAACCAGATTACCCCTTCTCATGCTCAAATGCCCCCCGGAGTTTTAACGGGAAGAGCCCCTTGTCAAGAGGCACCTTCAGGAAATCCCCTACCAATGAAGTCTAGGCGGTTTACAAAAACACCAGGCCCTATTCACTCGCCTTTTTCCAGGCTGAGGATAAGTGCGGTCCACCACCAGGCATCGGTTCCCAGAACCCGCGCTCTCTCCTTGGTTCTCTTACCCACTCATTCCCTTGACTAGGATCTTTATTTTAAAAAGATGTATATGCGTGTGTGGGTTCTAAAAGGTAAAACTCACTGAAGTCTTGTTCTGCAAGTAGGGACGGTGAAGGAAACGGTCTCTGCAGGCCCGGAGACAAGGAAGTTCCCTGCACTGAGTAAATGCCCTTTGCTGAACCACGTTTCCTGTTTCCTGGTAACAAAGGCTCGGTGCTCACACTCCCCTGAGCCATAACCACGCGTACCTTTCCCTCATCCCCTTATGCTTATCACCTCCCAGCCAAAGCCCCTTCCTTCCCCTTCCTTGTAGAAGTCACATTGTCATCTGCCCCGTCAGCCAAGTTCACCCACGGTGTGCTCCCAGCGCGTGACCGCCACTCAACTCCAAGCAGCATGTGCATTTACACGACACTTGTGCAAGCTCCTCTTGGTGTCTGCCAGTTTTCACCTGCGTAACTGCTGCCGTAATCCACGCCCGGGTCACCTGTCCCCTGGACCGCCGCAGCCACCTCATAGCTGCTGTTTCTGTCAGCTGTCTCTTCCCCATTCCGAATCATTCTCCCCACTGCTACCAGAAAGAACTTCTTAAAAGGCGAACATGCTCAGGTCTCAAATTCCTGTTGCTGAATTGTATACACACTGTTGTTATGGTAATACCCAATCCTGGGCCACAGATGGGAACGGTATCCCCCACAGAAGCCAGAGGACAATGTGGAGCCGTCAGAGGGGGCAGAAGGTGGTAAGTAGCCATTGTGGGGGGCTCTGGCCCAAGCTTTGGGCACACAAGTCTTATTTAGAGCTATCCCTGAGTGTGCAGGTGGGCACGCCTAGAGCTAATCTGGAAGCAGAAAAGAACCCAGGATTTTCAGGTCTACAATGGGACCTTCTAACTGTATGAATTCCTTCTCACTGTATGAATAGTGAAATTTTTATGATTTGATGTACAGTATCTGGAATTTTAGAAACATCGTAGGCTTCTTCCCTGGCATCGATTTTGCAGAGAAAGCAAGACGACCTGGGTGAGCGTTAAGAAGGCCCCCATAGCAACTACCTTCCAGTCTTTCTAGAGAATTCCAATGTCCCTTCCATCAGCGGCCAGAGGGCACCGGGGACACTGCAGCCTCGACATTTTCAGACTCTTGACCTGGAGCCCCCTAATACCCCTCAGAAAGTGCTCTCTACCTCTGCCTTCTGTCACCCAATCAGGCAGTTATTTGAATATATGTAACTGCCTTTGAACGAAATCGTATGTACAAATAGAATGAAACAAAGCAAAACAAATGCTAAACTAATTATATTTCAGAAACATATTTCCTCACTCAAGATGCCAAGTTATAATTCATTCTGTTGGCTTCAAATCTATTTGGCTTAAGAGCTCTTTTGATTGATGACAGATATGGGAACTCATTCATTATATATTCATTCATTCATTCTGTTACTCTTTATTAACTGTCTGTAGAATGCTTGCCATGAATTGGGCCAATCTGATCTGCACGAAGCCTCCATATTATTCATGGTATGTTACAGAATACACTGACCTCCTGTGGAGCTTGACCATATGTGTCCTTTTTAATTCTTTAGGCCAATTGATTCATCGAGATAATTTTTAAAAAGCATACATTTAGATTCAAATCCAAAGGATAGATTAGCCTTGTCCTAGAGAGGTGTGATACTTTAAAAATTTGCCTGCAAATTGTTTGACCTTCCTATCATGGAGAGATGTCAGTCTGCATCCACCTCTCCTTGAACCTGGCCCAGCCTTAGTGTCTGGCTGAACCACAGAGTTTGACAGAAATGGCACTACGGGACTTTTAAGTCGAGAGGTTTTTACTTGGGTCGTCTGCAGCGTGCACGCCGAAACCTGAAGTCTCTGTATACCAAGTTCTACCACCTAGAGACCACTGTTCTGTGAAGAAGGCCAAGCCAGCCTGCGTGGAGGCCGCAGAAGAGCCTCTGAGACTGGATGTAGAGAGATAGGGATACTACCCCAGACCCTGGCTCTCCAGCCTTCCACTGTCCCGGCTCAGCTACTGTCTGATGACAACCATTTGGTAGGCCCCGAGGCAGTCAGCCTAGCCGAGGCTGCCTGAACTCCTGACTCTTGGAAATAGTGATGCATTATAACATGATTATGGTGGTTAGACATCATCGAGTTTGGGAATGGTTTGTTACACAGCAAGAGATAACTGATACAGGAGGAAACGGAAGGGCTTTGCTATGAATCCCCACCCTGCTATCACCAGGAATGATCCAAAAAGTATTTTCTACTAACTGCAACAAAATGAACCCCATTCTCTGCTTGTATTTGAACAGCTATTTCTCTGACCATTAATGTTTCTCGTACCCTTAAGTAATATCGGGCCTCTCTACCATGCTTTTTACCTAAGATCATTTACAGATAGAGACTCCAACTCGCTTACATTTTAAGAAGAGACAGAGCTAAAGGAAGAAGCAGTCACCATAGCTGTAACCAACTTACAAATGTCAGGCCCTGCAAGGGCAGGACACGGGACACCGAAAACGTTTTTCCTGCCACCCAGTAGCTGTAGAACGGGAGCCCGAATTCATGTTCTGTAATTGTTACCCAATGTAAATGGCGAAACGTCCCTCATCCACAGGGAAAGTTTTCGTTCTGTTTCCTATTTTCCAAGACAGATCCCATGATACATCACTGTTAAACTGTGTAGGCCTGAGCAGCCATGAGCTATCAGCTATACAGTTCCATGTAGCCACAGACTCCCCCCTCTCTCTCTGTGGCTCGCCTGTGGCTCACCTTGCAACAAATGAATCAGCCGAAGGGTGGCGTTCTAACAGAAACAGAAATGGGATCTTGTTACAGAAATAGGACTGTCTGAACATTATCCTGGAGAAGGCTGGGCAGTACCTAATGAAATAAAGAAAGAACTTACTCACTCAAGCATCGAGAATCCCAATAACAACATAGAAAAAACTATGGAGGGAGCAGTGGGATTACTCTCTCTAAAGAGCCAGGAAAGAAACAACAGTACTGTGCGTTTATGACCGATTCCTACAACATGCTGAGACCAGGTCCGCTCTTGTGATGGTAAGAAAATGGACCACCTGAGTGGCTGGCTAGGAGAGGTGTGTATTCAGGAAGCCCCTATTTTCAGGGGTTTGGCCTGGAGAGTGAGAAGGAGGGTATATAGTGCAAAGAAGTCAAAAGCATATTCATGTTAGCAGTGAAACTACTGAAAGTCAAGCCAGAAAGAGGCCCCGGGACAGCTTTCGGACCCCCAGTGGCGAGACAAAAGAGCACGGGGGAACCCTGCTCGATGGCCGCTCCACCTTAATCCCGGGCAGTTTTCCACCCAGGACCCTGGAGTTTGTACCCTAACTGGTCGAATCAGAGCTCTCAGTGCAGGACCCTGGGACAATGAAGGAGGTAGAACCATTGTTAGAAAAAATAATAATAATATGGAGGACAGAACGCTACGCATGGATGAAAAATTTCAGAAAACACACCGATGAGAAAAACGAAGCAAAAAAGACCCAACTCTGGCCAGTTCTGACTGTAAGAGATTATGAAGTAATTTATTTGAAACATCCGAAAGATGATAAAGAATAGAAGCTAACTCCTATGCCTACAGAGGAATTTCGGCCTCACCCCTTAGTGCTTAAATGACTTCCCAGAACAAATTAGATCACCACGATTCTTTCCAACATGAATGTATCTTTGCATAAATCTGGCATCACTACCGGGAAATCGTTTTCGATCTAGGTGGTCGTATACAGTAAGACCCGAAAAAAATCAGATATTTGGTTATGCTGACACCAAAAATCTTGTTTAAAAAAAAAATAATGACTGGCCATAAGAAATAACGAGTGTTGGTGAGGATGTGGAGAAGAGGAAACCCTCGTGCACTGTTGGCCGAAAGGTAAATTGGTGTAGCCGCTGTAGAAACCAGTCTGGAAGTTCTTCAAAAAATTAAAAATAGAAACACCACATGATCCAGTAATTCCACTACTGGGCATTTACCGAAAGGAAATGAAAACACAAATTTGAATAGATATACGAGTCCCTGTGTTTATTGCAACATTATTTCCAATAGCCAAGATACGGAGCAACTTACATATCCAATGATAGATGAATGGATAAGATGTGGTGTGTATATACAAGGAATATTACCCAGCCACAAAAAAAAAGAATGAAATCTTGACATTTGCAACAATGTGGATAGACCTAGAGGGTATTATGCTAAGCAAAATTAGTCAGAGAAAGACAAAACGCCTTGTGGTTTCCACTCTTATGTGGAATACAGAACAAAACAAAACAGAAAGAACAAACGAAGAACAGAAAGAGACTCAGAAATACAGGGATGGGCAAAATGGGTGAGGGGAGTGGGAGGTTTCCGGAGATGGAATGATAAGTCACGGGGATGGACGATACAGCACGGGGAATACAGTTAGTGCTTATCTAATAACAAAGTCTAGTGACAGATGTGGAGAAAACAGCATAATGTGGAAGTCGTGATCACTACGTTGTACACCTGAAACTAACATAACATTGTGTGCCAACTCTGCTTCGGTTAAAAACTATTTTATTTTTAAATAATAATGAAGTCGGAGCACGTGGGTGTCTCAGTTGGTTAAGCACCCAACGGCTGCTCCGATCACGGTCTCATGGTCCGTGAGTTCGAACCCCGAATCGGGCTCTCCACTGTCAGCACAGAGTCTGTTTCGAATCCTTTATCTGCCTCTCTCTCTGCCCTTCCCCGACTTGCACTCTCTCTGACTCTCTCAAAATAAATACACTTTAAAAAAAAATTATGAAATCAGTCAGTTGGACACTCCATGGTGCCTGGTTAATGACTTTTTTAAATACTGTTTTTTTTTTCCCCACTGTTGTTGCTTTCTAGATGTTCTGCGTGTATTTGAAATGCATCCAAGGGGCTCCCAGGTGGCTCAGTCGGTTAAGCGTCTAACTTCGGCTCAGGTCATGATCTCACGGTCCATGAGTTCAAGCCCTGCATCAGCCTCTGTGCTGATGGCTCAGAGCCTGGAGCCCGCTTTGGATTCTGTGTCTCCCCCTCTCTCTGCCCCTCCCCTGTTCTCTCTCTCTCTCAAAAATAAAATTAAAAACAAACAAATAAATAAATAAAATGCATCCAGGAGACATTGTTTTAAGTCCTGTCAGCAAAAGCCTAAAGAACAAGTATCTCCATCTTCCTAATTAAAATGGTCCTTTAATAGTTATTGTTGGTTTTTGTTATGAAAAATGTTAACAGTATTTACTTTACATCGTTTATAGAACAGGTAGTATATGTCGAAAAAGAAGGAGAGGAGAGGATTCTTGTTTGGACTTGGGAAGGATGCTATTTGGTAATGATTATACAATTGGAATGTACGCTGAAAGAAAAATCTATCAACCCTAAAGGGTAGTATATCTCAACAATTAATCAATTCAGCTAAAATAGTCAGTTTGCTATCAACTACATGCACAATATTCCATCAGAGGCCATCAGACATACTCCAGTTAATGATTAATTAAAAATGTAGAAATCATTTTTATATATTTTTCTTCTTTTCTCCATTTTACAGATATCTTTTTACCTTAAATGTGACTTGACACTGAATTCTAAGCTGAATCAGTAATTATTTTTGGTTTTTTTATTATTTTATTTTTTTAATGTTTATCTATTTCTTTTGAGAGAGAGAGAGAGGGCAGCGGGGGAGCTAAGACAGGGGGAGAAAGAGAATCCCAAGCAGGCTCCACGCTGTCAGCTCAGAGCTGGACATGGGGCTCGATCTGGTGAAACCATGAGATCATGACCCAAGCCGAAACTGAGTCAGACGCTTAAGCTTAGCTGACTCAGCCACCCAGGTGCCCCTGTTGTTTTATTTTAAAGAGAGAGAAAGAGAGTGCAAGCTGGGGAGAGAGGCAGAGAGAGAGAGAGAGAGAGAGAGAGAGAGAGAGACATTGAGAATCTTAAGGAGGGTCCACATTCTGCTCAGAGCTCAACTTGGGGCTCGATCCCACCACCCTGGGATCATGACCTGAGCTGAAATCAAGAGTAGGACTCGCAACCTACTGAGCCATCTAGGCACCTCTGAAACAGTATTTAAAAACAAACAAACAAACAAACAAAAACAAAAACGGAGAGAGGCGACTCTGGTGGCTGAAGTTTCGTTTGCTCAGTGCATTTAGCAACCCTCCTCTTTTTATTTCTCTTACTTTTCGGAAGCTCCTTCCCACATTCCTACACTTCAGGACCGTGGTGAAGACGCCATGCTCATTTTAAGCCCACCAACAGCCCCACTGGCTGCGTGCAGGAGGGGAAGAGATCCCCGGCCAACTGCCAAAGCAAAGCCAGGGACCCAGTGATCGGTTCAAGACATACGGGTGCCCTAAGTGGGTCCCGTCAGAGTCCTCCTGCTGCGAGTTGCACTCAGAAGAGAAGACAGGGTTTCTCCTCTTCGGATCATGAACGGTGGGAATGTCAACCCAAGACTGGTCAGCGATGTCGAGAAAGGCTGCATGAATCAGGAAGAGAATAAATCCCATATGCAAACAAAACCCACGGAAACAAGCTGAGCCGAAAAACGAGAGGAAAAGAGAAAAGATGACACACTGTATGATCCCCGGGATTTGGCCACGCCACTCAGTAAACCTCTCCCTAGACTTCAAATTAAACGGGTGGCGGTTTCTGGTTCTTGCCATACGAAGAAGCCTGATCAATACAACTTACTGAATTATTTTAATAGTTCTTTTTTTTTAAGTAGGCTGCATACCCAACATGGGGCTTGAACTCACAACCCCGAGATCAGGAGTGACATGCTCTACCAACTGAGCCAGCCAGGCGCCCCAGATGATTTTAGTCTTTCTTTAATACCATCGGCTCCACTGGGTGCAAAACCTGAGGCACCTTACGATTCCAACTTCGTAAAACAATAATGTAAATAATAATTCAAGTTACAACAATAGAAAATATGTTGACCACCTATTACGTGCTAGGTGATGCATGTGTACACCAAAAGACAGTGAAGGCCAGCAGGACAGACCTCCACAAAGTTCACAGTGGGTCCCTAAGGGTAGCTTCTAGAGCTTTCCTATAAAGAGGTGATTTCCATTCCTTTGTATTCTTATCTTTCATCTCCAAATCTTCCACAATAAACTATATTGCATTTGGAATCAGAAAAAAAAAATGTCCTTGAAAAAGACTACTCCATTTATCAAACCAACGAGGCTATTTCTCATTAATTGTTGTTTTAATATTAATTAAGAGCATTTATATAATGTTGTTGAAAATCAAACTAAAATATATTATCTGTCACAGTATTTCATTTTGCGTGCCTCGTAGCTGTGTCTTCCTATTAATCTCCCCGGCGTGTTTGCATATCTGTTTCTTAAATTCCCCTCACAGAAAACCTCCCAGTGCGCTAAGTAGGAAATTATTCTGACCCTGAAATAAAACAATGGGAGTTCTGTAGATTAGAAAATCCCTTTGGACTGAATTTAAACAACAGCTGAAAGTTTGTCGCCTGTCTGTTGATTTCAAACTCTCCCAAGAGTAAGAGTCCTCTGCCTCTATCATGGGACACACGCGTCTTTTAATCTTGGGCTTTAAAGTGGGGGAAAAAATCACCAGCGTCTTTTGCAGTCAGTTTGAACCAAATAAGAAAAGAAATATCATCTGGAAGAGACAAACCAAAATGAGGAACTGAATTTACGTAATGTTTTTAGTTTTAGTTTTGAGTAACCCCTTGTGGGTAAACCCTGACTCCTCTGTCAGCCTGGAAGACTCACCCCATTCCCCACTCTCCACCCCCCCCACGACAGCCTTCACCCCAACACCAGACACTATCACAGGCTCTGGGCACAGCTGCCGCCGTCCCGGAGACAGACAAAGATCGAGCGTCTGCAACACGGAAGCAAAGAAAGGGGAAGACAATGAGGTTTGGTCGTTAAAAGCCAGGGCTCTGGGGTTCTGTCGCCTGGGGTGGAATCTTGAAGTTGTCATTTTGAGTGTGTGACCTTGGGCAAGTGGCTTCATCTCTGTCAGCCCCAGTTTCCTCAACAATGTAGGGATAATAATAGTAAGTACCAAAGAGGTACGTTGAGACGAGATGAAATGTTCACGTGCCCAACGCAGTGCGGAACAATGGTCAGTGCGGCATGACCGTTTGCTATCATTATTAGCCAAGGACTTTCCCGCGCATTGTCCACTGTCCTCTGTCAATGTTCTCTGATGTCCCCTGCTTCTCTTGTCCCCAAGTAAACCCAATCACCACCACCTCCACCTTCACTCGTTGTAGGAGGCACTTACAAGACTTTAAGGCACTGGCCACATTTCCACGTGCCTTTCTCCACTACGGTATAGGTTGAGAATAATATAAGACATATCTTATTTATCTTGTGTGCCCAGCGCCCAACCTCTAGTAGACATTCTATAATTTTTGCTTTTCTTTTATAAATGTTTTAACTTTTTTTTTGAGAGAGAGAGAGAGCAAGCGTGAGAAGGGGAAGAGGGGCAGAGGTGAGAGAGAGAGACAGAGAGAGAGAGAAACAGGGAGAGAGAATCTTAAGCAGACTCCACACTCACTATGGAGCCCGACACGGGCTGGATCCCACAGCCCTGGGATCATGACCCGAGCGGAAAATCGAGAGTTGGATGCTCAACCAACTGAGCAATCCAGGTGCCCCCATGTTCTATAATTTTTAAAGAAATTAGTGAATGATGCCTGGCCCTGTAACGGATGAGGCATTTGAGGCTCAGTATCCTAAGCAGCTTCAGCAAGATCCCAAGCTGGTGAGTGCCAGAACCCAGGTGATTTCATTAAAGGGTCGGGGGAAGGGGGGGAGGGGACAAGGGTAGTATATCACACACAGCGTAATCTTTTGAGGGAAATAGACAAACTTGACTAGAAAGGGAACCAGATAAAAGAGCCTTAAAAAAAAAAAAAGAATTTTGATCGAACACGTGACAATAGCATGCTTCATTTATAAGAAATGACAGCCTTGTCTAGACACGCACACCCCGGTTTTAAAACAAAGAAATGCGGTCCCACTCGGCGAAACAAGTGATTGCTTTGGAAGTGATTCATTTCATTCCAGGGAACAATAAGAGGCTAATTGTGGAATCTCAGATTCAGTACTTTGCAAGTCTTTTAAGACTTCCTCGATCCTGTTTGGTTATGTGTTCATTGCTTTAATTCAAACCATTGTTTTAAAACTCACTCGGTGGTTTTGAATTTTCGAGTATTGTTCTTTTGCAAGTGTTTGAACGCAATCTCACCACAAAGGGGTGATCTCTGCCACTCCCGAACACACGGTAATTTTACTAAAGTTTCAGTGACTTGAAGATCGATTCTCGTCCATCTCTCTCTCTTTTTTAAGTAGATAAGTTTGTGCTTGGAAAGTAAAAGTCTTTTTGTCTCTCTGCCTTTGTTGTTTTTGTCTTTAAGACAAAAATCGATCCTTTCTTTCTTTTTATGTGTTTGTTGCTAAAGGAAAAGAGAAGTGAACGCCTCTTCCCCTGGTACCCCTGCCCCAGCCCTTTTTGTCAGGGCTGATGATCAGACTGTTCCAAAGAGAATGCAGAGCCGTAGTGTGAACACACCGTGGGAAGGGGAGGCCACCCGCCGGCCTGGCCAAGTGAGCCGTGGCTGCTCACACCCCATGAGGCCATTTCTTCGTGGGGTCGAGCCGATGGACATGGGTTGATCTGAAATTATAAAACTACAAAAGAATGACCCAAGTCTGCATGGCATACTCTTCCTCATTTTTTTGGAGCCCAGTTTCTCGTTGCATGAATAATGAAAAAAAAAAAACAATAAATATTTTGTTATTTTGAAAGCATGGGAAAATATTTTATGATCTTAAACTTTTTCTGCAAATCATCCTTGGTTCCAAAACGGAAATTTGGGTATAAACTCCTCATATACTTTTTAGCTGAATAGCATAAAATATGCCTTGGTTGTAACTTTTTCCGTCATAAAGAGTCGAAATGATTTTTACTCTAAATTAGGGAAGAAGGCAACTTGACAATAGTTACAAAGTTACTGATTGGACTTGCTTTAAAATGTTTTAATGTTTTCTCGAAAAGGAGGTCTAAACTATGAAACTTAAAAATTTTTTTAATGTTTATTTTTGAGAGAGAGAGACAGAGACAGAGACAGAGCACAAGTGGGAGAGGGACAGAGAGAGGGGGAGACACAGAATCCGAAGCAGGCTCCAGGCTTTGAGCTGTCAGCACAGAGCCCGATGCAGGGTTCAAACCCACAAACTGTGAGATCATGACTTGAGCCAAAGTGCGATGCTTAACGGACTGAGCCGCCCAGGCGCCTCCAAACTATGAAACTTTTTAAAGCACTAGGTCTCTCCTTTGTTTTCACCAGTTTATGAAAAGCAGGCCCAAACTTAAAAACCAAAGAACCTACAAACATTAACAGCCAACACAGAAAGTTACATTTTCTTCTTTTTTTTTTTTAGAGACTTTCTTAAAAGTGTTTTTATTTTTGAAGAGCGTGAGCGGGGGAGGAGCAGAAAGAGGAGGAAAGAAGATCTGAAGCAGGCTCTGCACTGCAATAGTGAGCCAGGTGCGGGGCTTGAACTCACGAATCCTGAGATCATGAGCTGAGCCATAGTCGGTGGTTCCACCGACTGAGCCACCCCAGGTGCCCCGAAAGTTACATTTTCTGTGCTTTGGGTCATCATGGAGTCAGGCATTGTTTTTCAGTAAAGGAGCCAGAGATCCAGGAAACAGCTAAAGCTGGTCCAAAACCTCTCTCCTCTCAGGAAGTCTGTCGTAGGTCCCCTGGGGCTAATGCTTTATCACTTTCGGAGCCTTCTGACAATTCAAAAGACCAACTCGTCCCCCTTTTATGTGCTCTTTCATGCGTGGTTTGCTGGGTTTTGTTTTTTTCTTAATATAGAAAATGGATAAATGGGATCCAGCAAGAAAGAGAGCCAAAAGCCGAATTCGCAAAGGTTTACCGCTAGGTTACCAGAAAAAATCTATTTGATTCAACTCTTGCAAGCCCGTTTCCCTGGCCTGTGTACCTGATGGGGGAAAATCGGAATTTCGCCACAATTTCGAGGCTCCTGAGTGTGGTACTTACTTAGTCCCTACTCCAGCCAGCGGTGGTGCCATCAGCCAAGAGGTTTGCAGTAGCAGGGCTCTCGACAAAATCCTACCAGCATCTTTATCATAGTCTTTCTCCTTCCTTTGCTCTGTACTGATAAACAGAAGCAGCGTTAGAGTAAACAAATCAGCTCATGCTACTTGCATCCTTATTTCTAAGTCACGTCTACCAGCAAGAGACAGAAATGGATCCAGTTTCCTGCTGCAGAAAGTGGCTTTAGACCCTTCCGAGGGTTTTAGAGTTAAATCTGAAGAGAATTTTACCAAGTTCAGTGTTTTGTTTTGTTTACTTACGGGAATTTAATAATTTTTTGATTTAATGTTTATTTATTTTGAGAGAGTGAGAGCAAGCAGGGGAGGGGCAAAGAGAGAGAGAGAGAGGGAAAGAGAGACCCCCAAACAGGCTCCTCGCTGTCAGCACAGAGCCCAATACAGGGCTCCATCTCACAAACTGTGAGATCGTGACTTGAGCCGAAGTCAAGAGTTGGACACCTAACCAAGTGAACCACCCAGGCGCCTCTACTTATGGGAATTTTAAGGCCCCAATTAGTTCTGACTCTTTACCTTCCACCATGTTGAGTCTTACTATTGTGTTTTAGCTGGTTAATTTCACTAATATTCTTTTCTTCTGGAAAGCAACACTTCCAACGTGAATGGCTGGCACCATGCCTCTTTTTATTCCTCCATGACTTGTTCAAGAATTTCTACTCTGTGCTATCCTAAGCAGGCGTGAGCCATAGAATGCACACCAGCTGCATTAATGTCTGCGTGTAGGCGGGTATGTTTCCGTCCGTCATGATCCGCCCTGCTGCGTCTGTGTGCACTCGCTTTCACAGGCGGCAAAGAACATTCTTGAAGTGTTCGGCATTTCTCTTTGATTTCTCAGGCCACAGTATCTGTTCACTCAAGTTTTGATTCCTCTGCAAAAACCTGATGAACGGAGACACAATTACAGAGTCTATACGATAGTTTTATTTCCTGGAGCATGGCTATATTCATTCAGGAGTGCGAGAAGACATACAAGTTTTAGTGATTCTTCCTGGAACACACACACACACACACACACACACACACACACACACACACACACAAAGTAAATCTAATAGTTAAAATAATAAAAGCTGCCATTTTCCTAACCCTTACTCGATCCCGTTTTACTAAATGCTTTGCACATAGTATCTCATTTAGATTCATGACGGTGATAAAAATAATTAGCTATTATAATCATTTTACTAATGATTTAGTAATTCTTACAATGTCATACAGGAGCAAGCATCAGAACTACATTTGGAGCCCAGGGCTCTGTTCTGCCAAAGCCTGTGCCCTTAACCCCTGGGCAATGATGGCTCCTCTTCCAAGGGCCGCCTCCAAAACTGTTTCCTGCAAAAACACCATACTGTCATTTTAGTAACTTACCACACCCAGCTTGCACGCCCCTTGTGTGGCTGAAGATGACAATCCAGAAAACTGCATTGTGGTTTTAAGAGAGGGAAGAGATTTTTCAAATCTTCCAGGGCCATCTCACGTGGACATGAGACACGGGAAGCTTTTTGTTTTGATTTTTGTCGGCTGGTTTTTAACACAGAGTTTGAACGTAGTATCCCGTGACCAGAGAACGCTACTTAGAACATTCAGAAACGGAAGGTGAATCTGCAGGATGGAGAGAGGGCTGAGCCAGGGAAGGCTTCATTTACCTTCTTTGAGTGTTTGTAAGATAGTTCATATTCCAGAAACTCCTTTAGCCATTCTAGAACTCTTGGTTCGTGTTCAGCCATTTCCTTTTAACCTCAGAATGGTGTAGCTGGTGATAATTTCAACATCCGGCTCGAAGGAGAAGACATTTGTTTGGCCGTGACATTAAGTTTAGCAGGACAAAAAAACTACTCAACCGCTGAATTTTTTTTGTTTTGGAGCATCAAATGTAGAGGGGCTTTACCAAGGAATCTGGTATTTCTTTACTTCATTTCTGTTAAAGCCACTTTAACAGAGCATTTGTATCAAAGGTTCTGTCCGTTCGAAATTCAGAGGGCTTTTGGGGTAACTTGCTGGAATGATCTTTTACTGAATTCACATGGAACTTTCTGCTATTTCATTTCATTTCGATGAGTCGGTTTGTCCTACCGAAGGACTATATACTCGCTCATAAAGCAAGTGAGACTTGGAGTGAGTAAAACAGGGGCTGACAAACCAGGTGTGGGTGGCCCGGCCACTGCTCTGTGGCCTGCGAGCTCAGAAGCGTTTTACATTTTTAAAGAATTGAAAAGAGACAAAGAAGAAGAATATTTGGTGACATGTGAAAATCACATGAAATTCACATTCAACATCCAGGAGTGAAGGTTTACTGGAAAACGGCCAGGCTCATTCATTCATAAATCGCCTGTGACTACTTTCAAAACCAAAGTACAGGGTTGAGTCGTTGCTACGGGTTCACAAAGCCGAAAATATTTACTACCTGGCCCTTGACGGGAAAAATTGGCCTATCCCTGGTGAAAGGAACAGATACGGTTGTTGAATGGCTATTTTAGACACCAGAGGCTGTCATGTTCTGGTTGATAGCTTTTGAAACGTGAAGTTTGGAACGGCCCGGCTTTCTGTATGGATAAGAGTTAAAAGCTTTAGTACGTTAAACTGTGACACAAATCATAGCATGAATAAACTCTGAGATTGGAAAAGGTCTTCGGAACCATCTGTGGTCAAAAACGTGCCGTATAGTTTTTGTCCTCTGGAACCAAATTCGTTGGACATACCACGGCCTTCCCGCATTGACCGGGGAGTTGTCACTGGGTGAGCTGAGAGCTGTGGAAGGGGTGGAGGTGGGCTTACCCAGGAAAGTGTCCTACCCACGAAGGGACGTCCCGTCCACATGAGAATGTGCTTCGTGGCTGCGGATTCTGGAATTGGTTTCCTTGCAAAACTTTCAGAAGCCGGTTTGATCCTTGGTTCTTGGCCTTTTTTGCCTAGATGGAGTGAAGAAGGGGCCGCTGAGTGACTTCCGGGAGAAAGCAGCCAGGAGCGGCCTTCCTGCGGATTGAGCTGGCAAGTTCAAGTCTAAGGTAGCTTCTTCCACCCGACTTTGCCCGCTACCGCCCGCCTCACAAATTATCTTCCTCACTTTTGCTCTTGGTGCAGTTTGACTCGTCCACGCCACGCAAAATGATGTGTCTTTAATCTGGACAGTCCCCGGGGCTCAGCAGCCGGCGAATATTAGCAAGGACACTTTCACAACATTGACGCAAATTTCCTATTCTTGTTCCCGCTCGTAAACACCTCTGCCCCTTCCCCCACCTTATCCACAACCACCTGCTCTGTATTTCGGGGTTCCCAGAGATGCTCCCACGTGTTTAAGGACCAGACTGTCAGCACAGTGGCCCGGGGGCATCTGCCTCACTCTGTTCCTCATATGAGGGAGCTCAGGGCCGCCCCTGTGAATGGGAATCACTGTGGGTGCCGCCCTTTCACCAAAACCTCCCCACACCCCCAACCTTGAGCTCCCCAAACTGCTAATTCTCGGGGTGCCAGAGGAGGACAGCGGTCCGTGCAGAAACAGGGGGAAATGTCTTCCCAAAGGGCCTTGTTCTCTGAGCCAGGCATCCCAAACTTACTGCTTATGTTCAGAGCCTCCCGAAAGTTCCCACAGAAACAGTTTATTCGATTGTCACTTCTTGTCTTTATCTTCATTTTACAGATTAAAAAAGGAAACTCACGGGACACCTGCGTGGCTCAGTTAGTTAAGCGTCCAACTTCAGCTCAGGTCATGATCTCACAGCTCCTGAGTTCGAGCCCCGCATAGGGCTCAGAGCCTGGAGCCTGCTTCGGATTCTGTGTCTCCCTCTCTTTCTGCCCCTCCCCTGCTCACGCTCTCTCTCTCTCTCTTCCTCAAAAATAAATAAACATTTTTTAAAAATGAAAAAAAAGAAAGGGAAACTCACAAACATGAGCCCACTGTCACCTGCTGGTGGCACCGGGACCCAGATCCAGGTCAAACTCTAAAGCTTTGGTGTCCTATTACTTTTCTAGTCCTACTTCTAATTTTCTTCCCCCTTTCAGAGCTGTTAGACCCTCTCTTACTTATCTCTGCTCTAAATATTCTGAAAACGTAAGGCAGCCAGCATCTTCTTTCTAGTCTCTCACAAAAATACATACATAGTATGGACTTCTTCTAAGGCTTTGATTGGCTAATTCCTTCAAATCGCCAAGGAAAATGTTATCTCACTGCCTGTTTAAATTCTTCCAAAGTTTTTAAAAATATGGGAAGCTTTGCAATTTTGATCAACGTAGCTCAGCTGTGATGTAAAATTTTACAAAGGTAGGACTGAAAAAGAGAGAAAATGAGAGGCCAGTTCTCATTCGCAATAGAAACGCACGAAGTTCTGTATTGTTAGCAAATTTAATCAGGTGTATATTAATGAGACGATACACCATGATCAAGTAGGTTTTATTCTAAGAATTCAGGAATGATCAGAGGACAAATGATGAACCTCTGTGTGTGCACACGTGCACACACCACACGCACAGCGTGGAGAAGTTCACACAAAAATAAGAATGGTGGTCAGACTGGGGGGTGAGATTGTAGACTATGCTTGCCTCTTTCTTTTCTTTCCCTGCAAAATCACTCGTAATATCACAAAGACAAGATCTTACTTATAATAGCAAATAAAATAAAATAAAGAAGTGAAATAAAACAAAATACCTAAGTGACATTTAACAATAAATCTGGGAGCGCCTGGGCGGCTCAGTCAGTTAAGCATCTGACTTTGGCTCAGGTCACGATCTCATGGTTTGCGAGTTCCAGCCCCGCGTCGGGCTCTGTGCTGACGGCTCAAAGCCTGGAGCCTGCTTCGGATTCTGTCTCCCTCTCTCTCTCTGCCCCTCTCCTGCTCACAAATTCTGTCTCCCTCTCTCTCTGCCCTTCTCTCTCTCTCTCAAAAATAAATACACATTTAAAAAAATTTTAACAAGAAATCTGCACTACTGATATGCAGAAATTTCACAAAGGTGTCTAAAACAGGACTCCACTGATTGAAAATATCTTACAGAAAAAGTGTCAAGTCTCTGCAAAATCATCTATAAATGTAATACAACTTTAAAAGAAATTTCAAGGAAATATTTTGAAACCTATAAAGTGATTTCTAAATTCATATGATAGAAGGAATAGATCACCACAGATATTAAAAAAAAAAAAAGGGTGATGAAGGGAGACTCATTCACCTATACACTAAAACATGTTTTAAAGCCACAATAATTAAAACAGTGTGCTATTAGCAAAGGAGCTAGGTAGAAAGATTTACGGATCAGAAGACCAGAAGCAGGCCCATGTATGAACTGATCATGATGGGATCATTCAAACCAACATGGAAATGATCAATAGAGACAGAGCAACTTGCTAACTAAAATAAATTGCATTTGCATTAAATAGCAAAGATGAAGGCACAGATGGACACTGTTTGCCATTTCTTTTCCACCCTCACTTTTTCTGTACCAAATCTGGAGGATAATATGACATCCAATGTAACTACCTACATCAAAAGTAAATTCCGGAAAGATAACAAAGAAAATAGTGAGTCCTCACCCTTCTCTAGGGAAAATGATAGCGCCTTCTGGAGCAAGAAGGACGTCTGAATTTTGTGGTGAACTGTCATTACACATGGGATTTTAGTAATCTAACAAAACGTGATTTTCTAAAATATGTATATAGTAATTGAAGTATAATTAACATACAGTGTTATATTCGTTTCAGGTAGACAATATAACGATCCAACAATTCTATATATGATTCTGTGCTCATCACCGCAAGTGTACTCTATGATTTTGTATCTGTGAATTTTCTAGGTTTTGCACAGCAAAAGCTGTTTATTACTATCAGAATACATTTCCTTCTGCATCACTGCATTTTTTTTTCAGAAATACAATCCTACCTCTTTTGATGGGTCTTCACAGTGTTTTAGTTACAGGAAGAGGGAAAGCTCCACATCGTTGGTACTTGTCTTCGATTGGTTTCCAGCCTAAACCAGGGCTGGAGACAGGGATTCTTGGGAAATCGATCCGAGAAACAGGGAGAGAAAGGTGTAGGTGCGGGAGGGAAGTCTTGGCTGGAAGCTGGCCGCTGTCTGCTCTCCGGTCCCTTAGGGCTCTCCAGCCAAAACCGCACACAGAAGGGGTCCTTCCCTGAGAACAGGGGGCCGATCTTTTGTGCCCCCCTGCCAGTCAGTCGGAGCCACAGACCGCCGCCATTGGAGGGACGAGGATGGAAACCTTAATTTGCCACGTGAGATGCACTCTACCTGGGTCCCCCCATATACACATTTTTCAACCATAGCACTAAGAGGTAGAGACGGCTGGGGGCCATTAGCACTCACAGCTGCTGAGAGGGGGCCAGCACTCACAGCTGCTGAGAGGGGGTACGCAGGCCCAGAGAAGACACGGGGTCAGGCTAGAGTCGCCTCTTGAATTCGATTTGAATTTCAGATGAAAAAAGAATAATGATTTAATGTCAGTATGCCCCCTGCAAAATTCGTACTAAAATATTTGCATTTATATTAATATATAATGTTTCTTTTGTATTATACAGTTTAATACTGTTTGTTATATTTATGTATTTTAACTAAATCATATTTGCTATTCCTCTGAAATCCCACCTTAACTGGGCATCCCGCGTTTTTAGTTGTTTCATTTGGCAAGCCAAAATGAGTCCCTAAAACCATCCGCTTTAATAGCTCACGGGTGCCAGACTCTCGCACAGAAATTACTTCACGCAGACTTCGGGACAACTCTGTAAGCGTAGTAGTCTCTTCCATATACTACCAATGAGGGAAGTGGAAGATCCCACAGAAATAACTGAAGGGAGCAGAATGTGGGCTCAGTGTGACCCCCGAGCCAGAGTACACACAGCCTCCACCAGCCACTCTGAACGGGACCCCGTATGTCACTCCCTGCTTCACACCAGGTCCTCAGCTGGGGCTTAGCCAAAAACAGAAGCATCAGGTAGGAAACCGCCTACGTGAATCCCAAAAGAACCAGGAAAAACCCCTGCTCAGCCTTGCCCTCCAACCACGCATCTTGCAGAGGAAAGCGCTCTCTACACTTGCAGCGAGGGCTCTTTTCCTACCTAAGGCAACATGGCTTAGAACCAAGAGAGACGAGCGAACTGAAATACTAGGCTTGGACTGGAAATGCCCTTGGGCTCCTAACTCAGCATGTCCACTTCCCACTAAAGTAAAAAGAGACTCCAAAATGGGTGGCTCCAGACTCAGGGCTAAGCTTTGCGCTCACAGAGGACACGGGCATGTCCAACGACAGGGAAAGGAATAATAAAATCAGAAGAAAATACCAACCTCCAGATTAGGATTCATATCTGGCATGGTTGGGTCTTAAAAAATTCTTTGGAAGTTCTAACAGTCTTACTTAGCTTATGCATGTAAGTATAACAATATATGTTGCTTTAATCCTTCCAAATACTGTTAGGGATACACATATCTGAGGTTGTGTGTGTGTAAGAGAGACACGGACACAGAGACAAAGACAGAAAGACAGAGCAAGAGACTGGAATAGATTGAAATAGAAATCTATGGAGACATTTAGCTTTTGGATACTAGAATTACGAATCAACAAAATAATCAATGATAACGAAATGAACGGCATAGAAAAGTACCAATCAAGTGTCACGCCTTCCACTGGGAAGGAACCACTTAGCTCATCACAGTATGTTTGCCGTTAATATTTGAGATTTGTGAAGAGTTGAATGTAAGGCCCAAGAGAGCAGAAACACCTGTCTGTTTCGTTCCCTGATGAGCCCCAGTGCCTGCCCAGGGCCTGATGCGGGCTAAGAACTCAATTAACATTTCGAATGAGTTAATTTCAGCGTACAATAACCAAAGGACATACAGATTGATTCAGAATTTTACTCAATCCAGAGCAAAAAGGCCACACCTCGAACTCTGAAAACCACAAAGATCAGGAGAGATGTCTCCAAAGCTGCTCAAATGACATTTGCATCCACTCAGCCATGTCTCTGTGCTTAACAGGGCTGTGTGCACAGTTGAAGAAGCAACAATAGTTCTCTTCGCCGAGAACTGTCTACCAGCTCCACGTTGATCCTCATGGACGGCGCTAGGTCAGGTTGGGCTAGGAAGAGGTTCTCCCCTGAATTCAATCTGGTCTTCAGATAGTGTCTAACTCTGTCCACTTTTATGGTTTCAAGTTGTCCTTCTGGTTTTTCTCCATTCTGCTTTCTTAGGGGTAACAGGAATGTAGCTCATCAAAGTATCCAAAATCCATTAGGACAGTCCTCTGGGGGGATGGCGGAGGGTAGCCTTTGGCTGGCTTGTGACATAACTTCTGAGTCTGCTTTCCCAAAATTTCCAGACTGCCATTGCCTTTGCAGGCATACTATCACATGGAACTATGCAGTTATGCTTACCGTTTCCTCATTCCCTCGTTCATCCATTCATTCATTCCAACCGGCACAGAGTACACCTGGCCCTCTGCTTGCCTATAGGCATCCAGAGATAAGAAGTCTAGTCTTTACTTCTCAAGGTCATGGTAAGCCCCTTAAAGCCTAGTCAGGCTGATTCTTATCTGTAAACTTCACAGCACCTGGGAGTCAACCCAATAACATTTCAATAGCTGTGTCTCCGCTGTGTGCAGGGGAACAAAACCAGGCATCTCACATGGCCAAGTGCCTCTGCACAGCCGGTCCAAGCCGCCTGCACCTGGGCTGCTTGTCAACTTGCCCAGGGCTCCGACGCCCCAGCACCGTCCACACAGCCTGCCCGGAGGTGCCAGCAGCTCCTTCTGTGGCGTGCGGTGCAGGCCCGGACCCGGTGCTCATTGTCTTAATCTCTAACCCTCCCACCCCCATTGTTCGCCTCTCCTCCGCCCAGCCTGTAGCCGCTGTCTGTTCTCAGGACTGTGTTTTCTGTTTAGCCGTCCAAAACCTGCCTGAGCCTTGGCTCTAAGGTATTTGTCTATCAGGCTTTCTTTCCTGCGTGCTGTCTCTTCAAGCCTTTGGAAAGTTTTTTTTGGCTGTTCAGATTGACAGCTAGCCGCCCACCTATAGTTGATGTGTGTTTCAGTGCTGTTTTTGGGGGGGGTCGGGGGAGTTGTTGGTGTTTTGGAGAGTTTCGTTTATGGCCTTCCCCCTTCCACTTCTGAATTCGGGCACTGGCGTCCTGCTTAACGTGTAGTTCATTTAAGCAAACCTCACCCAAGAGCTGACGACGGATCCCCCCCTCCTGGAGAGCTGGTCAAAAGCATTCGAAGAGGGAAACACGCCACGCTGTCCTCAGTCTAGTGGGGTAGACAGACAGACAGACACATGGTTGGATGATACAAAAACTACTCCAGTATGCGAGAATATGGAAGTGTTAAGGTGGAGCAGCAGAGAAAGACAAAAAACAAAACAAAACAACAACAAAACAAAAACAGAAACGAAAACGAAACACCAATTCTGCTGGGAAAATTCCAAGAGGCTTCCAGAAGGAGAACCCTGGAAGCAAAGGGAGAGCTGGGGGAGGAAAGTAGAAAGAGCAAAAACCAGAAGGATTGGGCTTAACGCATCCTATGAGTCAAATGGCTGTGATGGCTCATGCGGTCCAAGACAACGAGTTTGAACTTTATTCCATAGCTGCTGATTGCTACGTCTTTGGAGTATGCAGATCTTTTTTTTAAAGCTAAAGAAAAAAATGGTCAGGCATCTCCTACATGAAAACAGCTGTATTCTCAATATCTTATGACTAAGAAAACACATATAAAAAGACATAATAATACAAGCTTGAAATTTATGTATTTACTTGTAAATTGCAATCTCCCCAAGCCTTTGTGAGCCCGTATTCAGAACTTAGATGGTGCTTGGTGTGTACATGGGCCCAATGGCCCCGGCCATGTACTGCCACCCTCCTCATTCCCCCCGGCCATGCACCTCCACCAGGACCTGGGAGCTGAGATCCAGTCATAGTTCCCTCATGGGAGTTTTAAGGAAAGCAGACATCAGCTATGTTCTCTGTTGTAAGGAGTTCTATCTAGAAGGTATGAAAAATACATTGAATGAGGAAGAATCTGAGGTCAGAGAAATCCGTTGAGAAGCTACTGAATTTCAGTGATAGAAGCTTTATGCAAAATTGTGTGTGTGTGTGTGTGTGTGTGTGCGTGTAAACTATGTACAATACCTCTATATGGATATTAAATGATTCAAGTTTATTTTTCAGGTTCCTTTAATTTTTTCTTCCTATAAAGATTGACAAAATCTACTCTAAGAAAATCTATATTTTAGGGGTGCCTTGTTGACTCAGTTGGTTAAGCCTCTGACTTCAGCTCAAGTGATCTCCCGGTTTGTGGGTTCGAGCCCCGTGTCAGGCTCTGTGCTGACAACTCAGAGCCTGGAATCTGCTTCAGATTCTGTGTGTATGTCTCTCTCTCTGCCTCTCCTCTGCTCATGCTCTGTCTCTCTCTCTCTCAAAAATAAATAATCATTAAAAAAAATTTTTAAGTCTATATTTTAAAATATCTCTATTATAATTCTAAAATTTTAAAATTCTGACCTCATCTTTGATTTTCAAAAACCACATGTGATTTTGATTTCACACACACAGGCACACACACACACACACACACACACACAAGATTTGCATTGTGTAGGATAAGCCAAGTTTCCAAATGGTGATTTGAATGTGCTTCATGATTCTTAAAGATTACTACAGCTAATAACACTAAGATATAAGAATATATCTCTTATGTAACTTGGGTGAGTTTCTCTCTTACTCTCTCAAAATCACATCTGTTGGAATTAAGGACTTCATAAACTTCTCTTGGATTCCCCATCGCTGCTGGCCACCGCGAAGGAGACATACATGCTTTCTATACATCTTTGAAGCACCACAGCTTAAAACTGTTGAAACGACTATTTCACTTCCCTTTCAGCTTCAAGAGCTTTTGAGTTGGCCAAATGGGGAATCCAGCGGATTTGTTTCCATGGACCAGGTTTCTTCCTTATGCTGCCTGTGGCTCAAGTGTTCATTTTCTGTAATAAAGAGTTTTTAGAAAAGTAGAAATTTTGCAAAGCTGAATTTGCTCTTCAAAGAGCGAGGGGCTAAATTTGCCTACTTCCATGCCTGCTGAAATTCACGCGTCCAGTAGATGGTTAATCGTTCCCTGAATACATGAAACGTGCAAAGTTGAGAAACAGATAAAAGTTTCAGATTTTATGATATATGTTGCTTATCTATTGTATCATGCCCCTGAATACCAAAAAGTCAAAAGACTTTGTAGTGAGTGTTTTGTTAAGCTTCTGGAGGAGGAGTCCCCATGAAAGATGATAGAATAGGGTCTATTCTCCACCCATAAATCCCCACCCATCCAGGAGAGAATAGACCCCTAATGTTTGCGTTCTTTAAAGCCAGCCCTTGCCTAAAGTTCACCCCTTCCTGAAATTCGACTCAACTGTTCAACACATGTCGACCCTGCAGTAATGAATTGGCACAAGCCTAATTCTTACGATGATTAATGGAGCTCCTCGGATACAGCCTATTATTTCATCCAAAGTTAAAACAGTGATTCATCATTAATCACTATAAGAAATGGGCTCAGTGATTCATAATTCTAAGCCAGCCCATTTCCTTAAGGGTCCCGTTTGCCTTTTGTTATTCCAGAAGTGACATAGTTCACAGCCTTGTGCCGCCGGCATTCTGACATGCATGTTTTAGGATTAATTCTCTTTAAAAAGTCACGTCCCCCAAAATATTTACCTGTAGCCCCAAAGCCTCTGAAAAGTCGTGCTTCTTTCAGATACCAATCTTTTTTTCTGGATCTCACTCCCCTCGGATTATCCGTTTTTAAAACAAGCACCCTCAGCCGGAGACTGAGATTAATTGCAAATCAATAATCATCATGGTTACCTCTGGTCCTCTGCAAACAGCAGCATTTGGAGTAGGGCACTTAGATTGAAATGGACTCCCCTTGATTACTTTTTCATTGCTCCCTTTCACCTATCGCCAGATTGCCGCGAGTGGCCGAGGAAGAGCAGCAACACAAACGAGGCTTCGCCTTCCAGTCTTGGCCCAAAGTCACTGACGAGGGCAGCATCACCGCTTCCTACATGGAAACCTGCATTAGGTCATTGGCCCGCTTGATGCTATTATCTCCAAGCTGCCCATCTTGCACGAAGATTGATGCTCTTCTGCTTCACATAAAAGAAATGAAAGCCTTCACTTACCTTTCCCGGTGGTGGGCAGGCAGGCAGTGTATGAAAACCAACTGCTTCACAGCTGTCATTTTATTGCCTTCACAGAGCTCAGATAGGTGACTTTCAGCCCTAGAGACAACTCTGTTTTTTCTGTCATTTTCCTTCTCCTCCTCCTCCAAGTACCTCCTGTTTCTTTCCAGATTCTTGCTTTCTCTCTTTTTTCCCCTTCTCACTTTTCTCTTTTTCTGTGTTCCTAAGATATTTCCCCCTTTGGGCCTGGCAGTAAATCCTGGGTGACAACTCAGTCCAGTGGTGGCATTTCAGAGTAGAGAGCTTGGGAAGGGCATGGAACTTGTCATAATAATCCATAATATTCTCTTCAGGATTTATAATTTCTAGCCAATTCAATTAGGGAAGAAAATGAAATAAAAGACATCCAGATTGGAAAGGAGGAGGTCTATTTGCAGTTGACATGATCTGGTATATAGAAAATTCTAAGGACTCCACTACAAAAACCTAGTAGAATAAATAAGTTCAGCAAGGTTGCAGGACACAAGAAAAAGATACAAAACTCCATTGTATTTCTATACATTGTAAATGAGAAAGATACAAAAGAAATTAAGAGAATAAGTCCATTTACATTAGCATCAACAAAAATAAAATACTTAGAAATAAATTTAACAAAACAGGTGTCAAGCGTATATTCTGAAAACTATAAAACATCATGGACAAACGTTAAAGAAGTACATAAATGGAAAATGGGCAAAAAAAAATTGGGTCCCACAGAAATGGGATCCAATTTTCACAAATAATATATCTGATGAGAGATTTGTACTGAAAACGTATATAAAGAGTTACAACAACTCAATAATAAAAAGACAACCTAATTTTTTAAAAGGGGGCAAAAGATCCAAATGGACACTTTTCCAACGAAAATATACAAATAGCCAATAAGCACATAAAAAGACAATCAACATCATTAGTCATCAAGGAAATGCAATTAAAACCACGATGAAATACCATTTCGCATGCACTAGCAGGGCCAGAATCGATAAGTGTTGGGGAGAATGCGTAGTAACTGGAACCTTCACATTCTATTGGTGGGACTATAAAAGGGTACAGTCACTTTAGAAAACAATCTGGCCATTCTTCAAATGTTTAAACACATGGGCATGTTACCATGTGACTCAGCAATTCCATTCCTTAGGTATGACTGAAGAGAAATGAAAATATACGGGTACACAAATATTTGTACGCAAATGTTCATAGAGGCGTTACTCGTAACGGCCAAAAAAATAGAAACAACTCACACATCCACCCAGTGATGAACGGATGAAGTGTGGTACATCCATATAATAAAATGGTATTCCCCTATAAAAAGAAATGAGGTACAGATACATGCTGTGACGTGGGTGATCCTGAAAACACTATGCTAAGGAAAAGTATCCGGAATCCGGTCAACAGAACCATATGCAAATCCACAGAAATAGCAAATTAGTGCTTCGCTACGGTTGGAGAAGGTGGGGAGCAAATGGGCGATGGAGGAGCATTGGCTAAGGAACATGAAGTTTCCTTGTGGGGTGATGAAAACGTTCTAGTTAGATTGCGGAAATAAAAAAAAAAGACTGTGGAAATAGATGGGCAACTGTGCATATACTAAGAGTCACTGATCACACACTTACGTGGGTGACTCATACCTTATATGAATTATATCTCAAGCTGTTTTTGACAAGAAAAAAAGAAAATTAAAAAAAAAGTGGTGACTTGAAAGTCGTGCCTTTTTAAAGCTTTTGTGGAGAAGGCAAAGTAAATTCTCCAGAGTATCAAAAACTTTTAGGGCACTATTTGAAGTTTTGATAGAATTTTTAGTGCTGGAGTTTCCTCACCACTTTAGACCAGTCACGTGCTTGATTTGTATTATTTTTGTCTATGTCATAAAATGGTGATTAACAAATAGTGATTAATAGGTCAAAGGGTCAGTGCCTCACAACGCAATGTGAGTCCTTGCCATTGGTAGTCGTTGTCCTAGTCACAAAGCAAGTTGTCCCGCCTTAATAATCAGAAGTCTATCCTTCCTGTTAAATTCAGTTATTTTAAAACATTTCAGAAAAGGCCCTTTGGTCAAGTATAAAATAGATTTCTCCATCATCCGTGCACACGCGGCGGGATTCAATGGGAGTAACGCATTTGGAGAGAAAAAGGAAGGGGCAGAAGATGTCGCCCATGTTTTAGGCTACACTTTGGTTATCTTTCTCTTTGCTCTGAGCAAATCTGAGTAATTGATATTATTCATCAAAATAATCGTGTTTTCAAAAATAAGTATGTTTATCATCTCTTTAAAAATGTCCTTTTACTCACGGTGAAAGAGACTGCTAGATACCCTTAAGACTCTTTTCCTTTCCTTCCTTAGGAAGCTGTGAACTTGGCCGATAAAAAGGGCACTTCCTATCCTCCCCTGTGGCTAGGTGTGGCCATGCAACTAAGTTCCGGGAAATGGGAGAGACGCAGGAGTGGTGTGGACAATTCCCAAAATCTCTCCTTGAAAGGAAGAGGTGGACCTTTATTTCTGCCCTGCCTGCAGGGGTGTAGACAAATAGCTTCACCTCCAGCACCTCCTTAAACCACAAGACGGCCTTGACAATGGCAGCTTTGCAAGGCAGAGTAACAAGAAAGCGGCAGCCTCGGTTCCTTCTGGACAACTTGCTTCCAGACTTTTACACAGAAACTTTTTCTACCTGAAGCCATTTCTAGTTGAAATGTTCAGTCCCTGGCAACCAATCCTAAATCCTAATCATTACACTTGCCCTACTCAAAAGTCTTTGGATGCCCCCAGTTCTCCAAAATCAAAGCCCAACCTTGCTCGCCTGGACGTGAGATGGGAGAGTACAGCTTGGTGCACCAGAGTCGGGTGACGGTTGGGTGTGAGGGCTGTCATAAGAGGAAGGAACGCTGCAGGTATCATATTTATTGAGCACACACAGTGTTGCCTCGTCTTTCCATGTTTGTGTCCCATTTCTCTTCTATGCGAGCCCTGCCTCCTCGCCAGATGGCCTGTGTTGGGTCCACCCAATAGACCCCATTTGTCGCTCTGTCACTCTCACTCTCTCTTGATCACTCTCTCGCTCTCTCGCTCTCTCTCTCACCTCTCTCACTCTCTGACCTTTTCATTCTCTTCTGCCTAGAATGTTTCTTATACCTCTCACCTAAATACCACAGTTTCCACTTTTCGACCCAACCCATCTCCCCCCTAAGTACCCCCAATTCTAGCTTTTTAACCATTTTCTCTGGATTTCTATCACGCTGCTCATCGTCTGAGTTCTCAGGTGGTGCTAAGTATACATCCCATTATATTGCTCTTTGTCCTTTAAAGTATATCCTGTTTTCTCCAACAGTTTGAGACATCGCTTCCAGTGTATCTTTGCTTCTCCAGCAGCCCAGAGCCGCAGCGTGCACGTGTTAAGAACTCAGCATCTGCTTGCTACTGCTGTAAATGATGCTGTCAACCCTACTAACGAACTTCAGCAAATTGATAGCCCTTGAAAGTTCAGCCCCAGCCGACCCCTCAGCAAACTCCTTCTCATCCTCACACCCATCCTCTGCGGTGTTCGAGAGATGCCGCTTCGAAGATATCTCTGAACCATTCAAACCAATTTGCCCTGATTAGACTTTGTAAATATCTCTACAATTACTCATGACTTTATATAATAATCGGTTGTTTGCTTGTTTATCTTTGCTCCTTGATTGCAAACTCCTGAAAGATATTATATCGTATTCATCTTGGAATTGCTTGCACCCAGTCAGTGACTGGCATATAATAGATAGTCTATAAATGTTTGTTGGAGAAATAGATGAATAATAAATAAAGACAAAAGCCCAAGAAGGCTCATGACTTCCCGTTGAATTTGCTATTCTGCCTTTCAGCCAGTGTCTGGGGCCCCCTGACCCCAGGTCCCAGGCTTTCAGGGGCTCCATGGACATTAACTGTCCCCTTTGACGCCCACCCAGATCACACGGAGGCCCCTCCTCCAGCTCCACTAAAATGACAATGAAGTCCATGTGAAACCAGCCTGCATTCAAGTGAAACCAAGGAGAAAAGGTTGTTTGTCAAACTTAAAAGACAGATGTTAGTACTTCTCAGTTTCAAACTGAATCCTAACCCTCGTGAAGTTCAAGTTTCGTTTCTGCTTGGCTAAATGGAATTTCCTGATTCTGTGTAAGAAAAGTGTAAGGGTCTACGTTAGATTCTGAGGACTTTGGTATTACTCTCTTTCAGTGATTGCCCAATTTTATTTGGGTGATTAATATACACATCTCTTTTCTCTTCTACGATTCAAGGACGAAAAAACATTCTTCCCTTTGTTTTTGGCAAGATGTTCGGTTTATTGCTCCACGCCGATATTCAGAAAACAGGTAGAGACAATTCCCGAGATCCAGCTGTTACTGGCTCTTACTCCTGGGAGGAGGGGGGGTTCAGAGAGCCAGACTGGAGGTGGGACATGAGTGGGCTCTGTTCTCTGCCCCGCTCTGACTCATGCAAACATGAAACCCTCTGTTGCTGAAATCCTCTGTGCCTCTATGTCCCTGTCTGGAAAATGGGCTAATCGCCTTGCCTCCATTCTGCTTCCCAGGAGTGTTGCAAGGATTAATGAGTTAATAATGTTTGAAGAGCACTTTGAGCTTCGGATGAAAGATACAGAAGAACAAAGGGGTGATGGATATTATGCATAATTAAAAGCTCCAGCAGAAACACTGGTCTGGGCTAACCCCCAACGCCACAGCAACCAGACCCAGACGTAGCAGAGAACCCGTATCCAAATACACAGCATTTTTCCTAAAAGCGAATTTTAATCTGAAAACAGTAAACCAACTCGTTTCATGAGCAGAGCCATCGCCGTCACCGTAGGTCAATGTGTGGCTCCATCGTCGCCCTGAGGCGGTGGTTATCGCCCCGACCTGGGGCCGGTGTACACTGTGATTTTCATATACGACACTGGGAGGTTTTTTAAGATAGACCTTTCTGAAGAAATCTTAGCAACATCAAGAAGACCCATTGCCTCCACACCATTCTGTCGTGTGATCACGGGTTCTTGGAGTTCCTTTAATAGAAGACAAAAATCTTTTCAAATTATACAGAAGACGTCAAATACTCATGCCCAAATAGCACATTAGACGACCCAGCCTGTGAATTAAGTCCACCCCAATGTGAATGATGGCAGATCCCGCCTCCCACGCAGCACAGGTCTCGGTGGGAGAAAGAGAACGAGTGACCTTGAGTTCAACCGTGGAAATGAGGTCTTCCAAGATAAGAGGGTCCGGGTGCCAGAGGGACAGAGTCGGATCCCAAACCTAGTCATAGCCTCCTTCACAACCTCACACGGAGCATAAACGCCGAAATACAGAACTCTCTCTCCTTCCTCCACAACCCAGCCTGCGCTCACACCTGTCCCACCCAGAGGCACGAGCGATGTTCACTGGAAGCCCCGAGGCAGGAGTGAAATAGCCACCTGCAATGCCCTCGCCGGTCTGCAGGGTGAAAAGGCACAGCACCGCGAGAGCTCATCAAACGTAACGGCACTTGCACTTCTCCCAAATGGCCACGGATACTTTTTAATAGTGGCCTCGAAGCACCTGAGCTGTGTAAAGGGCTCTCTTTGCCTATCAAGTTGACATCTGAGAGGACAGAAAGCAGGGTCTGCGGAATCGAGGTTATGCTGTCCGTGACCTCCACACAGGTCTGCTACGGACACTAAAAACAAGACAGTGCTGGTGGAGAGGCCTGGGGATGAACAGTGAGGGCCAGAGAAGCAGGCTGGGTGGCAGAGGGTGCAGGAACAAGTCTATGAAGACAGGCTCTTCTGCCCAAAGAGTAAAGCCCTGGGAATTTTGTCCTAGGACAGAGGACACAACTTGCTTTCTCGGCGTCATTCCAAAGCACAGAGCCGGGCCCAGCGCCCAGTATGTGAGCACATTTTAATCCATCAGAAGGACACACCTTCTAACAGCACCAACCCAAGATGGAGTTAGCAGGCCACTGTCCACCTCCTAAACTCAAGCAGAGACCAGTGACCTTGATTTAAGTCTTATTAAGTGGCATTTCACGGTGAGAAGCCTGCTGGTCTGCGAGCGAGGGGAAAGAGCAAACAGAAGAGTGTCTGGCAAACCGTCCTCTCAGACCTCCTCTTTCAATGTTTATGTCCTTTTCATTGTATAAACGAGTCTTGCAGAATTTTAAGATCCATCATCAAGAACTATTTCCTACAGAATGCGGGGACTCGCTTTGTGTTCTAAAACGAAATCAAGAAATTCAAAGAAACACGGGTTCTGATCTTTTGAATCGTGTAGAAAAGAAGAAAAAAGTAGAAATCGGTGAGTTTGAGACAGAAAAGACTGGAGAAGGCCAAGAAGGGACCCTTTGGCCGCGCACTTCCCCACTCGGTCCTGTAGGTGGCAGCATTAGTTTACAGCTGTAGCATCCATTTTGAATAGCGGCCGGAGGGCACTGGGGTTGGTTGGGTTTGAGTTCAGTTGCGTCAATTTTCAGACCATCCAGCATAATCAATTAAAATTTTAATATCATTAGGTAACTGACTGCTGGGGGAAAAAAAATCCTAGAAGTCGGTTCTGCCTGGCAAGAGGGGAGGTGGCCTATTGATTACATGCAAGGTCATAGCTCCATCAGACTTGCCACTACCGTCACATTTTTTACATTGACCACATATTGAGCCCTTAATTTTTTGTCGAAATCTACATGAATGCCACCCAAGCTGTTGTTTACCGTTCTATCGTCATTCTCGGGTAGATTTGAGAAAGAAACCAGCGAAGCAGTTAGCTACTGCTAACCCAGTGAAAAATCAGAAAGGCTGTGTCTACAGCTTAAACCAGGAAATCAGGCAAATGTTGCTTCTTATAAGCTAGGGAAAAAATCTAAGCAATGGAATAAATTTCTTAAGGTATAAAAAACAAACAAACAGGCAGATGTGCCTTGAAACACACCAAACATTCAGCTTCCTATGCTGTAGTGTCTTTTATTTACTAACATGAACCCCACGGTAGGCCAAAGAACAGAGAGAGCAAGTGTCCAGTTGCCACAACGTTCAGTCTTTTGGAAAACTCAAAATACACGGTTGTGTTAAGATCCTCTTGGGCAGGCATTTCCGACCAGTGGACCGGGAGGAATCTGTGGAAACTCTAGCTCTCCTGGGGCCAGTGGCCAAATCAGGGGTGCCCCCAACCCCCTCACTCTCAGGATCCCAGTTGGGAGAAAGACACCTCAGAGGTGCACCCCGGAGGCCCGCCCTGAGCCGACTTCCCAGCCCTCGCCCTCCCCGCTGTGCCGAGTCTCAATCCTTTGGGAAAATAAGAAGCGTTTCACTTCTGGGAGAGGTCGCCCTCGCTCCTGCTGTGGGGTCAGAAAGCCCCACTCTTTGGGGAATTTCCAAACCGTATTGTTTGTTTGATTTCCTGAAACCTGCCTACTACCCCTAAAAACCAAAAGCTGTTTTGCATAGTTGGGTTTTTTTTCCCCCTTTAAGTAAAGAAAAATTGAGTTTTGTTTTTAAAACTTCACAGCTCACCTAGACATAACTGGATACCAGCGTGGCGTAAGGTCAGGTTGAAGAGTGACTTCTTTCAAAATTTGGTAAATGTTCTAAAAAGGAAGGGAGATAAAGACCTATCCAGTATTTTAAAACACGTTCTTTCAGAATATTAACTAAAGCTGATCTTGCCCTTGAAATACATTATAGAAAAATTGTAAGATTTTCACGCACAACATGGGTTCTACAGTCAGGTTCTCCAGGGTGTAGCCTTGGGAATGTTACTGTATTGCTTTGCTAGGGCTGCCTAGCCACAGGCAGTGTGGTTTTAAGAACGGAATCTAATATTCTTTCTGTTTTCTAGTTCTGGAGGCTAGAAGTCCAAGGTCAAGGGGTCAGCAGGGTTGATTTCTCCAGGGGACCTCCCTCCTTGCCGTGCAGATGGCCACCTTCTCCCCGTGTCCTCACCTGGTCCTCCCTGTGTACGTCTGTGTCTGTGTTTCTTCTTCTCATGAAGACATCGGTCCCGTTGGATTGGGGTCCACCCTAGTGACCTTATTTCAAGGTAATTGCCTCTTTAAAGACCCTATGTCCAAATTTAGTCACATTCTAAGGGACCAGGGGTTAGGACTTCAACATGTGAGGGACGCAATACCACCTCCTACAGTTACCCAACCTTTGGAGCCTCAGCGCACTTGTGTTTAAAAGAGAAGGTAATAGTCACATCCTCTGCGTTTTCCTGAGGATAAACGGATACAGTGTTGTAAAGAGCTTAGCAGCGTATAGAGTTTAGGGAATACTAACTGAGGTCTCTGCCATCATCGTCAACAGAGTAACAAACAGTAAGAGGACAGTACACATGCGCACGCCCAGCGTCAGTGAAAACGCCCTGCAGCACTGATTCAGAAATTCAGTGGGGGGGGGGGGGGACGGGCTAGGGGAAAAAGAAGGAAACCACGGTTCCACACCCCCCTCCCACTCCTGACCCACAGATAGCTCCGAGGAGAGGACGTCCGGACCCACCGGCAATTCCAGCAAAAGCCCATTCACGAGTCCTGCTTCTAGGACCAAACCGAACTCAGAATGAAGGCAAGGAAAGAGATGCATTTTCCTTCCCCGAGACCCGCGCCTGGTCTCACACCGTGAGCCCGTGGCTCCCGTCTCCATGCAGAGCGGGCGGTCAGTGGAGCGGCAGCAATGGCCAGATGACCGAGGGCACCCCGGCTCCCAGGCACGTGGTCTGGGACCAAGTTTTCCCTTCAGACCTCTCCTGGCGGTGACAAAGCCTGGCCTGTCTGTCCCTGCTTCTCCAAGGAAAACAGCACGGCCATTAACCCAGTCACCCCCCCAGGAGATGTGACACCTGACGCTGGCATCGCAGTGAGCTGTTCACACGGCACTGCAACGGAGCCTAGGAAAGCCACGCACAGTGGGTAAATGCGGTGGTTTCTTGCTGAGTGGGGAAGGGGCCCCGCGAAAGAACAACCAAGCATGTGTCCTCCGGGGAGGAGGGAGAGTGCCTCCCTGTCTTCTCCCTCGCCACACCTCCCCACTGCTGCCTGCTGTTAATTTATGACCTTTGGCACGAAAGCCACTCTCTATAGATTTAACGTTGGCATTTCCTTCGTGCCCTAATCCTTTGAATCCCATTTGCTGTAAATTTCTGCAGGGTGACATAAAAATGATCTTTTTTTTTTTTCTGAGCACATTATAATGAGCTATTTTTTCCAGTATTCGACAAAGACTTGCATAAGGCACAGGTTTTGAACTCACAAGCTTGTCTCATGTGGCCTGGGTTCTGAAAGAATATTATAGTTCTAGAGGCCAGAGTACAACTCATCACACTATCCACTGTTCTGAAAAGTACTAACGGGCAGTGTCTCTAATCACATGATTTTTCCCACACGAACAACTCAGACCCCACCCGATATAAGGAAAGTATCCGTATGCGGCTCCATGTGCCAATTCCAACAGGATTAGTGTTTTTTCCATCACCTTAGCGTGCTGCATGAAGTCATCTATGGCTGCCATATAGATAATAAGGTATAAACAGAAGAAAAGTATATTCTCAGCACCCAATGAAAGGTTTTCAAGATTCCACATGAAGAAAGAAAAAGAAAGGAAAGGTCAAATGTTTGGGACTGGGAGTTTACCTAGTAAAACCTTCTCTAGTGAGAGCCAAGGTATTTCTTTCTGCTCTCCCACCCCCACCCCTTCCTGCCTATACTCCCGGCGGTGACTCGTCTCCATGCCTCTCCGTCGGTGGTCATAATTCCTGCTGTGGCCCAGCTCCCACCGTATCACCCTGGCTACAAGTCTCAGCAATACTCTTGGGGAAGGCAAGATAATGGCCTCCCGAAGATGTCCGTGTCCCAATTCACGGAAACTGTGGGAATGTTCTGGTATGTGGCAAAGGGGAATTAAGGCTGTAGGTGGAATGAAGATCGTTCATCAGCCGACTTCAAAATAGGGAGATTATCCTGGGTTGGCATGAATTAAGGACAAAGGTATTTAAATGTGGGCAAGGTGGCTGAAGTGTCAGTGTCAGAGCGAGGTAACGTGAGAAGGCTCGACCAGTGACTGCTGGCCTTGGAGACAGAGGAAGGGAGCTGTAGCCAAGGAATGTGGGCAGCCTCCGAACGCTGGAAAGGCAAGAAGACGGATTCTCCCCTAGAGTCTCCAAAAAAGAACACGGCCCTGCTAACACCTTGACTTCAGCCCAGCGACACCCATTTTGGACATCGGACTTCCAGACCTCTAAGATAATAAATGTGTGCGATGTTTAAGCTATTAAGTGTACGGTAACTTGTTCCAGCAGCAGTAGGAAGGGATCCGCCACTTCTTCCTCTTGACCTTCTAGAACTAAAGGAGGAAGCAGCATCTTGCTGTACCTGATTGCTGGGTCTCCTCGCCGTCTTGATTGACTCTCAGGCCTTTCGGCACATGCATCGCCCACACATCTAGTTGCCTGACTGGACTGTGACCGACACGCGTACCATAAATGCAAATGGGTGTTTAATTAAAAAAAAAAAAAAAAGGTGAGAGACAAAAATGCTAGCTAATATGTTACTAACCTCTACAACCTAGATTGCAGTTCCTAAATGTAATGTTCAAGTGCTTTTTCCGGTTGAAGACCCTACGTCCATGGGTTAAATATTGTGTGCTTGGCGTCTCTGATCAATCAAAAAAATCTACACATGACAGGGAAGACCTGACTCGGAAGGATTTTCTTCCTAAAATCAAAAGCTTGCACATTTTTCCTCAATGCCTTGCCAGATCTGCCCAAACCTGCTCTAAGGAACCAACGCCATCAAAAACTCACCTCACAAGTTTTAACCGTGGCATTTGTCCCTATTAGGACTTCATAGGAATATTAATAAGGCAATCCTTCCTCCATTTTGGCAGATGCGATATGATGCATCGTTGCCAGTTTCTTTCCTAGGAGGACTTGGGCCTTCTAGAGGGGGAGCGTTTTAAGTGAAGTTAGTTAGGCATTCAGGAAAAGCCGAAGTATTGTAACTCAGTTTCCTCTTTGTAGCTCATTTAAAGGACATTATTTTGTTTGAGGGAGAAAGAAAACTCCCCAATTATAATGAAATAGTCCACCTAGGGGGAAAAACTTCTCCTCCCTCATTCTTTTTCACACAGCTGCTCTCTTCTCGAATGTACAAGAGACTTTCAGGACCCTGGCCCAACAGATAGTGTATTAGTTCCCTAGTACTGCAATAACAAATTCCGCAAGCTTCGTGCCTTAAATCAACACAGTTATTATCTAACAGCTCTGGAGAAAAGCAAAATGAGATTCTAGGGCTGACGTCAAGGAGCTGGCAGAACTAGTTATTTCTGGAGACTCTAGGGAAGAACCTGTTCCTTCTCTCTTCCACCTTCTAGAAACTTCTGATAGCCTTTGGCTCATGGTCATATCACTTCAGTATGCTTCACATGGCCTTTTCCTCTGCCCCCGATTCCTCCTACTTCCCTCTTCTAAGGACCTTTGTGATTGCCTTGAGCCCGCCTGGAAATTCAGGCCATTTGCCATGTCAAGATCCTTAACTTAATCACATTTGCAAAGTCCCTTTTGCCAAATAAGGTAATAGTCACAAGCGCTGGGGATTAGGACATGGACATATTTGGGGGGTCATTTTTCAGTTTCCTACAGTCCACCCTCTGGTCCCCAAAGATTCACATGTATCTCACATGCAAACTGCAATCACCCCCATCCCAAAGTCCCCAAAGGTCTTAACTCATCTCAAGTCCAAGCTCTCCTCCAAGTCTCACTGGCTCCAACCCCTAAATCTCATCTAAATCATCCAAATCAGGTAGAGATGAGTCTCTGCATGTAACCCACCCAGCAGGAAAACTCCTCATTTCTGTAGACTTGTGAAATTAGAAAACAAGTCATATATTCCAAAGCTATGATGAACCGTGCACGGGATAACAGCTACAGACATTGCCCTTTAAAAGAGATGAAAACAGAGTAAAAGAAGTCTTTGGTCCCAACCAATGTTCAAATGCAATCAGGCAAATTCCATTACACTTTAGGACCTGGAGGTGATTCTCTGAGGTATGCGGCCCATAGCTCCACCCTTGAAATCATCCCTTTTCTTGGAGGATAGCACATGTCCACAGCGGAGTACTTCTGTCAGCCTGTCTCCTACCTGTGGAATCTGGGGAGTCCCCCTCCTTCTTTAACTTGGCCTCTCTGTGCCTATTTCAGTCCAGGCTGGCAGTGTTTCTGCCGGTATAACTTTCGCAAAAACCCTAAGAGCTATCGGGCAGCCTGCCACAGACAGCATGGATGGGGCAATTAACAAGGGGAAGGAGGCGTGACTTCTAGAGGATGGAGTAGGCTATCTATGCTGTAAAGCACAATGTAGACGGAACACAACCATTCAAGGGTCTTCAGTGTGGGGTTAAGGCATGTCAGGGCTTTAAATCTCAAGTCATAGGGGCGCCTGGGTGGCTCAGTCGGTTGAGCATCTGACTCTTGATTTCAGCTCAGGTCATGCTCCCAGGATCATGGAATCAAGCCCCACATCAGGCTCCATGCTCAGCATGGAACCTGCCTAAGATTCTGTCTCTCCCTTTGCTCCTCTCCCCAGCTCACGCTCTCTCTCCTCTCTCTCTAAAATCAATCAATCAATCAATCTCAAGTTATACACTAGAACATATGATCTAAAAGACCTCTTGACTGTGATTTATTTCCTCAGCAGAAAAAATCAGAATGCGTGCTCAAAAACAGAACGGTGCTGCCCAGAGGATGCTAATGACTAACAGAGAATAATCAAAATAGGAGTGGGGTGCTCAAATTACAGCAGGAGGTATTAGGGAGAACTTGCTTGTAGGAAACCAAAATCTAGTGTCAGGCTGGTAAATGAAGCCATGAACCCACTTTCTGGGAGCTTCTTAATAGCTTCTTTGGAAAGAAGTGACATCAAGGACTTTATTTCCTGAGCTCAAGTCCCCATTGCTGGCAATATGGACACTACAGAAGTGATGATCAAACCATCCATTCATTTTTCCAGCCACGGACCCAGCAACAGGGAGAAAATGAACCAGCGAGAGACTCAGGCACGTGTGTGGCCAGCAGAGACCACCACACAGGTGCGACCTGGCGGTAAGGGTAGGACGGCCACAGCACGTGACCCACGTATGTCCTGGAACCCCCTGCGCCACATTTGGCTAACCCCCAAATCTGATTGACTTTCTCCCAGGGAATGTATCATACACTTCAGTAAACCATTTGTTAGATGAAGTACAAATTAGAGACAAATAGAGTGACCCACCTAATTCTGCCTTTCCATGCGATTTCTACAGTTCTAATTTAATTACATTACAGAACTGGATTAATTTATAACAGTGATAAATAGGCCCATTAGCGATCATGACAATGCAAGTTAAAGTCACAATGAGATATCACCACATTTAACGCAAATATTTAACGGTCTGACCATAGCAAGTGTTGCCTGGGATGAGAAGCGGTGGGAATTCTGGAGAGGGCCGGGGTGGCTAAGACAGAGGTTTCAGGTAGAAGAGGAGATTATAATTTAATTCCACTACTTTGGAAAATTGGTAAAAAATTAAAAAGTGATCCCACATACCCCAGCAATCCCACTCTGAGGAATATACACCAAGTTAACCAACCCTTGCACATAAGCCCTTGTTTAAGACAGTAATTCCGGGGCGCCTGGGTGGCTCAGTCGCTTAAGTGTCCGACTTCAGCTCAGGTCATGATCTCACGGTTCCTGAGTTCGAGCCCCACGTCAGGCTCTGTGCTGATGGCTCAGAGCCTGGAGCCTGCTTCGGATTCTGTGTCTGCCTCTCTCTCTGCCCTTCCCCTGCTCACGCTCTGTCTCTCTGTCTCTCAAAAAAATAAACATTAAAAAAATTTAAAAGACAGTAATTCTATCTATTGTCAGGAAAATCAACCAATTCATTGCTGTATATCCATACAATGGAATACTGTACAGCAGTGAGTATAGAGAATTTATAGCTACCTGTTTGGACATGGATGCATCTTAGTAGCTTAGTACCTAGTGAAATAAGCAAGTCATAGAAACATGTATACCTACTGTCTGATACCATTTAATGAAGTTCAAATCAAGCGACACATTAGAGAACCCTAGCGTATGTAATAATTCTGCAGAGAAGAGGAAGGTAGTGAAAATAAACCAAGTATCAAGACAGTGACCCACTGGAGGCAAAGAACGGGATGAGGAAGGCTTCTCGGGGCGCTTCGAAGGTTCCAGGCGTGCTGAATTTCTTTAGTCAAATGGTTCATTTTATTGTCAAGATGAGTAATTTTTATATGTTGCATATTTTTGAAGTATAACCAGGATATAATTTTAGAACCCTCCCACTTTCCTTTTAAAAGTGGGGGGAGCCCTTTCCCTCCCACCACTGGAAAAAGACTCCAATAGGCCCATGACTTTGCTCGTCTTTTTTTTTAAGTTTTTGGTTATTTATTTTGAGAGACAGAGATTGTACAAGCAGGGGAGGGGCAGGGAAAGAGGGAGACTCTCAAGAGGGAGAATCTGCCGTCAGCGCAGAGCCCACATGGGCCCTGAACCCACGAACTGTGAGATCATGACCTGGGTGGAAATCAAGAGTTGGATGCTTAACCACCTGAGCCATCCAGGCGCCATGTTGCTTGTCTTTCTTATGTAATAGAAATTCGTAGTCACCTTACATGACTCAAATCAGAAACTGGAATGCCTTCATTGTTCATTCAGTGCTGAGATCTGTTTCTCTCATCTCTTCCAGCGAGGATGTTATAGGCATGCTACTTGAGCTCAGCTTCTGCTTCTATGATCACCTCCACTGCCAACTCCCAGGGTTCCTACCAAATTCTTCTCTGACTTGGGGCATAAGAAGAGAGTAGGGGAAAGAGAAGCAGAATGTTCTAACTTAACCAGTAAGCTCATAAACTCCCTGAGCTCTCCGACACGGCCGATTCGAGAATGGACTCCTTCACGTATCCTCTTGGGAGTTCCCGAAAGAACCTGACTGTGACACTCATGCGGTAAGCCACATGCTTTCTTCTTCCAGCTAGTGTCCCCCCACTCGACCCCTGGTTTCCTGGTGGTTGCCTGCACGCGGATTCTCTGCTGGCATGCCCAGCTGGCCCTGGAACATGGCTCCAGGTTGGCTTTCTCACCAGAGAGGTAGTACTTATCTCTTATGCAAAAAACACTCGTGTCCCCTTGCCCCAGCAAAGGGAGTTCAGGTCAGCTCCCTTCCTGTTGACCCCCTCCCCACAGGGGATTTCTTGGACTCAGCTCTGTTTCCCTTTCAATCTCTGGAGCTGAGGGGCGCCTGGGTGGCTCAGTTGGTTAAGCTGCCGACTTCAGCTCAGGTCATGATTTCACGGTCTGTGAGTCCGGGCCCCGCGTCGGGCTCTGTGTTGACGGCACGGAGCCTGGAACCTGCTTCGGATTCTGTGTCTCCCTCTCTCTGTGCCCTTCCCCTGCTCACACTCTGTCTCTATCTCTCTCAAAAATAAATAAACGTTGAAAAAATAAATTAATCAATCTCTGGAGCTGAAAAGTAGAGGATAATAGACACATGGAAGGTCCCCACCACAAGCCTCAGGGCTGCCGCTTTCCACCCATCCTCAGCCCCTCCTTCTAGGCGAGGGGTGGGACCAAAAAATCACAGAATAGCTTTCGCCAAGGGTATCGAGTTCAAAACTTCCTCCAATGTCTAATCTCTTTTATATGCATGCTTTTGGTAAGAAACCCAGCGGTTATATAACTATTTCTTGGTTATTTCCCTTCAAAAGTTCTATCTTGGGTACCTGTTGCTCAGTTCACTTTGGTATTCGGTATCTTTATATATCAGTGCCTTAGGCAAATATTCTAACTTAAGCAGCCTTGTATAGATTAAAAAAACCCACCTTCTCCGTTCGTTTTGCACCCTCAGACCTGGCTTCCTTGGGGTCATGGCCAATCATCCTGATTAGCCCCGACCTTGTGCTGCTCTTCCTCAATAGTGTCACAGTAGCACAGCAACTGTCATGAGCACACCACAGCTTTGGCCTCGTTTCTGCACGGGGGTAATATTACCCGCTTCGCTCTAGTGAGCATTAGATGGATGCAGAAGCAAAAACACCACACGAATATAATCTGCTTTTGCTGTTATGGTTACAGCACTTCCTTGACAACCTTGGAGGTTACAGTCCAAGAAAAAAACTTTGGAAGGCAGGATCCAGGTCCCTTAAAAAAAATATGGAACCGGGTGATGGGGGGAAGGGCGGGAGGAACGAAACATAATTAAAAGGGCACAGAAATAAAAAATTCCAGAAGGGGAGCGCCTGGGTGGCTCAGTCGGTTAAGTGGCCGACTTAGGCTCAGGTCATGATCTCACGGTCTGTGAGATCGAGCCCCACGTTGGGCTCTGTGCTGACGGCTCAGAGCCTGGAGCCTGCTTCGGATTCTGTGTCTCCCTCTCTCTCCGCCCTCCTCCTGCTCACCGCTCTGTCTCTATGTCTCAAAAATAAATAAACGTTAAAAAAAATTTTTAATAAAAAAATTCCAGAAGATGTTTGATGCTAAAAAAGTTAATAGCTATTATATTTAAATAAAAAATGTAGACCTCTCTCTGAGTAATCTTCAGCTGGTCAAGAAATACTGCTTTTGATTATGGTCTAGGGTAGAGTCACCAGGTAAGATACAGGACCCTCCGAGAAATTTGAATTTCAGATAAACAAACAATGAATATTCTTTTAGTGTAAGCATGCCCCTTGCAATATTTGAGACATACTTATGCAAGCGATTATTCGTTGTTTCTCTGAAATTCAGATTTCACTGAGTGTCCTGTATTTTTACATGTTAAATCTGGCAAACCTGGTCTAGGGAGGAAGTTTCTTTCACAAGTTTTATGTTATGCAAATTGAATCTGTTTCAAGTCTTCAAGTCGGCCTTCATTGGATTGAAATGTCATGCGTTTTACTCTTAGGTTCCTCTTTGTTTCGTCTCATAAATCTCAGGAAAATACACAACCTCCTGGACTTTTCACAAATACTCTGTTGCCAGGGGCTCTCTTCTCCTTATATCTCGCCCTCTTACCTTACTCAGAGGGTGTTACTTGTTTGTTTGATAAATATTCACAGAGGGGTGCGTAGGTGGCTCCGTCAGTTAAGCATCCAATTCTCGATCTGGGCCCAGCTCGTGATCTCGCATTCATGAGACGGAGCCCCGCATCGGGCTCTGTACTGACAGCATGGAGCCTCCTGGGGATTCTCTCTCTCCCTCTCTCCCTCTCTGCCCCTCCCCACTCCTTGCACTTGTGCATGCACTCTCTCTCTTTCAAAATAAATAAGTAAATTTTAATAAAATAAATATTCATGGAGTACCAGGGATATGACGATAGGAAGAGACACCACCCTACCCCCATGAAGATTAGGGTCTAGGGAAGGAGACGCATATTAACCAATAGGCACAGCCCCGTAGACCTGCTTCCATAACTTTTGAGAGAGGAGAAGCAATACTTACTTTTGTTCCACCTCATTACACATCTTGACCTAAACCACACGTATTTAAAGGTTATGGATTTTTAAATTATACAGAAATAAAACAGTGACACTAGAATCACGGTTGGCAAGACTATGGCTGGCAAGAGATTGCTCTCCTCCAAACCATCTGCATCGGGTCTCTTGTTTTCACAGATCTGATCAGGTTGCCTCCTGATCCCTTTTGACCCTTGGTTCGTGTGGGAGTTCTGACATACTTTTCCATCCCATTACCTCCCTTTCCTGGCACTTACAAACGTCCCTATTTTTGCACTATTCCGTGAAAATAAGCCCCTCCTGATTTTCTTCCTGAAGGTATCTTATACCCTGTTTCCATTCCCATCCCAATAAATTGAGGCCTTTTATAATATTTTAATGCCTTGCCTATCTCATCAGCCTCCTGTCCCTCGCCTGTGACTAGCTTTTGTAGAGACAGTTTTGTACCTTTAGGTCACTAGGATTTCCTTGCAAATCATCGCTTTTATTTCAAGAAACTTTCATTAGCTCTTACATTACACATTCCAGGACAATCTTTGAGTCTCCACCTGCATTTAAATTTTATAGACATAGATACAGCAAGGTTTGTAATTCACCAGTCTCTCCATATTTCCTTATCTTCTCCTAAGCCTAGTTTCTCAACCCCGGGACTACTGACATTTTGAGCAAGACAGTCTTTGTTTGCCAGGGAGGGGTATCTGTTCTCCGCATGGTTGGATGTCTAGCAACATCTCTGGCCTCTGCCCCTAGAGGCCAGGAGGAGAGCTCAGTTGTGAGATCTTCCCCAGTTGTGACAACCAAAAGTATCTCCAGATATTGTCAAATTCCAGGGAGGAGGGAAGGAGGCAAAAGCATTCCTGGATGAGAACCACTATGTAACCCTAAAGTCTCTATTTTTTTTTCCCGCATGATGTTGGTTTTCTTCATATGGAGTATATTATAGGTGACCAGTTGTCCCAGTTTGCTTAAGACTGAGGGTTTCCCAGGAGATAGAGTTTTAGTGCTACGATGGCCAAAGTCCTGGACAGACCAGGATGAGTTAACTATCCGATTGGGTGATACAGTCTTTTTTTTTTAGTTTTTTAAGTATTTATTTATTTTTGAGAGAGAGAGACACAGAGTATGAGCACGGAAGGGGCAGAGAGAGAGGGAAAGAGAATCCGAAGCAGGCTTCAGGCTCGGAGCTGTCAGCACGGAGCCCGACGAGGGACTCGAACTCACAATGTGAGATCATGACCCGAGCAGAAGACGGTCGCTCAACCGACTGAGCCACCTAGGTGCCCCTGGGTGATATAGTCTTAAATCCTTGCTAATGCATTAATATCTTTCCTTCATTTAGTCAGATAAATGCTATCATGTGCAGGTACAGAAACCCCATCTGGGTACTATCTTCTCAGTGGCCTAAGCATGTTACTGTCCCATTTTCTAACACAAAGGGGGGCAGGTGAAAAGTCTGAGTCTGTCTGATTGTATTTCCTTTCATAGTGTTCTTACTAGCTGGAAACTTGTAGGATTTTCTTATTATCCACAGAGGTTAAAAATTTTACCAGAATACACCAAATATACACCTTTATTCTCGCTCTGCCCCTCCATCAGTCTTGCCTGGAATTTATTCGATTCTCTCAGCCTGCAGAGTTGTGTGTTCCTTCTTTCATGTATTCAATTATTGTCTCCCCTCCGTCTCTGTTTTTTCCTTCTTCTGGAATTCCTTTAGCCCACATGTCATGTCTTAGAGATCTGTATACTTCAGGTATTTTATCTGGTCCTTACTGCTTCCATCTCTCAGTAATTTTCTTCTGTGTCTTAAGACATTTCTTCCACCCTTTGCTTTTCAACAATGACCATTTTCTCCTTCAGTTTATCTATCAATGGTTTAATATTAAATAACATCATGAGTTTTTCATCTCAAAAATCTTTTTGGTACTGTTCTTGAGTCTCCCCTAGGCTCCTATTTTCATTCAGGTTGGTGTCTGTCTTCCATAGCAGTGCAGTTTTATTAGGGGCCAAGTCTATTTATTTGTTCTCCCTCATTTTGGCCCCTGGACCCCCTCAAGTGATCCAGTATTCTCCTTTGTGCCTTGGGGCTTGAGTTCAACTGTTGGGACTCCTTGAATGATGAAAAATGCCCTCACGCTTTTTCGTGTGGTCCAGTGGTCATATGGTCCCTGGCAAGACACCAGGAAGATGCTTCTCTGCTCTCTGGCCTCCTCATACTCACCCATCCTCAAAAAAAAAAAAAAAAAAAGCTAAAGGAACCAGGAACCCACCTGCTACCACCAGATTACCGTGGACAGTAGGGAGAATGTGTCATGCAGCTTACTTTCCTCTCTGCTATTTATTTTACCTTCATTTATTCCTTCTCTAACATTCTTCCTTTTTTTAATGTAGATTTGAGTTTCTGACCTATGTCACTTTCCTCCTTTTGGAAGAATTTCTTTGAACATCTCTTAAAAGGCAGGTCTTCTGGTGACAAATTTTCTCAATTTTTGATTATCCAAGGAAGTCTTTATTACTCCCTCACTTCTGAAGGATACCTCATTGGATACAGAGTTCAAGGCTAATGGGATTTTTTCTCTCAACATTTTAAATATTTCCCTCTCTCGCTTGCATAGTTTCTGAAGAGGAGTCTGCTATAATTCTTACCTTTGCCACTCTATAAATAAGGTAGACTTCTAGCACCCCACAATCTCAAGCTTCTTTAAAGATTTTCTCTTTGTCTTTGATTCTCTGCAGTTCGAATGTGATATGCCTAGGTGTTATGTTTTGGTATTTATCTTGTTTGGGCTCCTCTGAGCTTTCTGACTCTGTGGTTTGGTGTCTACCATTAATTTTAGGAAATTCTTGGTCATTATTGTTTCAAAAATTTTTTCTGCTCCTCTCTCTTTCTTCTCCTTCTGGCATTTCTAGTATGCATATATAACACCTTTTGTAATTGTCCCATAGTTCTTCTATATTCTTTTTTGACTTTTTCATTCTCTTTTGTCTTTATATTGTTTTGGAAGTTTCTGTTGACATTTCTTCAAGCACACTGATTCTTTGTTCAGAAGAATGAACCCATGAAAGACAATTCTTCATTTCTGTTATAGTTTTGCTTTTTGTTTTTTGTTTGTTTTGCTTTGTTTTGCTTTGTTTGTTTTTGATTGCTGGACTTCCTTCAGGTTCTTAGAGTTTCCATCTTTTTGATTATATTTTCCATTTGTTCTTGCATGTTACCCCCCTCTTTTAAGTTTATTTACTTATTTGAGAGAGAAAGAGAGAGCAGGGGAGGAGCGGAGAGAGGAGAGAGAGAATCAATCCCAAGCAGACTCCATGCAGTCAGGGTAGAGCCTGATGCAGGGCTCGCTCTCATGAAGCATGAGATGATGAGCTGAGCCGAAATCAAGAGTTGGGTGCTTAACAAACTGAGTCACCCAGGTTCCCCTGTTGTCTCTTTTTTTAAGTCAGCACCCTTGGCCTATTAATCATAATTGTTTTAAATTCCCTATCTGATCATTCCAACATATCTGCCATAGCTGATTGAGTCCAGCTCTGATGCTTGCTCTGTCTCTTCAAAATATGCTTTACGTCTTTTAGTATGCCTTGTAATTTTCTGTTGAGTCAGGTGGGATATCCTGGGGAAAAGGATCCCAGTACTGGTTTTCATGGAGGTTGCTGTTCATGGACTTCTATCTAGTAAACTGTGATTCTTTGTATCTACCTGTCTGTCCCTCCAAGTTGAAGGCAGTGGTTTGCCCCGTGACCTCAGTTCTCTGATAGATCTAATAAGACTTGTTGGCGTTTCATTTGTTTAGCTTTTTCTCTTACTGTGGGGATGGCACTAATGACTTCTAAGCTTTGACACGCCAGACTGAAAACCGGGAGTCCTCCCATCTACTTACACCAACAACACTCCCCTCTCTGCAGACCAACGTGCAATTTATTTTATTTGCCTCACTCAGGCTCTTTCCACTAACTCCAGACTCCCGTCAAGCACACAGAGAATAAGTCCTGCACCAACTTTTTCCCACAGAACCAGCCAGAGGTAGTGCCGACTTTGTACCCTCTAGTCCGGCACCCTGCCAGCTTCAAGAAGGGGGCACGGATTTGGGAGAAGCCTGGGCCCACTTAAGTCGCTGTCTTCTCAGAGCTCTCCTTAATCCACTTGCGCCCAGTTGGCTGCCAAATCAAATTTAGATTCTGCCTCTTCTCTTTTTTTTTTCCTGCTGCCACCAGCCTGGCCCAATTTCCTATTCCTTCTGCTCTCTCTTCCTCACCCGGCATTCTACCAGCTTCTTCCCTGCAGGTCTCTTCCCAAATCTTCCCAGTTCAGTTTTCACTCACAGTGAAGCACAATTTGGATCATTTCACTGCCTCCTCAGAAATCGTCAGTGTCTTCCCAACGCTTTCTGGATTAAATACAACCTGCCTCATCCTGACATTTAGGACCCATCTGCATTTCTCAGCTCACTTCCCTTTGGTCTCCTCCCAACAACTGACTCCTAGCCAAGCTAAAAGTGTAGACGTTATTCCAACACCTGGGCATTCCCTATCCTATGCCTTTGCCTTCTCATTTCCGTTGGGCCACCTAACGTGCTTTCTCAGGTTGCCGAATTCTTAGCCATTTTTGAAACGCTTCCCCTTTGTAAATTCTTTCTTCATTCTCGTAACTAAAAACTAACTCTCGCTCACTCTCTTTCTCTCTCTTTTGTGAGCCTCCAGGCTATTTGCAATTTCAGCGTTCTTATTAAGGTATTATTATTGTCCTTTGGGCACCTGTCTTTTCTTTCTACGACATCTCGAGTTCCTTGTGCTACACTAATCTCCACATTCTTTGGCAACACCTCGCACCATGTTTTGCAAAGAGTAGTTGCTTAACAAATATATCTTTAATTTACTTAAAACCATGTTGTTTTCAGATGGAAATCCATCGCTTTCGGCACATTCATTACAGTTGTGATGTCTTGAATAAAATAGATCATAGTATATCCTTGACACTCACAGGGAGTGAAAGACTGGGGACCTTGATGGATCCCAAATGCTAGAAATCAAAAATGTTCTCACACTCCCTTCGTTCATCCTTCGTTATGTTTCTGCCAATAGCTACATGTCTACCCAACTCTCCACACGTTAAACACATTTTCTGTCTTTACTTATCTTTTTCACTTACCCGATGAGCATTTGACCCCAAGAAACGAAGTTTCTAATAATTTCATGAATGCCGCTATTCATGTGCTGGGAATACACAACCTGGAGGGATATTGGTAGCCAGTCAGACTGGCAGTGTGTGCTGTCTGGTTTTGTCTCCCCCAAACGACATATTACTCCGTTATGGACCTTAGGCTGGTTTGGTTTTGTTTGGTTACAAATAATGACCAGCACAACGGTTAAATCCTTATTGTTAGGAAATTGCTATCGTCAGAAGCATATTCAAATGATCTGCTGCTTGCCATAAATATAACTTCGTTTCCAGCAAGAACAACTTTGGCTTTGGACTCTTCCTCCCCTGCTTCCACTCGCGCCTCCCTCTACCACACTGGAAACCACACAGCTGCCCTGATTGTCAACATGAACATTCTGAGCCACTAGAATAAGATAAACTTTTTCTATCGACTTTTTCTTTTATTGTGGTGAAATACACACAACATAAATTTCCCACGAGCGACATTTAGCACCTTCACAATGTTGTCCAACCATCACCCCATCTCATCCCAGATCTATTGACCTTTTGGTTTTTTTTCTTTTCCTAATAGCTTTTTGCAAAAATAAATTAGGGCTAGTTTCTATAATGTAGGCAGATACCGATTTTGCAGAATTCGATATTTTAAGTCTTTTAGACTCGCCAGCTTTTATAAATTGAACCAATAAACAGGCCAAAAGAAAGAATCCCTGTCCGGTCCCTCCGTTGGCCTGCGTAGAAGCATTCTGAGAGTCGTATGTACTTGGGACTCATTTGGCTGGGGAGGGCCAGCCAGCGTGGTTTCTAGCTCCTTGCAGCATGCTCCCGGAACTGTAACAAACCTGGATAAGAGACAGGAGACCCAAGACCTTGCCACATTTTCACCTCGACCAAGTCGCACCATTAAATCTCAGTTAGGAAATATCAATAACTTTTGAAAAGTGGATTGCCGTTGAGCGTATTACCAGCTGTCAGCACCTCAGGAACTAAATTGAATGGCCAGGGAATTGAGATATGAAAACTAAAGGGGGAAAAAAAATCACAAGGGCCTCCTTTAATATCATTTGTGACACGTCCCCCCACACTCACCCCACCGCCCCTCCCTGACAACTGAATAAACCATAAATAGAAAAAACAGAAGTTTCGTTTTGTTTTTAAAGAGACAGGGACAGAGCGATTCTAAAATTCCAGAAGTATAAAAGCCGATAGCCAAAACCGCTACTCTTTCTACTCTTATATTTTTTAATATAAACCAGATGTTTTGAGTTTTTCCCAAATAGCTTCTCTCAGAGAAATAATGCTTTGGTCTTTGGCATGTTTTTGATCTTAGGTAAATGATTCCTACCTATTTTTTTTTTCTCAATCTTGATAATTGTTGTTTTCAGCAAATTCTAAAAGTAAATATCTCCTAACTGGGCTAATTTGGTTTTACAGCTATCCATTTTAACATTTAATATTTATCATCTAAGAGGATAATGGTTTTGGAAAACTTGGAATTTAATGAGAAAAAAATGCATTTATGTAAGACCTTCGACCCAATGATACCCAAGTCTTTGGAAAATCATTTGGGAAACATTAGCCCAATAGGGTTGTTGGCAAATTGAGATAGAAGGGGTGGCCCAGCATACTGAGAAAGGCCTGAGGTGTCTGTAACGGTGGATTTTGTCGGCTAACACCAAAACAGAGAGAAGGAAGCTTTGTGAATTCAGAAAGTGTCCTTTGAACTTGTTAGATTTGTTGTTCGAGTAAACATTCAGCCAGTTTCCAAATGAATTACCTTAAATCTTCTGAGGTTTCACTCTGAATCTTACGGTTTGTATGTCTTCCAGGCTCATAGAAAACCAAACGGTAACACAAATCAAGATGGCCATAAAAATAGATACACGCTGAAGCTAGAAATTTCCGTACTCCCTGACCAAGACGGGTACCTCTCACGCCCCTGCCCCCGCCCTGGGCTGATTGCTAAAATCGGCAGAGAAGCAAACACTCTAAACTGCCAGGTGTTCAAATCAGCCCCAACCTAACGAATGCAAGTCCTCGCTTGGGCCTCCGCGCACCGCATGGGCGGGCTATTCCGCTGTGTGTGTCTTGGTCACACAGACAAGTTCACATCATCACGTTGCCAACTGCAAAATAAATAAACCTCTCTTCTTCCCACAGCCTGCACGGCGCAGCCTCTTTTATCCGCCGCCCCGCACCCCTCAGACAGGCAGCCGTCTCTGCCACCAGGCTGGCCACCGATATGGACTTGGAGACCCTCTCGGGGGAGCCTAGACGGGGGTTCTATTGAAAGCTTCAGAGCAGCGCTCCCCTCCGCTTCCTCCGCCCCCAACGCGACTCCTTAAGACAATAGGACAGCGGGGGCGGTCTGATCCCAAGTCAAGGCAGCTCAGTCTAGCTCAAGGGCACAAAAGCTACCCAAGGAGCGCATGCCCCCTTCCCGGCCACTGCCCGGCGCAGCCGGCCCACCCACCGCCGGAGCCGCGCGCCCTCGCGGGCCCCACGGACGTGGCTGGCACAGAGCCTTGGTGGCCTTAGGCCCACTCGGGCCGGCCGGGTGCTGGGCGCCGGGGTAAGCACCTGCACCGTGCTTCTCCGGGGGAAGAGCGTGTCCTCGCCTTACCCTCCCCTTGGAGACCAATGTCAAACCACGGGCTGCAGGCTAAAGCTTTTGGAGTGTTTAATTTTAGAAGCCTTGTTGACTTTAAGGAGCCAGGAATAGTGGAGTGCTGTTGATTGGGGGGTGGGGGGGGTTGCGGAGGAGGGGAGGTAGATTATCTAGTTTCTAGGCTAAGACCTGGCCCAGGCCTAATAAGGCGTTTCAGTAAATATTTCAAGAACCAACTATCAAGTATACACCAGGAATGGAAGCCTCGGAACAAAGCATCATATCATGCCTTGGGGAAACAGGGTCCATCTGCAACAGGCTCATATGGCCCAGCTGAGACTTTCGGGGAGGGGCGGGGGGTAAATATAGGAAATACACTATTGCCAAAAGATGAAAAATGGGCCTAGATTTTGGTATAAGGCCTCTGGCCTTCTTCCAGTGGGACGAATTAAAACCAATATCAGGGCTGGTACAGCAGGAGCTGCTGGAATGACTCATTCTCCTGACATAGCCACCCAGACAGCTGGCGAGCTGCCCTGCCCCACCCATCTCTGATGTCACCCCAACATGTAAGCATCTGGTACATCCATCATCTTCCCTGGGGCACGACTGCGTGCTTGGGACGGAGATAATTTAGCAGGGATACATGTGTGTATTCTCATGCAGATAAGACAATTATTTCATAATAGAAATGGACCCTGAATCTTCTTGGCCTGACTTTTGATCCTGCCAGCACGGCAGAAAAACACTTGCTGATTCGTTCGATAGGAACTGGAGGCACAGAAGGAGAGAGAGATTACAGGCCACTCGGCGCATTGGCTACCGCGTGCCGTGATCTTAGCCCTTTCTTGCGGATATCTGATTTCACAGGGAAAAGGCAAAGGCAGATGAGGGACAGGGAGGTCCCCACCCAGCACACACACATTTTCCACCCCGGTGTCTAACTGAAAAATACAACACTCACGTAAATAAGGCAAAAGCGTATCAACAGACCAGATGCTATAAAAATGGTTGAAAAAGGCGGGGCGGGGGGGGGAGGTGAGAGAGAAAGAAAATGAAAAAAGAAAGAAATTCCTAAAAATGACTTTTCATTATAACTTTCTTTGAGTCCAATCAGGATCCCTGTTTTGTGTCTCATGTCACAATGAGTAAGTACATAGAGAAATAGACGTAGAGATAAATGATTTTCTACTTTAGATTTAAGGAAGGGCCGGAGGCTGCATTCCTTGTTTAATTCGATAGCATCGGACCCTTAGTAGAAATACTAACAGTAATTTTTTTTTTTCTGATCTAACTGGGCAAGAATTGGAAGATGTGGGCGAGCAAGGAAGGAAGTTAAATGGGATATGTGAGAACAGGTCTATCTGAGCTTGGATTGATTGAGCTGAAAAAAGAGAGGGGCAGGAAGGCCCATAGTGCATGGGAATGAGTCCGCCATATCCCATTGGTGATCGGATGGCACCGTGGGCCCAAGACAGTCTGGGTGTTTCCTAAGAAGGCGGATGTGTGTGGAGGAGTGCAGGCTTATTTGAGGGAAACCAACACCCAGCCAATCTTTCGTGGGCAATCGCAAATTAGGTGCTTATTGCTTGGGGGATAAGCTTGGCCTGCCTCATGCTTAGAGTAGTTTCCATCAAAGTTTGAAGTTAGGAAGATGTGGCCCATGTAAAAGGTATTGCATTTTAATTCAGATCTTTGTCTTGCATGTGTGGGACATAACCACCCCGTCAGCTCAGCTCTGATCCTCCCTCGTAAACCTCTGCCGATGTCACAGCTTTGTCAACACGGGAGGGTGATTACGAAGTTTTATCCAGGTAAACTTAGGGGTGCCTGACTGATCCGTCAGAAACGTTTTGAATTTTTGGTCCTCTTTCGGATAACTTACTGCCCTTTCTGTTGTAGAGAAATGAATGACCTCTGGGGAGAGTGATCCTTACATACCTTTTTCATTTGCCACCGACTCCTACACAAAGACAGTCACCTGCCGTCGTCTGGCACCAAGCCATCCCATCCCATCCTCCTGGAGCAGTCTGGATGGCTGCCACTCCTTGAGGCTGCTCAAGAGTCCTTCCCCACAAGCTCGGCCATTGATCATGTGTTGCCTTTGGAAGAGGTGTACGTCAAGATTACAGCCTGGTCAGAGAACCCGTGTGTGCTCACTGGAACAGAAGGAAAAAGAAAGAGAAAAGCGGGTGCCCGGGTGACTCGGTTGGTTAAGCGTCCAACTCTTGGTTTCGGCTCAGGTCATGACCTCACGGTCTGTGAGTTCGAGCCCTGCATCAGGCTCTGTGCTGCCAGTGTGGAGCCTGATTGGGATTCTGTCTCTCCCTGTCTCTGCCCCTCCCCTGCTTGCTCTCTCTCTCTCAAAACAAATAAATAAACTTAACAAAAGAACTTTTTAAAGAGATAGAAAAGCATTTTAAAAGGGAGGGATCATTTCTATTTCCTAAGCGTGCCCATCCCACAGATTCTATAAGATCAGAGAGCCCTCTCTGTTCAGCCAAACTGGGGGGTGAATTTTTCTTCCTCTAAACTCTCACGGTATTTATTCATTTAACAATTGTTAAGTGCTTACTAAGTGTTTTTACAAACAACCCTGCAAGGTGACCCTTACTATCCATCCATTCCTGTCCCTATCCTACACCACTATTTAAAAAAATTTTTTTAATGTTTATTTTTGAGAGAGAGACAGAGTGTGACAGGGGGAGGAGCAGAGACACACAGACTCTGAAGCAGGTTCCAGGCTCTGAGCTGTCAGCACAGAGCCCGACATGGGGCTCGAGCTCAGAACCATGAGGTCAAGTCCTGAGCCAAAGTCGGATGCCTAACGGACTGAGCCACCCAGACACCCCCTTATACCACTATTTTAAAGATGGGAAAATTGAGGGAAAATAAGCTAACTAACTTGGTAATGATCATGCTGCTAGCAGAGAAGAGTCCAAGTTCAAACACAGGTCAAAATCAGACGGAAGATCTCACTCTTTCTCTGGAAAAAAGGGAGTTGAGCTTTCTGCATCACAGACCTCGCGGTCTAACGGGGGAGATAGAATTTATTTCTATACTTTATTTTTAATTATTGCTTTTTAACAACAAGTTCCATATTGGACGGTTGGCTCATGAAAAGCAAACTCCGTACCAGGTCATGCCTACGTTCTTAGGGACTACACAGCCGTGCACAGCAAACACCTTGCAAGCACTCAGTGAGTGAGTGATGAATAGATCTACAAATAGGGAAGGAATGAATGAATAAATACATTCCATGAAGGATCAGTGCCCACTTCTGTTTGTTAGTATCTTCACAGACATGACTTGCGATACATGGGTTTAAAATACTGTCATGGTTTTAGAAGCTATTAGAAAAAGGAAGTCTGAAAGCCTATGGTTTATATACCTACAACTACTAACGGTTCACACCACTGACTATGGTAATTTCCCCGAGCACAGAAATTACGATAAGGGCAAGCAATATAGAAAATAGCAATGTATTAGACGATTTCTCTAATATTCAAGGAGACTGTAAAATGTTTTTTCCAGAAGCAGGGGACATCTATCTGATTCTACCTGAACTTGACAACCAAGTAACTAACAAAGGAACTGAAACTTACAAGGGTTGTATTAGGAAACTTTTACTTCAGAGACAAAGCCCAATGATATATTTTTATCATAAATATAATAAATGTAAAAATCAGATGAAAGGAATTCTGCTCAGAGGAAGGGCTAAAAACTACCTTAACAATATTATCAATAAACGATAGCCAAATTCCAAAAAAGGTATAAACTTCAGTGAAGGAAAGCCTTATCATTTCAGTTGTTATTTATTATTCCTTTTCACTGAGCTTGATTTCCCTAGAGATTTGAGATATTTGACCTAAAGACAACAGTTAAGCAGTTCTATTTGGAAGAGAATTTGCTTACTAGCAAACATATACTTACGGTGCTTAGTGTCATTTTATTTTATGTTATGGTGTGAGCTGGGAGGTGTGATTTTATTTATTGCATGAGCACCATAATTAGAACCCCTTTGGTGCTATATATATGGTAAGCAATGAATGGGCCCATTAGATGTGTTTAAATCTCCATTCGAAACTTCAGTACTCTGAATCGAGTTTTTGCAAATTTAATTTGTCACAATTTTGAATGCATCGTTCTGGGTCTATCCTTTTTTTTTTAAAGTGAATTTGATAACCTGATTACATTAAGTAAGGTTTGTTTTTTATGTATGTTTATAAAAAGAGCATGACCAAACCAAATATTCAACCCAGGTGGATCATTAAAATATAGAACCTCTACAAATTAAAACGTATCTTTAAAACATCGTAAACCAAGAGAGACAGTAGAGGTACATGAGAAACTACCACGGAAGCTCTTTACTTCTAGTATTTGACATGAGAAACACGGGCCTGGAATTTAGCCCCATGGACGAGGGTTGAAGCAGCAAGAATAGACATTCTTACCAAGGAAGAAAATATGAAGGAGGGAGAGGGACAATTTCAATGGAAATTTCTCCAACTGGGTGTTGAAGGCCATGGGCAGACACCAAAGGACCAGCCGGGGAAGTTGGAGGTGAATGGGGTGGTGCTGTCAGCGGAACTGGCAGCGAGGCGCCCCAGTCACTCTGGGCGCTGGAGTTTAGTAGACTAGAGAGAAGGTGGCGCCCTTTGCTGGCATCTGAGCCGGCCAGCCCAATGGCTGCCCGCAGCTGACCCATCTCCCAGGACACAGGTACATGTCTTCGTGCGAGCTCTCTCTCAACGGGCCGGAAGAGGAGACAATATTGGCATGATGGTTTTTTCTGTGAAGTTAAAACACAAACACCGACGACATAGAAACCATACCCTCTAAATGGGTTTTCTTTCTTAGAGATATGTCAGGATATGTTAAAGGTTATCAAATACATGATAAAAATATATAAATAACAAAAGCTTCATATATATTCATATACATAAACATATCCATGCAAATGTCTTGTTCAATAACATTCTTTGGCCAAAATAAAACACGAGGAAATGACACAAAGATTCGGAAGTAGTCCAAGGGCAGGTGAAATCCAGTGTGAATGCTGTAGTGTGCTAAATACTGTCCCCACCAAGGACCCATGTTCTAATCCCTGCCATCTGTGAATATTACCCTTATGTGCAAAAGGATGTTGCAGATGTGATTAGAGTAAGGATCTCAAAATGGAGAGATTAGCCTCTATTATCTAGTGGACCCTAACTGTAATCATAAGGGCTGTTATGAGCGTGAGGAGGAAGATTTGAGTGAAGAAGGGGAGGAAGGAGCGAGGGATGTGTCAATGGAAGCAGGAAGGTTGGGAGTGAGGCGAGGAAGGGTCCACAAGCCAAGGAATACAGGCAGCCTCCAGAGGCCGGAGAAGTCACGGAAGCAGATTCTCCCTTAGAGCCTCCAGAAGGAACCAGCTCTGTGGACCGGCTGACCTTGATGTGAGCCCAACAAAACTGTGTCCAGGCTTCTGACTTCCATACCTGCAAGAAGATAAAAATGTGTATTATTTTAAGTCACCGAGTTTGTGACAATGGTCAAACAGTTTGTGACAAACTGTTACAGCAGCAGCAGGACACTAATGCAGACGCTTGGGGTGGCAGAGTCTGGTCCCAGGTCGGCGGCAGGATCGGGTCCCGTGGGGGCGTGGGACGGGACGGGGAGAGGAAGGTGGAATGGAGACCTGACGAAGGCGGGTGAGGAAGAGGGGGCGGGGAAGCTGCCAGGCACAGAGCAAGGCAGAAGGGGCCCCGGAGCAGTAGTACTTGTTTGGGCCTCCGAAGGGCTCCTTCAGGCTCGCGCTCCAGGAGGGCACGCTCAGGTCAGCAAGTACTGCAGGGAAGGCAGGCAAAGCGCGAGAAATGCTCGAAGACTTGAGAAAATGTGCTGCTTCGTCCTAGGAGGTCATCACAATGCTTGTCGTCCTCAGGAACAGTATTGACAAGGAAACAAAAAGAACTTTAGGAAACTCACGGTATAATTCTTCTCGGAATAATGCCTCCAGCTCAGTAAGCAAGCTTCCGCGATGACCTGCTATGGCTCTAGGAGGCCTGGAGGGTGACCCTGAAATTATGAGAGTCATGAGTCCACAATGTGACGTGTGGGTCATGATCACACAGCGCGAAAAATGCACGAAAAGCATGTGAGGGGGTAAAACCACCCACAGAAAGCTTAGAGAGCTAGGAGAGGAAGCAGCAGGCACCGCCTGGAACCAGAGGACACAGCGCTCAAGGGCAGGCAGAACAAAAGACACTCGAGGAGGAGAAAGGAACCACGGAGAGCCAGGAGGGAAAAGAAGGGTGTGGTGGGAAGTCTGCAGGCAAGCAGGATGGACGCTGTCAGGAGCAGAGGACGAGGACAGAACAAATGACAGTAGCAATGAGGGAGTCACAAGAAGGTAATTTTCAAGGGGTGCTGGGAGCAGAGCCAGGGAGCAGGGGGAGGGGAGTGAGAAGCGAGCTGGGAGAAGGAAAGGTGCCGCCTGACCCGGTGGTGAGGAGCAGATGGAAGACCGATCCCCCACGGGGGTGACTCAAGACATCCCACACGGGTGCCCGGTGTGGTAAGATGCACCCCGAGAAATGCATTAGTATTAATAAATACTCACGTCTGCAAATGATTTACTTTGAGAGGGAGGCAGGAAGGAAAGGGTGGAAAAATTAGAGAGGATTAACTCTCTTATTTACATTCTGAAATGGTTTCTTAAAGAGTGTGAAGTCGGAGCTCATGCGGTGGGAATTGCCCATGACCCCCCTTTGAAAAGAATCCTCTGACTGCCCCCTGCAAGAGGGAGAATGGAAACGCAAGAAGGGTCAGGAGGCTGTTGCAGGTAATCCAGGAAGGCGATGGAAGGGAGCCTAGTCACAGGCTGAGGACAGAGGGGACCAGGGATTTCCAGAGGCTCTGAGAGGGGCCGGGGTGGGAAGAAGGAAGCACGCAGGGCCGGGAGGATGGGAGTCTGGGAGGGGCTTGGCCGCTGTCCAAGGCCAGGCTCCACTGGGGTGGAGGTAATTGTAGGTAGAAAGTAGGAAGTGACAGAAAGCCCCGGCCAACCTCAGTTTTCTCGGTGAGTCACGAGGTGAGGCTGTCTGCTGAGAGTGAGGGGGCAGGAGTTAAGAACGGGTATTCAGAGGAGTGCTGAGGTCTATAAATAGTCTTCTGAGCAGCGCGAAGGAGTGAGAGTGTGAGTCTGTCTGGACGCCTTAGAAGCCCGACTGCCACCACTCGCTGGGCACCAGCCACCCACTCCGTGTCCGCCGCTGGTGGGGGACCCCCACCAGGACCGGAGAGACAGGCGCAGTTCACATGCCTGACTCCCGGGGCCGAGCAAGCACGGAAGTCTTAGCCATAGGCAAACAGCAAGAAGAGCTCGGAGAAGCTATCGATTCCAAAGTGGTTTGGATTGTAGCTGTGGATTTTTTGTTTGTGTTTTCAAAACATATGGCTTGTACACATAGGCATAGATACACGTATACAGAATGAATAGTTGCTATAAATACACACATATATGCACGCAAAAGTAATGACGGAAACCACAGGTTCAATATGTACTTCCGAACACATTCTATGTGCCAAGAACTCTGCTAGACCCTGGAGAGACAGTAATGAGCAGAAAAAGACGCCTGCCGTGATGGAGTGAACAGTCTGATGGTTAATACGAGGAGTCATTCACACCGATATAAAAGTATAATGTGATTAGCCCCGTAAAGGGTCCCACTCGGTGCGATGAGAAGGTGTCATCGACACAGGTCAGGGGCCGAGGAAGAACCGATCCGATCCTGCCTGAGGTCACAGGCGGCATGCCCGGATTCTCCCTAACTGCAGCACGATTCCTTTGAAGGTTGTGGGGATCACTGCCTACTCTTTTCTCTCCGTGCACCTGACGCGTGACCATGCCCACAACAGCGGCTCGATCAATGTGTGTTTGATGACTAAGCTGGTGTCGTGGGATAGTCATCAGCGATGTTAGTGGCCTTCCTTTTCCAGGAAAAGTACCGACGGGCATCTTAGGAATAACGGAACATCCCCATTATCTTGACGATTTGGCAGGAACAACACACTCACGTGCCACTATATGAACTACCTCGTCCCTAAAATGTAGGGTCGTTGACACTTTTCCTTTTAAAAGAGCACAAATCACAGAGTTCTTTGCTCTGATGTACATGGAGGATCCGTATACGCGTTTCTCCATATTTTTCAAGGCAGCTTCCTTCGATGGACAGGTTATAGGGGAAATGGGGAATAAATGTTTAATGGATACGAAATGGGTACCGAATGTCTGTCTGGGCTGATGAAATGTTCTGGAAATGGATAGTAGAGAAGGGTGTACAACGTGGCAAACATGCCTACTGTCCCTGATATACAGTTAAAATTGCTAAAATGGTAAGTTTTATGTTGTATGTATTTTACCTAATTAAAGAATCCAAAAATAATTAAAGTTTGGAAGTTTTAAAACCAGAAAAATATACTGGTTATGACTAAGTGCCCCCTTTTTCTTAAAGCCCTTCATTTTGACCTGATTAAATCCCTCTCGCTGGAAGCAGCCTCCTGGACTGGGTCCTGGTCCTCCTATGTCCCTGCTTTTTATGTTCCAGTCATGGATTCTCCCATCCTGCACCTCTTTCAGTGCCTCAGTGCTTGACTCGCACACGTTCCAGTCTCTGGGATGCTCTTCTCAGCCCTAACCTTCCATCCGGGATGCCCCTTCTCACGTACCCGAGCTTAGCCTCCTCTAACTCGTCCCAGCACCCATTTCAAACCCTCCCTGCCCCCATAGGGAAATGACTGCTCTCTCTCTCTCTCTCTCTCTCTCGCATCCTCACTTACCCCGTATAGATCACTATCATGGCAAATATTACATCTAATGCAGGAGTTTATTTATAGGTCTGTCTTCCTGTGCTATACCATGGGGCCCAGGGGCAAAACCTTTGTCTTCTTTATGTAGCATGATTTTAGGACTGCTGACTCAAACTGTGTGACCTTGCACAAGATACTGAATCTCCTCTAGGTCAGTTTCATCTTCCATGCAATGAGAATAATAATAGTCTGTAGGTCGGAGTGGTTATGAGGAAGAAGCGAAATAATGCGTCTGAAGAGCTCGGAGACGATCTGACGCACAATCGACAAGGAAGTGTTTGAAGAAAGGAAGTACAGAAGCAGTGACAGTTGCTCAGTGGTTAAAAGGTTGAACATCTGAGGTCAAAAGTTGACAAGAATCATCAAAATCCTAATCCCAGACGTGTATTTGGAAAGACCCAGGAAGAAGTTGAGTTACTGGGAAAAAGAACAGCACGGAGGACTTCTTTGGGTGTGTGTACCACTGCAGTCAAAATACTTGCTGGGGCTTCCCAAGTTTCACCTTTCTGCCATGAACTCTTCACGCCCTCCAGGGCCAGCCTGAGCAGGTTTACAGAGGACCTTATAACTAAAATCTCATAGTCATCTTAGGCAACAAAAACAAAAACTCAAGGAAACCGATAAGAAAGCCTTGTTGGAATAGGCTTCAATACCAGACCAATGGAGGATCTTCATGCTTTAAAGAATGCAATGTGGCCCAGGAGCCTGGGTGGCTCAGTTGGTTAAGCGTCCGACTCTTGGCTTCAGCTCGGGTCATGATCTCCTGGTTTGTGAGTTCCAGCCCCGCTTTGGGCTCCATGCTGACAGCACAGAGAATCCGGGATTCTCTCTCTCCCTCTCTCTCTCTGCCCCTCATGCGCTGTGTCTCTTAAAATAAATAAAGCTAAATAAATAAAAAAGAATTTAAAGTGCTCCTGCTATAGAGACTTTGAGGTACTTTTGAGTAAGTTTTCTATACCAACCCACTTATGCCAAAACATTGGCAAAGAAGCCTCACTGCTGGAGGTTAAATCAGAAAGTAACCATTTCCCTAAGTCAGCCTGACTTTGGAGGTGGATTCTTATCTTATCTGAAGAGATGCTGGCTACTTTCAAAGTACGCAGCTGGCTTGTTCAGCGGAGAGAATACATTGTGTGATACACACACATCATTTCTTATAAGGCAAAACTGACCGCTGTGGTCATGGTCAGAGACCTCCAGGTTGGCACCTGATTCTCGTGCAGTCCTATTAAAGCTGGCTCCACACACAGCCTCAGGGGCGGAGCTTGTGACCCCGGCCTAAACCCTCAGCACGTCTCACTTCCTGTCCACTGACTTCCATGGATCATGTGGGGCCTGGTCAGAGCCAAATGAGATGCAGTGACATTTTCCCTGAGTCTTTTGGGAAAGAGACTCCCACTCGTAACCTCTGACCTAAACCATAGGACAATGAATTGGGCTACCAGGTACCTTTCTGGTTCCCATAAAACTTAAAGCTGAAGTCAACCTCAGGGAAGCCAGAACAAAGAAATGAAGATTAAAAAAAATAAGCAGGCGCAACCGATCTGCTTGAGTCCTGCATAGAGTTAAACCTGAACTTGGCTCTTTCGGCTTCTGAATCACTAAATCCCCTTTTTGACTCAGCTAGTTTGGGTTGGGCTTTTCTGTAACTGCAACTAAATAATCCCAACCGGCATTCATCAAAGCCACTCTTTCCAAACAGAAGCTCCATACTGTGATTCCCTAAAACAGATAACTGGTTTCTCTAGAGAACTCGGATATGAATGAATCAGGGCCTAGTCAAGAGAGTAAGTGTCTGGGTAAGCAAACCTCCCCTTTGGGGATGCCTGTGGTTCGCGTTTCTGTGTGGGCCAGGAAACTCCTATAAATTTCACCTGTTGACACATTTTCTTTGCAAGCATTTTGCTATTTCAGGGGGAGGAGCCGGAAATAGAGGTGGAGAAGGGAAAGCATGAGGTAAAATATGAATGATCATGCAGGAAGCAATCGAGCCGATGGCCTTTCGGCGAAGGGCTGGCATGTGGGTACACGCAGTATGAATTCAGGGTGGAGGAAATCGTCAGGCAGCGTTATCTGATCTGGAACAACAAGAAAAAGAAAGCGCCTCTTTCCTTTCCCCCTGATTTGATGTGTCTGAAAGCTTTGACCGAGGTGGCAGGCCGGTAACCGAAGTATCCAACCAGAATCTTTGTCTTTGGACTCTACCGAAGTGGGGACCTGGGAGCTGGGTCGTTTTCCAGGGACCATTTGTCATTTCATTTTCAGAACGAAGCTGGATTGTTGTTCTATAAAAACAGGGCAGGTTCCAGATTGAAAACCAGAGTCGAACATGCTGATGCTTGAAGATTAAGAAGTACGGAGTTGCACAAATTCTTCTGAGTAATAGAGGCTGGTCTCAAGCCTGGGGCTGAGGAGGCTGTGGGAGTAGAACCAGAGTCTGTGAGGTTATTTCTTCCATGAAAAAAGAAAAACCCAAAGCAATAACCCGAGTAATCTAAGTCCGCAGCGGTTCCCATGGAACGCAGCAGAGCCTTGCAGGAAAGGGCTTAAGACTTTGGCAGCAGGACTGGTTGCATGATTTGTTTCCATCCCTACCTGGCTCTGTGGCCATAGACGAGTTAGTTTTCCTGTTCTCTGTTAGTATCTGTTCTCTGAATCTGTTTCCTCATCTATAAACTTCAGTTAGGTTCTTGAGAGAAGGAAGTTAGTTGAATTACATCAAAAGTTCATGGCGGGGCACCTGGGTGGCTCAGCCTGTTGAGCGTCTGACTACAGCTCAGGCTCAGGTCGTGATCTCGGGGTTGTTGAGTTCAAGGCCCGCATCAGGCTTTCAGCTCTCAGGGAGGAGCCTGCTTCAGATCCTCTGTCTCCTTCTCTCTCAGTCCCTTCCCTTGTTAGCTCTGTCTCTCTTTCCCTCTAAAATAAATAAACGTTTAAAAAAATTTTTTAAAGAGTCCATGGCCCATAAAAACTCAAATAAACGGTAATTGTCCAATTTCACTGAACCCAGGGAGACTCACACTGAATACGGAGCAGCAGGCACCTGGACATGGAGACTGTGTTCTTTTTTGGCAGAAAGAGGGTACAAGTTCAGTCTCATTTTAATTTTTTTAATGTTTATTTATTTTTGCAAGACAGAGAGAGAGAGAACATGAACAGGGGAGGGGCAGAGAGAGAGGGAGACACAGAATCTGAAGCAGGCTCCAGGCTCTGAGCTGTCAGCACAGAGCCTGACATGGAGCTCGAACTCACAGACCGTAAAATCATGACCTGAGCTGAAGTCGGACACTCAACTGACTAAATCGCCCAGGCGCCCCCAGTTCAGTCTCATTTTAATGTGATTATTTGCAGAATATCAATAGAAAAACACCAATTTGAAGCCAAATTTCTGCGTTTCTGTAGATTCTTCTAAGCTCAGCAAAATTTTGTCCGTAAACTGCTGAAAAGCCATCTCTATAACTTCAGACTGGGTAGATATAAACCAAAAGGTTTTCATCAGACCGTCTGTTTCTCAAGAGCAAGATTTGAATCTTATTCCTCTTTTTTGGCAAGACGCATCGCGCAGCGCCTTATTTATTGCTCAAAACATTTTTATTCTCTCGTCTAGAAAAAATGAATTCATCCTCAGGACAGCCAAACTGAACTTCTGCTGGAATGTGCTCGAAGTAGGAAGAAAGGAAGAAGGTGAAGCTTTCCTGGGATATTAGTTAGGGTAAGGTTAAGCTGCTAAGGAGTAACAAAGAAACCCCAAAATTTAATGGCTTAAAAGAAGAGAGAAGTTTCTTTCTCTACTATGCAACGCTTCGCAGGTGAGTGAGCCTGCTACACAGGTCTTTCTGGAATCCCGAGGGCACTGTCCTCGCCAGCTTGATCAAAGCTGGATCAGTGGCTTGAGAACATAAAAGAGGCCTGGGGAAGCATGCACAGAAGTAGCACACTTCGCTTGTACTCGTGTTCCATGAGCAAGAACTCAAGTCAGACGGCCATGTCCGGTGAGCAGAGAGGTGCAGAATGGTTGCACACTCGTTGTTAAGACGAGTCAATGATATTTGCAAAGCTTATATCCGATAAAGGCCTTGCATAAGAATATATAAGGAGCTCTCAACACTCAATAATTAGAAAACTAACAGCTCAAAAACAATGAACTAAAGAACATAAACAGATGGCAAATGAGCACATAAAAACCCGCTCAACATCAAGAGTCATTGGGAACAAATAGGATACCTCAACGCATCTATTAGATGGGCTGAAGTTACACAAAGATAGACCTTATCAATTGTGGGAGAAGACACGGAGACACTAGAACCTTCATACATTGCTAGCGTATGAATCCAAAATGGTACAGCCAAATGGAAACGGTCTGTCAGGTTCTTCCAACGTTAAATGTATACCTACTGTGTGAACCCAGTCCTTCTGTCCCTAGATATTTCCCTAACAACAACAACAACAACAAAAGCATATGTCTGTACTCTGACTTACACATAAATGTTCCCTGCAGCTTTGTCATATCCCAAACCTGGGAACCACCGAACGCCCATCAAAAGTTGAACAGGTAAACAAATTTTATAAAATTCATCTGATGAAATACAACTCAGCAATAAAAAAGAATGAACTCTTGAAATACACAAGCAGCGTGGATGAATCTCAGCATAATTATACTGAGTGAAGAGAGGCAAGCCAAAAAAAAAAAAAAAGCATACATGCTGCGTGATTCCGTTTATAGAAAATTCTAGAAAATGCAAAGTAATATATTGTAAGAAAACGAAGATCAGTGGTCATCTGGGGAAGAGGAGGTAAGGCAGGAAGGGATAGAGATGGGGGGATTATAAAGTGGTACAAAGAAACTTTTGGGAGTGATGGATATATTCTATATCCTGACAGCGACGATATTTTCATGGGTGAGAGATATGTCCAAAGTAATAACTCGTACATTTTTTAAATGTGCAACTTATTATATGTCAATTCTACCACAATTTTAAAAAGTATATATGCCCTTTATTTTTAAGGATAATTAGAAAAATGGAATTTGGTGATCAGTCAGAAGTCTCCTCCACAGTTTCTTTGTGTTACTTTGACATTAAATTCTGGGGGATTTGGATGAGAGGAAGAGAGACTATGAAAGGAAGATTCCCGTTGAGAAATAAGACTTCAGAGGACAGTCCACAGCTCCAGCCCCAGCTTCTGGCTCCTGTGCTTCTCAAGCCCCAGCCAAGCTTCCAGATCCGGTCCCAATTCCTCGCGGTGAACACACCCCATTCTGAACAATCCCATTAAAATCCCCGCCCACTACCAATCCACAGCCCGGACTGCCGGGGACTTTGCACCCCAGCCTCGCCCCGCCTGCCAGACCACACCTTGTACTTAAGCCCTGCCGGCACTTCAGTTCAAGTCCGCCGGCCAAGTTTCTAGCAAGGTCGATGCTGACCTGGCCCACTGGGTCATTTCACTTTGCCTGACCTTTCCAACAGAGCGAGGAAAGCGTTCGTACCTGCGTCACACTGAAAACTTGAAGACATTTCCCCCGAAATGTAGGTAGCATCAATGGGACTTTCTCTCCCAACACCGCCTCGAAAGGTATTTTCCAGTCTAATCCCTTTTGCAGTGGCACGCTCCTTGCCCACGGCACTGAACGCTCATTGGGGTGACACTCTGGAATCTTCCGATGCGAAAGACTGAAATATATAAACGCATCACAAAGGAATTCTAGAGGGCTCGGGCAGGATTATTCTAAGAATTTTATCCATCCACTTCAGGAAGTTTCTTCTGTTGATCTTTAGGATTACTACTGAAACAACCAAGGCTTTGGCTGGTTTATCCCAGAATAGCATCCTCGGTGCACAGTTGTGCGGCGGCATTGCCAACGCAAAGGGTTTTTTTGTGTTTTTTTGGTTTTTTGTTTTGTTTTTTTACACGGACTGGCTCAAAGTGGGATACTAGAACTAGGTTAGAAATAAGCCTGTGTAAGAATGAGCAGATTTAAGGATTACAGTTGGTTCTCATAAACGCAGTTCAGGAGACCTGGGGGTAGTGATCCTCATCTTCCAACTAAGGCATAGCCTGAGAGAAAGAGAAAGAGAGAGAGAGAAAGAGAGAGAGAGAGAAGTATGCTAGGGTTAGCTCAGTTGATCAGTGGAAACAGTGCCGACTGGAGTAGCTAGGTCCCGAGGAATCAAGGAACTGTGTGAGAGCAAAGACAAAGCATAGAAAATGCCAGAGGTTAGCTGAGTTGAATTCTGGGACAATGAGATCAGGGCTCTCCTGTTGACCATAAAGCCTTACCTCTTGGGTTCATGGAGCAGAATTTGCAAAAACAAACTGCAGAAAAGCCTTTTCTTTAGCCAGAATTCTTAGTAGGCAGTCATGTGGGGGTAATTGCTCCTTTGTCTGGCTCCCACTCCCTCCTCGCGTTCAGCCCCTCTGACTTCTGCCTGAATGGAGAAAACTGTTGCTGCGGCTGGAGCCCGGTGAAGTCAGTGGGGTCGGTAAGAGGGAGCCTGTAGAGGCACCTCCGTTCTGACAAAGGCCCTGGTGTCTTACCTTTCCCTGCATGGACAGAGGCAGGAAGGAGCCTGGGAGTGATTGATGTCTTGCTGACGCCGGGCACTATGCTAGGTATTTCTCCTTCAGTAGCTGACTTAATTCTTATGATGCCCCCATGAGATGGGAATTATAAACCCACTTTCACACAATAAGGGGCCAACGAGAATAGTTTACACAATTACAGCCTCAGGAAGGTTGAGGAAGTCGCAGCAACTTCACAGCTACTCTGCGGTGCACTGGAGACTTGTTTCCACATGCGCCCCAGTGTGGGAGATGACTCACCAGTGGTAGGGGAACGTATGACACAAGGGCCAATGTCCTGAATTATGACAGGCAGGTACTCAGTGATAAATGATGCCCGGGTCCCACAGGAAGAAGGAGAGGGAAGGAGAGATCTTGGTTCTGTCGGCCTCAGGCCACGAGAATATTTTGGTGTGGAGTCTTCCGTTTTCAGGTGATTGACCAGAAAACAAGGTCAAGTCGACCTCTGTTGCTAGAAACTCTTTTCTTTCTGTCGTTTTTGGAGATATTATCGTAGACCAAGATTTTAAGATGTTTAATTCCAGTCTAGAAGGCAATGAAATAAAAATAGCAAAGCAAAACTGAGTAGCAAATAAAGGAAATTAATTTAATAGCAGATTTTGCTCGGTCTCTTGGGGCCTGCCCCAACGAGTATTCCCAAATACTTTTGGAGTGAGAACATGGCCGCTGCCGGAGTAACAGGGCTCTTGATTATGGCTACGGCAGGCGGAAACCATTATATATGGACCCAACACTGGCGCACAGCTAAACTACACTTCCCAGCCTCCCTTGCAGGAAGTCCAGCGTCAGTCCTGCTCTGGTCAGGGGGAAATGAACGGAATCGATATGTGCCAATCGCGGGTCATAAAACCATGTGCAATTTTCCATGCGCTTCTCTCTTCCCAACTGGCTGGGATGTGTCAACCAGCCGGCACTCTCTTGGCTAGTATTCCAGAGCCGTGGTTCTGCTCACCTTCCCAGAGACCATGACGTGAACCCAAAAGCACCGGACCCGGGAGAATGAGACGGACGCTTCCAGGGAGGCAGGAGCCTCCAGGACTTTTCTTTCATGTGATTTGGGTTCCACCTCCAGGAAGTGTGGAGGGATTTGGGAAAACATGTTCCTTCTATGACTGAGCAGAAGTCCGTTGCGGCACCAAGAATATACCTCCTCGAAGGGTAAAGTCATAAAATAACACATTTGTTTTCAGACTGATCGTGGGAAGAGACCAAGGTAAATTAGCTAAAAAGAGCAAACGATAAGATTTTTATGTAGTTTTATTGCCGTAAAGAAGAAGTAGGCAAAACAACCGTTGCCTGCCCGAAATCTTCAAAAGCTTGAATACAGAAGAGGTATGTGTACCCAGAATCAATTGTTTGGGAACAATATGACTTTTTTTGGTGGGGGGGAGGATGGATGGGCAGGGAGGGAGAGAGAGAATATCAAGCAGGCCTCACACTCAGCTTGGAGCCCAACACGGGGCCAATCCCACGCCTCAACGCTGGGATCATGCCCTGAGCCAAAATCAAGAGTCAGATGCTCCACCAACTGAGCCATCCAGACGCCCCAACAATGTGACCTTTTGAACTGCTCGACAGTGTTTAAAACAATTTTTCCTTTAAATACATTTAAATTCACCCTTCCCTCAAGTGGGTTTAATCTGGTCAACACTACCTATAATTATCTGAGCAACACGTCAGTTTCTCTTCGGCTTCTGTCAAATACTACGAATTCCCAATGCGTGGCACTACACTTAACAAGGCTTATTAAGTTGGTGTCCTTCATATCCATGATGGGGGTGAGGTACGTGATTGGAAGGGGGTCTCACCCATAGTTAGGCGATGAAAGGTTTGGCGTGAAAGGCGTGTCTTCTCCAAGAATGGAAGAAATCCTGAAAGAGAAGCAGGCAATGAGGTGCCAACTTGAGAAGGGTTTTCTACCCTCTGGTGCTCGGCTGCTGCGGGGGTCTCTGAACGCTCGGCCCGTTAGCACAGCGTAGGCAACCAGGGAGTATCACTGAAGCATAATTTCTCTGTGTCAGGATGCAGAAAGAGAAGATGGGGCCCCTCCCAGGTAAACTCGCGCACCTGCCCAAGTACCGGGCAGCAACGAGACGATCTGAGCACCCTCTCTGCACGCAGACACGGAAGACGCGTGAAAACAAACTGCTTCCCCTTTCATCACACTGAGAAGACACCCGAAGGTGGCACACTGGGCCTTCGGAGCCAAAAGCCAGCATAAGAGGACCTGGGCTCTGCTCCAGGTGTCTTTCAGACGCTGCCATTTGTGTGTAGCTGGCTCTTTAAAAGCAGCTCTAGGCCAGAGAAACCTCACCCAGCGGAATTATTCAGTTTGTTTTAGCAACTGCCTCCCGAGCCCTGGGCTCCCATTACTTCATCTGCATTCCCCAGATGCTGACCCCGTCCCGTCTAAGCCCACAGAATTCCCCCCACCCCCGCCCCCCCCCAGGCTTTCATAATCTCCCAGGGAACTCCCAGTACTGTGCCCCCGGCAGCCCCGCAGGAAGCCACCTCTCAGGTCACGGGTGGAACCTGATGCCTTTCCCCAGCTTCCCTCGTTGCAATCCTACCTGCCCCAGATTTCAGGCCTGCGTCAGAGGCCGCGACGGGAGGAGGTAGGGAGGTGACCCTGTTTGGTCCTGCCCAGGCCGAACTCCTCGGGGCAATTTTAGGCAGCTAAGAATAGTCTCGAATCCAGGTGTGGCTTAGTAAGGCTGCATTTAGAGGACTGCCCAGCAAGGACCGCCAGGGTCTCTGAGCAGTGGCACCAAGGCCTGTCTCGTCAGTCTCTGCTTGACCAGTGAGTCAGCAACGTGTCCTTCCCTACACTCTCCCCCACCGTTGAGTAGGGCACTCCAGGTTCGTCTTCCCGGCTTAGCTGGCGCACTTTGGGACGCAAGAGGCAGAAGGTTGATTCAAACTAGCTTCAAATAGTTTACTGGCTAAGGAATGAAATGGAGTCCAAAGGAGTAGCAGGTGTTGAGCAGAGCTACATCCAGAGCTGGTTCAAATGCAGCTGTTCGGGGTCTCTCTCTCCCTCTCTCTCACCCCCCTCCTTACAAAGAACGAATCTGCTGAAGAGCAAGATGTCTGTGAGAGGTCATGACTTCCATCACAACACTTAGCCACACAGGGGAGGAGCCAATCTATCTTGACAGCTGGGGGAGAAAATGTCTGAAGAGAAGTCCCATCGGCCCCCTCCAGGTCACGTGCTCACCCCTGAGCCAGTCACTGTGGTTAGCCAGACCCGGGCCCACGAGGCCACTCCCTGTGGCTCAGGAAAGGGCCAGGAGCTGCCACCAAAGCACGCCGAAGGGTTTTGTCCGCAGAACACAGGGCTCCGCAGTAGCCTCCCCTTCGCCATGACCAGTCATTTTCACACCTTGCCTCAGTTGCCATGGACAACCACCCCTTCCTCCCTGGGACACTGTCTAACGCCCAGCACGTCCCATTCCCTAGTTTTCCTTTTCACTGGGCCTTTTCTTCCCAACTCTTTTTCTGGCTTTCCTCATCTCCCTGGCCTTCTCGTGCTGCCGCCCTCAAACTCGGGACTGACCTCTCTCTCCCTGCCGCCTCCCGTCTGCACTCCATCGGTAATCTCATCAAGCCTGTCCCCTCATAGGGCATTTATTCACGTGACGACCAAATTTATATCTGACTGCTGTCCTCTTATGAGCCCCGACTCTGTTTGGAGTCCTCCCCGACGTGAAGGACCAACGGGCATCTCAAAGAAACGCTTCCAGCCCTGAGCTCCTAGTGGGCGCCCCCGGACTGCTTCTGACCCCTTCTCCTTGCCATGAATGATAAATCGCTCCATTCATTCAGCGGCTCAGACCAAACGTCTCCAACATGTCTTTGTCTCCATTCTCGCTCAGAGGCCGCATCCAGGTGACCAGCAGATCGCGGCATTCCCCCTCCGAGGAGAGACTCTATTACTCACGGCCTCCACCATTGCCGGTCTGGGCCAAGTCCCAGCATGCCTCACCGCCAGTATGATCGCCATTGCCTCCTAACTGGGCGCCTACCCCTGCCTTGTTGCTCTTGCTGTGTTCACGCAGCTCAGTAGTCGGAGCGAACCTGCGAACGATTATAATGGGACAGTGACTTCCTCCAGTTAAGACCCTGAAGTGACTCTCGGCCCTTAAAACCCTTAAAGAGTAGTCTGCAAAGCCCTACCTCCCCACGCACCCCTCCGCGTTTCCTTCCTGACGGTTGACTGCCTTTCCCCACTCCATCGGTTCCAGCCTCATCAGCCTCCTTGCCAGCCCTCTCATTTGCCAAGCACAGTTACGCTCCAGGGCCTTCCACTTGCCATTCCCTCTGCCTGGAACCCTCCTTCCCCAGACCTGGCACTGCCAACCCCTGCCCGACTCTGGCACTTCCTGCCTTCCTTCACTGCTTTGTTTCTTCTCCGCCGTCGTGATTATATTCCAACACACTTAGTTTTTTTTAATATTTTAACTTACGTATTTCGTTTAGTTTTTTGCTTATTGGTGTCAGCCCTTGTCTGTCTCCCCAGTCCTAGACGCTGCTGGGGGAGGTGGTTTTGTCTGTGTGTCCGGTGCTGCATTCCCCACCACTTAGTGCTGGTATGCTAAGCCCTCAACGATTTGGGGAGCGAATGAGATGGAGTGACTTTCTCAGTCCTCCAACCTGGCCCCCACCAGGGCCACCCTCTTGCCTCACCCTCTGGGCCTCCTTGTCTGTAAGTGGAGGCCAGGAGGGAGCCCAGAATTACTCCCCAGGTGGAGGCAAGATGGCGGCCCGTGGCCGAGAAAGGTGAGGTCAGACCCCGGGGGGCAGGTGGGAGGCTTGGCCAGCAGGGAAAATGTGGGCGGGCTGTGACATTCCATGCCTGGGATGGGGCCCAGTGGGCGGCTAGACGGGGCCAGGTGGCAGGGACCGTGGCAGCAGGCGGGAATCTGCATGGCCTCAGCCCTTTGTTAGGCGGGTACAGGGTAGATGCCAGGTCCAGGCAGGGCAGACAAGGGGACAGAAGTCATGAGACACGCTGAGATCAGGACGGACAGGGGCCAGAACACGATGTCCAGCAAACTCAGCCCCGGAGGCAGGCAGTCTGTCATTCTTTCCAGTCCGGGCTGATGTGGGCTCTTCGAAGGTACCAGCCTCTCCCTGCCGGGCGGCGCCTTCCCTTACCTTAAAGCCTCAGTTCCTGATTTCTTTCACTTGATGGGCTGCACCTCTTCAGGCAGAAGCCCTGGTCTGGCAACCCCAGGAGGGGCGCCTCCACTGGCCTGGCCCACGCCGATGAGAACGCACCACACTGCCTCCCCCAGCTCCCGCCAGGCCACCAGCTTCCTGACTCCCCAGCTCCCAAAACCATTTTTTAGCATTACAGAATTTAATACCTTAGAGCCCTTCCAAGTCCAATATCTTCATTTTATCAGTGGGAAGCCTGAGGCCCAGGAGGCCCAGGAGATTGGGTCAGCTGGCAAGGGCAGTGCCCAGGGAGGATTCCGGCCAAGGGCACGAGGCCGTGCTGTTGCAAGTAGCCTCCACCCCGGAGGACAGGACTGAGCGCCGGTGGCCTTACCTGTGAATTCGAAGCTCGCTAATGCCCCAGGAATTTGCAGCGAGATGGGTGAAATCACGCAGCTGGCTGCGGAGGAGTGTGTTTATACCCCCCTCTTGCTCTGCTCCCCGTTCCCCATTTCGTGATGGGATCGGGTGAGGTCACTCCTCTGCCTGATGAAACCTCGGCCCTTGCCAAGCTGCTGCTCTCTCTAAGCTCATTATCTGACGGGCTCATCCTTTCCCAGGGGTTGCAAGGAGGAGGAAAGGTAATTAAGTGTTTTGCTTAAATGGCCTTTTCAGTTGACAGAAATAGCTGTCCGGGGATGCGGTGGACTCTCCTTCCCAATCGTCTCCCTGCAGCTGCCGGGCGGCAGGCCGAGTGCAGACGCCAAGGGCCGGGGAGGGAATCAAGAACTGTGCAAAGGCCAAATGGACCAAGGCCGCTGCCTTTCCCCACGTCATCCCTAACGTGGGTCGTCTGCAGGCAGATAACGGAGAAGAGTAAAATAAGCCCATGTCGGCCTTCTCCCCTCGTGCACGGAAAGCATCTCCGTCCGATTCCTGTGCACGGGTGACCTTGGGCGCCATGTGTGATCAGGCCAACAAAAGGCAGCTTCTCTCTGGCCTCCCATGGCCGTCTGTTGGACCCGCATACTGTGTCCAAGTCTATTCGGGGATGTTTAATGTCCCTTTACAGCGCGGAGCAGTCCCTACTGCTTAGAGAATGGGTTATTTCGGGAGAAACGATCCTGTCATATGGAGCCCTTGCGGGTGGGGGACGGGATGGGAGAGGCGGGCAAAGTCCAAGGGCGCATCTCTCCCGGAGACTCCTTGAATAAAGGCGGCAGTCAGCAGTGTCCTCAGACAAGTGGGCAAAATCACGTTTCCGCATAAAGAAGAACGTGGATGCACCGAGGGTCATTACCAAAGCACACAAGGGAAGAAAGAAAGGGAGGGTGGAAGCAGAAAAAAAGAAAAGAGAAACGAGAATGTGACTTTCTGTTGTCGGAAACCCCTGCTAGGGCTGTAAGGAGCTGCTGAACTCGGGCCACAAGGAGTTAAGTCTCAGCGAGCAGCACCTACTGATAAGTCCGGGGCACGTGCAGCATTATTGTGTTAAAGAGAATAGCCGTCTTATTACAACAGAGAGCTCCATATACATTAGCGCCCACACAATGTCACCCGGCTGGGAATTCAGCAGAATTTTCTTCGCAGAATAATACAGTTTCGCCATTGTTCCAGCTTAGAACTACACATTCATTAATAGAAACAGTACCTCCGGCCTGTCTATGTCTAGTCCCAAGAAAGGCTCATTATGGAAGATGGCCCCACAGCCAGCAATGGCGGGCATTATGACAACGTGCATTAATATCAAAGGATCTGTGGTTCTTTTTATATTTTTTTTCCCTGGTATCATCAGTCATTCTCTAAATTGTCCATCTCTCTTGGTGTAATCCGGTGTCCTTGTAGCCTCTATCCATATGCAAAATTTCATCGCAAGTGGTTAAAAATTGCAGAGGAAATGCCTAATAGGATGTTGGCTGGGTACCATTTTGTTTCAAATTGAACCTCAAATTGAGTCAAGGTGATTCTACATTCATTTAGTGGTATTTAGCCCAAATCAAATCAATCAGGTGCTTCAGAATTTATACCAAAGGCAAAATCTTTCCTTTCCGTATGGTGGGCCGGGATGGTTTGGGGTGGTCACCAAAACTGGAGAAAGCGAGAGAAATAGATACATCCAAGGAAACTCAGTGGGAAAAGAAAATGAGCTCCAAGTTTGCGATTACTACTGTAGAGATTCCTAATCCACTCACATGCGGTTTTCCCTTCCTCTTGTAGGTGGGCCATGTGAGAAGCCCCAGCCCGTGAAACAACAATGGAAATGGATGGTTGTTTCTGGGCCCGATTATCCCAATTACAGGAGCGTCTATGACACCTGTACCTTTTCTCTTCCTCTTCTGTAATATTTTTGTAAAAATTCAGCCAGCCATATATGTTTTGGAGTGATTTTCTGTGCAGGCATTATGCATTGATTACAAAACCATAAAAATGAGAGGTAGTTCTTGAATAAATTTTGCCCTTCGTCGTAGCCTTCACTTCTAAAAATTCTGCCTTCTGGTGGCTCCGTTTACCAACATTCTTATTTTTGTTCGTGGGAAAATGACAGAATGTCTTCTCCCCAGACCCAAGGGCCAACGGAGGGAGAAGATCAGAGCCTCATCAGAGTTTTAGGTGTTCGGGATTTACTGAGGAAGTGCCTTACGGAAGAAACCGGTGAGGGAGCGGGTGAAGCATGGCCGGGGTTGGGGGAGAGCTGAGCAAGGCTGTTCTCTCAGGAAAGTCTATCCTTGGCCTGATCGTGGCGGGAGGTGAAGGGAGCTACAGAGCATAAACAGAACCGCAGAGCTATTGCTCCCACACGATGTAAAAGACCCTGCTTTTATACCCCCTTTTTCAGTTAAATGTTGCCTGTGGGCTCCCCCATCCTGGAAGTCAGTGAAAATTCTCTTGACAAGGCTGTCCCCATCAGTGCAGGGAAATGGTTTACTGCAAGGGACAACTATGAGCCCCAGCAGTGGGGCTTCGGGCCCAGGACAGCGGCTCTGAGCACAGCAGCACAGAACCTACTCCGGTCCACCCCTTTCCCTATTCGTTTCCACTTGCTTCTCACGGCAGGTGCGCTCCGTGCAGGTACGGTGTCCGGCTTCCGCAGGATTTTGTGTCGCAATTCGTAAGGAAACTTACAAGAGAATATTAGCGGAACGAGTTACAGCCCCCATGGCTGCAGCTGGTCTCAGGGCCATGCTTACTCGTCACTGTCGCCCTGCCCTACCACCCTTTGTAGGTTCCCTTCACATTTGGGTGGCACTTCTGTGGTTCTAGGTGACTTTCACGCCGGATATAAGTTCTTCTGACCACACCTTGATCAGGCCATGTTTCTTCTACTTGCCCAATTGCAGTTTAAGCTGAGCCTGGAAGCACCAAGAGTCACCAGAGGATCATCAGAATGCCAAGGCCGTGGTGCCCAGTTCCCTGCACGTACCAGCCGCCCCTCAGTTGTTCCTCCTAGTACAATACATTTTTCCTTGCCCAGTTGTCTCTTGTCATAGGAGACCATGCGACCACAGAGGCAGCTATAGCTTTACATTTGCATTTAACCCTTACAGGGTTTCTTGGTGTTAGCAGCCACCTGTAAAAAATCAGGATATCTAAAATCGTGTGGATACAATTCTAGCGCAAATTTCTCAAGTCAGCCATGATGGTGGAAATGATGATGAACCAGGCCATGTCCGGTTCCTGGAGCCTTGCTTCTACCTCCTACGGACAGAGCATATATAATAGCATTAGTCTCAACAGTCTCCTGGATCTTGAAATAGTGCCTTAACTCACACAGAGCGTCACATTGAAGCTGGTGACTCAGCCGCTTTATTGAAAGCCTTTTCCACTCTTCTATCAGGTTGGCGACCTCTGAATGGTGTGGTACGGGGTGAAACCAGTGATCCCATGGTCACGTGCCCCCTGCCTCACCTCCTTCGCCATGAAGTGAGTCTTTGGTCTAAAGAGATGCTGTGGGCCATCCCATGGCCGTGAATCAGACACTGCCTGAGCCCTTGCATAGTGTATTGGCCAAGGTCTTGTGGGCAGAAAAGACAAATACATATCCAGAGTGTGTGTCAGTCTCAGTGGGCATGAATGAATCACTGCTTTCTCTAGGATGGAGGGGACTCACAGGATAGACTGACCACAGTGCTTTTCTGGTCTGCTCAAGGAACTCAGATTAGACTTTCAGTAGCTAGATGAGCTTTAGTGAGAGGAAGTCCACGCTGTTGGCCTCATGCATAGCCTCCATCTCTGCCTTCAGAATTGTTCCCTTCATGAACCCAGGGCAAGGGCAGAGGCTGACATCACTGGCCAAGTCCTCCTATTTGTCTGGTTGTTCAGCACTTCTGCTACAGTAGTTCTTGGTGTGTGGCCATAGACAATACACAGAGATCTGGGCCACCAGCTTCTTTGTGTCTTGTGGGCCTGCTCAGGCCTCATCCAGGAGGTACCACTTCCATTCTATAATGGATTGCTGCTGGGCCTGTCTGACCTTATATCTTGCTTGGGCTGATAGAACCCAGGTCACGATAGTAGTTTGGCTTGTGCTCAGTTGATATCTACTCCATATTTAGGTGGTCTGTCTCTGTCAGTACACAGTAACAAATCAAAAGACATTTTTCAAATGATGTATGATACCCAGATGCAGGCGGTAGACTTTGATCCAGAACCATGGAAGTCTTTTCTGGAATTCTTTGGGGGCTTGGAAAAGCCTCCAGTCAGCAGCCCTTTCTAACCAGATACCCGTAAGACCATGAAGTCTGCTGGACGATGTAGTCCAAAACAGTGGGCCTGCCTTTACTATAAGGACTCTTCTTGCTCTGGGTCCACTGCAAAACTAGCAACCTTCCATGTCACTTAATTAGTGAGAGAAATATTCTCAAGTATATAAAACACTGCTTTTAAGACCCAAAAGGTCGGGGTGTCTGGGTGGTTCAGTAGGTTGAGTGTCTGTCCGACTCTTGGTTTAGGCTCAGATCGTGATCTCACAGTTCATGGGATCGAGCCCCCATTGGGCTGTGTGCTGACGCTGCAGAGCCTGCTTGGGATTCTCTCTCTCTCCCTCTCCCTCTGCTCCACTTCCACTCTCTGTCTTCCTCTCTCAAAATAAATAAGTAAATAAATAAACTTAAAAAATTAAAAAACGAAAAAGAAAAAGGTTTCACAATGCTTTTGCTTCTTTCTTAGTAGTGGTGGGTGCAAGGCACCCACTTGTTCCTTACTTTGTCCTTACTAAGAACAAGGTACTTCTTTGTAACTTTGGAGACCCTATCCTGGCACACCCTAACCCATTGGACACATATAATCTTCGCTGATATGATGGGTCCCTGAATCTCTGCAGGGTTTAGCTCTTACTCTCTGAGAATTTATCTTTCCAAGGCGTCCAAAGTCTTGTCGTAGTGGATCAATAGTCTTCAGAAGGTCCAGCCAATCCACATCCTATCAGTCTATATTATGACACAGTGCAAGAGAATGAATGTAGCTCTCAGACTAGATCATGACTGTATGCTCTTGTCCCTCCCATATGAAGGCTAACTGCTACCCTTCCTCTTTCCTTATAGAAAAGAATGCACCATGAGATGGACCAGAGCCATCACTCCCATAAAGGCAGGAATCGACATTGACTCAGACCTATAACCAACAGCTTTGATCAAGCTGGGTATGACCTACGCCAGAGAGTAAATTGCTTTAGGTTCCTTTAAGGAAGTACTGGGAAATCCCTACTCTATATACTTGCCTCCGTTCTGTAGAATCCATTCTTAAGAGACTTGATCGTCAATCAGTGGGTGTCTGAGAACTGGCTCCAGTTTAGAACTTGGGGAACTGATCATGAGTTTCAACTGGGACATCAGGTTTCTGTTCTCTTCTTCATTATTGTCCTCTTATGGTGTCGTGTTTATCAACTACTGGGTAACCTATGATGGATGCTAGATGTTGGAGACGTAGGGGTAAAAAAGATACAGCCCAGCCTCCTGGAACTTTTCCCTTCCACCTTCTTTTGATCACTTTCTCTTTACCACATAGGCTAAAAGAACCAAATATGTAGATAGAGAATGTTGTGGATTCTTAGCAGCTAACATATTTGAAAGAAAAAATGACAATAATAAGAAAGGTTAATGTTGAGGAATTATTAAGTACTTTACCTATATTATTTGATTTAATCCTCGAAATCTTATAAGCGAAGTTTCCTTATTTTGTGGGTGGGGAAACTCATACTTACAGAAGCAGTTAAGGCTCAACCTGTCTCCCTAAAGCTGTTTATGATCAAACGAACATGAGAGAGATCAAAGCAAAAAAAGAGATTCCAGCTCATTGTAATTTGGAGCAGGGGAAGCCAAATTCTCCGGAACTCTTAATTCACCTATCTAAACAAGTTTTTTCTCTTATGATTCAAGCCAACCTAGGAAAGACAAGAAGTTCAAAACTCAAGAGAGTGTCACCTAATTCAAAAATTTTTCTAGGGGAAACGCATGCCATATACTGACCCCTGAGAAAAAATTAAAAATAAAAACCCCACCATACTGTACTGAAGGAGCTCAAAGCCTGTTGAGGTGAACTTGAACACACTGAACAAGAACTGAGCCACAGAAAGCTCAAAGGCCTTGTTGCACACTGTCTTAACCCTGTCGTGAATCATGACAGCACTTCAGTAGGTTTTGACTGACATTTTAAAAATCAAATAAAACATAATTAAAGAGAATAGTATTAAGTAGAAAATACTAGGTTGCATCTCATAGGAAGAATACATATTGTTTTGTAAAGTTTTGTTATTTTGGATCAAAGAAAACATATTTCTTGCTGTGGGTTATGGTCAAAAATTTTTAAAAAGACTGCATCGAACATATATTAAAGTACTTTAGCAAACAGACAAAATGAGCAAGCCCCAGATGAAGGGAAAAGGAAACAGTGAGTTGGCATAACATAAAGAGAAAAGTGAATGACTGAAACAGTACTTTATTTCTTGGCTATCTGAGACTAACAGAACTACAAATGTTTCTCTCTCCTAGAAGGTCATCTCAATGAAAAAATAACACAGGTAACAAGGTCATCTCAATGAAAAATAACACAGGTAACAGCAACAACAACAAAAGACCTTAATGTTTCTAGATTTTGACTGATTGTGACCCTCCATCAAGTTCATCTAGAAGAGATAAGTGATTGTGAGGGGCCAGTCACTTCGCCTCACAAAAGAACCTCCTTCTACCATCACTCACACATGCCAAACAGTCACTTCTCCATAAAGTGAGTCTGAGGGAAATGGCTTTGGAACACAGGCCAGAGCAGGAGAGCTGCATGTTAACAAACGAAGGCACAGGAGGCTGACATGGACTTGAGATACTTGCCAATGCTGCTTAAAGGAAGCAACTGCCATTTTTTTTTAAGTTTGTTTATTTTGAAAGAGAGAGAGCAAGCATGAGTAGGGGAGGGGTGGAGAGAGAAAATCCCAAGCAGGCTCCACACTCTCAGCTCAGAGCCCGATATGAGGCTCAAACCCATGAACTGTGAGATTATGACCTGAACTGAAATCAAAAGTCAGTCGTTTCATCGACAGAGCCGCCCAAGCACCCCTGCAACGGTCAGTTTTTATTCCCACTTGCCACCATTCTGATTGACTATACAAAGATCCAGAATTTCTTCCCTAGCAATCCATTCTGCAGCATAAAGTCTCCTGGCTTGAGAAATACTCCAGTGTGGGTCAAAAACACATCAAATGAAAAAGAGGAAATGAACAGACTTTTAAAGCATCTTTTATCCAGAAAGTGCTCTATGAGTCGTGCTTCATATTGAGACAGCACTCCTCTTCCCAAATTGTTCCAAGACCCTCCCCCTACTTATCATTGCCTCCTATTGGGAAGCACTAGCAAGGATCCTTGTTATGGGTTCCTTAAACCCAAGCAACCCTTAAAGCTCCAAGTCCTAAAATGAGACTGAGTTAAGTACAGCCTGGAGGAGAAGGACACCCATGCTCCTAATCACCCCCGATGCTACAATCCCAAAGTCACAAAGTATGTCAATAGCAGGTACTTGTATGCTTGACTCAGAAACTAGAACTCCGAGCTGCTGGAATGTTAGGAACTCGAGTCACACCGAGCAACTAGAAACACAGTCGGAACTGATCTGAAGAAGGGGGCGTTGGAAAAACAGTTCCGGAGTTTGGCCTAGAACTCGTTCGTCCTGTGTCCTCACCCAGAAGTTTCTGCCCCACCCCCACCCCCCACTCCGCACCAGCCTGGCTTCTCATCCTCAGTCCTCAGCGAAATGTCACCTTGTCAGAAAGCCCGTCTCTGACCACCGCTCCTGAGTCAGGTCACCCAATCAATGCTTTCTCGTGCATCCTGCTCTTTCCCTTCACAGCACGGATGGCAGTGAATAATTATATGCTGATTGGTATGTTCAGTTGTTTAATGTCTCCCTCCCCAGGTGACCGGAAACTCTGTGACAGCCTGTGGGTTCACACTGGACACCTGGCACTCAGAAGATAGTGAATGTTTACCGAAGGAGTAAATGAGTTCTGTTTATGAAATTGAAATTTCGTTACCCGTTCCTGACCATTAAGCAATTGGTTTGCTTTTGAATTATTATGACCAAAATATTAAATGTATATATACACTCGTGTTTATAGCAGCCTTATTTGCAATAGCCAAAAGGTGGAAGTGACCCATGTCCATCGACAGATGAATGGATGAAATTAAGGTTATACATACAATGGAATATCATCAACCTAAAAGGGAAGGACAATGTGACACGTCCTTGGATAACCTTGAGCACATTCCATTAAGTGAAATAGGCCAAATAGGACGAATATTGTGTCGTTCCACTTAGTATGAGGCACTTATATTCACAGAGACAGCTAGGGCGAGAGAAGAACGGGGATTCAGTATTTAACGGGTGTTTAATGAGTTTTCAGTTTGGGAAGATGAAAAAGTTCTGGATATAGGCGACGGTGATGGTTGCACAATACTATGACTGTATTTAATGTCACTGAACTTCGCACTTAGAATCGGTTGAGATGGTAAATTTTGTGCTGTATGTATTTTACCATAATTTTAAAAAATAAAATTAAAAAATACATTGAAAAGAATTAAGCATTTATTACTACACTCACGGATGCTTTTGGTATTATGGCAAAATAGAGCATGCTCTGTATAAACGTTAACGTAGAAATACTGAGAGCGTTGGTCACATACTGAATGAAAGTTTGGTGTTCTGGCTGATTTGGGTGGAGGTTTCTTCTCTTCTCTTGTCCAGTCGGAGAGGCCCTCAGTATAGCCCTGGGCCTCACACACGGCAGGTGTTCAGAAATACACACCGACTGGAAGACTGGAGACACCACCGGCCACACGTAGGTACAGACAGGTGGGTAAAGAAAAGGATGTCCATGATATAAAAAGTTGCTCAAAAGGGTGGTAAGGAAGCTAAAATTCCTATCCTAGATTTCAATAGGATTACTTCCTCCAACCACTTCTATTCCATTTTCTAGTAAAAGGACTTAACAATGAATACTTTTAAAGAATCAAATCTTAAATAGGAAAGAATTTTCCATTGTATTTACTTCTGAAAGAAGCGTTTATTCACAAAGAATAAACAAAAATGATACTCATAATCTGAATGGCAAACATGATTATTATCACATTTTAGAGGAAAACTAATCGGGGCAGAGAGAATACGGTACCGTGCTTAAGAGGACACGGGGAGGAAGTAACAGAGCAGGAGCGCAAGCCGGAGTCCGCCTCGTTACCCAGTAAGTTCTGCAGCTCTCTGGAAGGGAAAGGAAGTAAAGGGGAGGGAAAATGAGGGAAGGGGAGGAGAGGGGAAGGGAGGGGAGGGGAGGGAAAGGAAGGACCTTCAATTTCAGCTTCTTAAAGTTGAAAAACCAAGTCATATTCAAGGATTTGGTCTGTTCGAACGCTCACGTTTTGAGTACAAACAACTCAGAGAGAGGCTCCTGCGTCTTCCTCCAGGCCAAGCCGGACTCTGGCCAAATGCAGCCTCCTCTTGTTTCCCAGGCCGCTGCCCCTCTGCAGCTGAGAGCCTGGCCAGAGGCCCCGGGACACACATCGCCTCCCTCGCTCTTCCTGTAACAGGGGACGACTTCCCTGAACACTCCACGGTTTCCAGAAGGCTGCATTGTTCCCGCGTCCCATTTCGGCGTTCCAGAAGACCTCATTTCCTCTGGTTGTTCTTCGGCCTTCCCCGGTAGGTGGGAACCGAACCCTTCCATTCTCCTGTGCTCTTGTTCCCCACCTCCTGAAGAACCTCGGAAATGGTACTTAAGGTCCTAAGACACCAATATTCTCAATACAGGCTTTAATGCTTCAGGGACGTGAGCTGCGTGTGGGCGTGGCGTGCGCCATGGGGGAGGCGGCAGTGCTGGAGGTGGCAGTGAGGAGGGAAGTCACCGAGAGAGAGGAACAGTACAAAAGAAAGTCCTTGGTGACTGTGTCTAGACAATGCCAAGTTACCCTTGAAAGAATTCATCAGGGGGACACCTGGGGCGGGGTGGGGCTCAGTCAGTTAAGCGTCCAACTTCATTTCAGGCCATGATCTCACGGTTTGTGGGTTTGAGCCCCGCATCAGGTTTTCTGCTGTCGGTGCAGAGCCCCCTTGGGATCCTCTGTCTCCGTCTCTCTCTCCACCCTTCCCCTGCTTGTCCACACGCATGTGTGCTCTCCCTCAAAAAAAACATTAAGAAGAAAGAACAAAGAAAGCAGAATTCATCAGGTACACCTGAAAGTGCTATTGAACTGAATTTATTCTACTAAGTAAGTTGTTTATTGATATCAAGTTAAACCAGTTTATACATAAGGGTAACATTTAAAAAACAGTAATTTTAAAAGAAAAAAAAAGGATTTGAGGGGGGTGGTGTGTTGCCTAGCACTCTACTCTCTGAGATGTAATTCATCATCATGGCTGGGGTGTCCGTCTGGCCCTGATGCTTTAAAGAAGTCTAAGGAAGGTTTCCTGTGCGGGAGAGAAATGGTATTTGTTACTCCGCGCAGACACCTGTGGCCCTGGGCTCATATTAGACCCTGCTAGCCAGACCTTCCGTTTTCCCCTTTCTGAACTCTGGCCGTCCCCTGACAGAACAGACCGGCTCTCGGTTCTGGTGAGACCGGTCGGACACCGGGGGACCGGCCACAGGAAGGCAGGGGCCGCTGCACCGAATACTCTTAAGGATCGGATTCGAAGCATTGGTAATCTCTCCGTGAGGCTGAGAACTCTTCTCATTACTCTTATAACATCTGAAAAGAATAAAATAAAAAGGAAGGAGATGAGGGAGACCCTATGACTTTTGAGCTCTAGGGAACAGGAGAGCTTTGGCGACAGAGAAATTTCAGACTCTCCCCCTCCTCCACTCCACAATCTTATTGAGATCGGGGTAGAAAAACCGAAAGTGGCCGTCTCTTCAAAAGAAAACACTGAAGGCCGAGAAGTCTTATTTTTGCTTGATGCAATTTGCATCTCTATTTTCAACCTTTGAAATAAACAAACAAATGTCAAGATATTCGAAAAGTCAGACAACATAACAATAAGCGAACTTAATATACGTGTTCAAGTCATGTGCTCAACCCTTTACGTCAACTTCTAGACTCCTTTTCAGGTGAAGTATCTCTAAACTTATAGCACTAAGTTCAATGATTTGTCTGTAAAAGGGAACTGTATCTACTAGCCAAAACATCTGGAAACTCAAGCAAAGTTATGTATTTATTCTATCTTTATCCAATGTATCTTGAGTTTTGGGACTTCTGTAGTTACCTCTCTTTTTCTCAAGTCCTCTGCTTCTTCCTTCCAACCACCAGATGGGTTTTCCCTCAGGAACCAGGCAATACAGCACTCACTAGAACAACTTCTAGAAAGTTAAACTTCTAGAAAACTTCTAGAAAATAAAGTCACACTCAGAGGTATACCTGACATTGGCGACAGCGTGAAGTGCAAGCTCCCTAAATGTCATAAGAGGGAGTGACTGTTAGAGAATCGCTAAAACTTCTTAACCAAAGATTCTCGGTGTCCCAAACGTTGAAACGTCCTGCCTGCTTTCTCAGGCTCTGAGTAACAAAGGATTGCTGGTTTCTGAGGGCTGGCACTGTGCATCCGGGCTCTAAACTCTCCCCTTGAACTTGGGAATGATAGGGAAGACCTTGCAGAGCTGACCCAGCCCGAGGAGTGGTGAAGGGACTGCTTCTTCAACTGAGGGATCCAGCCCAAGGCTCTCAGGCAGAGTTTCTGTGCAGGTTGGTGTTCGCTCCTGAGTTTCAACTTCAGGCTTCTCGAAATAAAGGTCATTTGTTCTACACCTTGGTTCGTGTGCCAAGGTCGGTCCAGCCCTGATGGACAGCAGAAAATACAGCTCTCTTCCACCAGGAGGAGGGAGCTCCTCGCTTGAGCAATATGCAGGGGCACAAAACCCACCGGAGGCCAAAGTGACACCAGCTGAGTGGTCTCACCCGAGCCTCGCTCTCTCTCTCTCTCTCTCTTTTTTTACCCCCACCTGAGCTTTTCAACCAGAAACTCTTAGGCTGTTCCAGATCTTGGCTAGACTGAGGACCCCTCCCCCAGGAGTTCCACAAGCCCCCTGGGGGGTAGGGGAAGTGAGGAAGGAAGGACGGACCCACACTCACCCCTGCCCTCTCACGTTTCTGTCCTCACCCAGTAACATCAGTGAGACAGGCTCTCCCTTCTGGGAAACACTCTCTGCTCTCGGTTCTCTCCCAGACTCCTCCCCCAACCATCCACTTGTCCTCCCCTCTCTGAGGCGTGTCCACGGGAAGCTCTCCCTTGGTCAAACTCAAGTTCCCATATAAAGGAGAAAGGACAAGGGCTCGCTCTGCTGCTCACAGAGACTCTTACGCACAGGACAACCCACGTGGGCGCTGGATGACGGCTCGCATACTGCACTTCCCACCCTGTGCCCTGGAACTTGGCAACACCCCCCACTGTGGGCGGGATACTTCCCCACCTCTCTCTCCACCCTGGGCGCAGCCCTGTGACTTGCTCTGGGCAATGAGGTGATAGCCCCACACAGTGCAAGCAAAGATTTTGTGACCGGTCGGCTCTCTCGCACTCCCGCCATTGTCATGAGAAGGACAAGCCAGGGCTGGCCTGCTGTCCCAGGAAGAAGATGAGGGACACCAGGGCCAGAACCACTTCCAGCTGGAGCTCAGGCCCTCAGACTTAGAAGAACCAATGAAGGACTTTTGGTTTAAGTTCTCAAGTTTGGGGGAATTCTTGTTAGATAGCGTTTTAAGGCAATAAGTAACTGATATGTCCTTTTGGATTTTCCCATCTGGGCCTGCAAACTTCTTGCACTGCAATTTCCCTTAAGAATAGAAGAGGCTTTAGAGATGCTTGGAGAAGAAATAAATAGCCTTTCACTTATTCTCAGCCCTTCCTCTGTGGTCTCACCTTCCCGGGTCACAGGACAGATTCATAAATGGCGGAGGTACTTAGACACAGAAAGGAGCAACCCTCTGGCTGCCTTCATTCATGTCCAGGTTTTCTTTCTAGGCGGGAGGCTTGTAATATGTCCCTCAATCCCTCAAGGCCTAATTGGTGATTGACGTCTCCCATGGATAGCCATCAGCCCTTCGGCCTGCACCATTTTGCTACTGGACTGCATCACACGCATTATCCAAAGAGGGTGACAGGAAGTCGCTTCAGAAAGAGAGCCTGACCCGCAGAGACGTTACGGAAGACAAGGCATCGAGACCCTAGAGAAGCCACAGCCCGTTCCAAGTTGGTTTCGTCCCCTTCGGGTTCACGCTTCGTCTGAGAAAATCGACCATTAGGTGCTTAATGACGAAGACCATGGAGGCAGGAATGTTCAAACACGGGACCCAGCACCGCCACCTGTTTTGCCACCCGGGATGTCCTCCCCGCCCCCAGGGTACAGGCTGTCCTCTTGGGAAGGAAGCAGGTCTTGCTGATAGCATCATCATTTTGTTATCCTTGACGCCACACACACGTCCTGGGCTTGGGCTCTGCTTTCTGGGCCAGCTATTTCTGGCCAAGTTGCACAATCAGCTCCCACACCTCACTCCCTCCAACACACAGTGTCTCTGAACCTAGGCGAAGATCAGGTATCTTTGTCCAAAAACCAAAACCTTCCACCCCTCATTGCCTCCATAGCTTATCTTATTTTGTCTCCTTCTACCGAAATCCAGAAGACTCTCGGTCTTCTACCTTCTCTATCGTAAAATCTGAACTTGGCATCTTCCCCCCACTGTCCTCTTCCATTTAGAACATTGGCCAATTAGTGTTTTCTTGCTTCACCTGCATCTCACTCCTCCTGAAAGCCCACCTGTTTCCTCCAAGGATTTCACTGGGAAAAGCCACTCATCTCCTTGTCCCCATTTCGCATTGAATTATTTATGTCACTCATGCTGTTAGGCTTCACGTTCCTCAATGACTGGAAACTGTGCAATTGCTTTGGTGTGTTTCCTCTGCTGGGCAGTTCTGTGTTCATTTACTACTCGACACAGAAAATAACGAGAGAGCGACAGCGTAAAACTCCAAGGAACAGAATGGTGATTTTCTTAAAAGGTACAGAGAAGAATTGGGACATCGTCCATTGTTCTGGTGTCTTTCACCCTCGAAAGTGCCACAGAAGTTGCCCTTTTAGCATTTTGTTCTGGACGAGTCCTAGGGTAGAGATGGATGGAGCTGGAGGGGGTGGGGGGGGTGGAAATCCAGCCTCTGCGTGGGGAAGAGTCCATCCCTGGAAAGATGGTACCAGAAGCCCACGCTAAAAGCCCAGCAAATGCATACTGAGTGTGGTGTGGGCTCCAGTGACCGGGCTCCACACCGGAGCAGCCTGTCAAGGAAGGCAAGGCCGTGTGCATCATCTATCTCCCTTCGCAGGACCCTTCTGTCCCCAGTCCCACCCCTCGGCTCCCAAGCTCTTTGTCTGCAGCCTGCAGACTCGCCGCCAAGCACCCTGCCTGGGCACTGCATGCCATTCTGTTCTTGCAGAATCTCTCCTTCCTTCATCTCACCAACATCCATTTCTATCACCTACAAGAGCTACAATTTCCTGAGTCACTCAGAACATCACAGACTTGGAGCTCACATATTCTGGAACTTAAATAAATGGTCTCATTTAGTCTTTGCAGCCTTGCAATGAAATAGGGGTTATCATTACCTTGACTTTACAAACTAGAAACCGAAAGCCCTAAGAGTTCCTAATTTGCCCGAACTTACAAACCTAGCCGATATTTGGACCCAGGTAGCCTGACTCTCAAACGGATGTCTTTGGATTGCTCTGTACCCTTCCTTCCTGGTGGTGAACTCGGCAAAGTATTCAGACAATGTAGCTCAGCATTATGGGGACTTTGGGGTAGGAAGGAAGCCATCGTTTTAGGCAAGGACCTTCTCAGCACCTTGGAAAGCCTGGTGCCTGCCACATAGCATGAGTTCAATAAATCTATCTTTTGGATGAACAAATGGACACCTTGTCAGCAGCTACCTTCTCCAACCCTGGGCAGAATCCTGTCCCAAAGTTGCTTTGTCGAGATATTCTAATTTTGCCCAGCACGAACTAGCAGAATTTTGCCCAGCACTCCACGTATAGAAGGAGAAATGAAAAGTGAGCTAAGTACACCCATGCGTGCAAAGACATAGCTGCCTTTATTGCTCCATAATCAAATGGAGCTGTCTCTGGAGCGCCTCATCTCCGCCGGCATGGAAAAGTTTAGTCTTGCTAATATCAGGATGATTTAGTCAATTCTGGATTATTTTTTTTAAGTCCCTTTTGGGTCCTCACTCAACTCAGACATTGCTTCCCCTGCCTTTCATTCCCTTCTCCCCCAAGGGTGATCTAAGTTCCGTGGGAAGGAGCATTTCTTCTATAAAACTGAGATTATTTCTGAATAAAATGTTTTAAGACCGCGGCTGTGTGAGTAGTAAGGGCTCCAGTCTGGATGGAGACACACGCGCGAATCTCTGGTGGTCGGCACAGGGTCTTCTTGTCGGGCGTGCACAGCACGCCCAGAGGTGGATTCTGAGACAGGGCTGTGTCAGGTCTTCACTGAAGATTCCAGTGCCTTCTGGGATCACTGCAAGTGACTTTAGAGACAAATACCGTTCAACAGAGGGGAGGAGATGGAATGGAAGAGGGACTTCCCTACCAAGAAACTGTCAGAGATCCCACCTGACTTGACTTGTAGGAGCTGTACAGTCACACCGACTGAGCCAAGTACGAACTAAAACACCCCTGACCTTCATCTGTGTTTTGCGCCCTATGTTAGTTAAGGGAACAAATAAGGGCCAACATTTTTGTGGCTTAACACAGTCGAGATTTCTCTCTCACCCAGATAACCGTCCAAACCAAGAGCTCCCTCCTGCCATGCCCCTTTCATCTCAAAGTCCTTCCCTCCCTCGGCAGATAGGGGAAAGAGTGGGAAAGTCATCTCTGGTGCTCAGACCTTCTCACCTCAGCCCAGAAGGGACACGTTTCACTTCCACCTGAGTCCCAGGGACTGGCCTCTCTGCCCCGCCTCCCTCTGGCTGTCCTTCACAGTTGACCCGGTTTCTCTGTGTGGCTGCACGGGCCTCGCAGGAAACCAGACACTCCTCACCGGCGCCAGGTGGAACCTCATGGCTGCCTGGGAGCCTGAGGTTAACAGTTAAACTAAAATAAACCCTGGTTAAAGTCTCAACCACGTCTAATACGGTGGGTAACCTTGAGGAAATTACTTGACTTGTGACTCAAAGGGCCGTATCGAGATACACATAAAGCATTTAGCACAACAGTTGGCATACAGTACATGCTTGATGAATGTTAGCTATTATGTTCAGTGTAGTCTCTAGTCAGACTGCATGGCCACAGCAAGGTCCCCAGGCCCTGTGGCATTTGCTTCTAGCCACTGGAACCATCTGTATGGAACCCATTCACTGGGGGAGAAGAGTGAATCCCCTCACCTCTTTACCCTCCTCCGAGGTGACAGTACCAAAGGAGGAGTTGAAGTAGAAACAGATACAAGAAAGGCCACGGCGGGGGAGCATCTAGGGATAACAGAGGAGGGAGGCAAGCAGACAGAAGATGAGGAAGGAGAGAGTGGGTGGGGGTTGACCAGGAATCTGAGTGAGAAGCCACATCGACAGAGAAGACACAAGAGCCATGTGGGGCATGCCCTACACCTCTCCCGGTCCAGCCCCTGTCCACTTCTCAATGGATATGGATACAGGGGATGGAGACCGTCCTGTCCAAACTGGGTTGGGCTATGGTTCACCAAAGTGTTCCTCTCAAAAATGCGCTCGTGCTATTCACCACTTGTTGGAGGTTGAACAGTGTCCCCCTCTCCCCCGCAAAAAAAAAAAAGAAAAAAAGATACATTAATGTCCTAACCCCTGGTACCTATGAAAGTGATCTCATTTAAAAACAAGGTCTTTCCACACAAGTGTAGGTAGTGTGCTACCTAAGGGGCGAATCTTTTGCTGATACCATGAGGGTCTCTGGCCCAATGGTAGAGTGTGTTAGTAATTTTTGCTATAATTTAAAAAAAAATAGGGTCTTTAAAGATATAGGTGAAGAGAAAGTCAGCCAGGAGTAGAGGCGTGTCAGGAGCAGAATCTTTCTCTGAGCCCCCAAGAAGGAACCAGTCCTACTGACGACTTGACTTGGGACTTCTAACCTCCAGAATTGTGAAAGAATGCATTTCTATTGTTTTAACGCCCCCCCCCCCAGTTTGTGGTATTTTGTTACAGCAGCCCTGAGAATCTGATACATCTTTAACAACTATTGTTAGGAATCTATTATCCTTCAGGTATTAAAAAATGAACAGAGGAGTTTCTTGCCCTCATAAGGTCAGCTGGAGAAAATGGACATTTACCGAACAGTTCATTGTGCAAGTCCAAGCTGTCTCCTCTCCCTTTGCCTCCATCGTGAAAGCAGAAATGGGGTCTTAGTCTTTTACCCCCAGACCCTAGCGGAGTGCTTGAAATAGTAAAACTTCATTAAAAGTAGACCACATGAAGCTCGGTCATCTCATGATCAGGCTCTCTGCAGCATCTTATTCAGAGCAACGCTGCCTCCAAAAGCCTTAAACAAAATGATGGAAGTGTTAGGCAAGAATCCTGAAGGGAGCGAGGGAGGGGGGGTGATTTGTACCCTCAAGCACACAGCGAGACTTCCTAAAGTCCTGCTTAGGATTTTCTTCTTCGGAGCAGCAGCTCAGACGCCCTCTCCAACTCCTGGTCTTTTGTCATGTAAAGGAAATTTGACTTCTCTTGGCTTCTCAAAAAGGGTTCTGCTTAGATACTGGGAGAAGAGAGAAGCTATTTGATATTTCGACTTCATTTCTTCTTCGTCTCATGGGTTTGTGAATGAGCGAATCTGTGAGCAAACAGCCAGCTCCAAGGTCTCAGGTCTTTGCTTTTTGCAAAGTGGGAATGATTCTGAATTGTTTAAGCGGGCCTAGAAAGCCCAGAACTCTAACACTGGGCAAGAGCCCTTCTCCCAGGGCAGGAAATGAACTCATCCATAACGTATTTCCAATCATTCATTGTTTTACCGAATGGTAAACACCCTTGCGTTTTTTTCCCCCAGCTCCCCGCTGGGTGAAGCTGCCCCGATGGAGGTCAGAAGGAGGAATGCTGGCCTGGGGATTTACAGGGGTGTGCGCTTAGCCGGCGTCTTCCCCTTCTCCCTTAGAATACACCCACGCAGACCGGCAGGGTTCTACTAAATCCCCTTGGAAGCCAGAACAAGTTCCAGAATGCAATAAACTTCGACCACAAGCAGGATCAAGAGTGACCAAGAAGAGGACTGCCTTTGGGGAATCTCCCCAAGTTCTTTCTTAACCAGCACCTAGTGGTTCCTTCCAGGTCATCGGCGTTGCTCTGCTAACAGTCTGCTCAGGAGACTCACGGAGCAGCCGGCACCCATGGAAGACCAATGACCCCGACGTCACTCTCTACATGACCTGACCCAGCAGAGGCAAAATGGCCGGTGGAGAAATCTCAAACCCAGCCATCAGGGAAACTCACTGATGGAAAGACTGTGGAACTTCTAGAATTCAGGTCACCTGAAGTCTCAGCAGTGGCCAGGGAATTGCTAGGTAACCTTGAATGCCTCGGCATCTGAACGCCTGAAATGCTAAATGTCGTGTTGTTATCAGTTTATCAAGTATTCGCTGTAAGTATCCCAGTCATGGTGAATTCATTCGGTATGAATTTGGACGTCATACATGCAGTACTTTCATAAGAATTACCATATTAATTAATTAACATATCATAATTACTCATCTTCATTAATCTCTTATAATTAATGAATCTATCTTTAAACTGAAATGTTAACAATCAATTCATATCACTTAAGATCCTTAAGCCACTGGCAGAGCCTTTATTATAATTATTTACGATTTCACATACGTGTATTCACAGATTTCTCCCTGTCCCCTATCTATACATCACGGCTTCCTTGCCAAATAGATTTGTCTAATCAATACCTCAGTGTCCTTATCTTTAAAGATGTCACCTTGTGTTTGCCGCTGTTAGCCCATCAATACACGTAAAGATTTCTGAGCTGCTTCCGTAGCAGTGAAATGTATCATACCTTCATTTACACCGCGTTCATCTCAAGGACCATCCAGACAGGAAACACATCAGGGTCTTTGCTATTAAACCATGAAAATACTCTCTTAATTGCTTAACACCCCTTATCACTGAGTACTCGATTCACCAACGAGCAAAATCATATTTTAAAATGTGAACGTTAGAATCAGATTACTCCGAAGGGAATGATACTTTAAGTCCTAGGACTTTGCGTGAGTCTCTTTAGGATATCACCTCAAATATCCCGGTGACGAGTAAAAAATGAAAAACAGTGCAGATATTTGTCATATTCCTACCAGACAATGGATTCCGGAAATCTACGAAGCCCATCAGTTCTCTGGTGCAAAATGGGGATGGAGAGAGATGAAACACACCAATGCTGGAGAAACATATTCAGAAAAGAACCCCAAACTGGTAAATCACTGGAGTGCTGACACTTCTTGAACTTGACCTTAAAGATCTCAACAGCAAAAGAGAGTTATTTTCAAACAGGTCAAACTATAAACTTAATTTATGTGGGGTCTTTGAGATACAGACCCGAAGCAAAGGTGACATACATATATAATTATGAGTTAGACAAGTCGTTTTGCTCGTTTTATTAAAACCACTTCAATTTTCGACATTTGATTAGCCTTCTTTGTATTTAATTCCCAAGTCCCAAGACCAAATGCCTAATATCTACTGATTCTTTTTTATTCCAGTGTGTGGGGGGGGGTAGGTGTAGAACACCACCTAACACCGGGTAGCGAATGGTTTCTTGTAAAGTACAGGATCTGTGCTAATGCGCGTTCTTGTTGGCTTTTATTAGGAAGACAATGCGAATCTCCTTGAGATATCGTTAGTCTCACTCATGGGGGTGACAGTGTGATATATATCATCTATCACGCTCATTTCCTTCATACCTTCTTTGCCCTGTTGGAACGGGCACAGGATGACGGCCATCTTATGAAAATGCAACATGATTTGTTTATTACTTAAGGTTTATTTAAGGCCGTCACCATGACCTGTATCCATTAGTAACCTCGCAGATTCTTAAACCGACACTAGGACAAGTCCCCGATTCTCTACAGTTCTCCTCAGCTTTAATCAAAGCCCACGCAAAAGGCATTTCTTTCCTCCACTTCTCCACTGCCTTCCTGTCCCTTCCGAGATTCACTTGGAGGGCCTTTTTAATGATTATTTATTCATTTTGAGAGAGAGAGAGAGAAGAAAGCATGTGAAAGCAGAAGGGCAGAGAGAGAGAGAGAGAGAGAGAGAGAGAATCCCAAGCAGGCTCTGTGCTGTCAGTGCAGAGCCTGACACAGGGCTCGATCCCACAGACCGTGAGATTGTGACCTGAGGCGAAATCAAGAGTCAGACGCTTAACCGAACGAGCCACCCAGGCGCCCTGAGATTCATTTTGAGTTTTATCTGCTTTTCCACAGATTTTAGGACTTCAGTAAGCCAGTGAGGTGCACTGAAGAAAACATAAAAATAAAAATGCCTACAGTCTTTTCAGCGGGATTGCGTGCTTGTGACTTGACTTGGTTCTGAAATGTTGATTTACTAACGTGGGAAAAAAGCCCCACAAATCCAGCTGAGAGGTGTTGCTGTTTTCTCGCGTCTGCTAAACCAAACCCACTGAGTGCACCAGAGTGGCTGTGCTGCCATGTCCTCCGGAGAGCAAGCAAGGCGTTACTCCCAACACCAAACGGATGAACTCAGTGCCCATGGCAGCCAGCAAAGAATTAGGCATTTGACCAAACACTGCCCGGAAAAAAACAACTGCATGGATGAAAAGGTGGATCAGGTGAGTCCTCGAAGAGCATTTATGGACGAAGGCCTCACTTCAGAGTGGACAAGCCAACAGCTCCCACCAGAGCCTTCTGTCTAGCTGCCGTAGACAGGTGCATCAGTCCCCGGGGATCGGACTCGCAAGCCCACTGCAAAGTTAACTCTGTTTGAAATCATGTTAAGTGTCCACAAAAGAGACGCAGAAAGACTGTGTTCTTAAAGTGTTTCAGTTTCAGCATGAAAGCGTTCATTGTGTCCAGATACCTGAAACTGAATAGAAGACGGTTATATCCATTGTTAACCGGGACTTGCACACGGCAGTAATGGTCTGCAGACTTTCGTGCTGCTTGATGAGCTACTCAGGATTCGGCAGTTAAGGTAGCGCCAGGCCGGAGACCTCCAGGGGCCTCATTTAGCGCCCGGTAGAGCCCTCCCACCGCTGAGCACGCCAATTTCCCTGCCAGGGAAGATCAGACTCTGGCTCTTCAAAATCTTGGAAGTCATTCTGGAATGCCAACATATACCAAAGGCTGAATTAATTTTCTTCCCCTCTGTATGAGTTTGCAAGAATTGCTGTAACAATGGATCACAGGGGCTCCTGGGTGGCTCAGTCGATTAAGTGTCCAACTTCGGCTCAGGTCACGATCTCATAGTCTGTGAGTTCGAGCCCCACATAGTCTGTAAGTTCTGAGCTGTCAGCACAGAGCCTGGAGCCTCCTTCGGATTCTGTGTCTCCTCTCTCTCTGCCCCTCCCCTGCTCATGCTCTCTCTCTCAAAAATAAATAAATAAACATTTAAAAAATAAAGTTTAAAAAAAAAAAAGGATCACAGACTGGGTAGCTTCAACATTAACAGAAATTTCCTGTCTCAGAGTTCTGGCCGTTGGAAGTACAAGATCAAGGTGCTGGTAGAACTGGTTCCTTTCGAGGGCTCTGAAGGAAGAGCCTCTCTCCGTGGTGCGTAAGTGGCTGTCTTCTCTGTGTCCTCACATGGTCTCCCTTCTGCGCATGGCTGTGTCCAACCTCCTCTTCTTATCGGGATGCCGCTTCAGTTGGATTTGTGTCCGCCGTAATGACCTCATTTAACGTAATTAGCTCTGTAAAACCCACATTCCGGGGTTAGGACTTTCACAGGTAAATTTGGTGTTGGGACATAATTCGGCCCATAACACGTTCCCATAGGTATTTTGATGCCAGGTGGCACAACCTTTCAGACGCTTTGTTCCTGGTTTCCTCCGTAAAAGAATGAGACAAATTAAGGATCGGGTTTGGGGGAACTAGTCCATGCCCGTGTTTCTTTGCCAACTCTTTAAACTCAGGAGAGTTAAAAACAAAACCAAACAAAACAACGACAACAACAACAAAAACTCCACCAAATACGGTATTACACCAGAGCTAGAAAACCACAGTACTAAGTGGGGAAAGACCAAGGTGCAGGCGGGTACCTGCAGGCCAGGGCTCCTCGAAGGGCGTGCTGGCTGCTCGGTCAAGACTTGCAGACGCTGGAATGAGCTCGGGACCACCTCCACAGGGACCCACCCATAAAGGCCATCTTAACGATAATAGTACCAACAAGACATGAACTGCACGGCCCGCATATCCAGAAGGGCGTGCCTTCAGTTACCAGACGCAGGAAAGAAGGTTCCACCTTGAAAGTGAACACCCTGACAAAAAGGTCCTTGGTTCGTCCTCACCCCACGGAACGGCAAGGAAGAAGGCCCTTAGTCCTTCCGGAAGGGGATTCTCTGCCTCTCAGTTACAGGACTGTCTAGCACCAGCCTGCTTTTCTGGAATCAAATGAAGACTAGGACTAGGAAGTTTTGACTCTTGCTCAGAAGATAAAATGGCCTTACAAGTCTTCAGAGATTTCCAACCCAGCACACACAAAAGAACTATAAATTATGTGCTTTTGTCCCAATCTTATAACTGTCTCCTTACACTTCTTTTCCATACCGATATCTGAAGAAAATGCTTGGAAACGATGGGGAATGGTGCAACGAGGGAGAGGAGAGGTTTCCTGTTAAGGAGAGGGGAGAGAATTCCTTCGAAGGATGGGGAAAACACATTAACACTGTTTGAACCAAGGGTCTCGGTGAAGTGAGCCTGACTTTTAAAATAAAGTTCTAATATCGGGGCATCTGGGTGGCTCCGTCGGTTCAGAGACCGACTCTTGATTTCGGCTCAGGTCACGATCTCCCAGTTTCGTGAGGTCAAGCCTTGAGTTGAGCTCTGTGCTGACCACAGGGAGCCTGCTTGGGACTCTCCCTCTCTCTGCCCCTCCCCCTGCTTGCCCTCTCTCTGTCCCTCTCAAAATATACAAATAAACTTTTTAAAAAAAGGTTCTAATATCGCATTTGAACTTATGAATAACAGAGTGGGTTTCGTGTCGAAATCTCCCTGAGAAAGCACAAAATAGACCATCCCAAACTCGGCGAAAAGCCTCAAACACCACCATCTGTTGCTCTGTTGAACCTTTTGACTGGGGGAGAGGGAGAGGAGAGGGCTGACAAGTTGGACGGCACTCTCAGGCACAGAAAAATCCACTCCGTCCTCCGTTTGGGAGCCTAAAGGAGAAAAAGAACCTCCCGGAGGCTTGGTTGCGATGCTTGGATCTTAAAAATGTGTGAAAGCATGTAAGTGGCGCGCTTACACAACTTCCCCGAAGGAAGAGCGATTAAACAAAGGTGTCAGAGAAGTTTGGAATAAGGACTATTTTAATGCTGCTTTGAAAAGATTCCGCCCCAAAACGCACACAGCCATCGTTTGCAGGTTGCTTATTTATGAAGCGATTAAATCTAAAGTACGTTTAAACCAGCGTCTGAAACACCCGGAGGGCTTGCAGTCCCCCGTGCCATTGCAGCAGCGTTACAGGGAAAAGATTCCCCTACAAATAAGGTGCCTTTTAAGACGTACACAAGGCAAAACTCAGCATTGTCTTTATCTGGGACAACACGCCTCTGGCCCCAGCCGTCCCTGCCTCTAAACATCAGTGTCCTTTTCAAACGGGAACACGCGTGAGCAGAGAACGGCTTGTGGTACTGAGGGAACGGCTTCCCAGATCTGTCGGGGAAACAACGGTTTGATTAGATCATCTGGCCCTTTAATAACAAGAATGGGAGCCGCAGAATACCACCCGACCCCATGTGTTGGCTTTGCAGCCGGAACAGAAAACACTCCTCCAGCCTCAACGGCACATCTCGCCGGGTTGTCCCCCGCGACTTCAAGTTGACCCACGACGACAGAGCCCAAGGGAGCAGTTAGCACACTAACTGGGAGCGTCGTCCTGTCTGATTTTTACAGTGACATGTGCGACGTGGCCTCCCTGGCCTCCAGCGCCGCCCTCGAACTCCCGGAGCCGGCCGCTGTGCCCGAATCAGCCGGTAGGTGGCGCGCCGAGCTGCCGACTCCGCGTAGGTGGCCGCGGGCAGCTTTGGCCGGCGAGGCAGGCAAGGATTTTGATTCATAAAAAACATAAATTCTACTTGATGAACAATAATAATAAAGGAAATGGAGTACTGGGCACCGTAGAGATGAAATTTTAAAGCCCCGAAATCAAGTTATTTGAGATTATTTAATTTAATTTACTAAATTTGAATAACTGTGCGATGTAATGATGCATGGCAGGGCATTTAGGTTTTATAGCTTCTAAATGCTTCTCTTTAGGGTGATTGCACTCGGTTGCATGGTCGCCAGAGAACTCTGTCCCCATCTCCAAGCTGTGTAAACAAACTGAGGGGAGAATAATTACACATTGGGAAAAAGAAAGGAGAATCTATTGAAGGGAGAGAGAGAGAGAGCCCCAGTTACAAAATGCCCCCCTATTTCAGGTAATAAACTACCTCGAAAATACTCAAAGACCAGTGTTAAAATCTTTGTTAATATTAGCACAGCGGCTAAGCCTAAGCTAAGCACTTTCCAGGTGCTTCTTGGAGTGACAGCCTCATTTCACAATAAAAACGAGTAAGATCTATAGCAATCTTTATATCCACATCTAAACGTTTTATGTTGGTGAATGTTTACTTCTAACAGCTTCTAAACCGCCAGGTTAGGACCCTGCAAAAGCTAAGAATTCCGTTCATCCTTTGATCCCTGAAAATTTTCTGCCAGCAGATAGAAAAAGTCTTTTGATACAAACGCAGCCGCATATTGTCCTCAGCGGAGCTTCGAGGCACGCATTCGATATTTGCAAACTGTGCGTGCGTGCCTGCACGAATGCAGGGAGTTGCACACGCACCGTATTAATTCGGATATCTGTGAGTGTGTGCACACGGATATATACATGCTGTCTGTGCACCACTGTCCTCCATTGTTTTCGACATAACTGATTTTGGCACCCGCTCTTTAGCACTTTGGAAGGGCCTTCATTAGCACTGGGACAGTATCCAAAAAGAATCCAGAAGAATCAACACATGGCTGCTCTTGTTCTCACGATAAATGACAGCTTTGGTGGAAAACAACAACAGTCAAGAAGCAAAACAAAAAGCAAAAAGCAACAAGAGTAGCAATGACATGAATAGAGGAAGCCAGACGTCACTGACGCAGATTTTTTTTCTTAATTTTAATGTATTTATTTATTCAATTTTTACCACTTTCTTCCTCTGCCGCTAAGCCTCCGGGTACTTCCACGCAACTAAAAATACAAATAGTGAAAGTATATTAAGGACCCTAGGGGGGAAAAAAAAAACAGTCATGCGGGCTTACATCTCCTTATAGACACAAACCTGCTTATTATAGTCTTAAAAATATGTGAAAGCAGGTCAATGGCACGTTTATCTAATTTTACTGATACGGTACGGCAAAAACCTGCCCAGGAAACTATACCGGCCCCCAAATTGAGGGCCGCGTGTGGAAACGTCCACACCAGTAACCCACAATTCTTTGGAACCAGAGTTCTGAAGAGACGAGCTTTTCTTAGAAAACAGAATCTCCCTAATGACCTGAAAGTCTCATCTCAAAATCATTCATGGGAAGTCTTGGGTCATTCGGATGCCATAGAATGTGAAGGGAAAGCAGTAATCTCCAAACTAGTCAAAAACTCCATGATATCCAGTGTGTGTGTGTGTGTGTGTGTGTGTGTGTGTGTGAGTGAGAGAATATGCCCTCACACCGTGCCTTAAACGGCAGACAATAAATCTCACTTTAAGGAAAAGCAGTAATCGAACTCTAGAAGACTTTGATTCCAAAAGTTAATTCCTTTGCACGTCAGCTGTCAAAACAATAGTGGAAAATTGAAGGGTGCATGGCCCTTTAAGGCTAGTAGCTCTGCCTGGGAGACCAGCCATCAGAGGGAAAACCCCCTTGGGTCTTCAGAAACGAGAAGTTATGGGGCCATTCATCCCTCCATTAGTCCCTTGCCTTCTCTTTCCTCTGTTTCTCGGATTTTGTGAATTCTTGGTCCTGGAGGGTCTTGAAATTTTTCCTGGAAAAGAGAAGAGGGACAGGACAACAGGAAACTGGTACTAGTAGTAATAGTACTGCTATACTCCTACTCCTACTCCCACTGCTACTCCTAATAATAGAAGAGAGCAAATGCATGGGATTTGTAGGCACACACTTCAGAACGGGAGAAGGATACGTGAAGCATGGCCAGAACTACCGTTATGAGGAGGGCCACAAGGGAGAAAAAGCTATACATGGGTAGGTGGCAAGAGAAGCATCCGAAAGAGCCACATCTTTAGCTTCAGACATCCTAGAAGCGTGGCTCTGGGGTAATTCAAAACACAGGACTGGCCTGAGATTGCAGATCCCCGCAGACAGGAAGCAAAGCATCTCCAAATTAATCCATTCATTCCACAAATATTTATTAAGTGCCTGTGATGGGACAGGCACCATGGTAAGCACTAGACGTACAAAAGCAAACAAGGTATTTCTTCCAGATGCTTTTTTTACGCAGAAGCATGGCCACCATTTTGTCTGACTTTTGACCGAGGGCACAGAATCCTCTAACTCAGGAGGCAGACGGTGAACACCTTGTGAGTCTGTGGATAGAGAGGAAACTGAGCCCCAGAGCCGAGTGTCCCTAAGGTGGCGAGTGCCTGGAAGAGCCGTCAACTGTCTTCTCTTCTCCCCCTGACCCCTGCACGCCGAACACAGACTCTCTCAGGGGCTCAGTAGTTATTCCATACTGTAGCCTAACTATCTGTTGACAGTAGTTCATCCTTAGAAACAGCTCCCCTTCAGCCTATGGCTGATAATTATTATGAATAAGCTAACACGATCTCCTGTTCGACAAAATTGTCTCGCTCCCCAAGAAGGGCCAGACAGCCGATTGAAAGGTTTCCAAAAGGAGGAAAGATTCCAAGTAGAACGGAGGCTACTTCTCAACAGCCTATTCAATAACCCTTCTCTCTTTCATCTCCCCCAAGATGAGGAGAGAAGCAGCCTGGCGTTTGGCAGGGAGACCAATGTCAACACTCTATATTTACTTATTTATTGGCAGTTTGGAAGGCAGCCACCATTTATGGTCCTTCATTCCCAAATAGAGGGAGCCATGATTCCTGCCAGCAATGTCTCCACGCCACCTGACTGCCCTCTCTCTACACAAGCCAAGAGGGGAATGGGTCCAGGACGTTCGTTGTTGGCCGCCATATTTATAACACTTTTAATGCTGCCTTTACTCTGAAAGACCCCAACTGGAGAAGACAGTCGGCTGCAACCCCCAGACATAGTGTAGTCCTCACAGAAGCAAGGTTTGGAAAGGCAGAACCTGACTCTTTCCATACCCGGCCGCACAGCCTCAATATTGATGTTCTGTCTGGAAGTTTGATAAAAAGACTTTGGAGAGAGTCCCAGAGAGTTTCACGTACACATGGACGATGATATGTTTCGGAAATCATCCTTCTGCGAAAACATCGAATAAATTGGGATTTGTCTGGGGAACAAAAAGAGACAGCTAGGGATGTAGGACCTAGAACAGTCTTCAGAATGATGTTGGGAGAGTTGGGGGAGTGAGACTGTCTTTGAATGAGAGCAAACAGCGATTTTCAACGGCTCGCACGGGCACAACAAGAGAAATCAGAACATTTTAAAGCCAGATAGGCCCTTAGCGATGATCCGGTCTGACCTCTTCATGAAGTACATGATGCAGCGTTAGTTTTTAGGAAAAGATCCTGGACTAGATGGATTAGTGCCCTGAATCTAAGCAGAGTGCTCGAATCTCACAATCGACTGACACCAGCCCTAGAAAGATGAATTTAGACATTATTAAAAGCACAGACAGGTCGCCAGAGTACTCGAGCCACAAGTTAAATTCTAGACAAACGGAAGCAAGTTTGTTCAGTTGGGAGCACAGCACAACCCGGGACCAGGAATCCTCCTGACACCCTCCTGATGGGATCAACAGCTCTTAGTGGACTGCCCATCAGACGGCTTTTGAAAGCGACCAGACTGTAGCAATAGGATGCAGGGCCAGTCCGACCAGTCGAGGACCTGGCAGAATGCGGTTTTCTTAATTGCCGGGCCGAGCCTTGTTGTGAAATCCGGGGAGCCTTCCGGACAAGCATCTCAGCTGCGGCTTCCCAGGTTGTCCACACTTATGGGCAATTTCACGGGACGCAGGTTGCGGACACACCACGTAAGCTACGAACACTCTGGCGGCCTCCACCATGGCTGCGGCATGAAATTTCCCGTTTGCTCCGCAACCTCCAGATTCAAAGCCAAATGGCCACCAGCTGTGCTCCACTGCAAGTGAAAAGCAAAACATCTTTGACGACAACGTGGGTGGAGGAAAATTTAGGGAACCCCCTCCTCTGCCGAGAGTTCGTCAAGGTTGAGGAAAGTCAAAGTCAAGCGTACCGCTAGAGTTGGCGTCTGCTCTCAAAGATGGCGCCCGATGTAGTCCCATAGATGGAACGGTGATCCTGGGCTGGAGGTCACAAAAGACTGGTGATCTTATCTTTCCCGTAGGTATACAATCAAGACGCAAGTACGTCCACGGGAGAGATGCGACCTGGACGTTGCCAGCGTTTAGACATTAACGTGGCAGAAACAAGGCAGGTGACAGACTTTCCACTTCCCAGCTCTCCTTTTCACCCTGTCTCGTGCACACACCCTGCCCGACGCCGTTCAGAATCCATTTTCCATCCCCACTTGGTCGACTCCTGCTCATCCTTTAAAAGCCAACGCAAATATCGTCTCAGTCAAATCCCCCAATGTCTCCGAGACAGAATTAGGCCTGCCGCCCTCTGAGATTCCAGATATAAAATGTTATGTATCAGACATGTATATTTAACGTGGATCACATTGAGCCGTCAAGAAACGGGAAGGAGGGACGATAACCGAATTTTGGGGTCAGAGATCGGAAATTCTACCCCCCCACTCTTCCATTTACAAGCTCTGTGTCCTTGAGCAAACTGTCCAATCTTCCTGATCCTTGGGGCAATTCTATCCATAAAATGGGAACAATAATGCCTAGTGTGGGATCGTCTCGTGAAGATGACATGACAGTGGTGAATAAAGCCCCTAGCGCCGGGTCGGACTCACAGCCAATACTCTACAAATGAGTCCCTCACTTTCTCCCTCCCTCCAAAGGCAAACACATGCCTTTCTTCCTACGTCCTCAATGTTGAGCACAAAACATACTAGAACATTCTAGGGACCTAATGCATGCAATCATCGATGAATGTGATAGCTAAGGATAGATAGGGGACAGTTTTGAATCATAAAATGTCAAGCCTAGGAAGGGCCTTAAACCAATAGCATTTGGCCCAATGATCATTAGAGAGGAGGTTCGAAGAGGGCAAAGGGTAGGGCCGGGTAAGACCCCCTCCTCTCCTGCTCCCAGGCCAGACGCCCCCGTGGTTTCTCCCTGCCAGCACAGGCTTATCTGCTCCTACGTAGCGCAGACCAGAAGCTGTGCGGGCCTTCCTGGGAATACATTTCGGCTGGCCTCTTTGCCCAGCGCCAACCTCGGCGGCTGTTTCAGTACGAGTCCCCTCCCGCTATTAGTGGTTAAAGGCAATGTCTCATCGGCCGCTCTAACGTAGCCTCACTCGGATTGGAAACGATAGATGATTAACAGGTATGAGAAGCCGCGTTGTGCTCCATTCAGAAAGGATGCAAATGACAAAAACATGTCGCCTTCTGCACAGGCAGGGAAATGGCGTAGCGCAGAACGCACCCGGCTTCTTGCACCTCCGTGTCTGGCTAGACGGTTTCATGGCATTTAGCGGCACTGTGCGAAGGCACCCACGGCCTACCATAACTCTCACAAAACAGCGTTTTCACGTGCTGATGGCAGCTGAATCAGAAACACATGGATTTAATTTCCTTCAAAATACCCACGGGTATGAGAATCGATGCAGGAAAGCCATTTGGCTAACTATATTTGGGGCTTTTCGGAGCCCAAAAATTGCGAGGAATTGTCGGAGATGGCTGGCGAGCCCCAAAGCCCACCAGGTCCGGCCCACCCCGAGCACAGCCCTGGCCTAATGCGATGCGAAGCCCCGGCTGTCTTTTTGGAGAGAGGCAGGTGCTTGCTGTGCGGTTCCTTAACGGCTGCCATCTCCGCAGGTTTCCTGCTCTCTGCCGCCCGTTCGTTTGCTCAGCCTCTCCCGCCCCACGGCCATCAGGGAGACCGCATTTTGGCAGCGGCTCGGGATCCCTGCCTGAAAGTTGATAGAGGTTGAGCTATTTGCAGAAATAATGCTTTCCAGACGTACTAAACAGTCCCCCTCTTTCCAGATGGAGTGGCATTAGTGTTGCTTCCAGCCATTTCCTCACCTTCTGGTATACTTGTCAGGGCTCCCATATGCACCACGAGCCTTCCGTATTCTGGGGAATCTCGGAAAACTGCTCGGGCCCCCAGCGTCTCGGCGCTCGCAGGCACGAGTGCACACGCGCGCGCGCACACACACACACACGCGCGCGTGTTCACACAGCCTCCGCTTTTCCGTATGCACACGCAGTTTTCTTCCCCCACCTCCTGGGAGTCGACTCGGATTTTCAAGGGAGCTAATCGCTAAATGCGAGAGCCTGGCAGCCCAGGGAAGTAGACAGGCAGGAATACATGGGGTGTCCCAAAGCCCCTGGGCTCTGGTAGAGGTCCCCGCCACCCCGGTCGTCAGTGACAGTGTCCTTCACATCTCCTTCGGGTGGCCTCTGATTTTGAGTGTCGGAGGGGGCCCTCGGTGAAGACGCTGCTCCGCTAGAGAGGAGCCCGGAGGCTGTCGCAGAATACATCCGTCGAGGGCTGCGGTAAGCCTCTTTGTGTTACTGTTGCCCATACGTAAGACGCTTTGTTCGGATTGAGGGACCCCCTCATGTCGCGCCCATGCGCTATTTCCTTACGGAAAAATTATCCCGCTTGCCGTGTTGTATTTGCTCTGGGTGGTTTAAACATGGCCAGGCCAGAACTCCAGCTACTTCAAACAGGTCATGGATCAGGTCCTTCCCGGCTCTGAGATCTGAAGCTCTCAGGACGCTAGAGGGGACGCTACCTTCACACACTCATGTCTTCGGTCTAGTGGTCAGATGGGGCGCTACACCCCGAGGGGGGGCGCTCCAGTAGGGAAAACGGCTCCATTTTCCTACAACCGTCTCCTTGGGTCCCTCTCCTCTCTGCTTCCTTTTCTAATTCAGTCCTCCTGAAACTGAGCTTTCTTTTCCAAGGCGGGAAGCGGAGAGGGGACGGGAATGTTCTACATTCGAAGAGAGCTTTCCTCTCCCCTCGCTCTCTTTTCTCCATTGGGCTGACTTGGTCCCTGAGTGGGTTCCGGATGGGCACGCTCTCCCCCCACGATCTAAGATCCGCCCCGTTTCTGTTCCCACAGAGTAAAGCCCCGTGCACCCCGGAGCGGAGGAAGGGGTTAAGGTTGGCTTCTCAGAAGATCCTGACATGGAGGCTCTCGATGCTACTACATCCTGTGAAAGTCTGGTTGAAGAGCCGAGGCCAACGACTAAACACAACAAAGCCCAGGGAAAACAGAAAATGCATTTTAAAAATACCTAAACCGTTGGGTATAACTGATACCTTCCTCCTCAACTCTTCAATTATTACAGAGTCAATATATCCTCTGTGACTGTGGGCAGGTTATTTAACCTCTCTGTGCCTCAGATTCCTCACCCGTAAAATGGGACTAACACTGGTAAATACCTCTTAGATGTGTTGTGAGGATTAAATGAGATAAGGCATATGAAGTGCTGAGAACGAGGTTGGAGTATAGTGAGAGGTTTCTACCTCTAGGAAACCTTACCACCGATTACCTTCGATTCTTGAAAAGAGCCAGCCTGGCCATCACCCCTGGTAGATTTGATATTTATTACGCTTCTGGGTCATTGTTATTGACAAGGACTAACTCACGGTTAGTCTCGTTCCTGGGAGATATGGTCCTCAGTGATGGGCTACTTCTTCTGGAAAGTTCTTCTGGAAAGGCACCGCCCTGGCCATCTCAGGAAAGATCTGACACATTCTAGCCTCATTTCTGGATCCCCACATCTCTTGATCTTGCTAGAATGACAAAGATAAGACCACTTTGCAATCGTTGTTTCCAGTTGTGCTAAGAAGACATATTTCTTCCAATCGGGGAAAAAAGAGAGCTTACCAACCAAATAGTTGCTTTATTTGATCAACTGTGCATCTTCCCGCCGGATCAAGTCTTCATAGGCCTTGAATCTTTCCTAGCCAAAGCTTGGCAGATTTTGCTGCATTTCTTAATAGCCCCAAACCGTTTTTCTTTGACGATTCGAAACCCACAAAAGCAACAACAAAAGGCTTTTTACAAGTTACAGCAGTTTTTCTTAGCGTTTCAAAATGCGTCTTCCTGCTTCATTGCTGTGCCTATATAGTTTACCAGTACAAATCAACTATTCCATACTCACTTTCTCCGTGCTCACCCTCTTTCATTTTTGGAAGTCCCCAAAGAGCAAAAAAAAATTATCACCCTCTCTAATTTTTTCTGCTACTGCTGTTGATAAAAGGAAATGAAATAGATTAGTCACCTCCCCACAACCCAGGCTCCCGATTACACTGCAAGCTTGCTCATTAATGCAGGTATGAGATGCAGAAGAGAAGGGGGGGCGGTTTCCATTCAGCCCCCAGGACTGGAGTACCAAGTCGATTGGCGTGACACACCAGCTCCGCGAGGGGGAATACCTTAAACAATTCCATCAACATTGATTTACTTTAACCAGGTGATATTTTAATGAGCCACCCCGAGCGCTCCCCGGATGACATGACTTCTCAAACTAGGAGAGCACACCACCTTTAAGAGGGGGGGAAAAATTTACTAAAAAAGCCAGAGAGTTGACGCTTGCAGACGAGCCTAATTCCCTTTGTCCTGTGGACGTGCGCTGTGTTGGGAGAGCTCCAAGTGCATCGAGCTGATTTTTGCTGTCATCGGAACTGACCCTCGGGCCCCCGGGAGGCCCACAGCCTGTCTGCTACAGTGACAGGGAGAGGAGCCAAGCTTCAGCTTGGGGTCCTCAGATGTGTAGCACAACGGGCCACTCTGGCGAGGGCAGCTGGATCGCATGAATTTTTAAAGTAAAACAACTGATTTTGGGGGGGCAGGAGGGGGCAGCGGGTCTCGAGATCCCCCCTGTGAAATCCCCGCGGAAGAAACGCACGGACCCAGCATGTTGATTTTGGCATCGGCACACGCGGGCCCTCTGTTCTGAAGATGAGCTGACACGTGCAGATTTGCAGATCAGCCATTTCAAAAGGTTAATTAAATATTACCATTGTTTTCCAAGCTATTAATGTCTGTTCTTTCTTCATGCGGAAGGCTTCTCCCCGCTCAAAAATCAGGGTTTGGATTTGCTTCCCAATCCCTTCCCCTTTTAAAACCTGGAAAGAGAGTGGCTGAGGGGCCTGGAGAAACAGAGAGACAGAGAGAGGAGATAGAGAGGGGAGAAAGAGATTCTCAGGCCAGAGGCGAAATACAGTTTGGGGCTGAGGAAGGAGCGACCGTGGCTGGCATTGTCTGAAGTGGAGCCCTTGCGACACATTCTCAGCTGCAGCTGGGGATTAGAATTATGTCATTCGTGGAAGGTTCTAGAAAGGGGCCAGGAAGGAACTCCTGCTCTTTCCACCTTTATTTATTTGCTGACATAATCGACCGCGCTGGAGTTCAGGAACGGTGCTAGGCCGTGGCCTTCGGTGGTTCTGGGGGAGGGCCGGCAGGTGCGTCAGTCCAAGGCCAGTGACGACTGAGGCAGGGATGCGTCCCGCCTCGCAATGTCTGTCTGTCCCCCGCCGCTCCCAAATGGTGTGGTTTTCGGTCTGCCTGAGGCATCCAGAGGTTGGCAGGACGAGGCCTCAGCGCGAACCGGAGGGGGATTCCAAGATGGACGCCAAGGGATAATAAGACAGAGGTCAGGAAGAGGACAAGGTTTCTCTCCGGCAGGAAGTGCCACCCTCTGTGACTGCAGTTTACAAGAACCCCGAGCCAGGATGAGCACAGCGGTCTGCAGGAAATCTCTCCAGACAGCCCATCTTCCAGGGCGAGCAGGACATGTTTTGTTTGCAAAGTAATAATGCCTCCCGAGCTGTGGGGAGGAGACAGCTAACCTAACAGTAGAATGAATGGAAAAAACAAAGGGGCAGAACGGAGACAGGTGATGAAGGGGTGCTGGGGCAGGGCGGGCCTGGCACGGATGGAGAGAGGAAGGGGGACGGCGGGACCAAGTCTGGTCGGGGATCGCGTTGGAGGAGTGCGGTCACGGCTACCCCGCATCCCTGCCTGCCCACCCATCCGTATCCCTAACGGCGCGATCTGAAATTTCATCTGCAGAGGGCGAAATGGCATATACCGTGTTGCTTACAAATGCAGACTTTGCAGTCCGAAGATCTGGGTTAAAAGCCCATTTCCACCCCTCTCTGGCTGGCTTTCCTTAAGGTTTTTCATTTCCTAATGTTTCCACTTTTAAATAAAAATTGGTATACCGGGGGTTTGTTAAAACGATAAAATGAAGGGGAAAAAAATATGTATAGAGTGTCCGGTATACGGTGAGTGCTCTTGAAACAGGAGGAAAGGAAGGGACAGCAAATCCTGGACAAGCAGAGGGGAGAGGAGCAGAGCACAGGAGGAAGAGGCAGAGCATGGGAGGGGAAGGCCTGGATGCGTTTGCCCTTCTGGAGCCATCTGTCAGCAAGCCGTCCCGGGGCGTCGTGGGTGCAGCTTCCCTGGAGGAGCTCACTCCGATCTCCTGCGGTCTTGATCCAGTGTCCTGTCCGCTGCATCTGCCCCAACACCGTCTCCCTCGCGGGTAGGATCACCTTGACACGCTACCCACACCCAGAGCTGAGCCCCCACGTACACGCGAGGCTTGGTGGTAACCGGGCAGGCAGGGATGGAGGGCGCCAAGGGAAACACATGCTCGCGTAGGCCGAAGCTGTGAAGTAGGAGGGGACAAGCCCTCGTGTCCTCAGCATGTGTAAGTTCTGGGGGACAGGAGTGAAAGAAAACCATAGAACAAAAAGGGAGATTTGGGGCTGAATTCGTTCCAACCAGGTCTGTACTGGCACCTAACACATGCCGAGCCTTAATAAAATGTCAGAATGCGTTGACAAGGCCTGGACCCGCTCCTCACAGAGCTCGTATCACAGTGCAAGGAACAGAGACTGGGAATCAGAGCGCTGTGCTGGAGAGAAGGGGCTGTGATCAGCCACTCAGCACCGGGGGGAGAGCCAGTAGAAAGCCCATTCGGGGCAGAGGAACTGCGAGTGTAAGTAGGCAGAGATGGTGGATTCCCACAGCCTGGTGACCTGCGCTGCGTAGTAACCACCCCCACCCCCACCCATCGGCAAGCGAGCAGCAGCGAGGACACGACCTAGCCCACCGGCCTCCACTAACTCCATGAGGGTGGACCGAACCCCAATCCCCTGACTAGGGTTGCCAAACTTGGCAAATAAAAATATCGGCCGTCTGGTTACATCTGATTTTCAGATGACCAATTTATAATTTTTTAGTGTCAGTATATCCCATGCAACTTTGGGGAGACACTTGTAACGAAAACATGATGAATCGTTTCTCTGAAATGCTAGTATATACGGGCATCCCGTATTTTATCTGGCACCCCTACGCCTAACCCACACTGGCCCTTCGAGAAAGTGCCTTCTCTGAGCTGCAGTTAAGAGAGGACTGAGTCAGCCTCTCTCCAGGAGCTGAAGGCGCAAGATGGTTTCTGCCCTGTGAAGAAAGTCAACCTACTAAAGGGGAGAACAAAATGACGCCAGAAGTCAGTGAGAAGCAGAGACAAGGGGGGCAAGGGTACCGATGGCATTTGTAGCCAGATTCTACTCTTCTCCCTCCCCTTCCTACAGGTTGGCATTCTGCTCTCTACTTGCCGGACCCCCCTTCCCTGCCCACCACACCATGGCTTCCAGCTCCTACAGACAGGAAAGAAAGCAGAGGCATTAAAAAAATTTTTTTAATTTATTTTGAGAGAGACAGAGAGGGAGAGAGGATCGCAAGCAAGACCCGTGCTGTCAGCACAGAGTCCAACTTGGGGCTCCATCCCACGAACCATGAGATCATGACCTGAGCCAAAATCAAAAGCCAGATGCTCAACCGACTGAGCCACCCAGGCATCTCAGCAGAGGCATTTGAAATCATCGGCTCAAAGGTAACAAAGTCAAGAGAACGCACCTTTAGTACAATAAGGCCAGGTATACGGTATGCAGTCAAAGCCATCTTATGGGAAGAAATACCATTTCTTATGTAGATCAGAGTGGGTGTTTTTTAAAAGGAACTTAATCCTCAGGAGGTTGAATTATATTTCATTTCCACATTTAAGGAGAATACACGCCAGAGTTGAAACACACCTTCTCCCCACGCTGTCTACAGAGCCAGAAGTTTCCTGGCAAACCAAGCAGACAAGTTCACTGAAAGAACATGGATACCGAAGGAGCCTAAAATTTGTATTACAAGTTATTTGCCATACATAATAGACCGTGGGTGTCTATCCTATAAAGAGGTCCCATAAACCAGTAAGAAAAACACAATGGGCACCTCCTTCCAAAAAACAGGCAAGAGGAGGCCCACCTGGGCGGCTCAGTCAGTTAAGTGTCTGACTTCGGCTCAGGTCATGATCTCATGGTTCCTGAGTTCAAGCCCCGCGTTGGGCTCTGTGCTGACAGTTCAGAGCCTGGAGCCTGCTTCAGATTCTGTGTCCCCCTCTCTCTCTGCCCCTCCCTTGTTCATGCTCTGTCTCTCTCTCTCTCTCAAAAAGAAAAGATTTTTTAAAAAATAGGCAAGGGGATAGCAAAAGAAGCATGAATTTTTAATAAAAATATGGAAAAAATTTCAGCCTCATTAATAACCAAATAAATACAAATTAAGTATAAATTAAAACATCAAAATTCCCTTTTTTAGGGGCACCTGGGTGGCTCACTTGGTTAAGCAGCCAACTTTGGTTTGGGTCATGATGGGTTCATGAGTTCGAGCCCTGAGTCGGGCCCTCTGCTGCCAGTGTAGAGCCCGCCTCAGAGCCTCTGTCTCCTTCCCTTGCTGCCCCTTCCACCCTCTTGCTCTCTCAAAAATAAATAAATAAACTTTTAAAAATTCCCTTTTTAGGGGCGCCTGGGTGGCTCAGTCGGTTAAGCGGCCCACTTCGGCTCAGGTCACGATCTCACCGTTCCCAAGTTCAAGCCCCGCGTTGGGCTCTGTGCTGATGGCTCAGAGCCTAGAGCCTATTTCGAATTCTGTGTCTCCCTCTCTGTCTGTGCCTCTCCCCCACTCATGCTCTGTCTTGTCTCTCTCTCTCAAAAATAAATAAATATTTTTAAAAATTCCCTTTTTAGACTATTACATTGGTAAATTAAGAAAATCAGTTCTACCAAAAGCTAGCCAGGGTACTATAGAGCGAGCACTATTTGGTATATCTGGTTTATCCCTAATGGGCAGCATGCTAATAGTTTATCCCTAATGAGCGGTACATTAATGGTATATCCCTGATATACAAAGAACTTTGGCGAAATAATACATAACAAAGACCCCAAGAAAAGAAAATGGGCAAAGGGTGTGAACAGGCAATTCACAGAAGATGTGCCAGTGGTGAAGGTAGGTTTGATACAGACATCGATTTCCGCTTCGATGGGGATTTGGATTTAGATAAGCACTTATCCTCACAGGGAAGGTCAAGTTGAAACAAGACACCAGTTCTCCGATATCCTAAGTACTGATAACTTCTATTTCTGGGAAGGGCTTTGGGGAGTAGCCAGTCTCACCCAGGCTATTGGTAGGCATAAATATTCCTCCGCCATTTTTAAAGGATGATTCAGCAATATCTATTTAAAGTGCCTGAAATCTCTGACATCTCTGTTTCTTTCTAGAAGATAGAAAATGGTTGCTTACCCTCCTCCTTGTAAAAGAAAATTCCCAGTTCTTACTATCTCAGTAATCTTAATGATTACTAAATACTCATTCCCCCCAATGGTCCCCTCTCCTCTAATTTAAAATTTTTTAATGTTTATTCACTTTTTTGTCAAGAGAGAGAGAGAGCAAGTGGGGCAGGGGCAGAGAGAGAGGGAGACACAGAATCTGAAGCAGGCTCCAAGCTCTGGGGCCGTCAGCACAGAGACCCACGTAAGGCTCAAACTCTGGAACCGTAAAATCATGACCCGAGTCGACACCAGACACTTAAACAACCGTGCCACCCAGACACCCCACAAACCTTCTCTAATTTAAAAGCCACATTTTAAAATTCAGCAAACAGGGGCACCTGGGCGGCTCAGTCGGGTAAGCATCCAACATCGGTTCAGGTCATGATCTCATGGTTCGTGGGTTCGAGCCCTGCATCGGGCTCTGTGCTGACAGCTCAGAGCCTAGAGCCTGCTTTGCATTCTGTGTTTTCCTCTCCTCTCTCTGCCCCTCCCTCACTCTGCACTCTGTCTCTCTCTCTCTCTCAAAAATAAATAAATGTTAAAAAAAAATTTTAATAAAAAAATTTAAAAAAAATAAAACTGTGCAAACAATGGTGTTATTTTCCATTTGCTGTGTTTTGATCAATTTTATCTATATTCCCGGCAGTCTCTGATGAATCATCTCTCATTTCTCACACTCCATTAAGAAAGTGGTGACCAGCGTGGGCCTAATATTATCCTTAAAAACAAAGCTTTGAATGCCAAAGACTATAACAGAGAACACTTTCAGCAAAGATGGGGAAAGAGCGGTCGCGTTTGAGTGGAGGACATGTGACATCCCGGTCATCCGAGGAGTCCTGCTACGACTCGGCCCGTCCCTCCTCCTCCTTCCTTGGAATTTTTCCCACTGCCCCTTCAACTAAGCACCATATTCCCTCCTTCAAGGTTTCCTTCGTTCCGGGCAGGAGGCCGTGCGCCTGGAACCCTGCCCCATCCCATCTCCGCAAGCTGTCTCCTGCAATCATTCTCCCAGCTCCTGAGATCCTGCTTCCGCCACAAAGCCCTCCCCAGCTGAGAGCCAGGCGATCCTCCTCCAGCTTCCCACCTGTTCTGAGCCACTGCGAGCTCCTGTCTCCTGCTTCCATTGTTTGCGCAGTGGGCTCCGCGGTGTCCCGCCCGCTAAACGGCTGCAGCGTTCTGCTCGGCCTTTTCTACGTGCCCATCTGCCTCCGTGAGGGCCGAGACCCGAGTGTGTAAACGTGCTTTGCTCGGATCAAACTCCAGAAGCTCTGGGGTGACGGTGTTCTCCCCCCCTTCCCCCCTACCCCCCGCATTGCACGGTGTTGCCACCCCTGTGAGACTTCCTTCAACCTTTTCTGGGCCTGGTTCGAGTGTCCTCGGAACACAGTAATGCTGGCTTCAACTGGCCAGCTCTGAAAATTAAACTGATAATTGTGAGTTTAGTGGAAGGGGAGAATGGCTTTTTTTTTTTTAAGTGGGTAAAAATATCACTAACGACGGAATCTAAATATTAGAATCCCTCTTCCCTCAATTATATTTTCCTCTTTCGTGACTCAGCATCGTTTTAATTGAACTGGATCCCCCAAGACTAAAAATCTGGTATCTAGGGCTATCAAGCACCTTCAGTTGGCAAAATGCGTGGGAAGTTTTCTTTGAAGTCCTTTTTTTAGATTTTTGTCTCTATCCACCGTTAAAATTAATTTCACACCCGTTTTCCCCCCTCGTACCTTTGGGATAGGCGCGTTCCCTTCCGGCTGTCTCTTAATGTCAAAACAAAAGCTCCCTTACACCTCTTAGAATCTCGAGATCCTTTTCCAACAAAGAGGATAACAAACGTGCTAGGATTGAGGCAACCCGGGGAAGCAGCGGATCGCTGCAGAATAGGACCAACCGGCGTCAACTTCCGTGCACTAGTAGCCCTACTATTAATGAACAACAGAACACGGGAGACCGCCAAGGATCACCCAATTTTCTCCCTCACTTATTTTTAATCTTTTCCTAAAGCGGCGTATGGATTTTTGTAAGCCACGATTCGAACGATTTGCAGTTTCGAGTGGGATACAAAGACACTTTTACAATATCATATAAAACTGCAAACTGTAGTCATTGGTGCTCTGAAGAGCGAGGATTTTTTTTTTTCCTCCTTCCCCCGCCCCTCCTCCGAAAGGGAATAAGAGAGACAGGAGAAACTCTGGGTCATGTGAGGAATGTTTTCTTATTTTATAGAGGCTCTGACGAAAACACTCCAAGGAGGACAAACAATAATATGTAATAAATTATAGACGCTGGAAAACCGAAGGACATTATGCTTCAGCACTCCCGCCTTCTAATAAACCGGCAGGATGCGAGGCCCTTCTTCATCTGTCGCCTCGCAGAGCGTTTGTTCGTCCACACCCACTGTGACGCGGGTCACCTGCCCAGGACCTCAGCGGGCAGACTGTACAAGGTGAGTGGCTGCTGACTGCTGAACCCTGCCTCCCTCCTCCTCGGGGCCATCTGATTTGGTCCAAGGGCATCCTTGGGAGCGGGGACAGATGAGCGATGATTCTCCTCTCGGTTGCAAGGAGGGGCCGTGGAGACCCACAGGTCCCGTCTCTGCAGAACCTTTGTCGGCGGCAAGGTCTCCGTCCCTCCCACACCGAGCTGACAAGCCCTTCCCCAAATCCAGAAGATCAACAATAATTGATTTGGCTTCCGGCCCGTGCCCTTCTGGTGCAAGATCAACAGCACAGCTCACTAGCTCCTTCCGATTCCTCCCCGCCCTCCCTTAAAGAGAACTCTCGCGTCTGATTAAAATCGGTAACACGCCGGTCCTGGAGTGAAGAGGTGCTATTTATTTCTGTCAAGTTCTGCTTGGAAGGTTTGAGGCTTCCTCCTACCAGACATTTCACTAGTAAACAGAAAAGTTGCCTATATTGTCATGCCTGCCCTGACCTGCAAGCCAGTGAACAATAAATCTTAATTACAGTTAAATGCCAAAATCGGCAAAGAATGAGACAGCACTAGTCAACTGTGAATTGGTCCGGCTCCTGCCTCGGCTGGGGTGCAGCTGCAGGAATACATAAATTAGTTCACGATTTGTTTGTGCGGGAACAATCAGCCCCGGCTGTTTCTTAAGAGGGTGTCCGGCGTCCGCGGGCACGCTGGCACGCATCCTGCTGCCCTTGTCGGATGCAGGTGGCATCTGGGAAGTTTTATTTTAAAGGACTTTCGGCATTGTGCTTGGGTTAGTAAGAAAGCGCGATTTCTAAATACCTCGGCGGGTTTCCAGAATCGGGCTCCGTCTCCTGACATCTGCTCTGTCCACGCTTGGTACCCCTGGGTTTATTCGGGGAACCCGCTGGATAACCTTCTGTCAGTGACCTCCTTTCTGCCCCCGTCCAGGGCCATGAGAGCGCGAGGCAGGCAACCGTACAGGAGCTTCAGAAAACAATTTTTTTTTTCCCCTGCTGCTGGAAAGCTCCCCAGCTCCTTTTGGCATTCAAGTGTTTGCTTGTCATAATGCTAAATAAAGCCACCCCCGTTGTCCCCTTGCCTGGGTCCTCTTGACATATTGGCACCTATATGCAAGAATTAGAAAGGTGATTGCAGACATAACTCTGTTTAATGGCTCCAGGCTGTTCTATCAATTCTGAGACTGACGGGAGATAGGAGATGGAACTCGGAAGGAAGGAGGCAGTTGGGGCTGCTGGGTGCTTTGCCCCGGGAACCAATCTGCAATTTACCTCTATTATTTTAGATGCGATCCTGTTTCCACTGGGAGTCCGTCGTCTGCTCCGGGCCCTGACCAGCAGGTTTCTAAATAATAAGGCAGGCCCTGCTTGCCGGGACTCTGGACCCGGCCCGGGGAAACGGCGGGCCCCCGCGATGAGGTGCTATTTCACTAATTACGAGGTGGCTGTGTCAGTGGATAAGAGGGAAGTAGAAAAGCCCTTTCCCAACAGAGGTGGGGGGGAGGGGTTACAAAAGAGGCAGAAATGGGTTCTTTCCGTTGTGTTTTTAAAAAGCACGAAGGGGGGAGCATTCCTAGGTACTTAAATGGTGATGTCAGTTTCACTCGCGATCCCGCGCGCACCGTGGCCGTGGCTCCCCCGCCCCTCCCCCCTCCCGGGTCCCCGCTCCCCCCTCCCCCCTGCGCTGCTGCGCTCTGGGCTCTTCCCGGCTCTCTCTCGCAGGGCCCCATCCTGTCACCAGCGGTCCTGCTTCCTGTTTGTGTTGCCGCTTTGTTGCTTCCTGGTGGTCAGCCCAAGCCCGCCCTTCTGCTCAGCCTCCACCCTGGGACTGGCTCTCTTCCCAGCCCTCTCTTGTGCGAGCAAATCTGTCTCTGGCTCTGTCTGAGCCCACGTTTTTTAAAGGACCCGTCCAGGTTACAGGGTCTTTGCCCCCAGGCGCCCCCTCCCCTGGGCGAGGGTCTGCCTCTCACACGTGCTCTGATTCTCCGAGGACCTTTGCCGGGAAGAGCTGGTCCAAAGGCACTCTTGCATTTTGCTACCTGTGAGCAAATTGCCTTCCCTTGAGGAGGGGACTAGGGCCCTTGCCCGTTTTCTACTGAATGAGAAAGAGGCCCAGGAAAGGAAGACGGAAGGACAGAAGCAGCGTCCTGGCGAAGGAGGAGGAAGCGCCCAATCTGTTCAGGCGCGCTGCACCCAGGGGCGTCCACGGCCCCTGCTAGCGCCACCCCACGTCTAGTTTCCACCGCATGCCAGGCCTCCACATGCCTTATTGGCTGTAATCTACACAAGCGCTTCGACAAGTAGGTGTTAGTTTTATTTTAAACCATGGAGAGGGAGGTTCGCAGAAGCTATTATCTTGCCCAGGGTCATGCAGCTAGCACGTTTGTCTGCTTCAATTCTTCTCTCTGCAGGTACCACACCGCTTCCCCCAGTGACACCCCTGTTTCATCTGGGTCTCTGCTCCGACGCCATCCACAGATGAAGCTGCCTTAGATAGATTGCCCTGTCTCACACAGCTCTGCGTTGCTGTCTGTCCCCTCTCCCCCCTTTATATTCCTTGGGAGCATTTATCACCACCCCATATTATGTATATGTACTCGTCTGGCTGTTGCTAGCATATGTATGAAATCAGGGACCTCGACTGTTTTGCTCACTTCTAGATTCTTCTGGCTCAGGGCAAGAATGTGATAAATATCTATGGGAAGGAGGAAGGGAGAAAGGAGGAAAGGACAGGGAAGGAAGGAAGGAAGGAAGGGGAGGGAGGGAGGGAGGGAGGGAGGGAGGGAGGGAGGGAGGCAGCTGTATTTCCTTCCAGCCTGAACCGAAAATAGTCATAAGGTTTGACCAGTTTGCCAGAAATGACAGGCAACAGTCCCATCTATGTATAGAAAACTCAAGCTCAAGGTGAATTTGTTCAAGGCTCTACAGGAAACCGCTGATAGATCTAGGTCTAAACCATCCAATTCCGACTAACAGACTAAGTCATTGCCAGTTATCCCTGTACTGGTTTCCTGTGCCCAATAGCCGGGAGCTGCTTTATTAAGCTTCTCAAAGTTTTCTCCCTGCATTCCTTCCTTCCTGTCTTCCTGCAAATTCTTGCTTGCACAACCATCACTTTGGTGGCCCCTGGGAAGCCTGTGGAGTTGACCACTGTGTCTTTCAGATGGAATAGGGATACTTTTTTTAAATGTCAGAGAATTTAATTCCTGTGTTCGTCTCGATCCTCAGAAGCGACTCCCTCCAGTGTTGAAGACCCCTCATGCTTAGAAGACCCAAGAGGAAATGTTTGGAGCGGGACCCTACAAGAGACCCCCACAAGACTTTACAGAGCAAGCCCCACAAGAAACTCCACAAGTACAAAAGAGGCCCACCAGAAACGACTCCTTCTGGGTCCTGTAACGCTTTACGTCAGAGCTGCAGGAAGCCAGCAAGAGAAGAAAAGCAGCGTATGTGCAAGTCCATTCCTGGCCTCTGTTTCCGGGCCCCGGAAGAAGACACCCACCAAAGTCAAAAGGCAGCAGACTCGATGTGCTAGACAAGACCGACATACTAAACCCAACTGTTCTCTCTTATTTTTTTCTCTTCTCTTTTCTGCATAGAGTCCTTTCAACATATAGAGTCAATAGAAGGGACCCCAAAAAGACCTCACCCTGAACTGAAGGCTTCTACCCTTTCCCAATCATGACGACCCATGGGAGGCAACTGGAGGAAACTTAATTGCAGGTGGTGGGTGTAAGGGGCAATACGATGTGGGAGGCACAGTTTCCTACTTCAGCTTCAAGGAGACGAGCATTGGGGAATAGACTAGAACACACGATGAAGTGGATTGATGGGCGGCATCGACGAGATTCAAAGGATCAAAAGAAAGGGGAAACCGCAGTTAAGGAAATCAAGAAAGATGTTATGGAAGAAGTGGCTTCTCAGATAAATCATGAAGGAACAGCAAGATTTTAACAGGCGAACATGGTGTGAAGAGGAAATGCCCAGGCTGGAGGGAGTGACATTTCATTGGGGATGAGAGTGAGAGTGGGGCAAAGCCTGGGCGAATTCGGCGGAAGTGTGGGGGACGGGCCCAGAAACTGAAAAAGATAAGGCTGCAGAGGAATTGGGGTGCAGAAAGCCAATTAAAGGTGTTCGCACGTAATTTTAAAGGCAAAGGAAGGGTGGTAAGTGGCCCATTCCTCGAGCGGGCTCCTCCTCTGCAATAAGAAGAGAGATCTTTACAACGTGATTCCAATGTAACCAGTATAAATTCGACTCTAAAAGCTGACATTTGATTCAGTTATTGGAAAATTTGGAGATATATTTGAACAACTCAGTCCGTGAATCTTCTCTTATAACTGTAAATCTTATGAAAGCTAAATACGAATTAAGGATAGCTGATTAAATTTAACTTCCAAATTGAGATGTGTTGGAACTGTGAAGTACACACTAGATTTTGAAGCTCGGTATAAAGAAAGGATATAAAATATCCTATTCCTCATTCTGATGTAGGTTACACTTTGTGATGATAATATTTTAGACTTCTTGGGTTAAATAAAACGGTCATAAGAATGAAAACCAAAAAAAAAAGCATAGGGGAACCATTGAAGATCTTGGAGCCAGGCTGTCACATGATTAAGATGAAATAATAATAACTTTGAGGAAGTGGATTAAGTAGATTACAAGAGTCCAGGGAGACGAGGCAAGAAAGTTTCATTGAAAGATTTTTTTAATGGTGACATCAGAAATAACTTAAGTCAGAGACTCGGAAATGGGCTCTTCAGTCACCAGACAGGGCTCAGGAGGGCACGCTCTATTTTTAGAGATATTTCTACTGGGCTAACAGTAACCTTCAATCAACTCCCCAAATACTTCCCAGTCAGGAAAGTTATGGGTTCTGCTGGGAGGCGCAGTTGGCGCAAAGGATCAAAGGTCACCCCGAAGGGACCTGGACCAAACCTGACCCCTGGTTTGACCTGGAGGAAAACCTGACAAAGTTTGTTATTGCATTCGGGGCTGGAATTTACCATTGGAAATGCAGCCTTTGTCACTGGCACAAGGAGAACTGTTTTGCATTTGATGACATTTTCAAAATGGTGTGAAAAAACCTTGACGTTTTTATTAGAAAATCTATAAAGCCCAAACAAATGGTTTCATGCTGCTTTGCCTCATTCTTCATAGGTTCGTAGGCAATCCATCATCCCTCCCACCTCTCCGGTGCCTTCCCACTCCCCTTGAACCCATCAGCGACAACGTCCTGCCCATGAACAAAAGGACTACTCAGAGAAACCCTTTCAACCTTACTTGTCCTTTGCCTCTCAACTTTTACGCCTTAAATCAACTACAAGCATTCCGTTTTCCACTTCTGAAAGACTCTCTTCCTGAAAGGCTAAACAGTGTTGTCACCTCCATGTGGAAAACTCTTTCCCTGACTTCTCATGACACTGAATTACCAAAGCTTGACCTGCCCTCTCTTCAGTTAGAGATGGAATTCTCTCTGGTCCCCGTTGCGTGTGAGGAAACTCCCAGTTTAAACAAAATCACTAGATTCGGAGCAAATACAGGAAAGTGTTCTCTCCAGAAAAAAATGGACGTCCCGATCGTCGGTTACCATTTTGAACCAAGGTCTTATCCATCTTAAATTTCGAATAATGTCGCCTGCCTCATTCTGCCTCGTTTTCAGCTCTGGCCCATGCAAGCTCACTCCATCTGTCAGTACGCAACTCCCCACCTATACCTCAGTCTCCCTAAAACAAGCTGTGGCTTGACTTCCTCTCTCCCGCCTGTGGCTTCTTCCCTGCTGACCCCTCTCTCAATCCCGGCCTCCCACTCATCAACACAGGAGATGACACGTTAGGTTCTCAAGCACAGCGATTGCTGCTCATTCACTGAACCCTGTCGCTCTTTTTGCATTTCTGAATGACCCTGGCGCCTCTGCCAGCACCGTCACCATTTGGTTCCTCCTCGGTCCTCCGCCTAGCTCCCTCGTGCCTACTTTGATTAATCATCTATTCTCCATATTCTGTCTTACGCTCACCGGCTTCTCTCTTTCTTCAACCAAAGTTGTTGGCCAAGTCAGTGTGCTGGCATGAGCCTTGGCTGATGGGTTTTGATGGGTTTTCGTGGAATTCTCACAATATCTTTGTGAGGTTGGAAGGGTGGAGATTATCTTTGGCTCTATTTTAAAGCTGATAAAATGGAGACTCAAAGAGAGTAGATCCTTTTCCTGAGGCTCTTGGCTCCTAAAAGGCAAAGGTGAGACCCCAGTCTTCTGCCTCCGAACCACTGGGCCTTTTTGCCATACCCACTGCTTTGCTTCCTCACAGACGGCCATTCCACCCTGTCACTTCTGGTTTCTAGCTTCTCATCCCCCCATCAGTCCTCTGCCTGGCTTGGCTTCATCCTCACTGCCTTCTCTCCTCTTCACCTCCCAGCCCCCACGTGGACTCTTTTGCCCAGAACCACCAGCCAGTGGCCGTGCACACTAAGCTGAATGCAACATGTCAGCTAGAAGTCTCCTTCTGTCTTAGAGCCAACTCCTTGGTTTGGCCATGAGCTCTTTAGAGTAGGACTGTGATCTGAAATGCTGTCATCACTGGCCTCCCACCCTGCTCTCCACCCCCTCGGCCCTCCTGACACCTCCGTGTTGCACAAGCCCATCGTGTCCCAGGACTCCAGTCCATGACTGCGGGTCTGTCCCCTGCATTCCCAAACCACCGTAGACTGTAAAACCTCAGGGGCTCATTTGTGTTTTGTCTTCTCATCCTCAATGTGTTTTGTAGCACTCCCCAGGAGCGTATCGATATTAGAGGGAAGAAAGAGAAGGAAAAGCCAGCAGGAAGAGTCTCTAGCAGCACAAGGGACTACCTGTGCCAACTCAACCGACACTAAGTGAGACAGTCAACAAACTTGTACTGCGCGTGAGGGAAATCCTGCCAACGACAAGCAAGCAAACAAACAAACAAACAGACTGCTTTGTTGTGGGCTTTTTCTTTTTAAACCGAGACTTGGGGGGTCATGTTTCCCGATTCCCCTCCCAGAACAGGAACAGACCTAAAGAGCAGAAAATGCTGTATTCCTCTACAACACACAAATTAGCCAGAAGCCGGGGCAGAAGATGGAATTCCTGCAGTACCCCAACCTGGCCAGAATTCTCATTGTCCCCTAATTCACTCCTGTGCCACCCGGTGTGACAGGAGCTAAACCAGGCAGGCACACAGAGCCATGGAGAAGAAGTGACACCCCCATCGTCACCACCAGGGGCAAGCTGTCACATCTTCATATGAAACTTCAGTCAGGTACCCCGGCATCGCACACAGCATTGGAATTAAGGTCAAATAAGTTCGCAGAACAAAACCGAGTGGTTGAAGCTTGAAGATGATGTTGGGACAATCAGAAGGCAGGTAGGTGGTGGGTGGACCCCAGCTAGGGAGCACCCCCAGAATGACACAGTACCTCTTTTTTCCCCTCTGCCTGCCCTCTCAGATTTCTACCAACTAACAGCCTCAGCACTCGCAGCAAACGAGTGTGACCAGCCCCCTCTCTCCTCATGTCTTGTGTCCTCCCTAAAAAAGCCCTCAACTCTGAGTCCACTACTTGAGTTTGTCTTTATGGGGGATGATGGGCCAATCAAACCCTCAGGGTCTCACCTTTTAGAAAACGAAGAAGATATGGGGCACCTGGGTGGCTCAGCTGGTCGAACGTCCAACTCTTGGTTTCGGCTCAGGTCATGACCTCATGGTTCACAAGATTGAGCCCCACATTGGGCTCTGCGCTGATGGCGTGGAGCCTGCTTGGGATTCTTTCTCTCCTTCTTTCTCTGTCCCTCCCCACACGCTCGTGCACGCTCTCTCTCTCTCTCTCAAAACAAACTTGAAAAAAAAAGATGATGCCTTCCTTTCTACCTATTCCCAAGCTTCTTGCCATCACACACGCACACATGCACACGCACACACACGTACGAGGAAGCATCTCGAGGGCTAGTAAGAATCCCAAGAGCGCTCTAAGTTCCTTTCCATGAACTCTGCATAAATAGCAGAACACCTTCTTCTGACACGGACCACCTGGCTGTCCTGTACTATTTAAAAGAAAATATCTTAGGCTCTTCTCAGCTCAGGAAGAGAGAGCAGTCTCACCGTTCCTTGGTGGCCCAGCTTCTGCGGCAAGGAGACAGCGTGCCTCTGCCTGGGCCGGGCTGGGCATTGCCCAACACTTCTGGAAGCCGTCCCCTTCCCGGGGACTCATTTCCAGTAACGACACAGGAGACTTGACAATGGATGGAGACTGGGAAAACTTCTTCCCCGTTTGGTTTTATTCTAATCAGCGAGGATTTAACGAATGCGGAGTGTGGCCAGATAGGGGTGTGTGTATGTATAAATCATATATATAAATATATAAAATTTGTACACGGTTGCACACATATATACGCTGGAGAGAGGTTTGTTCTGAGCACACGTTCCGGACACAGAGACAGTATTGCCTGTAGACCTGTATTTTAGGCAAGGTGTTTCTAGACGCTAATTGTGACGGCTTCCAGGGTCCCCAGCATGCCTGCCCGCTCTCTGAAAGCTCTTTGAGGGCTTCTCATCATTAGAATTCCCGGAGTTTTGCTCCTTCCTCACGAGCCATCTGGCCTCTCTGTGCTGCAGCTGCAGCCAGCCCTCCCCTGCCACTCACACCTGAGCCTTTGACACCCCCACCTGAAGCCAATCCATCCATCAAGAAAATCCAAAAATTGCAACCAGAAATTTCTTCCTCCCAAACCCAGAAACGGTGTTTTTTTTTCTCTTAAACCTCCATTAGGTTGCATGCTTAATTTTTTTCTCAAATTATTTGTTTATGGTCTCGGGATATCCATTGCGGTATATTACGGGGGTAGGGGGCGGGGGAGTCTCTACGGCCACTTCGTCTGTTTGCCCAATTAGCCGAGGCCTCTTGCCTCAGTGGAGTGCCTCCTGAACACTTAGACTTGTCATTAACCGAAAGAGCAGAGGAGGTCAGAGTGTAGAGGCCTCGGAGAGTCAAAGGTTCCTGCTCGCGCCTCCGAAGTCTCAGTCTGCCTCTCTCCAGAAGAACGTGCATGCCAGCTACCAAGTCATTGCTCGCAGTCATTAACCCTGCCCAGAGGGACACCCTGAGTGACAGAGAGCCCCCAGCGCACCGCTCCAAGGAACACATAACTGGTGACGGCATTTGCAGGATGCAGGAACCTGGAAACAAAAAGAGAAAATGGAGGCCCAATAAGAGTCGGGGCTACTGTAGGCCTGGCGATAGAATTTCCAAGAGATCGCTCTAGTCAAAGAGAGCTTTTCACTTTTCTTATCTTTGGAACCAAGATGCTCTTTCTCCCTCTGTCTTCATTTTCGTGTTGGTTGTGACCGCTGCTGTTTGCTCGCTGTTGTTTCGACTGCCGAAATACTGAAAAGCTATTTTGTAAAGATATCACACATGACCCGAATGGCTCAGGACCGATTTCCCTTCATTTATAAGAAGACAATTGTGAGTTTGTGTTCCAGGGACACAGGGCATGTGACCACGAGAGCAAAATCCAGAGAGGAGAGAGGATGTCCTAAAACCCCTTCGGAGAGCCACGAAGTTGATCGTCCGTTCCATAGCACTGAAGCCACAGCGAAGCTCTCCACTCATTTGCCCCCGACCGGTGGGGGCACGGCACGGAGACGGGCATGGGATGGAAGGGACTTGTGCTTTGAAATAGAAGAAAATAAGGGGCACTCGGGCGGCTCTGTCAGGGAAGCATCCAACTCTTGATCTCAGCTCAAGTCATGACCTCGCGGTACTTGAGTTCAGGCCCCACATTGGGCTCTGCGCCGACCGTGTCGAGCCTGCTTGGGATTCTCTCTCTCCCTCTTTCTCTGCCCCTCCCCTGCTCTCTCTTTCTTTCTAAAAAAATTAATCAACTAATTAAAAAAAAAATTTTTTTTTTTTAAATAAAGGCCGATTACCAATTCAGCGGAGTAAGAGCCACAGGCCCACCCTCTCCACGAACCACCCTTGTCTCAGCAAAGCGCGGTGCAGTGACCTGCGTCATTCACGTTTAACATGAAATGCCTGCTTTCCACTACGGTTTCACACACGGGTTTCTCAGGTAAGGAAGGTAAGATGAGCCCTCGAGGGTGGGCTTTAATCAGATCTGACTGGTGTTCTCACAAAAAGCAGAAGTGAGACCACAGACGTGGACAGAGGGAAGACCACATGCGGACACAAGGAGAAGACGGCCAGGTACAAGCCAGGGAGCGGCGCCTTCGCAGAAACCGATCCTACGAACACCCCGATCTCAGAATCGTAGCCTCGAGAATTGTGAGAAAATGGACTTGCGCCGTGTCAGCCCGCGGTCTGTAGCGTTCTGTCTGGCAGCCCCAGCCGACGAACGCACCTTCCCAGCAGCCTGTACTGACGGCCCAGAAGCCAGGACACAAAAGCTCAGTGATGGGAAGTGATTTGTTCGGAATTCCAACACGATGACGCGGCAGAACAGGATGAAAGACGCGTCTTCTGGCTTTGACTCGGGGGCCTTGAAAAGACAATGGGGCTTCCCAGCCCCCCAAGGCAGGAGAAGCGCTGGACAAAAACATCCCTTCTCCCAGATGAACAAGCATCCCCTTCAACCTGCCCCCCCCAGCCCCGGGAGCAGCTGTAGAGAAATTATGGAGGGGGAGGTGAGGGCAGGGCTGCCTTGCAGGTGACGCACCTCCCAGCATTCGGTGGGGGGTGGAGTGCGAAGGTGTCAGAGGAGCCAAGCCACGGGCAGCCAACCCTCCTCTGAGGGTTTCATGCGTAGCATACCCAATAATCCTCACTGCCGCGCCCTGAGCTCGGGACTACTGTCACCCGTTTCACAGATCGGAAGCCCGAGGCACAGAGGTGAGTGGCTCAGGGTCACCCAGCAGCAGGAAGGAGAACAAGACAAGAGCCCAGGCTGGCACAAAGGCCCAAGTGCTGCCCACTCCACAAACTGCTTCTGGAGTGTAGACTTCTGGAGTAGAATTCCATGCTTGGAACCTCTAGAAATATGGCATAGGCCGTTCCGAGCAGACAGTATAAAAGCTAAATGGGAAAAGATTCTGTGGTTTGGGAGATGCTACAAATCTCTGTTCATAGTCCCAGAAGGCCAGTGAGGAGCTAATGACAAAGTCGTGCCAAGGGCCTCCCCCGCCCCACATCAGTAGGCCTGTCGTTATTTTCACGTGAAATTTCGTGGAAATCGCATAAAGAACAAATTAAAGAGAGGGAAACCCCCCACAACTTTCTGGATGCTAAGAGTCCTTCTTACCCCCTCGTGACACCCGTAGGAGGTAGACAAGAAGGTATTTTTGTAACGCTCCCCAACCCTTCCTCTCCTCACAGTGAAAATGAGGCTTAAGGAAGCCAATGATGTGCCAAGAACCCAGACGGTGACGCGGCTCCTTCGCGGGTTTCAGTGACCTTCCACGACCTTCCCCAGCTCCGCTCCCCACCCCCCTCCCGTTTGCCTCTGCTATTTCTGTGAAACACGTCCAACGTTCTCTTCCTGGTTCTCTCCGGCATGTCACAGCCCAGCTCTGACGGCCTCATGTCTTCCTTCCTCTTCTCTTTATTTCATGGTCTGCCTAAGCCTGACAGTCCGTCTTAAATCTCCAGACCTTCAGAATCCTCAAAAAAAAAAAAAAAACAATGACGTTTGCTCAAAAAAAAAAAAAAAAAAAAAAAAAAAAGAACAACCCGCACATAAAGATCTCCATGGAAGTTTCCATGCAGTTGCTAGAGGTCCACGCACCTCCAAAAGCAGGGACACAGGTAGCCGGCTAACAATCCCGTCCTGCATGCTTCCCTCCCCTCTAATAAATTTTGGGTTTTTTTGTCTTCGTCCATTTTTCCCACAGCTTTTTTCTCTGCCGTACACAGGCTGTCCTCCATGGCACTGACTTGAGAAAGGTCCATGCTAGAGGAAGTGTCCTGTCTTCACTTCCGGTCCTGCTGTTTTATGCCGCTTCCTATCTGATCCTTCTAGCCGTCTTCCTCCTAGCCTTCACTGCTCAGGAAACTCTGCTAAGACTCCTGCCTTCTGTCATGCACCTGCAAACTGGTCGTCTCTTTCTTTTCTAGAACCGTGGCCCCCTCACTTAGACATGCTAGACTACACTCCAGCTAACTAGGAGGCTTGGACATAGATGATGGAATGCAGGAGAAAATGCGATGTAGTTACGCTCTCGTCGAGTTTACAGTTGAGTAAAAAAAGATAAAATCGGACCATTACGAACAAATGTGGCACGTTACCAACAGAGACAAGTGTAGGCTTCCCGGAGGACCTCTGGCAAAGGGTCCCGAAGCAGTTGCCGAGTGGACTCTGGGGTCTTGAGGAGGGGAGGGGAGGGGAGGCTGCTGCGAAAATGGCATCTCCAGCGACACCTGAAGAATGAGCCGGGGCTGGTCGAAGCAGGGGTGGGGGGAGGACACCAGGCAGAGCAAAGAGCTGTCGGCATTCCGCATCACCAGTGAGAGGCTGGCTGAGCCGAGAGCCTGGCCGAGCTGAACCCCAGGCTGCGGCAGGCCCCGAGCCCGAGAGGGGACGGGCCCGGGGCGAGGAGAGGCACCAGCCGGATCAGGTCATCCTGAAAAGCCACCAGAAGGTCGGTGCATTATACAGCAAGGGCAAGGGGACCCGAGAAAGGGTGAGAGACACGGTCTGCTATGGGGGAGGGGCTGAACGCTTATTTCACTTTTTATATTCAATTTCCGGTTCTGCGATACGCTCCCATGTTTTCAAAAACCAGAGACTATGAAAAAGCAGTCAATGAAAGGCTTTCCCGGCCCCCAGTTCACCTCTCTCCTAAATAGATGTCACGTTTCCGTGGTTCTCGAGAGTCCTTTCCGGCTTCTCTGTGCTTATACAAGCTGAGATGACTAGCGATTGTCATTGTTGTCCTTATGTATTCAAAAAGTAATACGCCACGCACCGTTCTGTGCCTTGAATTTTTTGAGATAGATTTTGACTCTCGAATACTGTCGATTTAGCTCTTAAATCAGTATTCGTGTTCGTATTATTTACCTTGAACAGATGTAGGTCTCTCCTCCCCTACCAGAGGGGGAGCTTCTGAGGGGCAGAGGCTGTGTCTCATTCGCTTATGCATGGGGTAGCTGTTCAGTAAAAATCTGCTGAACTGATGTAGGTGATGAAAAAATATCTTCGTGGGATAAATCAGTTACTCTCGGAAAGAGCAAATGCTGCAGCTGGCCCATCCATCCCCTCCAATTTTTTCCTTTGAATTATGCCACTTTTCCAACATCCACGAAAGTAAACAGAAGACAAAATGAACCCCCATGGGGCCACGCCCAGCTTCAACAATGGCCAACAATTTGGCGATCTCGATTCTCCCTTCTGCCCACAACCCGTCCACTTTGGGGAAGGAGGGGGCTGCAAAATCTTAAAACGAATGCAAGACATCGTGTCATTTCCTCTGTAAATGAGAAAGAATGCACCTGTGACCTCGAGAGCCTTTGCTTTAAGAAGATAAGCACATGCCAACGAAATTAACAGTAGTTCTCTAGTCTCTGCCTTCGTTCTCTGATTTTCTGAAAAATGCTTTATCCAGTTGGCTTCGGGAATCGGGAGCCCCACAAAGCCCACAGATGATATTTGGTCATTGTGTTTATAGTCCTCACATCTCTTTGATTCCATCACAGCTGCCTCCTCTCTTCTTCCCTCGCTCTTTTATGCCATTGATTTGTTAGAGAAACCAGGTCATTTGTCCCGCATCGTGTCCCACATTCTGCATTTAGCTGATTGCTTCTTTGCGGTGGCATGTAACTTGTTTTCCATCCCCCATGTCTTCTTGGATACTAGCAAGATCCGTGTTTTGACAGCTTCGTCCTGGCTTCTGTGTGGAGAACTGATGGAAAGGCGGGGGAGAGAGGACAGGGACGGGCTGTGTCGGTCACCCAGGCAGGAGGGAATCGCCCCCAGATGAGAGCGATGGCCCGTGGCTGCGGGGCCGTGTAGATAGAGAGAAATGGTCCACTCAGGAGGTGCTCAGGAGACGGGACCAACAAGACTCGTTGGCTAATTGGAAAGGACCACGCTTCTCAATGCTCCGTTAAGAATCTGGCCCTCGCGATGAGACAAACCAAAGAGGCTGCCTTCTCCTAGAAAACCATTTACATGTCTACTGACATTCTCCTCGCAATTATCATTTATGGCAAGTTTTAAGGGCATACAAAGTTGTAGTATTATTGTTGGTATTAAATTTTATTGCCGAGGCTCTAAAACATAAACAAAAATAATTCCTTAAGTAGTTGGAAATTGTAATGGTACTCTCGGGATTGGATTTTACTGCTATGGATACTGTAAAGAGCAAAGATAATAAATTTAAATTGCAGTATTAGTACTGGGAATATACTTTATTACTTTGGCCAGAACGCCAAGAAGCAGGATTCATAACTCTTTTTTTTTTTTTTTTCCTTCCCAGCAGTTGATTTATAGGCAACGGCGCTGGGTCTGGTTTTGGGGAGGGTCGGAGGTCCCGAGAATCGCAGGCCATACGACGCAGTGAGAAACCCGGCCGACACGATAAGGTACGGAAGATCTGATTCCTACAGGTGGGCAGGGAGCAGGTGGGGGGCGGGGGAGGCACAGGTGATCACGTGGCCTCGAGGAAGGCTCCGCCGGCGGGAGTTGCTCTGAACCCCCGCCTCTCCGAACGGAGCGGCATCCCGCCCACCAGCACATCCCACGGCTTCGCCTGCTCCCAGTCTGGGTCCGGTTTTGAAATCAGGCTCTCCAGCCCAAGGACTGCTTCGGGTTTGGGTGGTGTACGGTCTTGCACCTTGCGGACGCTGCCCGAGGCTTCCTCCGTGTCCGTCTCAGTGGAAGGGCCACCGGACACCCAGCTGGAAACCTACAAGTCGTTCTTTTTTTTTTTTTTTAATGTTTACTTATTTTTCAGAGAGAATGAGAGAGAGAGAAGGAATATGAGCAGAGAGAGGGAGACATATGAGCAGAGAGAGGGAGACAGCACAGAGCCTGACGCAGGGCTCGAACCCACGGACTGCGAGATCATGACCTGAGCCGAAGTCAGACGCCTAACTGACTGAGCCACTCGGGCACCCCTGCAAGTGGTTCTTGATGCTCCTCTCCCTCACCCCTGCACACCGTCAGTCACTTGACCCTGCCAGTTCTGGCTCCCCGATATCTGTCCCATCAGTTGCTATCTCCCCACCCTGTCTCAGACCCCCCTCACCTCTCACCGAAATCTCATTCCAGCCTCGGCACTGCCTCAGGTCTCGCCCCTTGCTGTCCACCCTCCGCGCTCGCCGTCAGAATAACCACCACCATTTACCGACCGGCAGTAAAGTGCCAGGGACCGGGCTAAGCATCGTAGGCCGGTGTCTCCTTTGCTCCTCACAGCTTCCCCGAAGGAGGGATCGCTCTCTTTTCATAAATGATTAAACTGAGGTCAGATGCGAAATATTAAAATATTAAATGATGGACTTTTGAAAATCGCCGGACACAAGCTGAAAATAAATCTTAGGTCCTTTCTTGCTCCTCAGTACTCCCTGTTGCCATTTCTTCCTCCTTCCCTTCCTTCTTTCCTTCAACAAATAACCCTCTTGGCATGGAACATAAGAGCTCTGCCGGGTCCTCCAGACTCACCCTCACCTCTGCCCCAAGGAACCACAGCTCTGGTGAACAAAGGAACTTGTAGTACTTGGAATGCCGCTTACTCTCGTTATGCCTCTGATCCAGAATGTAACCTCTTCCCTGTCATTGCCTACCATTTATCTTTCAAGATTTATTTTAGACATCATCTCCACCAAAAAGCCTACTTTTTAAACTGTGAACTTCAAAACACCCACGAGCATGCAGCGTGAGTACACACACGCGCGCGTGCGCACACACACACACACACACACATGCACACACACACAGCAGGACCCGTGGCTCCCCTCCTGGGTCCTACTGTCCCCTGGGTACCTCCTTATCAAAGTCCTTCTCACAGTGTATTGGAACCATCTGCCTTGTCTTAGAAACACTTCCTGAGGACAGGGACTGCCTTTTGGCTGTGAACTCCCCGAATCCAGTACCTGAATTTCAGCACACAGTGGGTGCTCAATGGCGTTTGCCGAATGAAGGCACGAGCGAATGAATAGTAGAAAATACAATGATTTCAACAGTCGTTATTAGAACATAAGTACGACAGAAGCCTTTTGAACCCGAGAGAAAGATCAGGCTTTTATTCGGGGTCAGCAATTGTATGTGTATACTGTGTTTCAAGCTCGGTCTGCAATTACTCACCTGTTTTCATTCTAAAACCCAGCAAAAGGTTACGTATGAACTCGTGGTAGAGTATAATTGGTGGAGGGTAAGCAGTTCCTTCCAGTGCCCTTTAGCGAGTGCGTGGAAGAGAGCGCCTGGCAACCACACAAGTAAATACTGAGAGGAACGGGTGCCATGTTACAGCAAACTTGGAATGCAGCAAGTAGCTAAAGAGATTAGGTGTAGGAAGTTTGAATGCTCCCGAACGCCAGTCGCCCTAACTCCTAACTGCTATGAGCTTGTTTGAGGGCAAACTCCTAAAGTCACAAGTTACATGAAGCGTTTTTCTTTGCAGCTGGTCCCCCTGAGGTCAGAAACTCCCAGAAACAGCGTAGGGAACTCGGGAGTACGGAAGGCGAGAGAAGCTGCCGGGAGCCAGGCCTGTGACCGTGGCTGGTTCCTGCCTCTGTGTCTGCCTCCATAGAAATGGCTGTCTGATTAGCAAAAATAAGTTCGAGATTCCTTTACTTTGTTTTCCTTTCTTCTTCCTTTGAGATAACCCCACAGGGCCCGGCTAATTGGAGAAAACGGGCGCGCGGCTGCAAGGTAGAATGTTCGAGAAGTTAAACGTTCTCCTAGCAGCAACGGCGTGTCTCTCCTCCGTCAACGCGCTGGTGTGCTCCCGCGACAGCCAGCCCCCTCCCGTCCGGGGCGAGGTGCTCCCAGCCCTCGGATTACCAATCATCCTCCAAGTCACTTCCGGCGGGAGCATAACCTTTCTGACTGCACGGCGTTGCCGGGGATTCATGATGGTCCCTATCAAACTGAGATGAATGTGTTTCATAATGTCTGTTTTTATTACATTAGGCCGGGAAGATGAAATCAAAAGCACTACTTTCAACAAAAATGTCCTGCGTGGACAGTTCAATACTCTTTCTACAGGCCCCGGTGACTGCCCTCATTGTATGCCGGATCAAGGCTAAACGTGCAGTTACCTGCTAGTTTGACAAGGCTGTTCCCCGGCCAGCAGGTTGCTCGGGCTTTTTTTTTTTTTTTTTCCAGAGCAGCCCTCTGATTCCACCAAACCCACTGGATTAACAAAAACCTGAAAGTAAAACGGCACAAAATAATATCCCTGCATGAGCTACTATTCTACTTTGCAACCTACAATTACACCGGTTCAATCTCAATGCCCCCAACACATAATTTCATTAATTCGGGCCATTTTGGAACTGCTCGAGGTTTAGCCCATCTTGGATTTTCTGTTATTGTTAGTTTGCAGCAGAGGAGGACGAAGGTGGCATGGGCCACCCGAGCAATGTGGTGAGGAGCCCACCGCACGGTTAAGGTGACAGGAAATTGAGGGGCTGGCAGAGGAAGGAAGAGGGGAACCGGAAACGTTGATTTGAAGATAAAAAAGAAGAAGAAGGAGGAGGAGGAGGAGGAGGAGGAGGAGGAGGAGGAGAAGAAGGAGAAGAAGAAGAAGAAAAACGAACAGAGGAGAAGAGAGAAGGAGATCAAGGAAGGATTCTGGGGACAGGTACGTGGAGCTGTGCCAGGGTCGCGTGCCTCTGGCTGGCACCCCCCGGGGAGCTGGGAAGCGCCGTGCCACCGAGCTGGGCATCGCCTGAGGATGCGGGACCCGGGCCTCAGAGCTGATTTCAAGGCCAGCGTTCAAGGTGTCCTATGGTCTCCGAGTCAAGCCCTTTAAGGAGATTTCTTCCTGTGACAGAATCCTTGGACCGACACAGATGCGCAGTGGGTCGTTAATTTACTTTATCAGAGGGGGAAAAATATCCTAACATTCTTAGCTGGTCCAAAATCTTCCTTCTGTCCACCAGCTTTCTGGGCTGGCAAAGAGGATTAGGAGGAAGCTTCTGGAGCTTGGGCACAGACGAGCACCCCGTGGACTCTGGGGCAGCCTTGTGCCGAGAGACAGTGGGCAGAAACATTTACAAAATGTGTCTCCGTGGTTCATTCATTTCGGGGGCCGTATGATGGTCGAGAGGAGGGCTTGGGGAAAGAGAAGGACCTTGCCACTTCCGAGCTGTGACATGGGGTGGGTTCACGTGTGCGAGCCACCATTCGTCCAGCCCCTAACAAAGAAATACAAATAGCACCTGCCTCGCAGAGCTCCCGTGAGAATTAAATGCCACGGGGCAGGTGAGGTGCTTAGCACATGCCTGGGGACTCATGATCCGGAGCACAAGAAAGGATGATGCTAACAGAATTACGCTTATGACTCTATGAGAGTGAGGGAAAGGGATCAAGACAATTTTAGGGTTTTGATTCTCGATAGCAAATACCGAGACCCGCAGCCTCATTTCGGTGGGTAGCCTCTTGGTAGAATCAGGTGCTAGAATGGGAAAGATGTTCTAGAGCGATGGGGATCCCATCCGTCCGGTCTCCCCCCTGCTGCTGAGGGCGGATGTGGGCCCCATGAGGAAGGGAGGCACCCAGGAAGTGTCTCGGGTGGGCTGGGGGATCGAGGAGGTGGGAAAGACAGGGCTGGACCGCAGGGGAAGCTGGAAGTTCTTTCCCGAGCCAAGGAATTCTCCTCCTGGAAAACGGCATGTCCTAACCTCAGGGCAGCTCTGCCAGGGAGCGGAGGCCCTGTCCACAGGCCCCCGGGGCAGAGCCCGGGAAGGGAGGCAGGAGGTCTTTGGTTACTGTGCCGGCTGAGCCCAGCGGCCAGCTGGAGCTCACGGCCATTGTGCTGGCCCGGACTCCACACCGTCTGCACGATTGCGAAACAGACAACAGAAAAGGGGCCAATTCACTCTTCAAAGGCCCATGGACACCCCCGGTTCCTAGGGCTGGTGCGCCGCGCAGACAGACATCCCAAACGCTGATCCGCTTCCTTCTCCCTGGGGAACCTCATTCGGGGCATAGAGCCCTCCGTAGGGGCGTCCCCGCAGCCCCCCACCCCCGCTCCCCGTCCCCGCCCCTGGGCCGGGGAGCCACCAGGACCCGGAAGGCCGCGGCATCTGCGGCAGGCAGCGGGACCCTCTGGCCGAGGCCGGCCCCTGGTCTCCGCGCCCTCCCTGGCGGCGGAGGACGGAAACCAGCTGCATCCCAGAAAACAATTCCACTCGACAAACAATGCGGCGCCCCGACTCGTCGTAATGAGGTCTGGTTCAAATGTTGGCACACACACAAAATATTAATTACAATCACGTGCATGATAAATAAGATCAGAACCCAAGGCGCGGACTCCTCTAAAACCACAGTCGGTAATTGCGCGAGCGCCTGCTAACGCGCATTCAGAATTCCAGTATTGCTTACGTGACAAAATTAGTCTGGGGCGGCGACCTTGAGAGGTCACCTCGTGTGAGCGTCTTCCTGCTCAGAAACTGAACGGTGTCTAAACAGCCCTGCAAGAAGAGCATTCGTCCTAATTTCCGAGGGCTAGAGGAAGAAATTCCCTGAGAACTCAATGATTCAATTTAATATTAAATATTTGTGTACCAACTGGTGTAAGGCTCTCCGCTTATCACTGGGGATGAGGGGGGAGGGGGAGGGGAGGCATGGTTCACATTTTTGAGAAGTACTTGGTTAAAAAAAAAAAAGGAAGGGCGAGCGGGTGGCTCAATCAGTTAGTTAAGTGTCAGACTCTTTGATTTTGGCTCAGGTCGTGAGCCCATGGTTCATGGGTTTGAGCCCCATGTTGGGCTCTTCACTGACAGCTCGGACCCTGCTTGGGATTCTCTCTCTCCCTCTTTCTCTCTCTGCCCTTCCCCACTCTCTCTCTCTCTCACTCTCTCTCTGTCTCAAAAAAATAAATAAACATTAAAAAAAAAAGAAGAAGTAACTAGTTACTGGTTAATATCTGTCCCAGATAAAAAGTCCTTCTGTATGTCTCACTTTAATCTTTCACGCTGCTGTTAAAAACCCAATGCCACGCATTTAGTCCTTGACTGAGGACCTCGCAAGATTCTAGTTCTAGTGCTTCTAGGGTCCTTGTCAGGTACCGCGCACTTTGGGGGAGGGCTGACCGTGCGTCAGTATCCCAGTACTTCTGCTCACGACTGAGATGCTGATTGTGGTTTCCCACCGTCTCTGGACATACCGAAGCAATTGTGCTCACCTCCAGACCTTTTAAATTATTACCAAATTTGACATTTATTGCCCCGCTTAATACAGAAGCCTCACTGGGAAAGGAAAAGACCTCATTATCTTAATTCCAAAAGCATTTTCTATTTGTGGCTCCGTCAACATTTCGGCATCTCGTTAAAAGTATTTAATTTCATGCCCTCAACAATAACCCATGTACCACACCAGTGACCACAACTTCAGTGTCCCAGCCCCTAAATTCTATTAGCGTTCGGAAAGCCTCATGGTTGCAACATAATGTTCAATCAGTGCAGAGAAATTAATTAAATTAAAATTATTTTTATTGTGATTTAATTAGCTCGATTTAATTACTTTGTTCACGGACTGAGCGTTCTGTTTACAGCCAGATTCCCCGCTCTCCTTCGTGGCATGGGCGTTCCCATAGAATTACACATTTTTCTCTGCTCAGCCATTGGAGCAGGCTGGCGGAGTTTGCCAGAAACTCACGATTTATCACAATCAGCATCGTCACAAATTATAGGAAGCATCCAGCAATATGATAACTTCTAAATGAAGTGTCTGAAAGCAGGTCATACCAGCAGCCTCGGCTGTTAATCCGTCATATTTCATAGTCAACTTGACACCGCATCCGAGTTGCTGTGCCTGCTCTATCGCCGGGCAGCTCCCGGGAGCTACGGCCTCCCAGAGCGCCCGCCCCGGGGGCCCAGCTCCCACGCAGGGTAAGGGCCGGCCCAGCCCTCCTCGGCCTCCTTGCGGCCCCAAGGCCACGCGGCGGCCACTCAGGCTGGCATTCCCGCTTCCTCTTCCTCTAAGCCATCGGTTCTGCGCCCAAGGCTTACCACCCGAAATCCAGTGTTTCCTTCGATTGGGGGATGGAGGGAGCGAAGCACGGAGCATTAGCAGTCCGGGGGACCTGGTGCCCGAGAACATGGGCCATCTCCACCATGACACTGCAGTTACTGTCCACATCTCGGAGCACTTTGATCATGACTTCAAAACGAGAGCAGGTGGTAGGCCCTACAGCAGAGTGTGTGTGTTCTCGGCCTCCTTCAGGGCAGGCCGCTCTGCAGCACAGGGCGTGATTCCAGCTGCCGGACAACAGCGGCCTCCACACTGGTGTCTCTCGAAAAATAAAATCGGCTCGAACTTGCCTGTATCTGAAATGTGGCCTCTCGCTTAGTGCCCTCCAGGCCGTATGGATTTTTCTAACAACCGTAGTTCCGTATATTCGGCTTTCTGTGTGGTTTACGTATTTTGTTTTCTGAGCTGAAACCGTTCTGCTGAGAAAGGACCACAGGCTTTGCCAGACTGTCCTAACGACAGAACCTTGAACTTTTCTGTCCTGGATGAGTTTTCTGTGGCTGTGCTGACAAACAGCCACGGCCTTGGTGGGTTCAGGCAACAGGAATTTATATTCGCTTACAGTTTTGGAGGCAGAAGGTCAACCTTAGTCTCACTGGGCAGAAACCAAGATGTCGTCAGGTGGTCTTCCCTCCGGAGGCCCAGGAAGAGAGTCCACTCCTGCCTCTTCAAGCTTCTAGTGACTGCCAGCATCCTTTCTCTCGTGGCCACATCTTCCCAATCTCTGCTTCTGTCCTTTATTTTTTATGTTTATTAATTTTTTTGTTAATGTTTGTTCATTTTTGAGACAGAGACAGAGCACAAGCAGAGGAGGGGCAGAAAGAGAGGGAGTCACAGAATCCGAAGCAGGCTCCAGGCTCCGAGCTGTCAGCCCAGAACCTGACTCGGGGCTTGAACTCATGGACCAAGAGATCATGACCTGAGCCGAAGTCAGACGCTTAATCGACTGAGCTGCCCAGGCACCCCTCTGCCTCTGTCTTCACCTCACCTTCTCCTCTTCTGTGCGTGTGAGCACCTTCTGCCTCTCTTATAAGGACACTTTTTTTTTCCTCTTATAAGGACCCTTGGATTGCATTTAGGACCCATCTCAATAAGGCAGGGTAATGTCCCCACCTCAAGTTTCTTAATTACATCTTCAAGCTTTTTTGTTTTGTTTTGCTTTGTTTTGTTCATCCATAGGGTAACGTTTATAGATTCCGGGGATCAGAGCCTGATATTCTGGGAGCCACCACTCCAGTCTCTCTGCTACCTTAATTCTTTATTGACCACAGACTTCTGGCCTTCAGGAAGGGACATAAAATTATTTCAAAGATGTGACAAAATCGGCACCAAATGTAAAATAGAGGTCCATGCCGACGCCCGTTAAAATGATTAGATGAGCCTTAATGTGATGGTTAAAGAGAACGCAAGTCCTTTAAAAATTTCGGTTTTTACCAAGGAGAGGAGCAGGCCTGCGTCTTCCGGCCCAGGGGACGAGAGCGCGAGCTTCGCAAACCTCGCCGCGGGAGCGTGCGTGGTCCTTGGGCCAGGACTGTCTCGGAAGCTTGGGTGGGCAGCTCTGCTCTCTTCTCTGCTGCCTCAAGTCCTGCCCCGAGAGGGCTGTATTTCCGTGTTCTGCAAATGTTGAATGAGGAACTTATGCCGCCCACCAGAAGTGAAAAAGGGCAGGGACTGTGTGTTTGTCAACGACATAGAACATGAGGGAGTGCTAACTTCAACCGGAGGCACTCCGGCCACTGACTAGGGCTGCATCCTATGGCCGGGCGCCTGGAGGGCTCAGTCAGTCAAGTGTCCGACTTCGGCTCAGGTCATGATCTCACGGCTCGCAAGTGTGAGCCCCACATTGGGCTCTGTGCTGGCAGCTCAGAGCCTGGAGCCTGCTTCGGATTCTGTGTCTCCTTCTCTCTCTGCCCCTCCCTTGCTCACACATGCTCTCTCTCTCTCTCTCAAAATTAAATAAACATTAAAAAAAATTATTTTTCAAATAGAGCTACATCCCTACAGGCGGATGTGCCAGACCAGAGTTTAGTTCCAAAAGCAGCTCTATATCTGCGTCTTCCGGAACACAAAAATGGCGCATGAGCCAATCCAGCGGAGGCCCGATGCCGTTCTCTGGTCTAGGAATCAGACCCGGCTTCCTGCCCGGCTGTGCCCCTTCTGGCGTGACGTCATTCACAAAACCCGACCTCACTAAGTGCCAGTTTCCTCACCTGGGGCAGACAGAACACAGGCTCCTTCAAGACAGGGCTCATCTTTTCCCGTGTGCGGTTTGGAGCGCATTGCCTGACGCGCAGAGGACCGGCAATAAATATTCCTTCTCGGGAACAGAACGCCTGCATCACCCGACCCACAGACTCAAAGCGATATTGGGCACACTCGGGTTCACACGCGGGAGATCCTGGCCGAGCGCCTGCCGGGGCAGCTCCGGTTCCTGCTTCGCCCTGCCTGGTGGCCTCCCCGCCGCCCTGGCCAGCGGTGGCTTCTCCGCCTGCCTGCCAAAGTCAAGAGTGAGCACCTGCGTCACGTCGCCCCCCTCGCTGGCTCCCAGCCCCTGCGCACCTCACTTTGAAGTATCCTCAGCATCCTCAGAAAATAAAACCATTTAACCACCAAAAAAGCAAAAAATGAAAAAAACCATAGTGTGTGTGTGTGTGTGTGTGTGTGTGTGTGTGTGTGTGTGGCCAGGCGGCTTCTGGTGGCAACACTACACAGACAGAAACACTGTCCGGGCAGAAGGTATCAGTATTGTAGTTGTCGTTCCTCTTGCACGAAGTCCTTCTGCAAGGTCCCTTCCAGCCACATGACACTTTCATCTCTTAAAATTAGTCTCCGAGAATGCACCTCTGCACTGGAAATGAGTCGAGAGACGTCTCCATTAGTCACGCTCTTCAGTTCGGAAGGCAGGCCCTGACAGGGGGGACTGTGGGCAAGCCTCGGGGCTCCAGCAGCCTGGAGAGACCATCGAGCTCGACATCCTCTCTTCAGGGAAAAGAAAACTCAGGGTTGTTCAGTATTACATGGCTTGTCAGCAACGAGGATGGCAGGCAGCTAGAACCCACCTCTCCTGCCTTCTAGCGTGTTCGCCATTTGTGCTCTCTCTTGCACCCAAGGTCTTCACTTGACCTTGTTAAAACTGGCTCAGGGCCTCCCTCACAGCCAAGTGTTCAGCGTCCCAAGCTGCCCAAGTAGAGTATGTGGCTTGTTCCTCTCACACAGGTGGGGTTGTGAGAACTCCTATATAAAAACCATTACAAGGTACCCCAAAAAAAAATGTGCAACGTTTTGGTAGTGTTTGATTTTGTAGTGTGTCATTTTCATTCCTTCCTCTCGCCTCCCCTGCATTTTTTTTAAGTTGTTTTATTAGTCATTATCTTGGGGATGACAGTTCACATCTTAAAATTGTAACAACCTCGTTCGAGTAATACCAACCGACTTTCAAGATGTCTCCAGCCCTCTCCCCTCTCCACTCTTCTTGTTACGGATTGCACCTTCACACATTGTACGCCCGCTAACATAGACCTATAATCGTTGTTTCATGCATTTGCCTGTGAAATCATATAGGAAAAAGAAAGAAGCTATAAACCGTAACAAAAGCACAATGATACTGGATACTGTACTTACCCGTATAGTTACCTTTACCAGTGTTCTTTGGGTTTTTTTTTTCTAATGGTTTCGATTTAAAGTCTACGCTCCTTTCGTCGGCCTGAACGACTCCCTTCAACATTTCTCATACAGGAGGTTCACGAGTACTCCACTCCCTTGGCTTCTGTTTACCTGGAGATGGGTTCATTTCTCTTTCACTCTCGAAAGACAGTTTTGCCAGATACGGGACCCTCCGGTGATGGGCTCCTTTCAGGACTTGAAATATGTCCTCCCACTGCCTCTGGCCTCCATGATTTTTGAAGAGGAATTCGTTGTTCATTTTACTGTGGCTCCCCCGAACAGGGCAAGTCCCTTCTCTCTTGGCGCTCTCAAGATTCTCTGTCTTTCTGTTTTGACAGTTTGACTCCAATGCGTCTCTTTGAGTATATCCTGCATGGAGTTCACTGAGTTTCTTAGACATGTATGTTCATACATTTTTTTCAGATTTGGGAAATTTTCAGCCATTAATTATCCCAATTGGTTTCTTCCCTTTTCTTTCTCCTCCTAGGACTCCTTCCCAAAATGTGGGTGCTAGTATGTTTCATGATATGGCACACGTCTCTCGTACTCAGTTCGCTTTTCTTCGCTTTCTTTTCCTTCCGGTCCTCAGACTAGATAATTTCAGTTTCTTACCTGTAAGTTCACTGACCCTTTATTTCGCCTGCTCAAACCTTCCGGTTAGCCCCTCTAATGAGCTTTTCATTTCAGATACTGTGGATCTGCCTCCAAAATTTCTGCTTGGTTCCTTCTTATGATTTCTGTCTCTTTGTTGGCATTCTCATTTTGTTCATACATTATTTTCCTGATTTCTTTTAGTTCTCTGCCCATGGTTTCTCTTAGTCACTGCATTGTTAAGACAGCAGATTTAACATCTTTGGCTAATCATTCTAATGTCTGGGATTCCTCAGACATGATTTCTATCAAATTCTTTTTCTCCTATGATTGGGTCCTGTTTTTTAGGGGTTTCTTTGGGCTTGAGGTTTCCTATTTGTTTTTTGGGGTGGGTGGGGTTTTTTTGTTTTGTTTTGTTTTTGTTTTGTTTTGTTCTTGTTTTGTTTTGTTTTGTTTTGTTTTTGGTAGATTCTGTATTGTTGTTGTGGAGAACCGGACACTGAGTGTTAAGTTATGGTAACTCTAGAGATTTAACTCTCCCACACCCCTGGAATTCCTAAATCTCACTTGTTGAAAGCTAAAGCCAACCTTTTGTTACTTTTCCAAACTATTTTTGCATCATGTGTATTCCTTGTTTTGTGTGGTCCCTGATGCTTCTGTTCTTTTATGTCTGTAATCACCCAGTAACCTGACAAAGATTTCTGTAAATGTCCACCTTACAAAAGGGATGAGAGGGAGAAAAAAATAGTTCCTTTCTAAGTCCCTTCAGAAGCTGCTTTTCAGTCCATGAATGGGCTGACATTTCCTGCCAACTCAATCATTGTTTTGGTGAAGGGACAGATTTCTAGAGCTTTCTACTTTACCATCTTTTTGTGATGTCATCCAGTAGCGATTCATTTTAATTTAGAAACAAGAGAGAAAAGAAAAATTAATTCAAATGTTTTTTTCATGCTTTTACCAAACATGAAAAAATATTTCATCAGCGTGGCTCTTGACTGTCTCATGGTATCTCATGAGAGATTAAAGAACCCAGTGACTTTAGTCAGCCATCTCCAAGTCGCATATTCTACAAATCCCTTTCAGAGGCAAGCAAAGTATAAAATATGCTGGGAGCATGATCTAGAAAAATCTTCGACCCAGAAGAGTCTAGCAGGAGGGTCAGAATTGAGAGATCGAAGTGATATTGCTAAATAAGAGGTTTCTTCTAGGGCATGAAGAGGGAAAGCTAGTTCTAAGGATCAAGAAATGCTTGACCAAGAGGAACACTGAGTCTGGGGCGCCTGGGCGGCTCGGTCAGTTAAGCGCCTGACTCTTGATTTCAGCTCAGGTCACGATCTCATGGTTCATGAGATCGAGCCTTGTGTCGGGTTCTGTGTTGGCAGTGCAGAGCCTGCTTGGGATTCTCTCTCTCTCTCTTTCCCTTCCTGGCTCTCTCTCTTTCAAAAAAAATAAATAAATAAATATTTTTTTTTAATTTTTAAGAGAAAAAAGATTCTCTCTCTGTCTCCCTCTGCCCCTCTCTCCCCACCTCTCTCTCGAAAAAAAATAAAATAAAAAATTTTTAAATAATATACAATTTTTAAAAAAGAGTACACTGAATCTGACCACAAAGGAGTCCCCCACCTCCCTGTACTTATCATATGTACTCTCCACTTAGCACTCAGCCCCCCGGTGGCTTCTGACATCCCCGTCTCAGGGTCCCCTTTGGTCACTTAACTTGCACATCATGTGTCCTTTGCTCTAGCACGATTAAACCTTTCTTGAGAACACGAATAATTTCTTAAACATTATAATTAAGCTAAAGGAGGAAGGAGAAGAAAGACTAGGGTATGGGGAAGGGTGTATTCATTTCCTGGGGCTGCCCTAACAAATTACCACAAACTGGCTGGTTCAAAACAACAAAAATTTATTCTCTCACAGTTCTGGGGACTAGAGGTCAAAAATCAAGGTGTCAGCAGGATAATGCTCCCTCCAAAAGTTCGGAACCTCTCTCTCCTGCCTCTTCTAGCCTGGGGCCTGGTGGCTCCAAGCATTTCTTGTCTCCTGGTGGCATAATTCCTCCACCGACTCTGTCTTGACAAGACCCTCTCCTCTGTGTGCCTATGTCTCCATTCCAGTTGCTTACAGATACCAATCACTGGATTTAGAACCTACCCTAAATTCAAGATAATCTCATCTCAAGATCTTTAACTTAATTGCATTTGCAGAAACCTATTTCCAAATAGGATCACATGCACAGGCACCATAGGTGTAGTATAATACAAAAAGATATTTGGTCTTTGTCTCCAGCTTCCTGACACAGAACTGTAAGAACCCTTGGGGTTTCCTGAGTGGTAGGAGTGTCTTTGTTATTCATAATGTTAATGTTAATGTACCCCTTATGCTAATGAGGTAACTAGGGGCTTCTTGAGACCCTCAGGATAGGGATGGTTACCAGGAAGACGAAGGAATTAGATGGTGGGAACTTTCAGCCTCACCCACCAATCTCTGAGAAGGGGTGGGTAGGAAGGCGGGAGATTGAGCTCTATAAAAGCCCTCGAACAATGTGATTCAGAGAACTTTGGGTTGCTGAACACACCAAGGAGGGTGGCGCTCCCAGAGAGGACTTGGAAGCTCTGTGCCCCTGCCCCGTACCTTCCCTGTCCATCTCTTTTTTCTGGCTATTCCCAAATCGTATCCCTTATAATAAACCAATAAACACAAGCAATCTGTTTTTCTGAGTTCTGTGAGCCATTCTAGCAAATTATCAAACCTGAAGAGGGGGTCATGGATACCCTCCATGGGTACATGGTCAGTCAGAAGTATTGGTGACCCGAGACTCACGACTGGCATCTGAAATGGGGCCGTCTTGTGGGATTGAACCCTTAATCCGTGGGGGTCTGCGCTAACTGGGTAATCCGTGTCAGAATGTAACTGAATTGTTGGACGACCAGTTCTGGTGTTGAAGAATTGGAAAATTGGTTGGTGTCAGAGAAAACCCCCCATAAAGGTTATGATTTGGATGTATCTTTTGGGGAATACATAATTCAAATCTCTATTAAGGAGAATGGAAAGAAGCAAGATCCTTGTATTCTCACAAAATCTATAGTACTGGGTACATATTAAATAAATGTATGTATGTGTTATGAATGGAATCAACTTAGGAAGGCAGAGAAGTTAATGGTGCTTCATGATAGAGACTTCTTTTGTCCCTAGTTAGACATGAAGCCTTTGCACACACTTTGTATAAAAGATTATAAGACTTCTTCAGTATTTATTTCACCTGCCCTTCAATCCTGAGTTTACAATGCAGGTGGTCTTCTAGAAGGACAGGCAGGAAATACGGGTAACATTTAATGAGGGTAAAATCTCTGAGCTACTGCTGGTAGAGCTAAGGAAGCATTCGAAGAGGTGGAGCCCAAATTTAGACACCTTTTGCCTCCTTTCCTGGAATGTTCCCTGTAGTTTCTCACCATTAAAAACAAGTGATTTCTATTCATGCCAAAGACCAAGAGCCAGAGGAAGGATACCATTTATTGTTCTCAATCTTATGAATTTTCCTTTTCTTTTGTGTCATTTCTCTTCCCTTTCTTAGCACTACATTTTCTCTCTTTCTTTCTTTTTTTCTTTCTTTTAATAATAACATGGGACGCGTGGGTGGCTCAGTCTGTTGAGCATCTGACTCTTGATTAAGGCTCAAGTCATGATCCCAGGGTCATGGGGTAGATCCCCGAGGTGGGCTCCATGCTGAGTGTGGAGCCTGCATGGGATTCTCTCTCTCTCTCCTGTCCCTCCCCTCACTCATTCCCGCTCTCTCTCTAAATTAAAACTTTTTATTAAAAAAATAACAAATATTTGCTTTCACAGACATGTCATAAGGTTGATATCATTACTGATACTTTATAGAGAGTGAAATGGGGTCTCAAAGAGATAATATAAGGTATGCAGACACTCAGTTATGGAGCAAAAATAGGGCACGGGCACTACAACCTTGTGATGACTCCCTTTCTACTTGTACTCTTTCCTTTTCCCCATTCCGAAGGCACTCACGGGCATAGCACGTGCACCCGTTATCCTAAGATCCATAGGTTTCAGCACTCTGAGTACCCAAACTACCTGGGGAGCGTTTATGAAAGCTGATGAGTGGCCCCATCCCGGGTCAATCAAATCACGACGTCTGGTGGTGCGGCTTGAACATCAGCATCTTGTCGAAGCCCCCCAGGCGATTCTAACGCGCGGCCAGGACTGAGAACCACGCTGTAGATATTGGCTGCACCTCTCATCAGCCACAGAACAGAAAATATTCTCCCCGTCAAGCGTGTCTTAGCAAACCTGGTTGACGAAAACCAAGGAGAATGTGACCAACGGGACTTAGAGATGGCATGTTTGATGCCCCTCCCTTCTCAAATCCCACTGAAAGGGTCATAGAGTTATCGTCACCAGGGAGAAAAGTCTTTAACTTTCACGTAAAATAAGAAAGAATGGTATTGATGCCCTAGAAACTCTGAGGAGGTGGGCATGGTCAAACCATGAACAAGAGCGAGGCCGTGCTGACAAAGAAAGGCCATGTGGGAACTAAGTGCGTAAAATTTCCCCCAAAGACCTGGGAAATTCTCCCACGTGAACCGCTAGAAGATGGGATAGTGAGACAGCGGGCGGGTGGAACTCGGGGCACTGGGGCAACCACGCCAGTGCCTCATACGCAGAAATGCGGGCCGCCTAGAGGGACTTGGGGAAGGCCCTCATCGGTTACCAAAGAAATAAAAACTTCAAATTTTCCCTCTGGGACTCAGAGACCAGGAACCAACATAATCACTGACAAAACAGTCTCAAATGTCCAAGCCAGATAAATATAGATCTCCTTTCAAAGGAAAAAGCAAATGGAAACAAAACAAAAACCCCAAAATATATGAAAAGATTTAGTATACGACAAAAGCACATTTGGAAGAATCAGAGCAGACATTTAATCCACAAACTTCTGAACTTATTCTGAAAAGCAGGGATTTTTCGATTTGGATTTTCAACATGTTGAAAGGTCGTTATGGAGAAGAGCTATAAAGAAGAAACAATCGATAAATATTTCTATTGGTGAAAATCATGCTCGCTAGAATTTTTTAATTTTTTTCATTAACATTAAAAATAATTTTAACGTTTATTTGTTTTTGAGAGAGAGAGACAAAGAGCACGAGTGGGGGAGGAGCAGAGAGAGAGGGAGACACAGAATCTGAAGCAGGCCCCAGGCCCTGAGCTGTTAGACAGAGCCCGTTGTGGGGCTCCAACGGACTGACCACGAGATCATGACCTGAGCCAAAGCTGGATGCTTAACCAAATGAGCCGCCCAGGTACCCCCACATTAGAATTTTTTTTCACTAACTTGAATCTGAGCAGTGTGACAGATTAAAATTTCCCAAGATGGCAAATCTCCCAACCCACACGCTCATATACAAAGTGAACTTCCTCTTTTATCAAGAGGAAGAGGCTGTTTCTCCACGTCTTTGAACCTAGGCAGGGGGCGGGAGGAACAATGTGACTTTTCTGACCAATAGAATATACTGGCAGGGACGCCGTGCCAGCTCTGGTTATACTGGCCTGGCAGCTTGTGCTTCCCGCCCGTTGGAAGTCAGCAGTCATTTAAAAGGCATGACCACCCTGAGAACTCCAAGCTGTGAGGAGCCTAAGCCGTGAGGAGAGATCCCAGAGAGGGAGACACCCTGGAGAGAGAGAAAGGGAGATGGAGAAAGACCATGCCTTGGGAGTGAGAAGCCAGCGTGGAAGTGGACCACCCATCCCAGCTGCACCAGCCCAGGCCAAGGCCATGTGATCAGAGATACACCACCCAGCCGAGCTACCAAATTCCTGACCCTCGATATTATAAGCAAAATAAAATGGTGGCTCCAAGCCACAAAGTTTCAGGGTGGTTTGTTAAAGAGCCAACAGCAGCCTGGGGTGCCTCACGGAGACAGGAGGGTTTGGTGAATGGACACATAATGGGTGTTGACATCCCAAGCCATCTTCCCCAGCTCAGCTCCCAGAATTCTGGCAGCCAAGATGTTACCCTACAGGCGAGACACGGGCAGATTCTCCCCTGGGAATTCTGACCAGCTCTAGGGAAAACACCTAAAGCCACTCACTCGAGAGCTCCTCACAGCCACCTTACAGAGAAGCTAGTTTTCCTTAGGACCCCACCTACAGGCAGCCTCCAGTCACCTTTCAGTCCCCTACCCTCACCGTGTGCAAACAACCCACAGTTATGAAAGATGAGAACATCTTTCATAAGAAACACACAGAAGAAAGCAGATTTAGAGGAAATTGATTATGAGGGGAGGAGAAAACTAAAAAGCAAAAACGACCATTATTGTCCATAAAGAAGGAGATATAGCCGAACACATCGCGTCCATTAAACAAGAACAGAAAGCAAAAAGAGAAAGTAGAAGTAGTCCAAGAACAAAAAAGAGCTTTTGGAAATTAAATACATGACAGTATAAGTGACCAAGTCCACAGAAGGGTGGGGAAATAAGTTGAGGAAACTTTTTGAAAGGAGAGCAAAAGTCAGAGATGAAAAATAAAAGAGTAAGATAAGAAAATGCGAGGACCGGTACAGACCAACAAGTATCTATTTCATCCAAATAAGAAGAGGTCCGAAGAGAAGGAACAGAGAAAACGGAGTGGAGGAAATCACCAATAAAGTAATTCAAGGGAACTTCCCAGAATCGAAGGGTATGACACACCAAGTCACATCATCACGAAACCTCATAACATTACTTAGAAAAAGAAGGGTCTGCAAGGAGAGGGAGGGAGGAGAGAGAGGGACAGAGATTGAGAGAGAGAAAGGTCGCTCACAAATGATCAATGATGGAATGACTTAGAACTTCTCAGTAGCGACCCAGGGAGCAAAAAGACGATGGTGCAATGCCTTCCAAATTCTGAAAAATTATCTCCACACCGAACTTATCTATTAGACCAACTACGAACATGTGCAGAATGAAGACATTTTAGACATATGAAAAATAAATCCCCCACACGCTTTTTTGAGGAAACTATGGGAGAGTGTGCTTCCTAAAACAAAGGAATGAACCAAGAAGGAAGAAAATACGAAATCCAGGAAACGCGTTTCAACACAATAGAACAATAAAGGGAATTTCCAGAACATTAGTGAAGAGGGATCTCAGAATGACAGTAGCCAGTTCAGAAGAGAGCTCGTCAGAGGACTCCAGGAAAGGCTCCCCCAGAAAATGAAGAGACAGAATGTCTGAAGTGAGAACACAACTCAGAAGGAGATCTAGAACAGAATCGCGGGCTGATAAGTGTAATGAAAATCAAATAAAGAAACAAAACAACTATATTCCAGAGCAACGCTCTCCAGTAGAAACAAAGCGTGAACCCCATATGTAATTGTACATGTATTAGTAATCACATTTTAAAAAGAAAGAACTGAGGGGCACCTGGCTGGCTCTGGTGGTGGAGCATGTGACTCTCCATCTTGGGGGTGTGAGTTTGAGTCCCATGTTGGGTATAGAGTTTACTTAAATAAAGAAATAGATAGGGGCGCCTGAGTGGCTCAGTTGGTTAAGGGTCCAACTTCAGCTCAGGTCATGATCTCACAGTTGGTGAGTTTGAGCCCCGCGTTGGGTCCTATGCTGACAGCTCAGAGCCTGGAGCCTGCTTCAGATTCTGTGTGTATCGCTCTCTGCTCCTCCCTGACTCATGCTCTGTCTCTCTCTCTCTCTCTCTCAAAAATAAATAAATATTAAAAAATTTTTAAATAGAAAAAAGAAATAGAACAATAAGTATATAGATAAATAAATAAGTAAAGCTGAAATTCATTAATATCAATAATACCCTTAATTAACCCAACCTATTTAAAATATTGTTTCACCATGAAATCAATACAGAATTATAAACGAGGTATTTTATATTCTTTTTTCATACTAAGTCTTTCAGATCCCGTGTGTATTTGGCATTTATAGCCCACCTCAATTTGCATGCTAAAATTTCTCAGAAATACTTGATTTTACCTGAATTTCGTTTTCATTAAATTTGCAACTTTTGAAGAAGTTATGCGCATACCAAAGGTGTGCCAAACATACTTAAAATTTTTCCAAATCTATCAGTTTTTACATTCAAATGTAAAAGAATTACAATTAAATAATATTATATATTAATTCCTGGGGTCCATGGGTGGCTCTGTTGGTTAAATGTGTGACTCGATTTCAGCTCAGGTCACCATCTCACAGTTCGTGAGATCGAGCCCTGAGTCGGGCTCTGTTCTGACAGAATGGAGTGTGCTTGGGATTCAGTCTCCCTCTCTCTGCCCCTCTTAAGCTTGCTTTCTCGCTCTCTTGCTCTCTCGAAATAAATAAATGAACATTAAAAAATAATAATAATTAAAATTAAAATTAATTTCTTAGTTACACTAGTCACATCTCAAGAACTCAATTGTCACATGTCCCTATTGGCCATTGTCCTGGACAGCTGGTATCCAGAGAGATCAAAAAGTTATTTGCGAAAAGAAAAGTAATCATTATCACTCTACAGCTCAGCTCAAATAACAGACCCTTGGTGTTCATTTAATCAAAATTATAACATGAACTCCATTGGGAAGGTGGGATGGGAAATACTCGTTGTGTCAAGGGAGGAAGAAGAAAGCTAAGTCCTAAACATCTGAAACTGAAAAATTAAAAAGTAGGAACATAATCCCACTAAATGGAAACAAGCAAATACGAAAGGAATTTATCAACATTGCTCCACATGAATGCCTCTGGGCGAGGAGAAAATGGAGGAAGAAATGAGCTTGGGACTCCTGCCTCTCTGAAACATCACTGTATTTGTTGACTCTTTAAACTCATGTGTATATGATTTTGATTTTTTTTAAGTTTATTTATATTCAGAGAGGGAAGGGGCAGAGAGAGAGAGAGAGAGGATCCCCCAATGCGAGGCTCCACACGGGGCTCAGTTCCATGAACCGTGAGACCAGGACCTGAGGCAAAATCAAGAGTCAGACACTTAACCCACTGAGCCGCCCAGGCGCCCCTGATTTGGATTTTTGAAAAGATCTGGACAAATGATGGGTGGACGGTCTGTCCACAAGTGTGTGGGTTAAGAATTTTCTGTGTAATATTACCAATGCAAGACTGTCACTTGAAAATGTGACCCCTTCCTGTCGTCCTGTCAAAGCTGGGAGGCAGCCCCCAATGTCAGATGGACAAGAAAGCTGACAGAGAATGCGGCACAGCAGGGGCACTCTCCGGGGCCCAGGCCCCCACCAGGCGCAAGAGAGGCTGGGAGGAAGTAATACAAAATGGCTTCCTGAGGAGCCCCGGGGGAGACTGGAGCGGAGGAAGGGACTCTCAGGAGATGAATGTCACACACGTGACAGGGGAAGTAGGCCTTGCACCCGCCCCTTCACACCTCAAGCCTGCCCCTTTCGGGGGAGTCTGGCCACTCTGCTTGTTTTCCCATCGGCACCTCCTCCAAGCCAGGGCCTACCACCCTTTATGGTGGGTACAGAGGCTCTGTTCCATTTCCCCTGACTACTCCTGTCCTCACCAACTATCTTTTTTTTTTTTTTTTAACCCCTGTGGTATGTCTCACACAGTTTGGACCCTAATTATAAACTGTAGAATTGCATACTATTATTTCAGTTATAATTTCCAAGCTTCCTGATAAGAACAAGGACAACACCGCGTCCCCCATCATGCTGAACATAAGATTCAACCCATCGTATAGGTTTAAAGAGTATTTGGTGACTGATTGTTGATGGTGAGATTGAAATGTGTTTACCAATTTCTGTAGTACCTCTTATTCCAGAAACTATGATATTTTATAGGTACATGGATCACCAAGAGAGAGAATTTTCTATACGTAGGAACTCAGGCACAGAGCTGAGTTCATTCTCCCTTCGGTTCATGACACACCATTGTAATTGGTCAATAAAAAGAACCTCTCCTTTCTTTGGTTTTATTCAGATTTTTTTCCCTTTACCCTTGATCCCCATGACCTGTCTCCCTCCTCTCTACATCCATCTAATGTATTAAGAATTTGCCTGGGGCGCCTGAGTGGCTCAGTCGGTTAAGCAGCCGACTTCAGCTCAAGTCATGATCTCACGGTCTGTGTGTTTGAGCCCCGCATCAGGCTCTGTGCTGCCGGTTGGGAGCCTAGAGCTTGCTTCAGATTCTGTATCTCCCCCTCTCTCTGCCCTTCCCTTGCTCACGCTCTGTCTCTAGGTCTCTCAAAAATAAAATAAAAATGTTAACAAAAAAATTTAAAAAAAAAGAATTTGCCCTTGGAAATGTCCATATCTTAAATATAAAGTGTTTGTCTATGTATGCTTTTCTTAACTTCATTAAAATAATATCATGCTACACACCCTGTTCTATTTTTTACTTTTTCATTTAGCACTCTTCCTTAAAAATGGTTTCCATTGATGGGCGCCTGGGTGGCTCTGTCAGTTAAGGGTCCAAATCCAGCTCAGGTCATGATCTCGCAGTTAGTGGGTTCAAGCCCTACGTCAGGCTCTGGGCTGAGAGCATGGAACCTGGATCCTGCTTCCAGTTCTGTGTCTCCCTCTTTCTCTGCCCCTCCACTGCTCACGCCCTGTCTCTCTCTCTTTCTCTCTCTCTCTAAAATAAAATAAAACGTTAATTTAAAAAAAAATGGTTTCCATTGATTTACCTACTGCATTGTATTCCGCCACTAGCTTCCATCATATTGCATCTACCCACTCCCCAAATAATGGATACCTACGTCGTCTCCAACTCCCCGGGACCCCAAATGATGCCATGAGGAACATCCTTACACGTTTGTTTTCATATGGACCTGTGCAAGACTTTCTCGGGCCTATATTGGGATAGCTGTGTTTCAGAATATAAATATAGACGATTTGGCTAAATATTATTGAATTGCTCTCTGCAACGGCTCCCTCCATCTCACTTCTACCAGCCGTAGATGAGAATCCGGTGGTGTGATTTGGAGATAGCTGTCAAACAAAATATGACAAAAAGAGTTGAGGTCCCCGGCAGATACGATCCTTGTCATCTCCACAAAAAGAAAAAGGCAAAACGATGAAAAGAGGCTGTTGCCCGCAGGTGCGTTCACCCGGTCCACCTCCCTTTAATGTGCGGACAGGAAAGAACTCTGGGTAAGAGATGCTGCCTCCCTAATCTCCCCATTCTGGGCTTCTGACTCGGGGCTGTACTCTTAGGATACCACTTAGGCCAGACAGTTCTTTTGATTCACATCTCAAAAGAGCCTCTGACTTGGGAAAAGAAAGAAAGAGGGAGGAGAAGGAAGGAGGCGTTGGTTAAGAACACAGAAGGCACAGATTCTGAAACGGTGAACACACACACGATTAACCAGAAGCGACATGGCTCCGAAGTGGACGTCGGTTCCCTACCCACAGGGGAGCTGGCGAACCCCTTTGCCGGGGGGATTGAGTGACATACCTGTCTTTTCCTGCCCGCGGCCTCCTGTTTCATCACCCAGGGCCGCCTGCTCCCAGGGGATGGGCCCTTTTCTTTACTCTCTTCCTGCCCTACGTCTGGGGGCGACCTAACCGTGGCGCTTCCGAGGACACCTCTGCCATCATCTCTCCTCCTCAAGGGTGTCCCGTGCCCTCCATGCGCCCACGTTGGAGCCAGAAGATCAGACCGGTCGGGCCCCCTTTTCCCCCTTCGCCCCAGCCGCCAAGCTCAGGGCGCCGGGTGGCAGACGGGGAGAGTCCCCGAGAAAGAGGAGACGGCCATCTCCCCCCCTGGGCACTCAGACCCCTCTGCGCGCCCCTCGGCTTCCTCTCCCGGATCCCCACCATCTGGGGTCCACCTCTGACTCGACAGACTCCTGTTGGTCACATCTGGTTTCAGAGAAAGAAACCAGGAGGGAGAAGGCCTAAAGGAGCAGGCAGCCCTTGGCACACACAATAGAAGCAGCTGCTGTTTATAGCTCTTTTTAGGGTGGCCTCAAGCTGGACCTCACACTTCCCCTCCCTGGCTCTCCCCTGCGGGGCATTGTTTTACACGGAGCATCTGGAACCTCCCAATCTTGCGCGCAAAAGAAAAAAAAAAAAAAAAAAAGGCCACGGATCCCATGAAATCTGTGCAACTCTAATGAACTCTCTTCCTGGGAAAACTCCCCAGACTCACTCCCGGCTCGCCCCTCAGGTAGGGCAGGTCCATACAGCTCGGGACCCTCCCCTCTCCATCCGTTAAATGGGAATCCAAAGACCAGCGGGTCAGCTCTCCAACCAAAAGGCTGTCCCTTGAAGTCTTCTTTTCTAAACAGCAGCCTAGGAGGTCTGAGACGCTCCCAGGGTCCTAAGTGGGAAAGAACCAGCGCGGGTTCGGATGGTCAGTTCGAGGACAGTATCGCACTGCCTGGGACCGTCCCAGACCCTGCCCGCTCGGAACTGTCGTCTGCCTGCCTCTTCTGACCCCGGGGGCTTCTCTTCCCCGTCCGGTCCCCATAGAAACCGGCGCCGAGAAGACTCCGCCAGGGCCCCTCCAGCACCCGCTCCTGATTCCCGACGCCTCCTCCGCTGGGCAAGGTGGCGCCTAATTACCTCCTTCTGTTTTTTCCCTCCTCCTGTCCTCTCCCCTCCCCGCCCCTCGGAGGACAGCCTTTCCAAGAAACAACGCACAGGCGCACACCTGGCGCCGAGCGATAGGGAGGCTCACCATGGATACCGGGCTCCCATTCCCACTCCGGCGGTGGCTCCTGGGAATAAGTAACTATCTCCAGAATGCCACAGACTCCAGATGTGCACCGACGAGTGCCTTGAGACCCGGCTTCCTTGTCTCATTATGCCTATTTTTTTTTTCCACAAGTTTCATATATGCATATCGAGCCTTCAGAAGGGGGGAAAAATGGGAAATGGTAATCTTCCTTTTAATATGCTCCCGCATGCCAGCCCCGAACAGCTGTGCACACACAGCACGACGGACTGGACATGAAATATCGCCCAGGACCATTTTTTAAGCATTCATTCCCAGGGCTTACAAAACACATTTACTTGGAGGGAGGTCACACAGTCTTCCTTCTGCATAAAAAGGTGGCTTTGAAATAGGTACAGCCATCTGGAAACAGCCTCCTCTACCATTGATATGTAAAGTGTGCATATTACACCATCTTGCTCGGGACCGTGCAGCAGGAGGGCAGAGACACGCGGAGGCCCGTAATTGTTTAAATACACAGCCTCCGCCTCTCCATGGGGCTTACCTTGCTTCGAGAAACCATTTGCCAGCAGTCTAGGTGACTCCGGCCGGGCCTGGGAGGCAGTTTCCTCGTGGGGACGTGCATTCGCGTGGGGGAGGACGGTCCTGGAGTCCAGATTTGGGGAGAAGTGATGGGAACACTCTCCAATGCGGCGCCAGCCTTGCTAATAAGAAGGAATGTGTCAGGTGCATGAGTGGGAGCAGATAGCAAACACCCCCTCGAAGTAACGACCTCTGCTCTTTTGCTCTTATAAGCAAGCATTCGCCTCCCTCCCTAGAAGACTTAGGTCCCACCTTTCATAACCGGTTTGGTCAGGCATTTAAAGGAAAAGAGCAACGGGTCCTGTTTCATTAATTGATCTCCATGTAGTCCCGGACCGCTTCTGTACGCGTTTATTAACATTTGCTCCCGAAAATGGGCAACCCCCGCCCCCTCCTTCACCGGGCAGACCTTCGACAAGTAAGTTCTTGACCTCCGAAGCTATTGGACTTTTGTGTTGTTTCTTCCACTTTTATTTCCTGGGCTTGGTTTTCATCTCTCTTTCTTTTTTTTCATATGATACGATACGGACAATATAAATCAGCTGCCTGAAAATTTCAACTGCCGCCTCCAAGCCAAACACTCTCCCTCCAAAAAAAAAAAAAAATGCCTGAAAGAACTCAGAGCTCTGGAGTAACTCAAAGGGTTAAGCTGTTAAACACACACAAATAGCAAAGCTGCCTTTACCGCGAGGAGAGCGAGCCGGCTGGAAGGCGGTCACTCTAGGTCAGCCTGTCCTTTACATTGTGAGGAGCTAGAAAGGGGCTAATAAACCCAGCAGCCTATGGCAAAGGTAATTTATTTTATATTCCTAGTCATCACATGCAATATTTTTTGGAGGGGGAGAGCAAATATAATTCAAAGAAAGTGATAAACAGTAAAAAAAAAAAAAAAAAAAAAAAAAAAAAGCAAGAAAAAAAAAAAACAACCGTGATGTCTGGTGACGCTTCCACCCCCAAGTCAAGAGAACACGTGCCTCTCCCTGCTTTTGTGGTGCATTTCTCATCCTGTTTGTGTGTCAACATCTTCAAAGTGCCTACGCGGCTGGAGGTGGGGGGTGGTGGCTGGGCCTAGCCTGCGGTCAGTGGTCCTTTTTGGGGGTGGGGGGTGGGGTGCGGATCCCCAGAGATCAGCAGCTCCCAGGTGCGGGCACTCGCAGTTCTGCGCGGGCACCTCCCAGCCCCACCCCGCGAAGACACCTCCACTCGGCCGGTGAACCCGCTCAGGCCGGGAGGAATCAGCTCTCGGGCTGATTTCCTGAGCCAACGCGGAGGGCAGCTTCCCCCCCGGGGGCTCCCAGTGAGAAGCTGGGCCCTTTCTGCTCCCGTCTCGCACTTGCCACATTTCGCGTGGATGAGGTCATTGGACTGCAGATGAGGTAACTGTGCAGCCAGCCCAGGAGCTGGGAGGGGTTACCATGTGACCGTGCATGTAAACACAGAGAGGCTGGGGGGGGGGGGCGCACCGACAGCTGGTCTCTGCTGCTGACTGCGAGGGGGGTGGGGGCCGCGGGGCTCTGGGAGTCTGTCCGGACCCTTAAAGGAGCCAGATCGCTGCCTGAGCCGGGGTCACGCCCACCTTGGACATTGGCCTCAGGGCAGAGCGACTTGGAGGAGCACTGGCTGGCCCCGTGACAGGTTGGGGGGGGGGAGCGCATAGATCAATAGATAGCACTGCCCCTGACCAGAGGAGACACTGCACACTGAGGGATGTCTGGTGCTATCCTGGCCCCTCTCTACAGCCCGCTACCCCCGGCCAGTAAACGCGGATCCTCCAGTCACACGCTCCAACAGTCTCCAAGTTAGAAACGCAGCTGGAACACAAGCATTTAAATATATATATATATAGAAATACATTTATTAAAGCCCTTCTCTGCTACAGAATGACAGAATGCGTTTCCAGATGTGGAGCTGTCCTCCGGGGCGACAGGGTCCCCGTGGTTCTCAACTCAGATCAGCCAAATTCCGCACCTCTCCCGTGTGATCCGCAGGCTCTCCTACTTTACGGAGCTCCGGGTGTACCAAACTCCATCGCACCCGGTGCTATATGGAACCCTGGGAATTCGCAGGAAACAAGAGGTTGGTCTCCGGCCCTGGGTGCTCACTCGGGCAGACACTCACTCTTATGACACCCTAGCAATAATCTACAAACGGCTACCAGAAAGGGGACGCATGCGTGGAGGGCAAATGTGGGAAGCGTGAAAACAGAGGCGTCTCAAGGACGCCCTGAGAGCCTCGTGAAGCTGAGGCCTGGAAGCGCGAGCGTCACCATACAAGTCACAGCCATAACAAAGATGCACTTCTGGGCATGTCACGTGTCTTGTGACAATCTGGGAGGTAAGTTCACCCTGGTCCCCCTTCTACAGATGACCAACCAGCTTAAGGGAAGTTAGGTAACTGTCCAAGGAGGTGGCAGAATCAGGATTTGAACCAAGGGGTGGGACCCCCAGCCGGCATTCCATAATTCCCCTGCCCCAGACACAGTCGGGGGAACATGGAAACAAGCAGGCGCTCACAGCCAAGTGTGAGGCCCGGAACCTGCCAGCAACGCAAGCAGCCGAACTCACAGGAAGAATGGGAAGACCCCAGTGGAAGAGGGCAAGGTGATGGAGAGAACATTCTGGAAAGAGAAAGCAGCCTATGTGTAGGCTCCTGTGGGTGCGCGCTCACGCGAGCAGGCACACACACGTCCCTAAGAGAGAGAAAAAGAGAGGGACTTTGTCGGCCACACTGAAGAATGTGAACGTCTTCCTGAGGGCCGTGGGAAGTCATTGACAGACGTCAGACGGAGTAATGAGATGATCCGATTTGCTTGCTGGAGATGTCGCTCTGGTTGCAGCGTGGAAAGTGGATCGGGAGGCAGCGAAGGGCTGGCACCAGCCAAGGGAGAAATGACGGCCAGGACGACTGAAGAGGGGCGCATGACCAACGTCGGGAATTGCGTTCTGCACCGGAGGCGAGGTCGGCAGAGCCCGGTAACCGATTGGACGTGGGGCGTCGCCAGGAAGAGGTTCTCCTACGGAGCTGCAGGAGGTGGACGATCAGGTCGAGATAGGCCCACTGGGCCCTCCGACGTGCCGGGCTCGGGCTCCGGAACCAGATCTGCTCCGAAGATAAAGCTTCCGGAGTCAGCAACACAGACAAAGCAATTGGACTGTGGGAGCTACTACCGCGTGACCGATGTTACTAATACCCTATGTCTTTAACAGGCGTCTTTTTGATACTTCTAGAAAGGCACATTCTCCTGCCCTGGAATATAAGCTACCCGAGGCCAGGGACGTTCCTTGCCTTGTTCTGCAATTGTTCCCCAGTGCGTGGCATACGGATATAGTAAATATTCCATAAATATTGTGCAGTAAAAGAACTCTTTCCAAAATAAGTTACAAAAATAAGACAAGAAGGGAGTTTTTAAATTTTTCAGTGTACCAAAGACTTCAAATTTAAAATTTTCCTTCAATGCCCTCAGGACACATTACCCGAGATTCAGACACAAGTGTACCCGGGGCGCATGGTCCTTCCTGCCTTCTTCAGCCGCACGCCCTCTGCCGCAGCGTCTGGGTTGATAACATTTACCTTCTGTCCTTGACTTAAGTGCAGTTTCTCTTGCTTCGTTCATGTAGGTTGACTCTAAAATTTTAAACGCGAAAACAACATCTATGATAAAACTATTATTCCGTCAGGGCACCGGGGTGGCTCAGTCGGTTAAGCGTCTGACTCTTGACCTCGGCTCAGATCACGATCTCGCGGATCCTGGGTTCGAGCCCCGCATCCAGTTCTGCACTTATGGTGCAGAGCCTGCTTAGGATTCTGTCTTCTCCTTCTCTCTGCCCCTCTCACCGGCTTGTGCCCTCTATCTCTGAATAAGTAAATAAACTAAAAAAAATATATATTATCGTACAAATACCCACTGCAGCACTGAGAAATGTGACTGTGCTCATAAAAAAAAAAAAAAAAAAAAAAAGCCAGTGCAGCAACCGGACCGAAGGCCACTCACTACCTCTGTGCTGCCCAAAGAAGGATGTCCCTCGTGTCAAGATCAAACGCGAGCTCTTCTCTTGAATGACATCAGCTGCTCTCAGTCATGCCTGGTCTCAGCTTGCTCCATGTTTAAACTATAAATCTCTTATAAAATTTTTATTTTCCTCACAATTTCTATTGCCTTTCTTATCTTACGATTAATGGGAGGTGTGTGTGCTTGTCTCACCACGAAAACCTTCTAGGTCCTTCGTCATCCAGTGTCTGGGATAGAACGCTCTTTCTTATGGAAGCCATTCTTTTTTAATTTTTTTTATTTTTTTAATGTTTATTTATTTTTAAGAGAGAGAGAAAGACAGAGCATGAGTGGGGGAGGAGCAGAGAGAGCCAGAGGGAGACACAGAATCCAAAGCAGGCTCCAGGCTCTGAGCTGTCAGCACAGAGCCCACACCGCGGCTGGAACTCACGAACCGTGAGATCATGACCTGAGCCGAAGTCGGAGGCTCCACCGACCGAGCCGCCCGGGCGCCCCTGGAAGCCGTTCTTTATTGCACCCTGTGCTTTCCGAGACTCATTTGGACAGATTGCTTTCTAACGCTGCGTCCCAATCATTATCCTGGGGCCCCTTTTCATGCTATTCCTGGGTTACTTCTACCACGTCTCGGATTCCCATTTTCTTTCCTTGGAGACGTTTTTGCTATCGCTGTATCTCAGCCACATTAGCATCCTCTCTGACCCCAGAAAACACCCAAACTACCCTACCTTATGGCCTCTGCACGGCTCGCTCTGTGTTGAACAGTCGTTCCTCGTCCCCCACCTCAGATCCTTCTAGAGCTCGTTCCGGTGTATCACCCTGACTCGGGTTTGAATGGTACCCTGTCACTGAGCCCCCTCCCTTGCCACCCAATCTAAACAAATAACAACCTGCCAGCCATACCCCATTAAAACTGATTCTTTTATTTCCAACATAGCACTCTCATTTCCTGATATTTTCTGGTTTTATTCGCTTGTTTATTAACCTGCTCTTCTCCATTAAAATGCCAGGTCCGAGAGAGCAGGATTTTCTTCTGTCTCGTCCACCGTCCACCGGGAGAGCCTTGGCCCTTACAGCAGTGACGGGCACGCAGAAGAGGCTCGATTAACATGGTCGAAAGAACTTTTGGAAGGCCACAGCCATATATTACATCCAAATTTCTTCTATGCTGTGACCTGACATGGTAGAAGTGAGGCCAGAATCCTAGTGTAACTCTTCTGAAATCTTGCGAACTGAAGCTATAAGCTCTCAGATGCAACAGGGGCTATAAATCAGTGCACCAAGCTCCTAGAGGACTAGGGCAGATGCTTCAGGAAAAATAGATGGGGTCACGGCCAGCTTCCCGGCTTTGGTCCAGGTGAGAGGAGGTAAGCCCAAGGGGAGAGACAAGTGGTTGGGTTTGCTCTCAGAAATACAGAAGACTAGAGACGGTGAAAATTCTTCCATTGCAAAACCCCAATATGTGGAATGAACTGCAATAGTAAACAAATTGATTAACTCTCCAGATAATAAAGGAAATTCCCATTTGTAACATAAAGTAAGATAAGGCAAAACAAAATAAGCCATGAACAAAAAAAGGAAGAAATTCAGGAGCTGGGGTCGTTCTGGAAACAAATGCCAATACGGGGACTCTAAGGCAGAGGCTGGCAAACTACGGTATCCAGGCGAACCACCTGTTTTTTTAATAGTTTTTTTTTTTTTATTTTAGTATTTATTTTGGGAGAGGGGCAGAGGGAGAAGGAGAGAGACTCCCAAGCAGGCAGAGCAAGGAGCCCGATGCTAAATTTTTTTCTCTTTTTAAAAACATATAATTGGAGTGCCTGGATGGTTCAGTCAGTTAAGTGTCCAGCTTCAGCTCAGGTCATGATTTCACTATTCCTGAGTTCGAGCCCCACATCAGGCTCTGTGCTGACAGCTCCGAGCCTGGAGCCTGCTTCGGATTCTGTGTGTGTCTCTCTCTCTCTCTGCCCCTCCCCTGCTCACCCTCTGGCTGTCTCTCTGTCTGAAAATTTAATAAACATTAAAAAAAAATGTTTCAACGCACTGAATTGCACGTAAGCTGTGGAGGATCCTCACATGACTGGGTTAAGAAGGCTTTGCTCTGGGCGGATTTGCATTTTCATCTGCCAGGCACACAGGTGTTACCAAACGGGGACTGCTTTAACTTGTTTTCTTAGTTTGGGGTTTTCAAGATTAGTTGGGTAATGAAATATTGAACTTGAGACTCATGGGACAGGAGCTTAGAGTTACGAATTCCCAGGGAAACCATTATTATTCTTTTATTACTATTATTATTATTATTATTGCTACTATTATTGATGATATGATCCGCCTGGAGCTGTGGTAGGGACAGATTTCCTTCTGACTTATTTTGCCAGGAGGTACGTTTTTCTAGTCCACCCTTTTCCTGGACCGCGAGCTCCTTTGGAGGTTCGAGCTTACATGAGGCTCAGGCTCATCTCTCTACTTTGTTTAGGCCCAAGGACCCCATTTCCCTGCACAACCATGAAAGGTTTTCGTAAAGGATCAGATAATAAATATTTTAGGCTTACAACCCATATGGTCTTCCTTGCAGCGACTGAGCTCTCCTGATACCTGAATAAATGGGCGAGGCCATTTGTCAATAAAACTACTTACGAAAGGAGCGCCTGGGGGGCTCAGTTGGTTGAGTGTCCAACTCTTGATTTCAGCTCAGGTCATGATCTCAGGGTTCATGCGCGCAAGCCCTGTGCTGGGCTCTGTGCTGAGAGCACCCAGCCTGCTTGGGATTCCCTCTCTCTCTCTCACTGCCCCTCCCCCCTACTGGCTCTGTCTCTCTCTCTCTCTCCCTCAAAAATAAATAAATAAACTTTAGAAGAACAAAATGATCCTGAAAGGATGCTCCGGAATAGAACGAGAAATGCTGGGTTGAATTGCTTGGGAAGACATAGAGGATTTTGAGACCAGAGAAGAAAGGGTAACAAGACAGCTGGCCAAAACAAGAAACAATTTGTGGGAGTCAAAATTAATGTCTCGTGGGATGGATGTTTTTGCAGTGTGGAATATACTGTGAATTCTTCCTTTCGAATTTCTACCATGTCTTCACTAAAATACATCTCTCTCTTAGGTATTGTGTAGCGCTGAATTTATTTCTCAACATAGGATTCAGAGCCAGAGATAGGCTTAACCTGTGAGCAAGGCAGGAACGGCGTTTTGTACACACGAGGTGTCAGGAGGGGAGAGGGCACTCTAGATGTGGTCCCCGCTCTGATGCCCTTAAGTATTTACTGGAAGAATCTAAGGGTATTATTTCCACCGTGCACGATCATGGCTTTTTTCTCCATACCACTCACCATAAGCACAAGGGGTTTCCACCAGGCTGGAGCGTGGAGCAAAGGAAGTGCCTTTCTTCTCTTAAAAAGTGAGGGCAGCACCCCCATTTCCACCACACTCGGGCCTCAGTCTCGATGGCGGGTTCTAAGCACGACCTTAGGAAGCAAGGGAAATCAGAAAAGGCACATTTACTGGGTACCGACACGACCAGGCACGGGGCGCCCCTCTTTCCTGTACTCTGTCATTTAGCCCTCAGATATAAAGTGCATGTGACCTGTAAGGTATGGATGGCACAGGTGCGTGGAGAAGGGCGCAACCACAGTGCACTAGGCCTTATGGATCTGGAAATAAATTTGCATCTAATAATTACATTATAAAATAGGTCCGTAATGGATGAGATCAACGATCTAAGAAGTCTTCTGAACAGAAGCCACCAGACTGTTGCCTAAATAGGGAGTCAACAAGCTACGATCTGCAGGCCGAGTCCAGCTAACTATTTAGAATACAGTCATGCTCATTCATATACATGTGACCTCTGGCTGCTCTTGTCCCATGATGATGGAGCTGAGACATTGCCACAGAGGCCGCAGGCTGGGAACCAGTAAGCTTCGAGAAAAGAGGATGGGACTGTTATTTCAGAGGAACTAGTGCCCACGTGGCAACGAGGGTCCCCAAACACCCACACAGGACGTATACGCCCCAAGGCCCCACCTTCTCCTGTCGCTTCTGCTCCTTTTCCTCTCTGTCCAAAACATTTGCAGTCGGGTTCTTCATAGAAAGTGTTTGTCAACCCCTAGCCTACCTAACGGTATTCACATATTTAGGGGGAAAAAAAATCATCAGAACAGTCAGTGAATGTTGAAGAAATCCAGAAAATTAAGAAAGCTTTAAAAATCAAGAAACTTAAATCAAAAACTCTGAGGGCTGCCTGGGTGGCTCAGTCGATTAAGTGTCCGACTTCAGCTCAGGTCATGATCTCACGGTCTGTGAGTTTGAGTCCCAAGTCGGGCTCTGTGCTGACGGCTCAGAGCCTGGAGCCTGCTTCGGATTCTGTGTCTCCCTCTCTCTCTGCCCCTGCCCTTCTCACGCTGTGTCTCTCTGTCTCTCAAAAATAAATAAACGTTAAAAAATTAAAAAAAAAAGAGAGAAAAAAATTGAAAATCAAGAAACTAATCAAGAAAATTAAAGCCAGGTGTGCCCCTGCAAGGACTAACTCGCGAGGTTAGCTTGATGGAGGCCCAGGGTTAGCCGATCCCGGTAGGACCTGCCGCAGAACGGATGTATTGAGCCAAAACAGCATATGGAATAGTTGTTACAGCACCTCTGTATTGTACTGAAGCACGCTACATACATTATCTAGTTTAATACGCAAACAAGACTATGAGCGAGGTGGGTATTATTTCCATTTGAGAGGTGAAAAGATATGAGATTCAGAGATACACACAGTATCTGCAGGCCATCGAATCTTCAAGAGCGGAGAGTGCTAAGATGTCACGCTGGCTGATCTCAGCCTCGCCGATCATATCAGATCCCCCACCACCCCACCCCACCCCGACCCAGGCTGGGGAAGGGATGAGGAAGGCCTGGAGAGAGAGGCAGGGAAGGTAGGTCAATTCGGCAGAAGTGCCCACATTTGATGATACGTAGACGCCAATGCCTCCTTTTCGTCTTTCTCTTCCCTGCCCCCAATTCTAGATGCTCTTTTTTTTTTCATGTTTATTTATTATTGAGAGACAGAGAGAGACAGAGCATGAGCATGGGAGGGACGGAGAGCGGGGAGGCATAGAACCCGAAGCAGGCTCCAGGCTCTGAGCCATCAGCACAGAGCCTGACGCGGCGCTCAACCTCCCAAACTGCGAGATCATGACCTGAACCCAGGTGGGACGCTTTAATCGACTCAGGCCACCCAGGCACTCCTCCCTGCCCCCAATTCTGAGGTGGAGATGGCTCCCCATGGCTTCCCCATATATTACATGCCCGTTAGAAAGCCATAACCACAAAGCTAAGCATTTGCTTTGGCCACGGCCGCCGTCTCAGCCCTGGTCAGAACCATCAGTCTGTAGAAGGCACTTGGTTCCGCCTGGACATGAGTCATTCTTAGTAATGCCAAGAGCTGAGGAACTCTACAGGAGCCTCGTTCTCTACCGTGAACCGAGACACAGAAATCCCTGCCTCTGTCCCTTCGAAGTGGATTCCAAAAGGTTCTGACCACCCGTGGAGCTCCACAGGGCTCTGCAGCTCCACGGCTCCCACAAAGACGCCCACCCTGAACTTGTACTTCGGCTGCCCCGTCTGAGACAAGCATGCCCAGCAGGTCAAAATCCTTGCTTGTGACTTTGGACAAGGCACCTGGCTCCTCGGAACCATGGTGCCCTCATCTGCAAAATGTGGCCAAGAAGCCCCTTTCAGAGACCGTGGAGCTGGGATGGGGCGGCCCACCCTGCAGGCTCCCCGAGGCCACTCCCAGGCGCCCTGCTTTTTTCCCCTCTTTATTTGCATGTGCCGCTCCCCTGTGCCACTTTTTTTTTTTTTTTTTGGTTGTTTGTTTTTTTGTTGTTTTTACATTTATTTATTTTTAAGAAACAGAGAGAGACAGAGCGTGAACGGGGGAGGGGCAGAAAGAGAAGGAGACACAGAATCCAAAGTAGGCTCCAGGCTCTGAGCAAGCTGTCAGCACAGAGCCTGACGTGGGGCTCGAACCCACGAACCCGTGAGATCTTGACCTGAGCCGAAGTTCGGACGCTCAACCGACTAAGCCACCAGGTGCCCCGTCTCCTGTGCCATTTTAACACCCTCATCTCCACACCCGCCTGCTTCACCTATCCCTAAGGTCCTCCAGGACAGAAAACTTGAGTCTTTGTTCCCCGTCTCTGTGCTCAGTGCCTGGCACATTGGCCTCTATCGAACAGTAGGGGGAATGGGAAAGGAGAAGATGTTCGAACCACGGCAACCTGAGTTCTGGAAATCTATCAGCTTTATCCCTGTCTGCGTCTCGGACTCTCCAAGCACAAAAGCCTTTACCTCTGAGACTGAAAACTGCCCCTTCAGGGTACGGGGACACACACCATGGCGACTCAGCAGGAAGCTTTGTGTGTTGCTTCATCAGCAGCTCTGTGCCCGGGAGTCTGGAGCGGCAGTGTCTGGCCCCGGAGCCCCGGGTCATGGGTGCGCACAATCGGTAGCCTCTCCAATACAAACAAGCCCGGAAAGACAATACCGGTTTGTTCCAAAGAGAGAGGAATTCTAAGCAGTTGCCATTTCCTGGATGACTGAGTATGCCTTACCCTGGAAACATGAACAGTCTGAACAGAATTTATTCAAAAACATCTTTCCCCCTTGTTTCAAATTGAAGGGGGGGGCGGTCAACATTACCTCGGAACGTGATGGCGATATTGGAAACAGGGAGGCTTCTGTTTGATATTTCAGTACTACCCCTCCAAGGAGTATGCAAATTCAAGCATAAAAACCAGAAGCGGGAGTGCACAGAAGAAGGCCAAATACATGCATGGTTTCCCGGGCGAACTGAAGGTATAATTACTACCACCGATCAGTCTCCTCGTGCAAATGATTTTGCGTGTAACATGCAGACTTAAAAAATAAAAAAACTTGAATATCGGGCTAAGGAGGAAAACACTGTGGCCTTTTATAAGGGAAAGTGTGTCCCTACGGAAATACTGAAGTCCCCAGTTGCTCAAATCTTACAAAAGAGACTGTACAAAGCTCTCCTGAAAATACTGTGGGGAATAATTCCGTTAGCTGGGGAATTGGCTAGATGATCTAATAGGTCTTTGCCCTCACTCTAAATTCTATGATTCATGTGTGACTTATTTAATTGTTACCATCTATTGCAGATATATAAAAGAATGCTTTTATTCTAAAAAAAAAAAAAAAGTCTACATTCAAATCAGCTTTAATATCACACGAAGTTCTTACTCCCGTCACCCTTCAGAAAACTGACATATTAACTTTTTGACCTACCCTGAACCCTCCTGCTACCTCCCAGGATACAAAGAGTGCATCTGCTGTGCCTCGGGGTGTAACGGGGAGCCCCCGGCCCACGGCACGTTGAAAACAGGCCGGGGGAGCGAAGGGTTAAATGAATTCCCCCAGGAATTCCAATCTGTTGCAGGCTGCTAATTCAGAAGCTGCCTGGGGCCTAGGTGTAACCACAGCTAGGAAAACAATGCCTGACTGCCTTATCCTCTCCGCATTTAGCATTTATCATGGTCAGAAAACCACCTGTTACTTGGGAGAGATTCAAAAGAATCCTGAGCCATAATTAAAGCAAGAATGAATAAAAACATATTGTGAATCGCTACCCAAACCCCAGGCAGATGTGTTATTTAACTGCGGGCTTGATCTGTGCTATTAATTTGGAATTAAAAATAACAGACAACAGAACATATACCACACCAAGACCCTGCCTGCCCCTGGGTTTTGTTTTCTTTCAAGTCCTTGACAGTTGTGGTTAGTAAACCCATAATAAGCAGAGCTGACTGTTCTGGCAAACCCGAGTGGTGTCTGGTAGCTGACAGCCAATCGGGATCCAAGGAACCAATGGATCCCCGTGACTGCCCAATGAGATTGGAAGAGGTGGGCAAGCGGCAGGATGGGGGGCGGGGAGGGTCCATCCTCCCGCAAGGCCAGGCAGAGGGCTCTCTTACTAAGGAGTCTTTTAACCCCACCCAAGGCAACAGCAGATCTTGTACCCCCCGGAGGAACACACACCTGCCGACTCAGACCCCACCAGGAGATGCGCCAGGAATTTCGCTGGGAAACATCCGAAAACACATTTCTCCAGCTGTCAGCAGAACAGCGATTAAACACAGAAACCCACATGGAGGGGTCAGTGTCTACTCGCGAGTTCTGTTTGGCAGCTCTTGGTTTGTTTTGAAGACTTTGATTCCGTCTCTTTAAGCTCCTGCGAAATCTGCCGAGAGCAACGTGCTCCCGAGAGGGTGAAGGGAAGGGCAGTGGGGGTGGGAAGCGAAGAAAAGAGGGGCAGAGCGATTTGGTGGAACGCGGGTGTTCCTAACTTTGTATCGAAGATTACTCTTAGAAGAATTCGGAACCCGGTTGACAGATCTATGCAAATGTATGAAAAGCAGAAAAAGACAAGCTGGCGTTCGTTTCAAAAGTTGAAGGCATCACTTTGATTTGCAGTGATCTTCAATCTACCTCTTTTACTGCAAAGAAACAGTGCGAAGAAAGGAGCCCCAAATGTCACGAAATAAAGCCTGCCAATGCTCTGTTGGCATATACTTTAATTCTTGAACAATTACCCTGCCATATACATTTATTCTTGAATTTTATATATTGACACACTAAATTTTGGAGCTGAAAGAGAAAATGACACTTGTAAATACCCCCAAAAGGAGAACTGACTGACTTTAAAATATAGTTTAGTAGCGTGCGCGCGCGCGCGCGCGCGCATGCGTGCACCAGCACTACACGAAACCTGTAAAAATGTCAAGGCGTTGCTGGTTTCTTGCAGTTGGCTTAATGTTACTCTCCAGGACTTGGACATACACCTTCATGCCCTGAAACTGCTTTGAAGAAGTGTTTTCTGGGATAGACTATCATCTATATTTAGGACATGATCTCTAAAATAGCTAAAATAAGCTGCATTAATGTGAATTTGTAGTTGAGAATGGACTGTTCGTGGCCGCAATCCTAGGACTGCCCTTCATTGGCTCCCGATTGCCTTTCAAATTAGTTACAAACCGTCATTCAAAGCTGTCCAAATACGGCCCCAAACACCCCTTCTGGTTGCACCTTTTATTACTCTACAAACTTCATGCCAGCCACGGATGACTCCTGGAAGCTTTGCACGACCTGCTTATCTTTTTCTTTTTCTTTTTTTTTATCTCTATGCCTTTGCTCGCCCTATTTCTTCCTCTGAAAACGCCCTTCCAAATGGATCCCAGTTGAAATCTCATCCCAAAGGCCATGACCTGGATGCCATCACTGTCGCCTCAGTATCTACACGACGACCGGCAAAGGTTAGACACTCGACACACATCGACTGCGTGGATTTTCATGTCCTTCACAAAATTTAGTCTTTTAATTAAGCCTTTCCCGATCCCTTGTTCTACTGGACCCCAGTTTGCGGTGTTGGAGTTCTTTTGCGTGGCTCCCTGCACTCCGTCTGGATCACAGTTACCAGGCATACCTCGATTTCTTGCATTTTGCAATACGTATTGTGCTTCACGGATATTGCATTTTTCACAAACTGGAGGTTCGTGGCGACCCTGGGTCGAGCAAGTCTATCGGCGCCGTTTTTCCCACCGCGTTTGCTCATTTCGTGTCTCTGTGTCATATTTTGTCAACTCTTGCAATATTGTAAACCTTTCCATTATTATTATGTTATGTCACTCTGCGATCAGTGATTATAATTCACCAAAAGCTCGAATGATGGTTGGCCTTTTTTAGCAGTGGCGTTTAGTCGTGGACGCTGGTTTTTTGGACATAATGCTATTGCACACCTGACAGGCTGCCGTACCATGTAACCATAACTTCTATCTGTACGGGGAAACCAAAAAATTCATTTAACTTGCTTTATGGTGACTTTCGCTTGGTTGCAATATCCACCTTGCTGTGGTAGTCTGGAACCAGCCCACAGTGCCTCCGAAGTATGCCTGCACTTGCCCACTCCTCCTCTCCCTGGTCCTTGTCTCTGGCACCCCCCCCCCCGTAGTCTCCTTGTCCCGCTGACTTTGCGCTAAAGCTATTAATTTACCTCCCTTCCAGGTACCTTCTACTCGGTGTTAATAACAACCACACTATTTAACTTTCGCACAGCACAGAACGTTCCACAAACCACTTTCACGTTCATGATCTCATATCGTCCCTACAGTAAACACATAAAATAGAAAGGGTCCCCATTTGGTAGATAAAATACGTAACCTTTATTGAGGGTTTACTTCAGACCAAGCTTGTTAAATATGTAAACTTGTTTACCCGTCACGAGCCCATGAGGACAGCCCTGGTTTTGTCCTCATGGACCGAGGTAGCCTGCACCAGCTGAGTGCAACACCCAGGGCGCCAGCTGGGAAGGGCCGAGCCTGGCCTGTGAGCCCAGAGCCGTCTGGCTCCGGCATCAGGACGCAGGGTCACTGCCCCCAGCAGAAGCTCAAGAGAGGCCGTCTGGAAATCTCAGAGCTTGTAAAAGGCCGAGACAGGGCAGGAAGTCAGTTCTCCCCACCATCCTGCCTCTTCTGCCTTCTCTGAAAACACAACTGAATTCCGTTCGCAGGCTGTATCTTCATGGGTAGGGCAGTGGTCAGGGGCACCTCACTCTCTGGGTGCGGAGTCCGGCCCGCTGTTCCCAGGGGCGTGGTGCTGACCGCTCCGTGCCTCTTGTCTCCGTTCGTGCAAGGGGGGCAGCAATAGCACCCCTCCACGAGGACTCAAGTGTTCATACACGCCAACACGTGAAGAGCGTCAGGAAGGTGCTACTGTAGGCCCGCGTCACCCCCTCCCCGTCCCATGGGGCTCGCAGGCCGGTGCGTGGTCCCAAAAGGCCTCGCTTGGGCCGCCAGCATCTCTGTGTGCGGGGGCCACCCCTAAAAAATTCGAGAGAATGATTCCGTGCCAGGCAAAACAGGCCCTCACGTCTTAGCCCCGGTGTAAGGACTTGGGGGGCCCTCTCTCAAATGCCCCAGGCTCGCGCCGGGACGGAAGAGCTGCCCGCAGGCCACGGGCGAAGCCCCCTGCCTGCCGCGGAACCCCGGGCCTCCCGGTGGCCCGCCTCCCGTCCAGATTCACTCCCAGCCCATTAGCGATACGCTAACGACCTGCGGATGCTCATTTTGCCCTTATTTCACACATGGTCCTCCAGATGGGACTGACATTCGACACTCCCGCGTTTTCCATTTGTGTGCACTTAACCCAACTAAAAGGCCACCAATGGTGCCCGCCCGCACCTACTCCCAAACCCTCTTATCTGTCCATCTCTCGACTTCCAGCCCTCTGCTTCTCCGTTTCCTTCTATTTCTGTCTCTTCTTCTGAGTCTCTCTCTGTCTCACTTTCTCTGAGGTTTTTTTCTCTCTCTTTCTCTCTGTCTCTTTCTACCACCCTTTTCCCCCTTTCTCCCTCCCCCCCCCCACACACACATTCTCTCCCTCTCCCTCTCCCCACCCCCCACCCTTCCAACATGACATGCTAATTGGGCTCCCAAGTGAGTTTGCCTCATCCCCACTGGCAGAAGCCAACTGAGACAAGCGCCACACCTGTCAGTTAAGCTCAGTCACTTGTCGCGTGAAAACAGAGCCGGTGCCCAGGAACAGGCCGACCTGGCTGGATTGGGCTGGGCCTCAGCTGTCCTCCAAAGCGGGCTCAGGGAACAAATGCTCCCTCTGTTCTCAGTGGAGGAGGGCGTCTCCTGGAATGCCCCGGGAGCAGGTGTGGGGCCCCTCCATCGGGCGGGTGGAGGGCCTGTTCCCAGCGCCTTTATAGAACTACATGCACTACAGTTGGTCAGCTATTTTTGCAAAATTCCAATTACACAGCAAAGGACAAACAGCACATAAAGAGGAAATAGGTGATATGCCGGCACTCATGTCACTGGGTGACATCGGGAGCGCGGAAATGTCTCGAGACCGGACTGGCCGTAAGAGGAAAGAAATATTACCCGAAACAAAGGTGCCTCTCTTAATATATTACTTTCGATTTAAAATGCTCTGCCAACTGGAACCGAGCCCATCAAGAGTGAAAGCTGGGTGTTGCTGCGAGGGAAGGGTGGGAACGTTTTTAAGGGGAGGCTGCCGTCCAAGCCTGCATCTATCGTGTTCCGTGCTGGACAACTATTTGAGGGGTTCCAGGGCTGAAAGCATGGTGCTAGCCACGGAGCACGTCCCCAGCCACACAGAGTTTACAGTCGAGCGGAGAATGAGGCCGTTCCCCGTGTCGTGTGCCGAGTGTCAGGAACGTGGGGGCCCAGGCTGGTGCGCGTGGAAAGTGAGGGGATGGGGCGGACCGATGAGCCGAGCCGTCGGGAAAGGCCTCGCAAAGGAGATGACAAGGGAAGCTGACCGCTGACCGAGGCGTAGGACACGCAAGGAATGAGTGTTTCAGGTAAAAGGGACAGAAAGTACACAGGCCAGAAGGAGAGAAGTTAGAGAGGGGAGGGAAGCCAGATGGCCAAGGGTCTGATGGGCCCCGTGAAGGAATCAGGGCCTCAGTCTGAGGTCAGTGGAAAGTTATTAAGGGTTACGGGTACAATACAGCCAGAATTGCACTTTAGAGATGTCACCGGCTGCCGTGAGAAGAAAAGAATGGTGAAAAGCAGGAGGCTGGCGTAGTAAACACGTAGAGAGAAGGAAGGAATCTCATGGTGTTTAGGAGGCTAATCGATGGGGCTTGATGACTGGTTGTTTGAGGGGGTGGTTAGGAGGAGAAGTCAAGGATGACTTCTCAGCCTTTGGTTTGAGGCGGTCCATTTCCTACTGCAGAGGAGACGGAAGAAGAGCCGGGTGGTCGGGAGGTGGTTGCTCCCTCTTGGGGCACGTTAATGACGCTATGGACACCTGTGGCGCTCAGACTCCAGATCCCACCTCCTGGTGCTCCTTCCCCTTGAAGAGCTTCCCCTTTCTTGTGGGCAGGACCTACAACTCCCTTCCAACCAACAGACTATGGCAAAGGGGATAGCTATCACTCCTGTGACAGCGTTATGTCATGTGAAACTCTTTCTTAGCCAACTGGACTAGAAACTCTCCCATAGGCTTGATGAAGTGAGCAGCCATGTTGGGAAAGCGCCCATGGTGAGGCATAGCTGGCAGCCTCTAGAATCTGAGGCTGGCCTCCAGACAACAGCCTGTAAAAAGACAGGGCCTCAGTCACATAGTCGCATGAAAGTCAGTTTTGCCCACCACCCGAGTGAGCATGCAAATAGATCCCCCCCCCATTTTAGCCACCAGATGAGAGCACAGCCTAACTGACGCTTTGATCTTAGTATCATATGACTGAGCAGAGACCCCAGCTAAGCCATGGTGGAACTCCTGGCCCATGAAAACCATGAGATAATACATGTGTATTGGTTTAAGACATTAAGTGCGGAGGCAGTAATTTGTTATGCCACAGTAGAAAAATAATACAGTATTTAATTAGAGATAGCAAACAGGCAATTGGATATGAGAGTCTGGACCACGAGACGGAACTCAAGCCTGGAGATGCACATTTAGCAATTATTAACATATAGGTAGCAGCCAAAGCCGAGGGCAGTGTGCAGTGACAAGGAGACAGCCTAGGACAGAAACCTGAGAATCCACCAACATTTACGTGAAGATTAGATGAGAAACAGTCTCAAAGGATTCTGATAAAGAGTCCGCAGCCATGCCAGGGAAAAACGAAGGATATGTTCTATTAATAATAGCCAACAATTTGGGGCGCCTGGGCAGCTCAGTTCGTTAAGCGTTCGACTTCGACTCAGGTCATGATATCACGGTTCATGAGTTTGAGCCCCACGTCGGGCTCTGCATCGGCAGTGTCGAACCTGGTTGGGATTCTCTCTCTCTCCCTTTCTGCCCCTCTCCCACGCATGCTTTCTCTCTCTCTCTCTCTCTCTCTCTCTCTCTCTCTCAAAATAAATAAATAAACTTAAAAAAAAGATAATATCCAATAGTTATTAAGAACTTTCATGTACCAGGTACTATTTTAAATGTATGACAAGTATTATCCCCTCTATGGGGTATCATCATGTTAGTATCCTTATATTACATATGAGGCAACCGAGGCGCAGAGAATTAGTAACTTGCCCAAGGTCGCACAGTCACACACCTAGAAATGGAAGACGAAGGATTCTAGCTCAGGTGGCTGCCTCCAGAGCCCAGGTTCTCACCCATTTATGCCAACTTGACTCTTTCTGTACTGAGGAACGGAAACCCAATGCAAACCAACATAACCGTAAGTGGGGATTTATTAGTTCACCCTAACTAAAACTATAGGACATTGTTTAGGCACACCTGCGGAGATTGAAGCAATGCCGTTATTCTCTCACTCTTCTCTCTCTCTCTCTCTCTCTTCTCTCTCTCTCTCTCTCTCTCTCTCTCTCTCTCTCTCTCTCCCCCCACATTCCTGCTCAGCTTCCCTTATGTTGACTTTATCCTCACACACGTTCTGTTGGCAAAGATCGCTGACCACAGTCCAGCTTGACATTATCTCCGTAGGAGAGTTCCTCCTCCACCACTTGCCAAACTAAACCAATTAGAGGACACAGGCAGAGGAGTTTCCCCTCCCTCACCCCAAATTTAGAATCAACTGAGAGATGGGTGCAAGCCCCAGACAAACAGAGTCCACATGTCAGATTTAAGGAGTGGGGGGAGGGTGCCAGAGTGAACACCTAGTTTGTGTGTTTGACTTTCTAATATTGCACCTAAGGATGAAAGTCACCCCCAGTCATAGCCAACACTGGACAACTGGCAGGTGCCCCGCAGGGCACAGCCTGGGAACACAGCCTGCCCAGGCCAGTTTGCCGCGTGGCTTCGTAAGTCACCTTCTCTGCAGACAGAAGAAGAGACAGCTCAGTCACACCGGTCTTCTCCCAAACTCATCTATCAGATGAGTCACCTCTCTACCCACCTTCCCCTCCTCTACTTTCCCCTTAGAATAATGAAAAAGAAAAACAAAAAATCCCAGGCACACACCGATTAAAATGGCTAAAATTTTAAAACCTGACAATACCAAGTGCTGGTGAGGACACAGAACCCCTGGAAGTTTTCCTCCGTTGTGGACAGGAATGCAAAATAATATAGTCACATTAGGAGACGGTTTCTTATGAAACTAAACGCATTCTTACCGTAAGACCCAGAACCCCCCCTTAAGTATTTATCTATGAGAAATGAAAACACATGTCCACAGAAAGATCTGTACGTGAATGTTTATACAAGCTTTATTCGTAGTTGCCGAATACTGAAAGTCACCCAAATGTCCCAGCGAGCAGTGAGTGATTGGACAAATCCTAATAGCCACACAAAAGATATGACTCGACAATAAAAAAGAACACGCCACTCATACAACGATGGGGCTGAATGTCAAAAGCACTGTGTTAGGTGCGAGACGCCATCTCAACGGGCCACATCTTATATGATTCCACTTATACGGTCTTCTGGAAATGGCAAATCTACAGAAGCAAAAATAAGATCAGTAGTTGCCAGGGGGTGAGGTGAAGGAAGGGATTAAATACAAAGGGGGATAAGGGAATATTTGGGGCGATGGAAATATTTAATATCATGTCAATGATAGCGATTACGCAACTGTAGACATTTGCTAAAATTCCTAGAACTGTGTGTGTGAAGAGCGGACATTACTGTTCGTAAATTAAACTTCCATAAACTCAAAATAAAAAACGACAAAACCAGGGTGTTAGGCTAAATCCTCAAACTTTAACATGCATCAGAACGCCCTGGGGAACTGCTCACACACGGACTGAGGGGGCAGCTGGGAACCTGCATTTCTGACATGCTTGCACGAGATGCCGATACCCTTGGTCCAGGGAGCACGTCCTGGGAGCTGCCGCTCTAGGGAAAATCCTTGCATGCCGGAAGGAGGAGCAGGAGCCTCGCCTTCCTCCCCAGCTGGATATCCAAGCCCGCCCGGAACCACTGCGGTTGCTGAGGAAAACTAACTTTTCTATGGACAGCCCGACGAGTAGGTAGGGGAGTTACCAGAAGGACAAGAAATGTCCTTTTTCCAAAGGAGGAGGAACAGAAGGTAAATAGCCCCAAACAATACCTACTTTGGAGTTGAATCAGAGTAGCCAGAAGGAGCCCATCTAAGGAGTGGGGAGCACCGTCAGATAGCTCGAGATGATAAGGACTAAGGTGTGTTCACTGGATTTAGCGGCATGGAGGCCACCATGACATTGGAAAGACCACATTCAAGTGGGTGCCGATGGGAAAATAAATGCAGGCATTTCCATGACCTACTCAGTAAGCACGGAGCACATAGGTACATACGTGATGAGGTGTGATGGCGGGCATTACATTTCTTGGTCAATATGGGAGATACTTAAGGGAGGAAAGGAGTCGGTCAATGACAAGAGGTTGAAAATATAGGTGAAAGAGTATGGTCATCAAAGAAAGTCCTTAAGGAGGCAGGTAAGCGTCGGACCCTGGGCACCGAGGGAACAAGGAGCTGAGGAGAAGCATGAGGCACAGGGAAGGAAGACAGGATGCAGGGGGGAGGGGGGTCGTAAAGTTACCGAAGGGAGGTGGAGTGCGTCCCCATCTGATGACTTCCGTTTGCTCTGAGGAGGAGACGCCAAGTCAATCCAGGGACGCCCCAGAGTGCTGGGTTGACAGTTCAGTCTCCAGAGTCAGAGTTCAGTCTTGCTGTGTAACACTGGGTGCATTACATGCTGGACCAGTGTCTATAATATAAGAACCTTTCTCGCTGTCAAAGTGATTAGAATTGGGGCTGGGTCACAGCCCGTGGTCAGTGCTTACCGCGAGGGAAGGTACCCTTCACTCTCTGAGGTAGAGACTATTCACCGTAGCCCTGCTAATAGGTGACAGCTATTAAAGTTTGAACTCCCAAAGAAGTAGCGCCCTTGTCAGTCCCGTTGGTCGCAGGTCCAAGGAGTCCGCGGGACACCGTCAGCGACGCTCTTCAACCTCTAAGCGAGGTCCGCCTTGTTTGTAAACCTCTGGGAGCCAAGTGGACACCGAGGTCCTGGGTGGGAACTCGAGCACTGAGAGGGAAGGCCACGATCAAGGTCACCTCTGAAGTTCCATCAAGACCTAACAAGTTGGTGTCTCAAAGGCTCAGAAGTGAGTCACTCGCCCAGAGTTGGCACCGTCAGATGGATTCATTGTGGAAGATGCCCAGGAGGCGAGGGGTAGCTGGACTTGGTTAGCCCGGGGAGACCACAGACGACTCTTTCCCCCACTCAGACCGCCAGCCACCAGCCAGTGCCACGGCTCCAGGACACTGTCCCGCTTCGTGTGACAGGTGAAAAAGAGATTTTTGTCCCCCCAATGCATTTCTTCTTCCCTTCTGTGGGCCAGAGTAGAGCTGGCATTCCCAACAAAGGTTTTCTCCTTGAATTCTTTGAACATGAGTTGGTAAGAGAGCTAGCCCAGGTTTGGGTCCCAGCCGAATCACAGGAAAATCAAAAACACCCCAGTTCCTTTCTTCCTTTTCCAAAAGGAGAAGCAGGGCGCCTGGGTGGCTCAGTCGGTTCAGCGTCTGACTCTCGATCTCAGCTCAGGTCATGATCTCACGGGCTCATGAGTGCAAGTCCTGTGTCAGGCTCTGCGGTGACAGTGCAGAGCCCGCTTGGGATTCTCTCTCTCCCTCTCTCTCTGCCCCTCCCCCGCTTGTGTGTGCACACACACACTCTCTCTCTCAGAATAAATAAATAAACTGAAACAAATAATAAAACAAAATGTTTAAAGTGTTAAGTTTTATGCTCTATATACTTCTTTACCACCATTAAAAAAATTTTTTTAAATGTTTATTTGTTTTTGAGAGAGAGAGGCAGAGCATGAGCAGGGGAAGGGCCAAGAGAGAGGGAGACACAGAATGTGAAGCAGGCTCCAGGCTCTGAGCTGTCAGCACAGAGCCCAACGCGGGGCACGAACTCACGAGCTATGAGATCAAGACCTGAGCCGAAGTCAGATGCTCAACCAACTGAGCCACCCAGGCGCCCCATTTACCACAATTTTTTTAATCACCCAAGAAAATATTTGGGGCTACTCATCCTCCCCCAAATCATGAACAGGAAAACGTTGGAGACCCGCATGAGGAATCATGTTCCTGGAGTGTGTCAGGCAGGACCAGGTGAGGGCATGAGAGGAGGGGGTCCTGCGATCCGGGAAGGGGAAAGATGGGAAAGGCGGCAGAAGCGAGTTCCGCCCTATGATCCCGGGCACAGACCCAGAGGGTCTCAGAGGAGATGGCAAGCTTGCTCATGACAGCAAGGAACCGGCTAGGGATTCCATGTCATTGAGAAATAACCCATCTATCCCACGACTCTGGGGAATGCCTTTAAACACAAAACACACTAGCCCCTTCACGTATCCAACAATACTGCATCCTTCCTCAGAGCTGTAAAGAAACATCCGTGCCTCCTAATTTTCATTGCAACAGGGAAACAGTGGACGTGTGAGGTCACTGCTTGGCCTTCCGGTGCCGCTCGAGTATCCAGAATGTTCGCTCATGTCAGATCCTGCGTATCTGGGTTACATACAAGCTGCTGGTGAGAAGTGTGTGTCGACATGCAGTTCCTGCGTTTGGGGAAGCACTCCCCGTGTGGCTGAGAGGAGCCCCGTCCCCAACAGGGAGACTGAGGCTCCAGCTCACGGCCTTCCTGGGAGCCGCGCCTGCCTCCCGAGCAAACAAGAAGCACCCGGATGGGATGCTTTCATACTGTTTTTACAGAGAAAGGGATAAAGTACTCTGTTGAGAAGAATCAGGAAGGATTCTAGTAGTCGACCCGTCTCAACTCTTGTTTGTGTGGGTGTTGCGGGCGCAGATGAGAAGGGAGGTGAGGCGGCGCCTGGCTCATCTGGGTATCGTGGGGGCTGCGGAAGAGTCTGCACTGGTTTCAAGATTTATCAGAAAAACAAACAAAGGAAAGTATTCTCTGAAAAGGTAGCAAAAGTCCCAACTCAGGATCAGAGGGCGATGGCTTTAATACCTCCAGTCTATTTCCGGCCGCCTGTGTAACTCTAAGAACCAGTGCGACTACCTCCTGGGCGGTCAAAGCTGTCGCTGCCCAGCGGGGGCGCGGCGGGGGCGGGGGCGGGGTCGAGCTGTGGGCGGGGCATCGCTCCCTCTCCGGTGTCCCGCTCCCCTTCTCCAGGGCGAAGAGACCAGAACAGGCAGTTTCTAAGGGCAACGTGTGCGCGATGTCTCTATTCATTTTGCATTTATAATTTTTAATGATAAAGGCAATATAACAGCAATAAAATTCATGAAATGGAAACAAATCTAATCATCTCTGCTCCCCCTATCCTAACATCAGTGGCTTAGTTTTACATTCCAGTCTTTTAAATCTTACGGCATAACTGGTTCTGAAAGCTACACAAATGTTTCAGCTGTTTTTTTCCTGACCCCCCCAAAAAAAATCTTATCAATCATTTCATTTTTCCCCATAGTTGAGCCCTTATGCTTTTGTTTTAAATTTTTTTAATGTTTATTTATTTTCAAGAGAGAGAGACAGACAGAGCAAGAGCGGGATAGGGCAGAGAGAGAGGGAGACACAGAATTGGAAGCAGGTTCCAGGCTCTGAGCTGTCTGCACAGAGCCCGATGCAGGGCTCGAATCCACAAACCATGAAGTCACTACCTGAGCCGGAGTCAGCCGCTTAACCGACTGAGCCACCTAGATGCCTCCAGATCTTATGCTTTTTAAGCTCCAAAACCCTGTTCTGTGCTACCAATGACTCTTGGGGAGTATTAGGGCTGAGTTGTGCCCCCACCGAATTCATATGCCGGAGACTTAACTCCCAGTACTCGGAAAGTGACTACATTCGAGGTAGGGTTTTTTAAAGAGGTAGTTAAGTTACAGTGAGGCCATTAGGTTGGGAACTAACACGACTGATATCTTCATAAGGAGAGGGGATTAGGACACACACGCGAGCAGAGAAAAGACCGTGTGTGGACACGCGGAGAAGGCATCCGTGTCCAAGCTGAAGAGAGAGGTCCCAGAAAGAAGCGTAGTCTCAGAACGCCGGCCTCCAGAACCGTGAGAAAGCAAAGCTGGGCTGTTGAGGCCTCCAGTCTGTGGTGGTTCGTTGCAGCGGCCCTGGCAAAGTAACACAAGATGTGGTGATCTTTCTCCGTAAACTAGACGGATCACACTACACAGCCGTTGAGGACAAGGTCCTGCATACAGTAATACCCAGGAAAGCACACACACACACACACACACACACACACACACACAGACACACACAGAGACACAGAGACACACACACAGACACACAGAGACACACACACACTGACATAGACAGACACACACAGGGACACACGCACACACAGACACAGACACACACAGACACACACACAGACGCACACAGACACACACAGAGACACAGAGACACACACACAGACACACAGAGACACACACACACAGAGACAGAAACACACACACTGACATAGACAGACACACACAGACACAGACACACACACAGACACACACATGGACACACACAGACACACAGAGACACACACACAGACACACACACAGACACACACGGACACACACACAGACACACACACATACATAGACACACATTGACACACACACGGACACACACGGACACACACAGGGACACATACACAAAGACACACACACACACAGACATAGACACATACAGACACACACTGACATAGACAGACACACATGCAGACACACACTGACACACACACAGACACAGACACACAAGCTGTTTTAATGCCCACCGGTTTATTAAATTGTAACATGTGTGTGTTTTGCAACCATTTTTTTTTTTTGATCCTGTAACAGAACAGGGTTTTGCAAAGTAACCACATCCTCTCACTCGGCTGCTTCTCCCTTCCCGCCAGCTCCGCTCTCAAAGCGAGCAGGGACAAGGGGGCAAGTGGAGTATCTCCCTCCAACCTGGCCTGCCTCTTGGGGAGGCCTTCCTGACGAGTTCTGGTGAGCGGTCTCTCCATTTTCCAGAAAGGAGACGAGAAACCGTCCCCTCACGCGGTGCAGGCCGGTAGGTTCTGCAGAGTGGTTGTAAGCACGAAGCACTGTCTGGGGTCAGAGCTCTGATGGCTCAGTTTAAAAAAAAATTTTTTTTTAATGCTTATTTATTTTTGAGACAGAGAGAGACAGAGCATGAGTGGGGGAGGGGCAGAGAGAGAGGGAGACACAGAATCCGAAGCAGGCGCCAGGCTCTGAGCTGTCAGCACAGAGCCCGATGTGGGGCTTGAACTCACAGACCGGGAGATCATGAGCTGAGCCGAAGTCGGCTGCTTAACCGACTGAGCCACCCAGGCGACCCAGATGGCTCATTTTTACAGCTTGAACCTGAGAAACCCTCCAGTGACTTGGCGGCAGCCTGTGGACCCTGGGGGCCGGGAGGCTGGCTTCCCAGCAGCACCGTTTGCTCCTGGATTTAAAAGCACCAGCTTCCCAGTCCAGACCCGGCTGCGGGGCCTGGCAGCAACACAGGGGCTTTATGTTGTGAGCAATCTAGCTTTTTTTTTTTTTTTTTTTTTTTTTAGAGAGAGAAACAGAGTGAAATTGTGGGAGAAGCAGAGAGAGAGAGAAGGAGACACAGAATCCGAAGCAGGCTCCAGGCTCCGAGCTGTCAGCCCAGAGCCCGACGCGGGGCTTGAACCTACGAACCATGAGATTGTGACCTGAGCCGAAGTCGGACGCTTAGCCAACTGAGCCACCCAGGCGCCCCAATCTAGCTTTACACAACAACCATGACAACAACAACGAAAACAGAGTCAGGCTCCTCTTCAGGGGAACAGGCCACTGCGCCCCTCAGGGCTGAGTCAGTATAACCAGGACGGACCAGGAGCTGGAAAGGTAAACAGGTCACCCTTTCCGCATTCCCTACAACGCTCTAAAGACGGTGGTGCCTAAAAGGGACACGGCCATCCCCGGGCCGAACCGCAGCCCCAGGCCCAGAAGGATCTCAAAGGGGCGGGAGGTATGGATGAGCCTTCGACACAAAGCCCTCCTGAGAAGCACCTACTGGGCGCAGAACGGGATGGGGCCTGAACACCCCGAGGATCTCTGGGCCACCGAACAGCTAGGAACGGCACCTGGGACAACTGGCGAAAGGCCCAGCGGCCTCAGGGAGTGCCACCGACCTGCCGACCGGCTGCTGCGGTCACCACCTCCCGGCAGCCCTGCCTCAGCCAGAGAGTTCCTCCTTCTGCTCTGGGGAACTCTCCCATGACCACTGTCAGCTCCTCTCATTAAAGACCAGCCTCTGCATTATCACTTCCTTTGCACTGTCACCGAGGCCACAAAAATGTAAGGGAGAGAGTGACATCCGCGTAGCCCTGCCCACTGGTGCTTCCTCCAAGCTCCCCCGCCAGCGACATCCAGCAGACACTCGAATTTAGGGAGGGACTAGCGTGGCCTCTCAGAGGGGCCCCTCCAGGCCAGGGCTGACCTCAGGAGACAGGGGACGGAGGAAAACCGTGGCTAAAGCCATCAGAAAGCCTCCACCCTGGCGCTCGTTCAGGGTAGATTTCAACAAGTGCAAATGTAGAAGACACAGAAGGCACGGCCAAGACAAAGGCAAGAGGCTCTACCCTTGTGGGCACGCCCGACATACACCAGCCACGTAACGGCTCACAAGTCTGTGCACTATCCAAATCCCATTCTGCAGAGGAAGTTTTTGTTTGTTAGTTTCCTTTTGTTTTTGGGGGGTTCTTGTGGGTTTTTATTGTTTTTGTGTTTTTTTTGGTTTTTGTTTTTTGGGGTTTTTTGTTGTTGGTTTTTTGTTTTTGTTTTTTGGCCATTTTCGAATAAGGCAGCTGAAGTCCCAGGGTTGAATTCAGCAACACGAGCTATCAAAAGGCAGAACCAGTGCTGGTCTGGGCTCCTGGGTGGCTCGGTCGGTTGAGCGTCCGACTTCAGCTCAGGTCATGATCTCGCGGTCTGTGAGTTCGAGCCCCATGTCGGGCTCTGTGTTGACAGCTCAGAGCCTGGAGCCTGCTTCACATTCTGTGTCTCCCTCTCTCTCTGCCCCTCCCCCACTCATGCTCTGTCTCAAAAATAAATAAACATTAAAAAAATTTTTTTTAAAAAGAACCAGTGCTGGGCTCAAATCTTCTGATACCAAATCTGGTCCCAGCACCCTGCGGCCTCCCTTCCTCATACAGGTCGGAAACCTGCTTCTATCAGTGGGCAACACGGGAGCCCGGCGACCAAACAAAATTAGGTGTGATAAGGACCCAAAGGGGAGCAAACACCCCCTGTTTGCATTTTCTCTCAAGGAAGCTAAGAAAAGCAAAGGCAAGTCGAAGGACCCATGAGAAAAGAGAGCAGTGACAGCTGATTCCAGGCTGACAGAAGAAGAAAAACACAGGAAGATGAGGAAAATCGGAACAGAGCTCCGGGGTGGAGGAGCCTACTCCGTCCCCAGGGCTTTCTTTAGCAGCAGATGGAGAAAGGAAAAATTCGTCCAGCTTCCTGGAGAGCTGGGCAAAGGGAAGAAAGAAAGAACAAGCAACATATCAGAGAGTGAACTTTTGAACAGTCTGAGAAAGCTCTGAGGGTGGGCGTGGGGAAGGGACTGCAGGGGGTTTGGGATGAGAAAGTGGGGTGGGGGACGAGGGATCCTAAATGGGGGGGGGGCTCTCTCCCAGCGGCCTAAGGGAGGGTTGGGTAGCCTAGGTAGAGGCTTCACAGTGAAGACTAGCCGAATATAGAATGTAAGTGGGAACTCGGAGCCTCTCTGAACAAAAGCGACCCACAAACCCAGACCGTACAGGGCCTTCCAATGGAGGAAGGTCATGTTGGGCTTCGGGGATGGCCATTCCCAGAGGCTATGGGCTGGAACCTCCCCTTTTCCAAAACCAGTAATTCTAAGAGGCAGGTGGTCCATAGCACTTCTCCGGAGGTACAAGCCCAGGATCCTGACAAAAGGATTCCAGAATTCCAAATATCTCTGTGGGTCTGCACTGTTGCGGACGCCACCCCACCCCTGGGGTTTGAAGCTCAGTCCTAGGGAAAGGTGCCTTCTTAGGAAAACACTTGAGGCTAAATGATGGTCGTGGGAGTACATGACAAGACGGGGTAATGACCCGAAGCTGAGAGGTGGGGAGCAGGCGGCTCCCCAAACCAGGCCGGCCTGCCGGATGAGCCAGCAGCTTTACAGGAACCTGACCAGTCTGGCTGGTGAGGAACTCCTGAGCGCGCTCTCAAAACCAAGATGTAGGTGTGGCTTTTACGGAGAGAAGCTCTGAACTTGGCCCCGGCCTGACCAGAAGGGAGGCTGAACTTCTCAGAAGCCTATAAAGGTTTTTATAGTACCTCTCATAGCGTTTAGTCCCTCTTGGCTTAAGTGACTACTGAATTGAAAATTTGTCTATAGGGGGGGGGGGTGCCTGGGTGGTTCAGTTAGTTAAGCAACCAACTCTCGATTTTGTTAGCTTTTTTTAATATTTATTTATTTTTGAGAGAGAGTGCGGGAGAGCGAGTGGGGGAGGGGCAGAGAAAGAAGGAGACACAGAATCCAAAGCAGGCTTCAGGCTCTGAGCTGTCAGTACAGAGCCCGATGCGGGGCTCGAACTCACAAACCGTGAGATCATGACCTGAGCCTAAGTCTGTGACTTAACTGACCAAGCCACCCAGGCACACCCCCCACACACTTCTGATTTGGGCTCAGGTCATGATCTCTCGGTTTCTTGAGTGTAGCCCCAGTCAGGCTCTGAGCTGTCACGGAGAGCCTGCTTGGGATTCTCTCCCTCTCTGCGCCCCTCCCCCGCTTGTGCACGCGGGCATGCGCTCTCTCAAAATAGATAAAGAAACATTATAAAAAACATCATCCTTAGGGATAAAATGACACAACGTCTGAGATTTGCCTGAAAACTCTCCGGCAGAGGCACCTGGGTGGCTCAGAGGGTTGAGCATCCAGACTCCTGATTTTGGCTCAGGTCTTGATCCCATGAACTCTTCCTGAGTTCCAGGGACTCTCTCCCTCTCTGTCCCTCCAAGGCTCCCGCACCTCTCTCTCTAAAGTTAAAAAAAAAAAAAAGTAACGGGCACTGAGCTAGGGTTGATCCCCTGTGGACCTCCGCTTCCAAAGAAAAAAAATCCCCAGCAAACCGAAAAGTTGGGGGAAGGGAAGGAAGACACATGAGGAGGAAAATGTCACAGGTATGAAAGCCGGGCAAGGTAAGGGAATCGATACCAGGGGCCCTTCCAGACCGTCAGCACCACCTGGGACACACACACCCGTTGCGAATTCTCAGGATGGAGCAGGAGACCCCACGTCTACTAAATAACCATCTCTGGGGTGGGGCGCAGCCACCCGGGTTTTATCAGGCCCTCCCCAGGTTTCTGCTCGGTGATTCCGACCCAGCTCAAATTTGAGACCCTCGGCATTAAACCCTTTTCTTTCCATCAGTGTTCGTGCGATTATTTCCCTAATAGAGGATTTTTGTTAAAAAAAACCCTCCCCGTGGGCATTCGTGTGGTCGAGTTGTTTATTTCTGACCTCGGTCGTCTTCAATTGCTAGTTAACCATTGTTTTGATCTTTTCCTGGAGCCAGAACAAAAAGCCAGGAAGCGACCGCGACTCTCTCCCTCTCTCTCCCGCCAGTCTGCAACGTCAACTTCCCGTCAGAGGCGCCCAGCGGCGTGCACGCCACTCGCACCTGAGGGACGGCGTCAGCCAAGCGACCGGGAGCAGCCCCTGCGCGCGGTGCGGGGCGCACTTCGGGGAGGCCTTCCCGGCGTCCGCACGCCGCGCTCCCGCGCAGCCGGCCCCCGGGAGCCCCGGCCCCGACGGCACCGCCTGCCACCCGACGGTGCGGCCCGGTCACCCGGGGCTCTCGAGAAACGTTCCCCCCTGGATGGGCTCAGAACTGCAGCTCGCAAGATACTGGTCCCCTTGACGATTTCTGTCCTTCCTGGCAGAGGATCTTTAGAAAGACCAGGACGGGAGTGAGGGGAGCCGGGGGCCGGGTCACAGGGGACCCCGTCCGGCGGTGGCGTCTCCTCCCTGCTGTTGGGGCTCGAGGGGGCGAGGGCGAGGTTCGGGGAGGCCAAGGCCGCGGGAGGGGAAGGGTTAAGAAGCTGGGGGCCCCTCCCCCCTCCCCGCGCGCCGGTCTTCCCCACCTCCCCACCCCTCCCCGCCAGGGCTGTAAAACAATCCCTTTGTTTCCTCTTTAAGACGTTAGCCTCAGGGGCCATTATAGGAAAGAAAAGGTAGGCCGGCTCTTTTATCTGCAAGAATCCATTAAGCGTGGCCTCGATGCAGCGGCCGCTCGTTTGTGGTCGGCTTCGGGAGGGGACCCCGAGGGACCCCTCCCAAGCGCGGATCCAGACGCACCTGTACCCCCGTCTCACTACCCGCCCCTGGGGAACTGAAGTTGGGGGGGAGGGGGAATGGAGAGTAAGAAGCCCCCACCCAAACCAAAGAGTTACAAGGGAGTCTTGGAGCTCCGCCGTTTTGGGGGGTGTCTCCAAAGTACCCAGTTTCTCTTCTTCCAGCCACCCCCCCCCCCCGGTTAGGGAGGACTTCCGACGGCGAGGTGGGAAGGAAATGGCCCTCGCCCGGCTTTCCGCTAGCTTCCACGCGCCGAGGCTGCGCGCCTTCCCCCCCCCCCGGTAACCCCCGCTGCGGTCTGGGCGCGGCGGGGGGCGCCGGACGCGCGAGGCGACGCGCGCGCAGCTGCGCCTCTGCGGCGCGGGAGGGCGCGCACGTGGGCCCGTCGGTCGGGCGTCGCCGCTCCCGGGGTGCGCCGCAGCGCGACCGCCGCGCGGAGGGCGGGTTCCGTCCCGCGAGCTCCGGACCGTGGCCCTGCGGGACAGCGCGCGTGTTTCCGCTGGGGACTGGAGGGAGGGGGTGGCCTTCGCCTTTCTTAGGAAGCTGTGACGCCAGATGCCGGCCGGAAAGCACCGGAGAAGGCACTAGGGGCTTCGCGTGGCTCATCAGAAAGTAATCTAGTAACGATTAATAATGTATACCTTCCCCCGAGAAGCAGTGGCCCCCAAAGCCCGCTCCGCCTGTGCGCTCGGTTACCCGGGCTCCTGTCCAAACAAGGGAAGAAACGCCCTGCAGGCCCGAGGCACCAGCGACCAGAGAGAGAGGCTTTGAATTCTGGTCGAGGGCAGCAGCAGAGGGAGGAAAGGCGGTGGGAGCCAGGCAGGGTCCCCGGGAAGGTCCCGTGGATCCTTTCCTGGGGCTTAGGGGGAGGGATAGTCCGTTTTCTAAATCGCCAACAATTCGGAGTGTTAAGAGGCGCACAGGTGGCGAGGAAGGCAACAAAACCAAACCAAACTCTAAATTCTCCCTTGTTTCCAGGCCAAAGACGGAACATCAAGCCTGCGGGGCTCCTGCTTGAAATCTCTGTGGAGTGACCTTCTTTGGATCTTCTCCTGCTCTTTCCCCATGAATATAAATATTTTCTCCACTTACCATATGTTACCCACGCACTTCCACAGACCCCACCGCCCCTGCCCTGCTGGGCTGCTTGCAAAAGGAAAAGTCTGCCCTCCTCTCAACCAGGAGGGCAGGGGGAGGAGGGAGCAGTGTTGTTTAAGGGACAATGTCACTTTCCTCTTCGTCAAGATTCTTTGTCAATTGCTGGGGAAATAATTGACCTCAAGCTCCTTCAGTCACAACCAATAGAAAAATGGACCGGTGATGTGGCCAGCTGTTAAGGGGAGGCACGCACGCGGGCTGCAAAACAAAGGTGGCAGAAAACAGAGCTGACATGAAAAATATGTAAGGCTTCTCGATGGAGTTCTCGGGAAATCGAGGAGCTTCGCTGAAAAATAGAACAAACGGACAAAAACTAGAAGTCTGTTCGTCTGCCCTACCTTCAAGTTTACGGTCCTTGATTTATGCCCTTGGATGGCTAAAAAGGAGACTCTGGCAGAGACGCGCTTTCATGCAGCCGAGACTTCTCGGTTCTCTGACCCTTTCCTTAACTTACACAATGGTACGTTTTCCCGACATCCTCTGCTCCATCGGCAGCCAGAATGACTCAGTTCTGTCTGACTCAGGGGCCCAGGGAAGGGTGTGAGAGTTCAGTGGGTATTGTTCGGGGGTTTTTGTCTGTAAGCAGTGGGAGAACGTGCAGGAGGGAAAGGGGGCACCAGGAGGAGTGAGAAGGGTCACTGGAGAGAAAGTCAAGGGGAAACACAGATCGCGGGCTCCATGCGAGAAATGCCGGTTAAGAGCGGTTTGGTAATACACATCTCGTATTTCAGACCGCAAGATGTCCCATTTATGAAGCTGATCCTGTCCCAGATTGGACCGGTCAGGAAAAGAGTCCATCAGGACATTCGATGCCACCAGCGTGGTCACCAGCGGGAACCATGTCAAACACAGGCTCCTGAAGATTGCGGTCTTACAAAGAGGACTCAGAAAGAAATCCGGGTGCTACAAAGGCGGCCTAAAGGCTTCGGCGGTGTGCGTTTTCTCCTCCAGCGTGAGGCTCGGGTAGCACAGTGGCCGCGTGTTGATGGCCACCCCACAGAAGAACTAAAGTCTCTGCCTTAGCTCTGAAACACAGAGAGGGTGAGGCTGGATATCAAGGTAGCACAGACCCCCCCCCGGGGGGGGGAGTCCTCAACGCCCATGCGCGTCTTTCTCGTCTTTCTCGATGGCCTACACCTTCTCCAAGGACTCACAAGGAGTGGCGGGTAGGGGAGCGAGTCATCTGGAAAAGAAAGCAAATCAGTGCCCAGAAAGTGCACCAGGGCAGATCCACGCAGACCTACAGAGACGAATACCGCGCAGTGTCACTGTAGGAATGTTCCCGTCCCCCCAACAGCGTGCTGCATTTTTCTCAAGCAGCAGTTTGGAAATTGTGCCCGCTCTGAGACAACCTCAGGCAAACAGGTTCGGGGGCATGTTCGAGATCTTTCCCGCCTGCCACAAGCGCTCTTTGGGGTCTTCTCTGAGGTCCGTTCAAGCCTTGGCCCAGTCGGTAGCTGGGGTTCGCTTCTCTCAGGTTGGCTAACCCCCACCAGCCGCGTGGTATTCATGGGAAGAAGGAGAGCCCACTGAAGGAAGTCTCCGGGTCACATCCTTGTTTTGAAGCTGCTGACCAAAGAGATTTTTTTCATGTCCCGTCCTTGGATCTGGATGAGTTTTGTTCTAGATGGATCTAGAGCTTTCATTCTCGAATCCGACAGTTGCCGAACTTGTATATTTTAGTTGTGCCTATTGAGCACCCCTCCCGCAACTTCACCTAATGATTCAAAGATGAAACCTTTGAGTTGGCCGTCTAGTAATGGTAATGGATTTGCCTTGAACTTCTCGTTCTCCCTGGTCTCCCCGGTGACGGTGGGAAACCAAGATCGGGGTGAAGTGTGCGGCCATAGTAGTGAGTCAGGCTAATTGGCCCTCGCGAGAATGAAACCTGTAGCTTGGCCGCGTTCGCGCTGCGTTAAATCTAACACACCAAAGTACAGTTGAATGGACCGAACTCTCGCCTGGAATATTATTTGTAACTTGGTAGAATTAAATAAGGTTCTGAATGAACACTGCCGATTCTGTAAGACGTTCAGGACAAAACAGAGGAAATCAGAGGAAGATGCCAATTGATATTCTAGATTTATGAAAATTAAATGCTTTCAGAGTAAATGGTTTTCATTCTGCAAGTAATTTATGTTTAAGCATCTTAAAACACCGCATCCTATTGTGTGTAAATTATGATCCTATTTGTGTTTAAAAAAAAAACAAAAGCCTGAGAAAAACCCGATCAGAAATAAATCACAGTTTCTGCATTTTTATTCAGACGGCAGGATTATAGGTAAATGAATTTACCTAACATGTTACTGAGTGGCTACAGCTACTATTTAATGGAACAAAAATATCTGATCATTCTATAAAGATTTGTTTAGTACCCGTGCATAGGAATCACTCTAAAAAAGTCATAGAGGTACAGTTCCTGTTTTCTGGGCAAACAGTGGCTTGGACAAGAATTACCGAGATCTTCAGGGAGGAAAGGGACAGTCCACCTCGTGCAAGCGTTTCACGGCGTTACCTCGTGCAAGCCTCTCTCCTGGTTAAGTAGGCACGGACTGCAGAGTAGGGGACAGAAGCTCTGAGCGGACCACGCGCGTAACCTGCCCAAGGTCCTCCGGGTGCAGGCGGCATTCAGACGGTTGTGTCCATGCCTTTCCCCCCCTGCTACACGGAACAGGGACACGCAGTCGCAGATTTAACGGGTTAGACGGGCAAATAAACAACGTGCCAACATTGCGTCTGATGAGAAGTTCTGTACTCGGCAGCATAACTGTCCTGATCACTCCCCTCGCCCAGAATCACAGCCCCCCCCATACGCACACACACACACATATGCACACACACGCACACATATACAAACGTGCACATATATACACACATACGCAAATAAACATACACACATACACAAATGCGTACATACATAGCACACATACGTGCGTGTATACACATAAACAGACATGCACATACACACCTGTGCGTGCATACACATGTTGCACACATACACACATGTACGGACACACACACACACATTGCTGTCACTGCCTGGACCAAGGATGATCACGTGACATGAAGTCGCCGTGCCGTTAACTTCTAAGTGCCGATCAGATCCTCTCTTCTCGAGAATGTGAATGAAGAGTGTGGTCAAGTCCAGGGGCGCCTGGGGGGCTCAGTCGGTGGAGCGTCCGACTTCAGCTCAGGTCATGATTTCGTGGTTCGTGGGTTCGAGTCCCGCTTCGGGCTCTGTGCTGGCAGCTCAGAGCCTGGAGCCTGCTTCGGATTCTGCGTCTCCCTCTCTCACTGTTCCTCCCCTATTCACACTCTGTCTCTCTCTCAAAAATAAATAAAAGATTTTAAAAAATTGTGTAAAGATTGTGGTGAAGTCCAGAGGAGGCTTTTCAATGCAACTGTCAGGTCCTCCGGCAGGTGAGAGCAAGAGTCCGCTCCGCAGAGGGCGGATAGGGAGGCTGGAGACCTCATGCATGAGCACAGAGGGGAAGGCAGTGTAAGTGAAAGTCCAAGTTGCAGGTGCCACGTCACCCCGTAGAGTCCAGAAGAGCCGTTCCGGTCCTCACAGCTTCCCCGCAAGCAACACGCCCCGTGAAGCTCTCCGTATCCTGACAATTCCCTACTTTTTCTGAACTAGCTTGAGTGAATTTCTCTCCTTGCAACCACAGGACCTCGGGCTACGGCAGAAATAAACATACACATTATCTGAATGATTTTTCTCAGGCCCTTCCCGGCTTTCCCAACGACGACCAGCGTCCCCAAACGCACGTCCACTTGGAAGTGTCTCAGGAACCTCCACCCTCAAGGTGCACAAAAGCAAACCTGTCCTCTTCCCTTTCACGCTTCCCCCAAGCAGTCCCGACCTCAGCAGCGCCTCCGACCCAGGGTTCAAGTCAGAGGTCTGGGGGTTATCCCTGACCTTCCCCTTTCTGGGGCAAGTCCTCTCCAGTACAGCTCAAATCCATCCATCCCTCTGGCCCTCCACTGTCCTAGTGCAGGCACCACACACACACACACACACACACACACACACACACACACACACACCAGCACTGAAAGCCCTCCCGTGGCTCCCCATGGCCTATTAGGGTAAAATCAAAACTCACGTGCCCGTCCCACAGTCCCCTGTGCACTGCACCCTCGCCCGTCCCGTCTCCCAGCATGGCCATGCCCGGCCCAAGCTGAACCTCCTTCATTTCCTCAAAAATGTCCTGCTTCCCTGACTGAAGGACTTTCGTGTACCCCGTTCCCCTCCATGAGAGCTAGGCCTCTCCCCGGCCGACTCCTGTTCTCCTCTCATGTCTTAGCTTAGATTCCGTGGCCTCCGCAAAGCCTCGTCTGACTCTCTAAGCTTAAGGTTAAGCATCCCTAATATGTGGTCCTGTGACCTTCCGTATCTGCCTACCCGTAGCACGTACTGACCTTCAAGGTCATTGCTTGTTTGCACTATCTGCCTCCCCTGCTTGACCGTGAACCGCAGGCCGGCATACCCCCGCTGCGGAGGCCACGGTACGCGCGTAGGAAATAGTGGAGGAATGAGTGCATTCATGCATCGACGCAGTGGCCCTGCTCGTGACAACACGTAGGCCTTTGAGGGAACCGGCTCTTCTACTCAATTGGTCATAGCTCGCGCTCTTAGGATCTGGGTCGAGTCCCTGGAATCAAAGTTGGGAAACGGGGCTGGGGAACAACATTAGTAAGAATATTTACTGTTACTATTATTAGCACACCTCCTACACGAGGCCGGTAGCTTAGGCTCTAATTAATCTGACCACACTTTGACTCTCTTATGCCCTCATGGTGAGTCCTTACCCCGGACACTCTTGGGTCTTCGTGCAAATCAATCTCAGAGGCCTTTCCAGAAGCTCCTCCTAATATCAAATGTGGGGTGGACACAAGGCAAAAAATCTCCCGCACACACACGCAGAAGCGTATCATTCTGATGGCAAAGCCGAGTTCCTTCACAGTGAGGCCGGGAGAAGACACTGACCAGGCCACTCTCTCTTTCGCCCAGGCTGCCTGTGGGGCCCCAGCAGTCCCCTGCAGGACACGTCACTGGGGAGAACTTGGAGCTTGGGGGGCAGATTGGGTAGCGACGAGAACACCACAGCACAAGTGCGCGGGAACTCGATGTGGACGACGGCCTTGGAAAGAAAATAGTTACAAGAGGGACACGTGAATGAAGGAAGATGCTTCGGACCCAGAGCCGTCAGAGGGTGGAGGCCGAAGCTGGGAGGAAACGGATTCAGGAGAGGTTGGGACCAGCATGGCTCCGGGAACGGCGTCCTACGTTCGCGAGTTGGGACCTCTCCCTTTCTGACTTAGAAGGAAGATGACAATTTGGTTTCAGACAGATCGGCAGTGGACAGTGGCACACGGAGTCCAAGTGCAAGCAAAAGTCATAAGAAGTCAGCTGCAGAAAGGGAGGACGATCGGGAGGGGACCCATGGAGAGTCGAAGGGTGCAGGATGGATGGGGGAGATTCTTCGATTGAGCCAAATAGAGGGCGAGCAGACGCTCCCCCGTTCAGTCTAGAAGACCAGGGGGCACCGGGAGGAGAACTTCAAGGAGACAGAGAAAGCCAAGATCAGAAACCATCCAGAACATAGCGTGAGGTGACGAGGAAGTTGGCATGCAGCACTCAATACTGCCCCTCTCATCTGAGCCCTTGCTGCGGGCTAGGCGCGTCTCAAGGAACTCACCAACGATCCCGTTTAACTCTTGCAGCAACTCGGTGACATTATCCTTGTCACTGAGCGATTATTATCCTTGTTTTATAAATGAGCTAACTGAGGCTCCAAGAAACGGTACAACTTGTTAAGGCCATGTGGCCAGTAAAACTCAGAGCTCAGATTCAAACCCCTTATCTTGGGACCTCCAGCTGGATCTGGGGAGACGAAGAGAAAGATGGCATGGGGCCTATGTCAGTTTGCTGTGGCTCTGGGTCGCGTGACGAGACAAAAACCAAGCATTGTGGATGAGAGCGGCAGTCGGTAAGATAGAAGTCTAAACACTCTGATTCAGGGAGGCACGGACAAGGAGACAGTCAGATTGGTGAGAGAAGGAGCCCGCGGCCTTGAGGCTCAAGTCCCTGCTTCTCCTCCCCAGCGGCTTCTGCCGGGACGAGAGCAAGGGGGAGTCTCCTCCAGAGCCTTCTCCCCTGCCTGACTGGGAACGCAGCCCCAGGGGTGCCATTCTGCGTACTTTCCAAGGGCCCAGGAGCCAGGGAAAGCTGGCCATGCAGAGATGGAGAGCAGCTCATCCGCCTCCCAGGGCCCCTGTGGCCAAAGTCCCTGCAAGCCCAGAAGGCAGGAAGGCCGCAAGAGGAGAGGGGTGTAAGGCAGACCAGGCAAATCCCAGACATCACTGGGGGGCTTGCCTGAGGCAAACGCCAGCAGGGGCGAAGGTGCAGGAACCAAAGGGCCACATCTGTCACCTCTCGCCCTCGATGCAGGGACGGACCAGTGGGACCTAAGAAGGGATGCTCGAGGTCTCCTTAAACTTGAAGCAGATCTAGGGGCCTGGAGATCAGGCCCACGGGAGAAAAGAAGGCCCCTCCAGGTGACAGGGGACTGCTTCCGGCGGGCACAAACCTCTCCTGAGGGGAAATGTTGGTCTTGGCTAGACATGCCATAGGATCTGTCACCTCAGAAGTAGGTAGCCCAAGGCTGTCCCCACCAGTCGACCAACTCCACAAGACACACACACGGCTACAGCTTCCCCTCCCCCACCTCAGACGCCATTTTCGGCTCCACAAGAGCCGTGTCTTCTGCTTCCAGTCAATATGGCTGGCTTTTACGTCGAGGCAAAGACAACTTGCAGATAAAGGGGACAGTGTCTGACCTCCCAGCTGTTTTGCTGGTCTGCATGTAGAAGTGAGTCAGGGCCGATGCCGGGGCAGGCTTCAGGACAGCACCCCCTGGAGTTGTGCAAACTGCACAAAAAATCCACAGAAAAAGGAAAAATCCACAGAAAAATCCACAGAGAAGGAACTCTGCACCTCCTCTCCATCCCATTTCTCTCCAACCCTGTGACACGGGCCTTCTTTCTGTCTCCATGGCTGAAGCAATCCATCCCAGCCTCAGGCCTCCATGTGAGACTCTCTGCCAGCAGTTTCTCCCAAGAGGCGCCATGGCTACCTTCCTTTTGTTTCTAGATCTCAACTCAAATGTCAGCTCCTCAAAGAGCCCCTCTCTCTGTCCTGTTTTATTATTTTTAAAGCTACTCATTAGCTCTACCCCTCCCCCGCTCCACGCACACGCTAGAATCTAAGCTCCATGAGAATGTGACCTCTGCTTTCTCCTGTGTCCTCTGCACCTAGGAAAGGACCAGGCTTTTCCCGCAGCTTCTGAGTAAGCGCGCGTCAAAAAGAATCCACTCGAACTGAAGTTTCACACCACAAAAGGTGACCAAATGTTTAAAATAATTTCTTCTCAAGCAAGTCAGGTTTAGCTACAAATAATCGTTTTTCACACATCCCTCAAAATGACTGTCTATTTTCTCCCTAATGGTTTGCTTCTTTCCTTTCATCCGGCCAGATACTACAACCACACCAGGAACGTTGGGAATACATTGTAAGCTCCCGATGGTTTAAGGGAACCTACGACTTTAAAAAGACGGTTGTCACTGAAGACTGTATAAAACGCGCTTTAAAAGGAAAATCTCCAAAGGAGATCAAGGCGTCAGGAGTAGGGCGTCTCCTTTTCATGAACAGTTCCTAGGTGGTGCCTGGCCAGCTGCTCCACCCCAGGAAAATAGGCCAGCGGGGAGACCTGCCTGCGGCCCGGGTTAACCCTTCCGTGGCCCTCACCCCCGTAAGAAGCAGGGAGAGATCAGAAGAATTCAAGCACTACTTGCGGCCTGGAAGAAAACAGCAAAAGGGGGGGAAAAAAGACTGTCCACGGTCACTCCCCACCCCCAAGCTTTCTTCTCCCAAAGAGCCTTCTGTTCACAGAAATTAAAGGACTCTGATAGCGGATCACAAATTCAGGACAGAAAAGCTTCACTATGCAGCCCGAGACGGCATTGTCGGTAACCGGGCGCTGGACACTTTTTTTTGCTTATGAACTTTTGGAGACCATTCGAATAAAAGACTGTTTGTTCCTGGACAAACACGCCACCAGCAAAGAAGCCTTTAAGAGGAGGGGGAATTTTTGTTTTGCATTTTCTCTTTGCAAAAAGAGAGGGAGGGAGAGAGAGAGAGAGAGAGAGAGAGAGAGAGAGACAGAGAGAGACTGACTCTACTTGTTTTTCAGATAAAAGAAGCTAATTTGTTTACTATTACTGGGGACTCATGTCTACGAGTTCCTAGGCCATTGTGGTAAAAAGACATGCTATTTTTAAAAAATCAAAAGCCACACGAGCCTTCGTATGTCGTGTTCTTCCCCTTCCTGCCTTCCCACTTTCATTTTACAGATGGCCGTGAATACATAAGCCAAGTCAGAGCTCACGAGGTAACTCTCTTGTCTTTCTCTCCCAGACTCCGTGCAGAAAAGGCCATACCTGAACTGGAAAAGCAATCTCTCGCCCAAGTTCAGTGAAAATTCTAGCCTCAAAAGTCACTCCCCGGATTTGCTCCTTTTTGGAAAGTCCAGCTCCTGGCATACGCGACCACGAACCCCAGGCTTCAAGCCCCCGCCCAGTGCGAGGCTCATCTTCCCTGCCCACATGGAACGGTTCTGAAATCAAGCTAGCAAGATGTTGAATAATGTCCTTTTAAAAGAGGGTGTGCCAAACTGGGTCACTAACTGGGTGACTAATCACAGTCGCCTGTAACCACAGAGACTGCGGCTGCAACCTGACTTGATCATTTGGAAACCGCAAAACGACCCAGCCATCTTCAGGGCCTGCTGGCTCTGGAACCTGCAGAGCCTCCCGGGCCTGTTCCCTCCTCCGCCTGGGGGGGGAACCGGGAGCCGCGCTGGGCGGGGGCCTCCGTGCCCTTGGAGGCCTCTCTTCACCCAAGTCTTCACCATCTCCAGCCTCAGCACGCAATTGCAACAGTCGCTCTCTGCCCTGAATTCCATTTAGTCGTTCTGAGTCCAAGACAGGAAAAGATGGGGCCTACAATACATTTGGTTTCGAGAAAACAAAGAAACAAACAAATAAAAAAAAAAAAAAGGAAAAGGTAACAAGAAAGAAAACTTCCTCTAACTTACTTTGGGGTCCTTGGTGGTGTCTCCCACATGCCCATGTATTGCACGAAAACTTGATAAAACCCGTAAATCTTTCCCCCAATCGGTACAGCGATTTAAGGAATCTGGGGACAGGAGCATCTTTGCCAAGGGTCCCTCAATGTGTCCTAAGTTAAGGAGTCCCTGGGGCTGGAGGGTAAGCCCCTGGGAGGAATCAGTGACAACAGGCCAGCAAAGGAGGAGCATTAACCACTTCCCTTCCTGTCACCCAAATTAAAATTTTTGCAGGCCTGCAGTGCTAATATATATAATATAATATAATATAATATAATATAATATAATATAATATGATATGATATAATATATTATATATATATATATATATATATATATATATATATATATATATATATATCTCACTCAGGAGGAAGAAGTTTCTTTATAAATGAGAGAAATGATTGATCTTAGCGGAAAGATCTGCGCCCACTACCTCTCACCACAAAGCCCCCACCTCGACTGTCTGGAAAGAGGGTTATTTTTTCTGCCTAGTTTGGGTAAAATCCGTGGCAGGTACACAGCGGACTAAGCGGGGTCTCAGCCCCGCCCCCTTACCTGTGTTCCTTTCACTCCCCATCCCCCCCCCAATCCCTCCAGTAGAAACCCTCTTTTTTTTTTTCCCCCCTTATCATATAATTCAACCCGGCAACTGCTACTGTCTTGGGCAGGGGAAGAGGAGTTTTCTCCAAAAGGACGGGCGGGAACAACAAATGGGAGGGAAACGGGCGAGGCTTGTGAAATCCCAAACCGGACTGGTAAGAACAACATCATAAATTATGGATCCCTGGAGCCGCCTCTGGCCTGTCACGGCGTGATCTGTCTCCAGGGACTTGCCTGGCGCGGGCGACACTGCTGTTCCGCGAGCGCGGGTCGCCGGGGGCCTGGGTGGCCCTCACCGGGTCCGGCCCCGGGGCGGTCTGGCGTGGGCACCCCCCCACCCCTCCTCACCCCCGGGGACAGTTCGGAGCTCAGCGCTGCGGGACGCGCCAGCTGCGGGGACGGGCCCCCGGCCGGCCGGGCACAGGCTCGCCATTGTTCCCGGGATCCCCGCGGGAGCACCCGGCGCCCGGCTCCGCGCTCACGGCAGGGCCGCGCCAGGGGCGCGCGTGGACGGGGCGCGCGGCGCCTTCGCGGGCGGCGTGGCGGGGGCCCCAGAGCAGCGAGCGACATCTGCGCGAGAGCGCGGGGGAGGGCGGGGAGTCGTCACACTCAGGACGCCCATCTGGACCTGCTTTCCTCCCGTGCCAGATGCGAGGAGGGAGAAGTCAAGGTTAAACGCGGCGGCGGGGGCTGCGGCGGGCGCGCGAGGCCGCCCCGGCGCCGCGCCCAGCGCCCGGCTCAGCCCGCAGGCCACCGCGGCCCCACCTTGCCCTTTGTCTTTCCTCCCGAGCAGATGCGCTGTGACCCCCTGGCATCATTCGTGCCGCCGAGATTAAAGGAGCCTCCGCCCTGTTTAGAAACTGCAACTCCCGTCCCCCCACCCTCGGCAACCCCACCTATTGTCTTGTTTGTGTTTTGCTTTTTGGCCGCGAGTCAATCACTCCTCGCAAGGTGGGCAAAACCCTCCTCGGCTCCCATTTAAATACGTTTCTGTGCCAAACCAGCCTGCTGTTCCGCCCTTTTAGCTACTGTCACAGGCACCACAGAAACAATGAATGACCGAGACTAAAGTCACCGAACACCGACTCAGCCTGCAGATGTTGTCTGCTGAAAGCTGCCTATTGAGGACTGTGTAGGGCCCTGTGTGTGCACGCGTGTGTGTGTGTGTGTGTGTATGAGTGTGTAAAGCCAACAGCCTCACATTTCTTTTTTGGTAATTCGTCTTCGATATGAACCCCCCCCCGCCCCTTTTAATGATGAAAGGTCAATTATGAGACCCGAAAAGAAGCCACCTTCCCTGGCAGGCCCGCCTCCCCAGAAATGAATGGGAGAGCTGGGGGTTCTGAGGCGGCAGAGACCAGGGAACTCCAAATCAAGCTGAATTGTGTGTGAGTCAGGCCCTGGAGAAACTGTGGGCAGAGGAAATGTGAGTGGTGGTTTCCTGGATTTCTTCTGCAGGAAGAAACCACCAGTGGGAGGGAGGGCAGCGAGGTGGAGGAGGGGACAGAGGGCTGGGAGGGAGGGAGGGAGAAGGGCCTGCTTCAGGCGCGGGGGAAGGGCCGGGTGGGTCTGGAGGAGGCTGGGGCTGCCTTTGTGTTGTTTGTGGGGGCAGGGGCTGGGCCTGGCCAAGGCCGGAAGTGCGCGCCAAGCGGTCAGCTCCCCCCCCCAACAAGGTAACAGCTGGCACCTGTGCGCGAAAACCCAGCTAGCAGCGTCATTATTTAGCATTCCAGCCTTCCGAGGAGAATTACTGCCGGTTACAAACGCAGAGGACTGAGGGGATGGGAACCTGAGGCCCCCTGGCTGATCAGACTCCCAGGGTTTTGAGGACCGCCTCTCACACAGAGTCTGGGTCTGGGACCGCCCCTGGAGCCAGAGCCAAGGGGCTCTTTTCCAGGTCTACCCCCCCCCCCCTGCCCACCCCTCCCTCCCCTCCCCCCCCCCCCCCCCCCTCAAGGGTTAAATTGGGGTCACAGATAAAATGTCAGAGGTCATCACACTAACATTTTCTGACATCCAGAGCAGTTCTGTCTGGAATCCAGAACAATCCTTTTCGGAGAGCAGGTACCTTGGTCTTCAGATAAAAATACTAATTAATATTAGCTCAACGGTTAGCAATCGCTGGGCTCTTTTGTGTGTCAGACGCTATGGAAACCCGTGAATGACTTCTCTTCCTCAGTCTTCCAGGCCTTAAGAGGGGGTCACAATGATCACAACCATTTGACAGATGAGCAAACGGCAAACTGAGGCTCAGAGAGGTCCAGGAGGGGACACAAAATTACTCCGCGTTTTCTGGCTTTTCCCTACTGCCCACAGGTGCTAAAAAAACCAACAGGGAGCAAGGAAAATGGAGTACCTGCGCTCTGGTCACCTGTGGCCAATAGGGATCCTTCCCCAAAGTTGGAGATTTGACACCTAAACCCTAGTTTTCCAAACACACGTTCTCTCCCAGTCATCGTTGGGGCCAGAAGTCAATCTCACAGAAGTCAATGCTATGGTTTCTGGATAAGAAGGTTTTTTTAGGGGCCTTCTTTTATAGATTGGTGATTTAACTAACGAAAACTGTTTCATAAACTTGCCCATTAGCAAGCTTGCCCTCATCACGTGGAACTATCTGAACAACAGTAAGGTCAACAGTTGAAGAATCGAAATTCACTTTACGATGGCGTCTGGGCCAGGCCAATAAAGGCCCCTCCCGACTGCCGGCCTAAGTTTTCCTTTTCTACGTTGTCGTGACTGAAATCAACATGGATGTTTACTTTCAGATATAAATGTTGAATTTATACCATCAGAGGAGATGCCGAACGAAAGCAGTACTGTTATTAATGTTGATAATAATTATTAACAGTAATCACTAACATGAACTAGGCTATGATGACGTGTCAAATATCACACCAAGTGCTAAACATGCACCAGCTCCCTCGATCCTTACGAAGAAAGCCCAGGCTTCCATCCGTTCTTCCCCAGTCTCCTCTCCACACAGTAGCCAGACAGCTCTTTTTAAAATGTACACAAGGTTAAGAAAAAAAATTTTTTTTAATGTAAAAAAGAAAAAGGGAGCCTGCGACCCCTGATCTGAGGGTCGTGAGTTCAAGCCCCACACTGGGCGTGGAGCCTACTTTTTAAAAAAAAAAAAATTTATTTAAATGTATACAAGGTCAAGTCCTGCCCTGGGTCAAAGTCTTCCAACGGCTTCGCAGAGCGCACACGGCTTCCCTTGGCCCACAAACTGTCGTCGGAAACTGCCGATCACCTTTTTACTCCAGCAGCCCCCATCACCCTCCTCCCGCCGTGAGTCAGGCCCTTCTAGTAAAGATCAAAGAGATTCCCACCTCAGGGCCTTTGCACATATTTCCCCCTCCGCCTGGAATATCCAGCTTTGGCTTGGCTAATTTTTTTCCATTCTTCAACTTAAATGCTCCGTATCATGGAGACCTTCCTGCAACCCGATCAGATCACCCTACCACTCTGTCTTCCTGCATAGCACTTAAAATCACGTGAGATTACTTATTTTTCTGTCTGCTTCCTTATTCATTTCCCTCCCTGGGCCATAAGAGCCAGCAGGACGGGGACACAGATTCAGCGTTGCTCTCCAACGTGTCCCCGAAGCCTAACACTTCTGGGACCCGCAACAGTACTTGTTAAATCGACAAACAGAGGGACGCCTGAGTGGCTCGGTCAGCCGAGCGACCGGCTCTTGGTTTCAGCTCAGGTCATGATTTCATGGCTCATGAGTTCAAGCCCCAAGCGCAGCTGTGCGCCGACAGCGCAGAGCCTGCTTGGGATTCTCCCTCTCCCTCTCGCTCTGCCCCTCCCCTGTTCCTGAGCACAGGATCTCTTTGTCTCAAAGTAAACAAATAAACTTTAATAAATAAATCAATCCATCCATAAATAAATGGAGAAGCACTCCAGGAGGTAGGTAGTGTTATTATCCCCACTTTATAAGCGAAGAAACCGAGGTACAGGGGTGTTAAATAATTTCCCAAAGCCGTGCGGCTGCATCTGGAGTGTGGCAACGGCCGCCTCAGCCCGCTGGCGTTGACGGCGTCTAAGGACAAACCGATACGCACACACACGCTCGTGAAGAGATGTCAAAATCAAATTGAATTCTATAGAAAATGAACTTCTCTTGCGGGAACAATTTAAATTTACCGAAAGGGACTATTTCCAAACACCCCAGAGACGAATACATCGTCTTGCACACGTATTCTAGCCGCAGAGGTGAACACGAAAGTACTCTGTGATTTCAGACTACTGTTCCTGACTTTTTTTTTTTAATTTATTTTTGAGAGCAGGAGAGACAAAGCATGAGTGGGGGAGGGTCCGAGAGAGAGAGGGAGACACAGAATCTGAAGCAGGCTCCAGGCTCGGAGCTGTCAGCACAGAGCCCGACGCGGGGGCTCGAACTCACAGACTGTGAGATCATGACCTGAGCCGAAGTCAGGACACTTAACCGAATGAGCCACCCAGGCGCCCCTGTTTCTGATTTTTTTAAAGGGTTCAAATATTTGGGCATTTGAACCATGTTTCTGCAAACAGTACAAATACGGACGGGCATTCCATCCAGTCATTTCTGCTCTTACCTAAGGAAACCAGCAGGACGTGGTTTTATTGCACAACAGTAGGAGTCGAATGTAGCCACAAACCCAGTGACCTATACTTCTAGTACTTTTAAAATCTTGGAATAACTCATAAGCACTCCTCCCCCAAGGGAAAGGCGAAATTCAAATGAGCGAAGAGGCCCTGTTTTCATCCTTAAATTGCTGGAGTCCCTTCAAAAATCAAGGATTCACTGTTTCCAGACAGTAAGCAGGCGGCTTTTTCGTAACCAGAAAAACGTCATGGCTCTTATCTTCGCGTTGCTTTCACAGCTTTGATAAACCTGATGTCCTACCAAGGAAACGCAATAGCGTTTCCAGTAAAGGCCTGCAGGCCGCGGATGGAGTAGGTTCCCTTCAGAGAATTGAAGTTTTCGGTTTCCTTCCGGTAGGAGTGTAGACGCTCGGTAGAAAAATACAGGAATTCGATTCACACAGCGCAAAACACAACAACTGCAGGGGGAGGGGAAGCTTTTCCTGAAATATATGAGTTTCCCTGGTTTCGCATGACACTGTGTATGGTTTATAATTCATGTACCACAGGGGGCTGAGAAGTGTCATTTCCTGGCCCCTCCAATGGCGGTTTTCCAGTGAGGAGAGCATTCTGACTAACCGAGGGGTCCTTTTTTCACTCTGAGCCTTCATCTGGTGGAAGAAAGCCTCCTTCTACTTACCAGGGGAGGGCACCAGAAGGTGGGCTGCAGAGAAACAACGCAGACTTAGTCTTGTAATCAATCATCCCGGCGCATGGTGAGGGTTTTAACGACAAAACCTACCCACACAGCCTGGCACTGAGACTCGTCCTCACCATGTTACTCGAAGTGTAAATGGGACCTCGTCTACATTTCTGTCAGATGGGGTTTTTTAATATAAATATGCAGACCAAATTGAGATTTTTTTCTTTAATGTTTTTGTTTATTTTTGAGAGAGAGAGAGAGAGAGAGCAGGGGAGGGGCCGAGAGAGAGAGACATAGAACCGGAAGTGGGGATCCAGGCTCTGAGCTGTCAGCACAGAGCTCGATACGGGGGCTCAAACTCACGAACTGCGAGATCACCTGAGCCGAAGTCTGACGCTTAACTGACTGAGCCCCCCAGGCGCCCCCCTCATTGAGATTTTTTAAGAGACCTTTGTAACATCCAAACTTCATTGCAAAAACATAGGCATGAGCGATTGTATGCACTTCTGATGTTTTTAGTACACAATTGTATTTTCACTGGTTCACTTAATCTTTCAAAATTTGAAGCGTGCGGGTATGGGGGGGGTGTGTGTTGGGGGTAGACTTTTTGAATCTCGAGACTTCTCCGTAACATTTATTTGCTGTTCTACTTAAATGAGGTTGAAGTTCAACAGAGTAAGAAAAGAGAATCTTCAGTCTGCTCTGGTTTCATAGATACATTCGTCATTTCTTCTCTTGCATGGCTGTTGTAAAAATTGTCGGGACATGGCGGCCACATCGGGGCCCGTTCAGGAAGGCACACTTTCCCATCCCAGATGAGATCTGCTGTCTGTAGAAATAATGACTCTAAAGACGGCCGGTGGATACACACAGCTTCTAGAAATGTAAGAACCCCGGTCCCGCAGAGTGGTAGACCTATATCCTCGGGAAGGTAGTATCAAGTCACCGAATGGGAAATTGAGCTGAATGAAGTGAACCAATCTCAAGGAAGACTCTTATAGAGCTGAAATGATCCACCCGGGGACGTTTAAGAAGGGAGTTGACCCAGAAATTGTCACTCTCTCCCTAATGTTGCTGGGGGAGGCGGGGTGGGTGGGAAGGAGAGGAGAATGGAGCCTCCGATGAGTAACACCTCCCTAAAAAAGACATGGAAGCTAGAGGCTTTGATGAACAGAAGTCAGCAGCCACCAGTCCTGTAGGATTCTTGACCATTTGGTTGATACCTTTTCCATTAAATATGAATTAACTGGACTCATGGTTAACATGTCAGTTTCTTGTAGGTTTTGATTAAGCAAGAGGGTTCTAAGCCAAGCATTTCCCACTGCCCTAACTAATCATTCCCTGCCCCGAGAAGTGCAGGACCAGACTGGGAACTCGGCTTGGCAGTGCCCCTTGGGAAACAAGCCTGTCCGGCCAACTAACCCTCTAGACGACATCCCCGATTCTTCTCTAACCCAAACAAAGCATTGTGAGCCCACGAGAGAGAAGACCAACATCCGATTTTATTTTATTTTTTTACATGATTCATAACTATTAGTCAAAAAGCTATGCGTCTTCAATACCATCTCGAAAATAAACATCCAGAGTCAGTGTTTCTAGGGAATCTTCCTTCCAGAAATAAATGTTTGAAGAAGGATCTTTCCGAATGGATACAACTATTTCTAGTGCGGCAAGAAGCCCAGAATCTTTTCTAAGGAAATTCCGGGCTCACCCTTACAAGGTACGCTCGGCTTAGAAAGGAAGGCCTCTCTGGAGGTGGAAGAATGAAAACATGAATGAGGGAACACAGACAGCACCGCTCGGTGAGAAATGAGGAATCCCACGGTGTTCTGGGGAGAATTCTTGTTTTCAGGACTTTTTTCACCGCGGAGGAAAGCCACGCGTGACGTGGTCAGGCCAAGCAGCCTGGAGACAATTACGCCGGGTTCTCAGAGAACATTCTGGTCTCATCCACATTGTGTTTGCCTCACCGCCTTCCTCATCAGCATCGAGTTACTCAGGTGATCCCGCAATTTACCTGACGGCGTTAGAGGAGGAATGCAAAAATCTAGAAGAACTGAGCTCATGAAGTGATAAGTAACACACCTCTGTGAGCCTATTAGAGGGGAAAATTGAAAAGGTTGCAGCCAATTATGAATAAGGCAGGGGAACATGAGCTGTCTAGAGAAGTGTCTGGACTGGGAAACAGATGGCCGATATGAAAATGCCCAGGGCAGAAGTGGTCACCTGGCAGCCTGAGGGAGGAGTCCGGCAGGCAGGGGCTGTGTTTTGAGAGTCCACAGGGATTTAAAAAAAAAAAAAAAAAAAAAAGCGAGGTAACAGAAAGTCAAGTTTTTTTTTTTGTTTTGTTTTGTTTTTGCCTTTAGAAAAATCCGTCTGTTTCTCTGTCTCACGCTTGAGAACAAAATTCTTCATTTTTTAGCCTGAGTCCTCTCTCCCGGGTCAGAAAGAGCAGGATTAAGTGATTGGTCTTATTGAAACCACCATACTTCCTGGAAGGGGACCTGGCCTCAGGTGAGCCAGCCGGGAGCCCCTGGGCACGAAATTTAAGGAGGCGCTCACCGTCCGGCCTGCACGCAGCTGCGGGGTTGGCACCGGAGAGGAAGGGCCTCCTTAAGTTTGGTGCTGGCCTCACCCCCGAGTTCTGACCCGCAGTCATCACTGGGCCCTGGGGAGGGAGACAGGACGCATAAAGGTATAGGACATGGAGCCTCTTTTATTGAAATGAAATTTAAGAGAAAGTGTCGGCCTTCCCATTTTTATTCTATTAGAACTCAAATTACTAAGCTCTGCATTGTAATCCCCTTGATGACCTGCAAATAGTCAGGCATTTATTCCATCATCTCATCTAAGAACACGCGTCTAGAAGCCTTTAGAAGCTTCTCTCAGTACTGCGGTTTAATAAGTTTGTTTCTCGCCGCTCTTGAAACCTATCTGCGTGCTCTGTGTTCCCTGTACCTGTGGAATAGCTGAGCAATCTTTTTTAACCTTTAGTTTAAAAAAAAAAAAACTCTTGTGGTCACCTCTCAGCCTTTCTCGACTCCTTTTACCTTTTCTTATCAAACCCCTTTTCCTTTAGTCATTGAGATTACAGGTTTCTAGACTTTCCATCTGTCATACACCCAACAGTGATACCACCTAGAGCTTAAAAAAATGTCCCTATTCCACAAAGATCTTTCTTTCCGAAAATAGTGGTTTAGGTTTGTATAGTGTGTGCTAGAACTAACGGAGGCTGGTCTGTGAGGAGAAACACTGTCTATGTTCTTCAGGCCAGGAAGCGCTGACGGTTGTATTCTCTGAGCAAAAAAGCCAAAGATTACACCTTCTCTGTCAGCCCGTTGACTTATGACACAACATGTGACTCTGTTGCTTGACCGATGATCTCAGGGGAAGGGGTCTGACCTGAAGGAAACAGTCGGGTCGGTGGCTGTGAGGTGGCATGAACACACGGCTTAGCATGGACGCCCTTTCCTAGACGCGAATAACCCCAAGCAGATACCCTTGAGGGAACTGCAGGGATTAACAGGAAACAACAGTGGACCAAGCGGAGGTGGAAAGAGGCCCAGAGAAGAAACCAAACAGAAGGCACAAAGGCATGGAAGTTGGGAGGCAGGAAAAGCCGAGAGAGTTGATAGTCTGGGGTCGGAGGGAAGGAGGAGGAGAGACCCGGTGGTGACAGGAGGAAAGGGGGCCAAGCGGGTCCTGAGACGCGGACCGGGCTTGTGTTTGTCCGTGAGCATCCGGGGGCCTCGCTTCAGGCAGCAGCGGCAGGGGATTTCCTTGGAGCATCCCAGCTCAGGGCACTCGGTGGCTTTGGCCACGAAGAGAGTGGACTGGACCTCGCTCCACCGGCTCCGGCCCAGGACTGGCCCACCAGAGTCTCACAAGCATCAGGCGACAGAGCCTGGGGCAAGCATGGGACACAAGCCAGGTCAACGGAGAGCCGCAGATCCGGCTTCCAGAACTGCGACCGTCACTCTCGCAAAGAGAAGTTCTTTCTCCTGCGCGTGTGAAGTTAAGACTGCCAGGAGCCGCCATATGGAGAAAGTTAGCCCCAAAGAGAAGCGAGGCCCCAGGAAAAAGCAGAGCCAAAGGGTAGAGGGAGAAAGCCAGACTCGTGGAAATGAGGCGCACCTCTAGGCCTCAGTGATACAGTAAAAGGCGTCATAATGGGACCCCCACGGAGCGCGTACCATAGGGCCTTTGCTTCAGAGGCCGAGGGCGTAATTGGGTACGGCTTGGAAAGATCGGTCCTCATTATTTCTAGTATATACTCTATATACCGAACACAATACTCGCTGCAAGAAAGAAGCTTGGGACACAATTGCTTCTTAGCAAGTGAGAGTTACCATTATTAGGACGGGGTACGCTCATTATCACCCAGTGGAGTGCCATCTCAGACTCTCCGGGCAAAGTCGCACACTTTCAAAAGTGCCCTTGAAAATCCCTCAGAAGAACGCCCAGTGCCTCCGCGTTTTCCTCATTTCGGGACAATGGCTGCTTCTCCAACAGAGTACCAACTGGGGTCGTGGGTTTACATGTGGCTACTAGGGCGGCATTCATCTCTTTAAATCCCAGAGTGACAGAGATCGTACCACAAAGGCACAGGGCAAACAGACCCATGGAAAGAATGACAGACTTCTGACCCCGTCCCAGCCCCCCAGCCCCCCAGGGGTGTCGCTCACTGAGTGGCCCAGGAGACGGCAGGCTGTGAGCTACTTCTTATGTTGTTATTCTGCCTCCTCAACACCTTTCTTTTTTTTTTCCTGGCCTGAGTCCTTATTGCCGAACCCACTGAGGCAAATACACATATGACATTTACGGCGCGATTGCACCGTCAATTCTGGCTAAGCGATCACTATCAAGTCATGTACAACGTGGCTCAACACCCACATAGCAACCGCCAGGTCAGTCTGCCTGGAAAGTACTTTGACATTTGGATTGTGTTTTCCCCAGCAGGTTAGGAAAGATAAAAGAGATATTTTCGGGGACGCCCGGGTGGCTCAGTTCGTTGAGTGTCCAACTTCGGTTCCGATCGCGGTCTCATGGTGCGTGAGTTCGAGCCTCGAATTGGGCTCTCTGCTGTCAGCGCAGAACTCGCTTCGGATCCTCTGTCTCCCTCTGTCTCTGCCCCTCCCCCGCTTTCTCGAGTGTATGTGTGTGTGTGTGTGTGCGCATGCGCGCACACACTCTCTCTCTCAAAAATATATATATTTTTTAATGTTTATTTTTGAGAGACATAGAGACAGAACGTGAGCAGGGGAAGGGCAAAGAGAGAGAGGGAGACAGAATCCGAAGCAGGCTTCAGGAGGCTCTGAGCCATCAGCACAGAGCCCGACGTAGGGCTCGAACTCACAGACCGTGAGATCGTGACCTGAGCCGAAGTCGGCCGCTTAACCGACTGAGCCACATAGGCGCCCCTCTCTCTCAAAAATAAATAACCATTTTTTAAAAAAGAGGTATTTTCAGAATACGTCTTTGTGATATTTTTAATACAGTCCTGGGCTCCTTCACAGTATAAGAGTTTAGCAAAGCAAAAGTTTGGCTTTCCCAAGAAAACTAGAAGAGTCCATGAGAAAATCAGCACAAGTATCATTTCCTCCCTGATGGTCTTACAAAGTGAGTGCTTTTGTGGGACCCCCACTTCCCCCCCCCGCCCCCGCCCAGGGGCGAATGGCGCAGCAGGAAGGCCCATCGTCAAGACACGCAGGAAGTCAGGTATGGGGTCCTCACAGGGCCCGCCATTCACCCTGAAGGAGGACATTTCATTCAGTGAGCACCCATTTTACACGCTGAACCCAGACAGAGAGAAACCTGATACAGTTTGAGAGGGTGCAGAAGGTCCTAGAAAAATTGACACCACAGGGTAGGGGCCGGGATCGGGATGCAAGGAAGGAGCGGGCACTCAGGTGCAAAAGTCATCGAAAGCAAATACTCCGGTCGGCTTTCAGGAGGCAGCCGGGACGCCGAGGCGGTGGCGGGTGGTACAGTGATGGGGAGCCCGGAACGTTCTCGATGGAAGTAATCTCCCCGGAGGCAGGGGACCCCAGGAACTATTCATTCTGGGTCTCTCTCTCGACACCTCCTTCCTGCAAAAGACAGCAGACTAATATAATGGTTCAGAGTTCAGGGTCTGAGGCAGATAAATACGGATTCAAATATCGACTGTCACCTGGTCGTTACATGCCCTAGAGCAAGCTGTCCCACGTCCCCTCGCCTCGGTCTCCTCACCAGTGAAGATGACAACACGACCCATGCCTGAGGATCATCCGACTCAGCGGATGAAAAGTGTCTGGCAACAGAGAGAAGGTTCCGTAGATACTAGTGGCTGCGATGCCTTCTATCCCGTCCTTAATTATTTATGCAGCGCGTGTGCTAACTGACGTGTGTATGGATTATTGACAAAGCCGCGTTCTCCTCTGGGCGGCCGGAGACGGTATGGAATGCCTAGGATGTCACTTTGATCTTGTATGTGTTTACAGTCAGCAGAAATTAATTCACACGCTAGATTTGTCAGTCACCGGAGGCTTCGGGGACCCACTGAGGAAAGACCTTGAGCAAAAGAAGAGAAAAAACCCACTCAATGTCAATGCGCGAATTTGAGTCTTCCCCGAAGTGGGCTCTTGTTCAAATGAAGTAGCACACATGTGAGCCGTCTCGGAAGGGTCTCCCCCGACGGTCAGGCGGGAGCTTTGGCTTCTACGCTCTGGGAGAGAACTTCGGAGAAACAGGCGTTTTCAAGGACCCCCCATTCACCCCCGAAATATAACATCTGGCCTAACTCCACAGCAGGCCCGTCACACGCAAACCGGTGAGAAGGGGCTACTTGTCTCTGCAGTTTCGCATTTTCCATCTGAAGGTGGGTTCTCCCAACGTTTGCACCGCTAGGACGCTTAAACCGTGTGTTGGTTGTTTTAGAAGAACAACGGGGCCCCCCTGGTTGACGTGCAGATCACCTATATTTTCTGCCGCGTTACCCCATAAGGGGATTTAAATTCATGAAATCATCTCCTCATCTCTGGAAAGTAAACGGGTTAAGAGAGCAGCTCTGGTAACATTCATGACAGGTTTAAAAAAAAGCCTTTTTTTTTTTTTTTCCTATTTCATCGCTGCCATAATTAATTTTGTGGCCCAGGTACTGGAAGAGATTTAAAGCCATGTTTATGAAATGAATTAGCCTCTCCCCCATCTTATTTAGAGTTCTCCGTTGTGAATATACTCAAATTGTAATGGAGAGGCAATTTATGAGAAGGCCCTCCGATGTCCTTGATTCTGTATCCTCTGGAGGATTGATTATTTAGTGCCTTCCTCCCACGGGGCCAGAGGAGACACCATATGGCTGAAAGACAGAGGTTTTGCCACTTTTTGTTAGAAAGGAATTGTTCTTCACACATCACGTCTGGGCCAGCTCGGTGAGGCTCAGGGGTGGGGTCCAGGGAGAAACGAGGAGGGTAGGCAGGGCGGGGCGGGTTCGTCCGTGACTCATCGGCGTGCGTGGGGGTTCCCGTGCACGGGGTTCGCAGGTGCCATCTTTCCTTCTAGGTGGGCGAGGCCGTCTGCAGGCGGACGCGGCCCTCGGATGGGGCCGGGGAGACCTCGTTCTGGTCCTGCCTCTGCTCTTACCCTGCCCTTGATCCCGGGAGAACCACGCCTTCCCTGCTTTCTCAGCGGTAAGATGAGGAAATTGGAATAAACAAGCGTTAAGGTCTCTTCCAGCTATGAAATCCCACGATTTACCAACTTACCAGTTGTCAAACTCTTCCTTATTTCAACATGTCTCTGCGGCTCGGCTGGTTGATTACATACAGAGGTATGCATCTTTAAAATTGTAACTCTTTGCCGTAGTGAGCCGTATCATGATCAACAGAAAAAAGGCTTAAGCGAGAACAGCGGACATTAGCCACATATGGCTATGTACATTTAACCTTGGTCTTCCGCTGTACGAGCTACGTTTCTAGGGCTGCATGGCCACACGTGGCTGGCGGCAACAGTATAGGACAGCACAGACAGAGAACGTTTCCATCATCACAGGAATTTCTACTGGACCGTGCTGTAATGAGCAGGAAAATCGTTTCTTTTCTTTTTTTATTAAAAAAAATTTTTTCTGGGGCACCTGGGTGGCTCAGTCGGTTAAGCGGCCGACTTCAGCTCAGGTCATGATCTCACTGTCTGTGAGTTCGAGCCCCGCATCGGGCTCTGTGCTGATGGCTCAGAGCCTGGAGCCTGCTTCGGATTCTGCGTCTCCCTCTCTCTCTGCCCTTCCCCTACTCATACTTTGTCTCTATGTCTCTCAAAAATAAATAAACGTTAAAAAATTTAAAAAAAAATTTTCAGCGGGGCGCCTGGGTGGCTCGGTCAGTTGAGCATCCGACTTGGGCTCAGGTCTGTGAGTTCAAGTCCCATGTCGGGCTCTCTGCTGTCAGCACAGAGCCTGCTTCAGATCTTCTGTCTCTGTCTCACTGCCCCTGTCCAACTTGTGCCCTCTGTCTGTCTCTCGAAAATAAAGAAACATTGAAAAAAAATTTTTTTAAGTAAGCTCTGCATCCAACGTGGCATTCAAACTCACCATTCTGAGACCGAGAGTCACATGCTCCACTGACTGAGTCTGCCAGGTACCCCAGAAAAAAATAATTTCTAAATAATGGACTAGCTCGGATGCCCAAGACTGGCTACTGTCCCATGGGGGATAATTCCTCAGTAGAATGATAAATGGATTGATAAATCATGATCTCCAAAGTCAGTCCCATAAGCAAATAGTCATATTATTTTTTGGCAGATTTTAAGGCATCCCAAAACCCCACTTAAAAACACCTTCCCCACAAGCTCGTCATGGGGTTTCCCCACCCACTCTTACTCGCTTCTCTCCCTCCCTCCCCCACCCCCCTGCCAACTTCCTCCTCTCTCTGCAGATCACTGGTACCTAGTGGCCCTGATATTATAACTCAGGGAAAACAGCAGTTAGTTATTCAAATGTGTCATTGATTATAGGGAATAATATTGTTTGATTTTGGTCTTAACTTCTTATTTTGAGATAACTTTTGATGTTCAGATAAGTTGCCAAAATAATACAGAGTTGCTGTATACTCCTCACACAGCTTCCCCTGCGTTCACCTCTCATGCAACCGTCGTGCAATTATCAAACGAAGAAATGAACGTTCGTATCATTCTGTTAGGGAAATGGCGGACTTCACTTGGATCTCATCAGCGTTTTCACTAATTCCTGTTTCTACTCCAGACCCAATCCGACATCCCACTTTGCACTTGGCTATCACGTCTCCTTGTCACTTCCTCCCCGTGACTGTTCCTCAGTCCCTCCTTGTCTCTCACGAGCTTGACACTTTTCAAGAGTGTTTGTCCGTAAGGTTGTGGAATGTTCCTCAACTTGGCTTTGCCTGATGTTTGCTTATGATTAGATGGAAATCATGCATTATTGGAAAGGCTACTTCAGACGTAAGGTATCTACGGTGTCCCTCACGGTGGGGAGGGACCTCCTCTCAGGAGGTACTGAAATTCTGTCCAGCACAGAGATGACCGTAGCAAGTCAAGCCCCTGAGAGAGCAAAGTCAACAGTCCTGATTCTTGTGCCCCAGGACGCAGTCAATGGCATGGGGCTGGGAGCCAAAATGGAAGACAATAACCACGGGGTCTTCACCGGCTAGATTCTGTGATGGAATCTGACGGTGTTACACCTTTCTCTCACACCCTTCTGGAAATTCTCTGAGATTCCCAGTATCTTTTTAAATGAGTTTCTTTGCCGCTTAAATCGACCACAGTAAGTTTTTGGTGCTTACAACTAAGAATGCTCACAGATGGAGAAATTGGAACCAGAGGTGGTTATAGGAAACAGACTTCGAGGTAATGAGGGAAATCTGGGATTGGTTAACAGGCCTAGTTGGGGAAGATAGCAGGGATAAAAAAAAAAAGTGCAGGTAAGGATGTGACTCTGTCAGGTCCTCTGGTGGCAAAATGGTTCACTGTGACCTGCTGTCCTCTGAATCAATCGCCTATTCATAGCAGGTGTCAGGGGAACGTATAACTGCTGCCAGACAATGGTACGGAAACCATAAGGACTTGAAGATCTAAGGGTGCGGTCGGTGTCTCCACAGGGGATGGGCAACTAAAGGAAGTTCAAATATGTAAATTCTCGGCCCAAAGCATAGTCAGAAAATGCGAGACTTGTACGATTGTTAAAACAAACTCCTATTTCTTGCAGCCGTATGTCCGAGGAAGCCAAAAGCCAAACTCAAAGTCGGGTCCTGCAGGCCGATGAACTCCGGTGCCCATTGAATTTCCAGCCTCACAGTGCCTTTTGTGCAAAATTTAGAGCATTGATTTGGGAAAGAGTCAAAGCCTAGAAGTTGGAAAGCGGATCTGGGGAAGATGCAACAGGCTCCGGGGACTGAGAATCTCTGGCTCCCCCCGAACCTGCCACAAAGGCCATGACTGACCCTCTCTCCTTCTCGGACGAAACCACCGTTGCCTTATGAAAGAGCCCCAGTCACTTCATCTGAGCAAAAACTGTCCTGTGCCCCACACTTACGACCCTCTTAGATTTCTGGTGAGCTTCTTCACGAGAGTAAGTCCCAGGATGTTCTGGAAGGTCAAGTCTAACACTGAACCTGAACAGAAAAGACTCACATACCAAACTAAGGAGTTTACTTTAGCACAAATCTGGCATATAGATGTGGGGATGTGTTCTGAAGAGCCATACCGAGGAGGGGAGTACGTATTTGTAGACTGAACTGGATTTTATGATAGGTATATTTTCCAGAAAGTCTGGATTCATTGAGTTAGCTCAGGCAGCTGGGAATAGTTTTAGTTGTTTATTTGTTTAGTTGACTGAGGTCTGTAATCATTGATAGTCCCTGCTGAATGAGACCGAGATGCCAAAATTTAGTTGATAAAATGTGGTTGAAGGATCCAAGCACTTGGAGTTTGGGGAGAGAGGATGTTGGGAGAAGGTTCGGCCTAAGTGGCTAAACGAAACACATTCCCTCAAACCTTCTCTTGTCTCCAAAGAGGACCCGAAGAAAACACCCCCTTCATCGAAACATGGAGAGATGCATGAGTGAAGAAAGGGCCAGTGTTGTTGTATGGCACCACGGTTGCTGTCTTCTCCAGGCTGCGTGGCTGGTGGTCTTAGAAAACACCCACTTCTGGAGATCCGGGACACGACCGAAGCTGACCAGAATCCCATCCCAGGAGATTCGGTGAAATCTAAAACCCTTCCCCCATGACTAAGTGTGTCACCTCGACAGTGGAATCCTCACTTTGGCGCTCCCCTTAGAAGTGAAATAAGGGCTACGAGGGCCAGAGAATCTGATGGAAGTCCCTGAAGCCTGCGGACAGCCTCTTGAAAAATAGTAAATAAAAAAACGATGCTTCGTCCCTGGGAGAATGGCAAAGATAAGTTCTCTCACCAAAGATACCAGGGGTTCTACGGTACATAAATCAGTCAGAGTCCCTTTCTGTGGCTTCTGACTGAAGGTGTTCATTGGCAAAGGAATTGAAACCAGAACAGGGGGTAGGCAACACACCTCAGGGGGACGCACAGGATAGACAGCTTTGGGAGAATGAAGGACAGCGAGTTATCATAAGCTCAATAAAGTGGTTGCTCTGATTGCCACTGCTCTTTCAGATGTGGTCTTCCTACTGAAATAAGTAAACATGGCCTCTGGTACTTTCTATGCAGGTACCGCCTTTAAAAAGTGTGTATTCTTGGGGCATCCGGGTGGCTCGGTTGGTCAAGCGTCTGACTCTTGATTTCAGTTCAGGTCATGATCTCAGGGTGGTGAGATCGGGACCCGCGCTGGGCATGGATCCTGCTTAAGGTGTTCTCTCTTCCTCTTCCTCTGCCCTTCCCCCATTTGCGCCCTCTCTTCCTCAACACAAGTAAGCGAACAAATAAATAATAAAAGTAAAGCAAGCGATATGAAAAAAAGCGCGTACACTTTTCTCTACCTCAACAAACAGAGAATCTCACACGTTTGTTTTTCCCTTGGGCGGCAGTACCTTCATCATCTTGCTTCAGGGCTGTGCCAAAGGGTCACTGGTCGTCTCTCTTTCCCAAAAGACATCACACTGATCTACCGCGTTGATAACATCACGATGACAAAACGTGCGGCAAATCACAGGTGCCAACGATGTCTTGGTAAGATATACGTAAGCCAAAGGTAGCAGATACATCCCACGAAAATAAAGGCCACATCGGTCAAGTTTCTGGAAGGGCCTTCAGGGCATGAAGGAATAGTCTTCTCAAAAGTGAAGAACTAATTGTTGTGCCTTACAGCCCCCAAGAAAGCAGCACAATGCTTTGTGAACTCCTTTGGAGTTTGGACGCAACATATGTGACATTTGGTGGTCCGCACACCTCCACCCCTCCACTTCCAGGGAACTTGAAAGACTGCTCGCTGTAAGGAGGGGCCAGCTCGTCTCCAACTTGCTGGTCTGTGGCAGCAAGAGCCCTGGCACTTGAGACTTATGACAGCAGATCCAATGGAACCAAAGCGTCCGTGGCAGGCGAGGATACTACGCGACATCTCTGCTGGGCTCCCTGCGGTCTCACGGCGGGGGCCTCTGGGTTTTAGAAGCAAAGCCACAACCTCTCAGCAAGAATTCTTTCTCTTTTGAGAAACAGGCGTTCCTACTGGATCCTGACTGGATGTCGACATTCGAAGGACGGGATGCGGGTAAACCCGAACCGCACGTCCCAAAGCGGGACTTACCTCATCCTCCCGGCCGTAATTCAGCCATTCCCAGAGGCTCCCATCGTTGAGGCCGGACAGATCCCAAAGGCACAAGAAAGCGGTCTGAGCAGAGGGCTCACACCCCCAGTCGCAACCTCCTATTCTATTTTGACCCTTCCCTCAACCCACACCTGGGCCTCGTGAAGCATCCTCCCATCGGTTGACTGAAAGTGGGAAAAATCGACCCATGCCTGTATGCTTGTGTGCAACACGCTGCTGCCAGCCGGATGGAGGCTACTGGAGAGTTACGTCCGGCTCATCGGCGGCCTTGAAAGACAGTTAAGAAAAGAAATCTTCCCAATCAATATAACCTTGGCTGTTTTTCATTCTCTATGTCACCTCAAAGGAGAGAGGAGGAGCCGAGGTCAGTCTCTATCGGTGGTGGTTAATCGTTTGGCCGTACAGTAAGGAAATAGGAAGGTGTAAGATTTACGAGTTGGTGACCAGATTAAGGAAGGCATATGGATTAGGCTTGGAGAGGGCCAGGTAAATCCACACCCAAAGCCCCCTCGTGCTGGAGGAGGCTTTTGTGAACACAGTGGACGTGATTTATTTTCTGGGAGTCGGTCAACCACTATCCCCAGCAACCCTGTGTTCACCCAGCAGGTTCTTGAAGTGAATGGCCACGAGGGTGGCAGGGAAGCTAAGCACGTGCTCAAAAACATGGGCACGACCTCAGCCAGCTGAGTATCCGACTTCTCCACCGCAGTGGTGTACCCTAAGTGTCAATACGGCGCCGTACCCGGGAGGGGCAGCCAGCCTCCTGGCGGCCGGTTAATCACACTGGATTCTTTCCATAATTGAAGACGTAGTAATTCTTCCTCCCTTTGAGAAACACTGAGTCTGGGTTTGGATGACGTTTGCTTTCCTTCCTGTGGTGCTTCTTCCTACGTGACCCACGCAGTCTTCTTAATCATCACGGAAGTGCTCATTCACGCCAAGTTGCTTCTCTCCAAAGCACATACGTCTGACTGAAAGAAGACAATGGCTAATGTCCGCAAGATTCACCAATTTTATCATGTAACCCATTTCTTATAAGCGGGTACCTTTATGGAACAGCAGAATAACCTACCGAAGACTTGATTCTGGCAACAGTAAAAGTCGAACAAAAGTTTTGCTCTTAAACGGAACCAAATGACATTGTCAGTATACAACCATTTTTGACCTGTCAAAATGCTGAGTTCACGCCATTCGAGCTCATGGTTTGGGGAACACAGAATGTGCTGAGCTAGCAATAAATACGTAGTGTTCTTTTACACGTATAGAGGGTGCACGTGAGAATGGCCTCATGACCATGACCTCATGATCACTGGCAACCATTTTGTTCTCCCGACCCCAAAGCACTGGCTTTTGTTTTGAGGTCTTAATAGGAAAGGAATGCTTTCTCCAGGCAAGGTAGCACTGGTCCCATTGTATTTGAAGCTGAGACTCCCACCTGCCCATTTTGTGACTCTCCTGCCATTGGATGAAGAAGCAGAAAGAGAGAGAGAGAGGGAGAGAGAGAGAGTATGTGTGTGGTGATGGGGGTGTTATGGATTCTGAACTAATTGATCTCCTTACAAGGAGGAAATGGAGCTGCTGATCCACAACGGGACAGAGAAGAATCTGGATGGGACCCACGAAGTTCCCTGGGGTGCGTCTTAGGACTGAGATATCCTTGGGATCTGGAGCCCTGAGTTTCAATAAGTTCTCCTTTATGAGCCAAAAAGTTGTAAGTTGTAACTGAGGACTCAAGCACAGTGGGCCGCCCCTTGGGTCCATAGCTGTAAAATGGGAGTCAGAAAATTGGCCACCTGTAGAGAGACGGTTAGGGACGCAGACTTACATATCAGTGAGTTCTTAATTCAAGTCCTGGGTCAGCCACGTTCTAGTTGTGGCTGGCATCTTGGGTAGATTACTTGACATTTTTTATCTCTTTCCTCATCTAGAAAATAGAAATGACAATAATGACCACACATATTAGGACTTTTATGGGAATTAAATGAGATAATCCACATAAAAGGTCTATGGCCAGGATCAATGATGTTAGCTATCATTATCTATGCTTTTCTGAACTGATGTGAGTTTTAAGGACAAATATCTGAAATTATACAGTGTTAGTTATTATGTAGGATGTATCTGACCGTTCTTTTATTTGATGATTACTTTCACTGGATTTCACCTGTGTGAAGGTGGGGATGGGTCAGTTTCCTCATCTGGAACTTGAGTGGGTTGGACTTGGTTTCCTTCACTTTTTCCAGCTCCAACATACTCGGGGCGGAAAGAGAGGAACTGCAGGCTGACTCCTTCTGGACTCCCATATCTCTGGGGTAAGTCTTGTGATGGAATCGGTGATAGGCGTTGGATACAAGAGAAATTTATTCAGATCCCAATTTTTCCCAGCATGAGGCCTAATGACAGTTCCCCTCAAATATTTCAGTAAAAAGAATCAGAACTTTCAAATGAGCTGAGACCTAGCAAACGCTTAGCATAACTTTGGGACAACCACACAAGTGCAAACTATGACACCACACTCTTCCTAGATATGTAGAGTTCAAAAGATGTCCAAGGTATTTGTTCCCTTAAAAAAAATAGTATGTGAAAGTGACTTAGAAAAAATGACCCAATCTTTACAGAAGAGGCTAGATTTGAGCAGTTTACCGACTATATTAAATTAATAACTTGAAGAGAAAGGAAAAGATTTAGTAAGCCCCAGAATGTTGAAAGCGAAATAATTACTGGGGACTTGATAGCATTACTGTAAACATTTGATCCTTCCTTCTGAAAGTTCTCTGAATTTTATTCCTCTCATTACATTTCCTAACTAAATTTCAAAGTGTTGACCAAACAAAAGATTCAAAAGAGAAAGGTCCAGCAAGGTGTGTATTTTTAATAAGTTTAAGTAGTTCCATCTCTGCAAATTAAAACTCTCCTATTCTTGTCTTCCTTATCTGTATCCTGACATGAGTATCAAGGGTCTTGCAAAGTGTTAGATATAAATGTGAGACATCAAGAGATGTCTTGGATAAGGGACTCCCTAATTTAGGCAATGAAGCTTTCACAGGCTTCTGGGGGGAAATGTTTTCTAAATCAATAAACAGCCAGTGTTGACAGATGATACCATTATCTATGTGGTGGAGGTGTAGAACGAGAAACCGTAAGAACGAATGAAGAGTTTAGCAAGGTCATTCGTGGGATCAAGCTACGAAAATGGCCGCTTTTGACGGCAGAAAAGAGCCCATTAGAAATTTCAATAAAAAATAAAGTAAAATCTTTTATTCATAATAGCAACAAAACCTATGAACTGTCTGTGAATTCGCCAAAAATCCTCAAGTCTTTTGTGGAGAAGTCTGAACTGGATAAGAACTTTGTCGGTGATCTGAAAAGTGTGGCAATCGTCTGTGCTCTTAGATGGACACCTTAATAGTTTAGGTCTGTCGATATTTCTAAATTAACCCATGATATGGATACAATCGTCATCATGAGTAGTTATTGAATATTGGACTTACATTAACTTATATTAACATGCACATGGAAGAATATTATATTAACTTATATTATATAACATATTAACATGCATATGGAAGAATAAAACATCCAAATTCGTCTCGAAAATACTAGAGAAAGAATTTTCCACATTGGAGAATAAAATATACCATAAAAGCATAGTAATAAAAAACGTGTGATATCGGTACAAAAACAAAGAAGCTCATGGAATATTACACATACACATACACAGAGAGGAACTTACAAACGAATGGAAAAAGGATGGAATTTTTAGCAGGTAGCAATGGGGATACTGGTTCATTCTGGAGAAAATAGGACTGCAATTTTTATGTAACAGCATTTACAGAGGTGACATCCAGATGGATAAAAACCTAAATGTGGAAGGTGGAAGGTAAAACTACAAAGTCAAGAAAACCTAGGATAAGACCTCTCTGATACAGGCTTGAAGGCATACTTTCTTTTTCTTCTTCTTTTTTTAATGTTTATTTATTTATTTGGAGAGAGGGAAAGAGAAAGAGCACAAGTGGGGGAGGGGCGGAGAGGGAGAGAGAATCCCAAACAGGCTTTGCACCATCAGCACAGAGCCCGATGGGGGGCTCTACCCCACGAACTGTGAGATCACGACCCGAACTGAAATCAAGAGTCAGACACTCAACCGACTGAACCACCCAGATGCCCCTTGAAGGGAGACTTTCTAAATAAAATCCAATTAACCAGAAAAAGGCAACCCTGATAGGAAACTAGGAAAAGGAGTTGAACAGGAAATTTGCAAAATGAAGCCAAAAAGGCTAATAAACACGGAGAGATGTTCAAGCTCATTGGTAATTAGAAAAACGCAAATGAACCCATGGGATAAAAATTTACACCTGACAACGATGAGGAAGACGATGGCAAACGTTGACGAGGGTTCGGAGAGAGAGGGACATTCCTTCATGATTGGCAGAGAGTGGACTGGCACAGCCTTTCCGGAGAGCAACCAGTCACTGCTCAGCCACAGTAAGTGTATGCACCCATCAGTGTCCCTGAAGTCTTCTTCCTGGGACAAATCTCAAGGAAATGTGTATACAAGTCCATAAGAAGACATAGTAAGGATGTTCTCTGCAGCATTCTTTGTAGTGGCAGATGTGGACAACCCAAATATGTCCCTGTCCTAGTCCCTGGAACCTGTGACCATTACTTTGTATGGCAAAAGGGTGCGATGAAGTTAAGGATTAAAATGGAGCGATTATCTTCAAATATCTGGCTGAGCCTGAGGTGATCACAACAGTCCTTGTAAGAGGCAGGTAGGGGAGTCTCAGTGAGAGGGAGAAGGGCTGACAAGACCGAAGTCAGAGGGACGGGCTTTGAAAATGGGGAAGGGCCACAGCCAAAGAATATAAGCAACCATCAGAAACTGAAGAAGGAAGGAAATAGATTCTCCCCATCAGAGCTTCCAGAAGGAACCAGTCTGGCCAACACCTTGACTTTTAGCCCACCAAAACCGACTTGGATTCTGACTTCCAGAACACTGAGAAGATAACACATCTGTGCTGTTGTCAGCCTTTAAGTGTGTGGAATTTGTTATAGCATCAATAGGAAACTTATACACGCTGAAATTATGCCAGAGTTAGAAGTAAATACACACAGAGCAACATAAGTTAATCTTGAAATTTTCAATGTTAAGAGAAAAAAATTCTTAAGACAATATCATGTACATGGATTGGAAGACTCAATATTGTTAAGGCGTCGTCCTGCTCAAATTGGCATATAGATTCAATGCCGTCCCAATAGAATTCCCTGCAGGGAGTTTTGTAGAAATTGACACGTTGATTCTAAAATTTATATGGAAATACAAAGGAACTAGGCCAGCTAAAACAACTTGGAAAAAGAAGAAAGTTGGAGGATTATACTCCTTGATTTCCAGATTTATTATAGAGTCATAGTAATCGAGACAGTCTCGTTCTGGCATAGAGACAGACATAGATGGATGGAACAGAACATAGGATCCACAAACAATGCCGAAAATATGATCCATAAAAAACCCAATTGATAAATCAAGCTTCATCAAAACTAAAAAACTTCTGGTCTTCAAAAGACTCTACTGAGAGAGTGGACAAAAGGCCATAGGCTAGGAGGAAATATTTATGGATTATATATCTGACAAAGCACTCATATCCAGATTGTAGAAATAACTCCAACTCAGTATAAGACCAAACACCCTGGGGCGCCCGGGTGGCTGAGTTAGTTGAGCATCCAACTTTGGCTCAGGTCATGACCTCGCACCTCATGAGTTCAAGCCCCACATCAGGCTGGCAGCATAGAGCCTCCTTGGGACTGTCTGTCTCCCTCTCTCCGCCTTTCCCCCGACTCGTGCTCTCTCTCTCTCTTGAAAATAAATAAACATCAAAAAAGAAAGAGAGAAAACGAACACTCTCTTCCACAAACGGGCAGAAGATTTGAGCAGACATCTCCCCAAAGGAGATATACAGACGGTGAAAAAGCATATAAAAAGGATGCTCAACTTTATGAGTTATTAAAGAAATGCAAATTAAAACCATAATGAGATACCACGATTAGAATGTCTAAAATTAAAAGGAGCATCTACACCAAGTGTTGGCGAGTATGTGGAAGAACCGGAACGTTCAGACACTTCTGGCAGGAGAGTAAAATAATGCAACTGCTTTGGAAATAAATTGAGCACAGCTGTAAAAAGTAAAACATACACCTCCCATATAATGCAGACATTCCATTCCTATGCGTTTATCCCAAAGAAACAAAAACATATGTCTATTTAAAAATTAGTACATAGGTCTTTGTGGGAGCTTTATTTCTGAGAGCCAGAAACTGGAAATAACCCAAATGTTCACAAGCAGGTGACTAGGGAAATAACTCACTCTCTCCATACAATGGAATACCATTCTACCACCAAAAACAAAACAAAACAAACTACCAGCACGTGCAACATGAATGAGTCTCCAAAACAGCTTGCTGTGTGAAAGAAGTCAGATAATGAAGAGTACATACCATGTGATTCCATTTACATAAAATTCTAGAAAATGCAAACTAATCTATAGTGATAGAAAGCAGATCACCTGTTGCCTGGAGGTGAGGGGCTGGTGACAGGTGAGAGGAGGGGTTACAGAGAAGCCAGAGGAAACCTCTGTTGCTGAGGGATGTGCTCACTGGCTTGAGCGTGGTAGGGTGTGGTCTCATAGGTGTCCACGTGGACTCTGCCTGCTCGGTGTGATATGTGCCAATGAGCCCTCAAGAAAGCTCTTCGAAATAAGATAACCTCACAAAAGTTAAAAAAGTAGGATGAGGGCACCTGGGTGGCTCAGTCGGTTGAGCGTCCTACTTCAGCTCAGGTCATGAACTTGCGGTCTGTGAGTTCGAGCCCCGCGTCGGGCTCTGTGCTGATGGCTCAGAGCCTGGAGCCTGCTTCGGATTCTGTGTCTCCCACTCTCTCTGCCCTTCCCTTGCTCACGCTCTGTCTCTATGTCTCTCAAAAATAAATAAACGTTAAAAAAAAAAGTAGGATGAGATACATAACAAAATGCCATTTACATAATTAAATATGCATGCAAAACAACACACATTTTGAAAGAATATAAGCAGAACTAAACACACCTGTCCCTACATGATGCACACATTAGGAAGCTGTCCTCTAGGTGGGAGGGAGCTGAGGGACCGGAAAACCAAGTAAAAGAGAATTGAAGAAAGAAATAAAAGAAGAGTGAGACTTATAGAAACCAATGAAGTTGAACAAGGTACACGATGAACTCAGCATTCTGCATGAAAAGTAGTTATTTTCTCTTTATTGATTATTTTATCTGATTATTTTATTATTTTAAAGTTTCTTTATTTTGAGAGAGACAGAGAATGCACAAGTAGGGAAGGGACAGAGAGAGAGAGAGAGAGGGAGAGAGAGAGTCCCAAGCAGGCTCCTGCGCTGTCAGTGCAGAGCCCGACCTGGGGCTCGAACTCACGGAACCGCGAGATCATGACCTGAGCCAAAACCAAGAGTCAGAAGCTTAACCAGCCGAGCCACCCAGGTTTCCCCCTTTACTGATTGTTTTTCTAAAATGTTTCCCAGGACACAGGAAATTTCTCTCTTGATTCCAAAAGGGAACGATTTCTGAGACTTCAACGAAACGGATAAAATAATTGTGCCCTCAAAGAGAGACAAGTGACATCTTAGCCCGCTGGAGGTTGACTTGTGGCTCTTATATGCCCCAGCTCTGAGGAGCCTGCTGGAAATCCTACTCTCAGCGAAATGCTGCCATTCGATAACCCCCCGATGTTTATAAGTCTCCGTCAGCCCCTGTGCGTAGGCCCATTGCACAGATCTTCAAGTACCTTCAAGCTGTGTTTTCATACGTACAGCTAATAACCCCTAGCCGTGGTTCCCCTTTAAATAAAACCAACAGTAACCAGGAGCTACGCTTGGCAGAGGAGTGTTCCCCTGTGTAAAACATCATTTATTTTTAGTTTATGGCAGAGAAATGTGGGGGGGGGAGTGCTTAGAAAATAATTAAAAGTGTGTGCTTCCTTATAACACGCTATCTCTACTAACTGAACTTCTAACCTGACATCAATACATTGCATACTGTAACCTGTTTCTCCTGATTATTAACCTTGAGTGTGGCAACCTATAAATCATTCCCGAAACAGCTGGCGCTCAGCATTGCCCCAAAGGTATATGATTACGATCGTTTTATATATATCTTGGTATGCAGACATGAAAAATTCATTGAAGAGGTTGGTATTGTAAGACTCATTGTAATGAATTTTCTCAAAAACATAGATCATGCTTAAAATAGGTGTCTGCTTATTATAATGCAGCCATTTATATCTTCTTGAATTACCTTGCCCGTAGCTCAGCCATTTTCTTAAAGTCAAACACGATGATACCTGAGCAGATTTACGACAGTCACTTTGCACCGCTTGAAAGTAGAAGTTTGCTTTTTTTCCCCCGCTTTCGATATTAATGCCTACAGAACCCAAGGGTACAGTGTTTTTTATTTTTTAAGGGACTCATTTGGAAGGTCGTTCCGTAAAGGCATCCCCATTGACTTGGGTCTGTCAACCGTGAACACGCAGAGCATTGAAACCCCAGAGAACGGTCTGCTCCTCACAACTTGCTAAGATGTCCCACTGCTCTCTAAAGAATGGTTCGTATCAACATTTATTAGAATAATAAAACCCTACAGCTGAAAAAGTCCTCGAACGAACGTCAATGAGGTCTTCGATGTACAAATGGAGCCAACTGGGGAAGCGGTGACTTTCTCAAGGTCACGAATCTGCAAAGGGGGAGGTTCCGGATTGGGAGCCATGTCTCGGGTTTATGATAAGAACAAAATAATCACTCAGCGCTTTCTAGGTGCAGGTGCGGTGCTAAATGCTTGACGCATGTTAACGCGTTGAATTCTCACTGCGGGCTTCCGAAGCGGGCGCTGTCGTCACCCCCACCATCGTCATCACCCCCATCTTCATCATCACCATCATCTTCCCTTTTCATCCCGGAAAACAGACCCAGAGAGGTGGTGCAGCTTGCCCTGGGGGCACCCAGCTTGTAATCGGCTGAGCAGGATTCAGCCAGACCTACTCCAGCCTAAGTCTATGTTTCAACTACACACTGCGATGTGTTTTACTTCCGTGAGGCAGTTTCTTGCGTTTTCCTTTTCTGATGTGTTTGGCCAGACTTGTAACCTGTTACTCCAAGAATTCATAAAAAACACGGGGTATTAGATTGCTAGCGCTGCTGTGACAAACCAGGGGCTAAAAGTCCAAGGTGCAGGTATTGTCAGGGTGGGCTCTCCTTGGCTCGTAGACGGCTGTCTTCGTTCTGTGTCTTTGCGGGGTCTTCCATCCGTCCATGTCTGTGTTCTAATCTCCCCTTCTAGTAAGGTCACCAGTCATACCAGAGTCGGGTCCACCCATAGCAGGCGTGAGCCGTTAAAATCAGCAAAATCCTTGTCTCTGTGGCTTTTTAAACTCAGCTTTGGAAAGCAAGAGCCGGCTCCTGCCGAGGACCTGTTTGCCTGGATTTCAGCCACTCCGTGGGGCCCAGGACCTGCCCCCATAGTCCAGCAGAGTCTGCTTCATCCACACACCACCGCACCCAAGGGCGCCACTGCCGGGTGGGGCCCCAGCTTTTGTGACTGAGCAGCAAGGCGGCAGGTGGAAGTGTGGACCCCTCAAAAGGCCAACGTCAAATGCAGAGGTCTTTTCCCTTTGATCTGAGCTTCCTCGTCAGAAGGATGGAAAGTTGACAGCAACTCTCCAGGGCCTTTTTGATTGGGTTGGGTTTGGTTTTTATCCCCAAGGGCAGATGAGAATAGGAGTGGGTGTCCTGGGCATGCAGCGGCCAAGGAGGCCCGGGAACCTACGTTAGCCTGGCAGGGACGCCAGTCAGGTCCCAGGACCAGCTTCCAGAAGTCAGAGAGCAGTACCCGGACTCATTTCTGTCTTCCCAATTTGCGTGAGGACAGAGGGGGACAGGCCTAAAGGTATATTAGATTGCCCTGAATTTCTTTCCTTTTTTTAAAGGAAGCTCTCCGCCCAGAGTGGGGCTTGAACTCCTGACCCCAAGATCAAGAGTGGCCCCAGATTCCCCAGAATTTCTATCAGCCTCCATGCTAATGCATGAGGGAAAGAATTCAGTCCACTCAAACAAACGCACGAGTCACACAAGAATCGGGCTGATACAATGGGGACGACCTTCTCTGCGGGCCCGTCGCCATGCGGGGACAGTGCGCACAATAGTTGACATTGTGGACGTGTTTACTTTGTGCCAGCTCTGCTTGGCGCTACGTGCATTATCTCATTCGGTCTTCAAAACAGGCCTGGACCGGGCGGGCTGTTACCATCCCGGTGGCCCGTGGGAGGCAGCCGTGACTGTGGGCCCTTACACAGTGGACAGAGGAGGCCCTCGCCCGGGCAGCCCGTGAGGGGGGTACGCCGCTTCACTGTGAGCTGGGATTTCCTCTTCCCGGGCTGGCTTTTCATCACTTCTCCATTTCCAAGCGGCATTGAGAGAGAGCCCCAGTCCACTCGAATCGAATTTTCTGCCTCTCTCCCACCACCCTCTCGAAGAGGGAGTCACAGATGCTTTGAGGACCACCCGAAACTCAGGGACACCCTTTGCAGAAAAATACACACACGCACAACCGTGCATCGACTTCAGGGGATTTGGGGCCACCTCCACCTCCCTGCCACAAAGCCCATCCGGGGATCTGGGTGAAGAATCCCTGTTTAAAAGTTTTTAGCCTCTGCACGCCCTGATGTTCTTAGTAATCGTGCTACATACACAGCAGGTGAGAAATGAAAACTGTTACAGAGGTGAACGCCAGTTGACAGAAGTAGTGAAAAGTGACAGGTTTTCAGCAGGCACGGGGCAGAGGGCTTTGCTTGTCATCATAGGTCTTTCTGGAGTGGTTGCTTTTGTAACCATTCATGTTTCTTTGATAAAATAATAAACATAAGACTCATTGTTGGTAAGAAAAAAAAAAAAAAGAGGGGCGCCTGGGTGGCTCAGTCGTCTAAGCATCCGACTTCGGCTCAGGGCATGATCTCACAGTTCGTGAGTTGGAGTCCCACGTCAGGCTCTGGGCTGACAGCTCAGAGCCTGGAGCCTGCTTCGGATTGTGTCTCCCTCTCTCTCTGCCCCTCCCTCTCTTGACTATCTCTCTCTCTCAAAAATAAACATTAAAAAAAAAAGAATCCTTCTTTAAAACATGATTTTTCAAGGAGCAGGTCCCCCACCTACTACTGAATCATGAAATCAATTAGGACAGGCATGATCGTTTGCTTCTTACTGAAGTAAAATACAACAGACATGATCCAAGTATATGAGAGGGAATAAGACCCTGCTGTATTTTGCGAAGCTTTGGGGGAAATGACTCCTATTCAAATGTGAATATATGCAAAGTACCAGTCTCGTTGCATTTGTCTCTGGCGTTTGAGAGCCAGAGCCCTGGGCAGCCTCGAACCGGCCTGACTCCCCGCTCCCGGCTCGGACCTCACTGGGCCCGCTAGGGGCCTCACCTCTGCAGAGGTTCCTTACAGACCAGACCACTCCAGCCACTCTGTCCCGGCTTCTAGGCTCCATTCTCGGACGCCATTTTCTTTTGGAACTCGTTAGATGATGATAGTTTTAAGATCAACGTGTATGGGGTGTCAATTCAGGGCCAGATGCTGAGGATTTTGCATATTCACTGTTTGTATTTTTGCTTTTGTTTTTGTTTTTGTTTTTTTTTTTTTTGATTTTTGAGAAAGAGAGAGAGAGAGACAGTGCCACACACACACACACACACACACACACACACACACACACACACCTCGAGTGGGGGAGGGGCAGAGAGCGAGGGGGACAGAAGATCCGAAGCCAGCTCTGGGCTGACAGCAGGGAGCCCGATGGGGGCCTTGAACCACGGATTGCGAGATCATGACCTGAGCTGAAGTCGTACGCTCAACTGACGGACCCGCCCGGGGCCCCTGCGTAGTCACTATCTGTAATTCTCACACAACACTGCAAGGCAGGCGTGATCGTGACTGGTGCTATTTATTCGTATTCCAAATTTACCAACAAAGGTGAGGCTCAGAGAGGAGGCCAGGCTCTCGCTGTGCTGGGCTGCCAGCGCGTGTAGGGTGGCGTTGCCTGCTTGGTGTCCTAGTGTGGTAGAAAGGTCTCTGAGTTTGGAGTCCAAAACATGCCTTAAGACCCAACTGAGCCACTTGCGAACCTTGAGTTGCTGAGATTTAGTATCTTGAATCTCTCGCATCACAACTAACCTGCGACTTGAAAGTCGTATCAACTGAGATAATGCATGCATGCTTTGAAATCTATAAATTGCAGCCAGCTATGTGTTATTTATATAAACTACGTCAGCGACATGCGAAGGCCCTTGAGAGCAAGGACCCTGACTACATTCTTTGTCCCTCACCCCCACCCCCCAGCACAACCTCCAGCTGCACATTAAATATTTGCCAATTGATTACTGCTTAAGGACAAGAATGATGCCTATTATTCCCTTTCTCTAGCAAGCTTTAAAAAAAAGTGTCCTTAATACACAAAAAGACTCCCTGACATTTGTCCTTGAGAGAGAGGCGGCTTCATGCAGAAGGCACAAAATGGCTGTCTTGAATCCCTCAAGCAGGAGCGCCTAAGCCTTGAAGGAAATCAGCCTGTGGACACTGGCGGCCAGGAGGCTATTCTTGACCACTGCTGGAGCCATTTTTCAATCGCTCCTGGTGGCCCCTTCGGGAGAGGTGGCATCAGGACCGTGTTCGTGCCAGAGAAGCTGATGTGCAAGTCATTTAAGCTAAGTTTCTAAATTTTGCGGGGATTTTTTTCCCCTGGCAATAACTCAGAAGCCTGGATGGCTCGCCTTCAAGTAAAATAAGATTAGTTTTAGCTGTTCGTGCTCTGGTGAGGTGGTCAGGTGCGGGGAGCTAAAGTTACCTGGAGCCGAGGACAACCAATCATGTCACCCTGCCCTCTCCCAGGATCTATGGGCTCGGCATCTTCATGATTATTGAATACATTTAGCCACAACCGACAAGCAACTGGCTAGGATCATTTGGCCAGCTGTTAAAACTCGAGTCTGCCTCAACCCTCAAGTTATGGTGGCTATTTCAGTGTCCCCTTGAGGGCGGGGAGAGGCACCAGGCTCCGTACCACCCATGGGGGTAAATGCGCCTCACCGACACGCACAGGAGATCTTCAGGCGCGCGGTGGACAGCATGGCCTTGCCGTTGACCCTGTCCTTCCTGTCCCCCGCGCGGGTAGCGCCCTGCAGAGGCGCTTCGGAAGCTAGCCTCACTAGACTTCCTGCTGACGAAAGCCTAGGACTGTTCGAAACGGGAAATATCTGAAACTCCGCTGGAGATGCGTTTTTGACCAGCTAGTCACTCGAGCTCCAAACCCACAAACGACAAGCGAATCTCGAAGTTGCTTTTCCCGCTGCACGCATTTTCCACCTTGGTCTCCCAGTTTCTTCCCGCCACAGACAGGTCAGCCTTGTCCCGCTCATCTGGCCTGTTCCCAAGCCGCATTAAAAACCCACGGAAATACAAAAGGCTTCTGTTTCCCTGACATCAGAAACGGTATCCGGGTTGACTGCAGTGACTCTCCCCCAGGAAGGGGGTGTTTGGTGGTCACGAGCGACTGATAACTTGTACCTCACCAGTCAAGGGACAGCTTTTATGGTTGAAAAGTCAAGGGCCGTTTTGGGCTTTAATTGTACTCTGCTTCCCACCACCACGTGTTCCGACGGCCCGTGGAATTCTTTTCTCAGGAGGGGGCTGGGGGCGGAGGGGCAGAGCCCAGCACGTGGGCGGCCGGCTGCCATCTCTGTCGTCACCCTGCTCTCTCTCTCAGGACACGCAGGTTCTGGGCAAAACGGGACCCGGCGCAAACGGGGGTTGGTTTGAAACTTCACGTTTCGGAGAGCGGAGGAGACAGGGAGAGCTTCGGGGCGGGTTGACAGATCCCCGCAGGCCGCCAGGAGCCAGCCCAGCTGAAACGGAGGAGCTGAGAAACAGGCCAGCTTCGTCCAGGGGAGAACAATGCCTCCGCGGTCGGACACAATGGCGGCCTCTCATTTTCCAGGAACTCTTACAATACGATGGAAAGGATCCTGGAGGTGCCTGGGGGGGCCCCCAGCTAGGGAGGGAACAGTAGCTCAGCAGCTGCAGATATGCAAATCTGCTTTGAGCGCTCCAACAGCGTGGGGGGGGGAGCAGCCTGGGTTGGGGGGAGGCTGATGGGGCCCTCTCCCATCCTCGTGGGCACCTGAAGGTCCAGGCTTAGCTGGGCCTGCCTTTTAGGGCCAGATACAAGGTTCGCGATCCAGAGCGATCTCTCCAGTAACCGAGCGAACATACTATCGCCGAGTTGCACAGGTTCTTTCATAAAATCAGCATGGATGTAGAGCGTGCTCGTAATTGCTTTTTTTTTTTTTTAAACTTAAACACCATTCAGTCATCCTTTACCGGTAATTTTGTCTGGTGGCATAAGGTTCTGGAAACTTCTGGTTTGTTCTTCAGATCATAACCTCAGTCATTATGAGTGTGTGCAGAGAGTAAGAGAGGGTGTAGCTTATTGTATTTTAGGGTTGGGGTTTTTAAGACTGTAGACCTAAGTTAACACGAATGGCAGGTTTTTACTTAAGACTCACAGTCCACCACTGGATAGAGCTGACACGGGAGAAGCCTAAATTCTAGCTCTGTCCACCACGCTCGCCTGTCTACTCAGCCTTGGGCAGTGACCCCACCCCGCCAGCTAAATAGGGGTGGTGGCAAGACTGTTGGCCGACCTCCCTGGGGTGTGGTGTGGATTAGCTCACAGGTGCCTTCTAGCAAACAAAAATGCTGAATCCTAAAATGTTAAGAGCTTTCTGACTCCTAAGGAAATACCGCCAACACGTCCGACAGGTTGAATTTTCTGTTCTAAGATGTGATATGTACTCTCCCAACTATTAAATTCATAGCCTGCTTAGGTTTCAGTCACGCAGCCAGCATCCAAGTCGAAGTCTCTTGAACCGCGGCTGAGTGACGAGGTGCTCTGGGCTGCAAAGGGCGTGAAGCCACCGCAGTACCGGGATCCCGTCCCAAGAGAACCAGGTTTCTCTCGTTTGTAATTGTGAAATTGAGCCTTCCGATCAAAATGCAGGCGTGGGCAAGGGACGATGGAGGGAGCCACCTGAAATAGAGTCCTAAGGGATTCCTGAACCATATTTTGACTTAGTGTTTCCCTTTATTATACATTAGAAACCTATTATCTTGTGCTTTAGCTATAACTCAAAATTCCCCATGATGTTTATCTTGGGGCCCGGAGAGACGTCGTGAATAAGGTGCACGGGAAGGAACCTACCGGGGAGACACTGAGGCACTTAAATAACTGTCTGTAAGCATCTGGAGGTGGGTTCTGCCATGTTTGTTCAACTGACGACCATTCCAACCAGCTCAGGAGCTGAGCAAATTATACAAGTAAATGGTTCTGAAGATAAACATGTCCGATGAAAGAACGCTGTATTTGAAGTTTTAATTGTCATTACCCTAGTCTTCAGCTCCATTTAAATTACATGGTAGACATTCATTCAATAAGGAGATGGAAATTAAAATTCAACTCGACATTCGTAGACCCAAAGTAAGGTCTGCAGATCAGCAGATCAATTAGAAGATTAGAGCTACATTGCCAACATGTACACACAAGAAGTCGTTTTAGTTTTGGTTTAGAGACTCAAGAAAAAGCATGGGAGCAAAGAGGAAAGTTAAGGAGAAACCTTAAAACATACAAATGATGTAAATAGTCCAAAATACTTTGTAAATCATCCTACCCTCCCCACCAGCCCCCGCCAGAAAAATCTCCAAATTGGGAGACTCTCCCAACACAAAAATTCAATGATGAAATGCTTTTCACTGAAGGAGGCTTACGTTAAGTATTCCAGAAGGTAATTTATTCATCTATTTTGCCAAATGTAGTTTACTTTCCTATAAAATGTCTATAAAACTGTGGTAAATCTTATCTGTGCGAAGAAAATACATAAAATTGCTCATTAGAGAGCCCAGTTGAATGAGTAAGATATATTCTAACTTTTAAGTGCTTGTTAGTAGAAGTCATTTACATTGTTTTGCTTCCTAATTTAAATTTATTGATGGCTCTGGGGGCACGGTGAGGTTCACTGCACTCGCACTTCACTTCAACAACGCACGTGCGTTCTTACCGCCCCTACCTGTTAGAAATAACGTCCAAGAACTCTTCCCAAAGATAATTAACAATTGTCATTGGAGAGACTTTTGTAACAGAACATGCAAGGAACATCTTCTGTTCCTACTATCTTTTCTTGTAACATTACTTGTGGAATTCCTTAAAAAAAAAGAAAAAGGCATAGCAAACATTGGTTTCACCTTTGGGTATATTTCAGAAGGAGTAATCCTGAAATTAATTCAAATTATTCACATCATTTAAATTGGAGGCTCGATCTCTCTGAAATATATCCCAAATCCACCCACGGCTTTCCGCCTCTATTAGCACTTCCTCCATCCAAGGCCTATGGCCGTCTCCCGACTAGAATTCCCAGCGCCTCTTTACAAACCATTTGTTTTGTTTTTTTTTTTTTTGCATGGCAGGCATGGTGACTATTTATTTTGAAAATATGAATTTGATCATACCACTTTCCTGCACAAAACCTTCCAAGCACTTGCTACAGCACCTAGAAGGAAATCCAAACCCTCCGAGAGGGCCGTCCTCGTCCCCGCCTCCCCCCTTTTCCTCTAGGTAGACAGGCTGTCCTAGAAGCCCCTTCTTCCAAGCTCACTCGAACTCAGGATCTTCACACTAGGCTCTCCCCTTTGCCCGGAACGTTCTCCAACCATATCTTCACCTGGCTCCCGCTTCTCATCACTCAGGCGGTAAAGAGAGCTGCCCCCTCCACAGTGCCCCCCCGACCACCCCGTTACATATTTAATAGTCTTCCTTGATCTATAAAAGTTTTATTTGTAATCTGCATATCACCTGTCTCTGCCTACTCGAATGTAAGCTTCATGACAGCCGGGGACTAGTCTGTTTTGTTTTCGTCGTGATACTCCTGCCCCCGAAACCACAGCTAGCACAAAGCACCGCACGAATGTTTGGTGATGGACGTTAGTTACGCTAGCTCAGCCGTTAAGTGCCCGGGCTTTGGAGCTGGATCAGTCTGGGTTCTGATATCAGGTTTGCAATTTACTCACTCTGAGGCTTGAGCAGGTTTGTCTTTTTCCAAGACTTGATTTCTTTATAAAACGGAAATATTCATGGGGCAAGATAAACCCAAATTGAAATGAAGTAACTAGGGCTCAGGTTTCCATAGTCCGAGCTCACGCAATTCTACTTGACACAGGCTTTCTCATCATTCCCAGTCTGAAACTTAAGATCCCTTGTGGAAAGGTGAAGGGGGTGGAATGTAAAAATATAGACGCCCCAAACACTTCAAATCATCATCATACAATAATTTTTTCAGAGACCTAAGAGTGCAGTCTTGTAGAAGACCTTAAGTAGGCTCTGCTGTCAGACCGCCTGGGTTCCAACCCGCTGCTGGCCAGCTCCAAAACCTCTTGGAGTAGCGGTTTCCCCACGGAAGAAAAGAGAAGAAAGATTCTTCCCTCCCTTACTTCCCTCGCAGAGAAGGAAGATGAAGTGGCGACGCCATGGAAGGCGCTCAGCACCTCAGTGCTCCACGGGTAGGAAGCACAGGACGAACACTAGTTACGAAGTATCAGACTGAATTCAAAACATTTCTTAACTTAGGTCAGTTCAAGATCTAACATCAAGCATTCATGTCATTAGGAGAAAACAAATGCATTTTCCAACATGGAAGTCTGAGCGACCTTAAAGCCGTGTTATCAGAGAAATCCCAGACAACGCAGAGCCAGCTGGTGACCCGTCTCTCAACTCAGGGCTCCTTCAGGCCACGAGCCACTGACGCCTTTGCTCTGGGCATTTTCTTCTCTAACAGAGAGTCACATCGCATGTTCTGTTGACACAAGGTCATAGGAAAACTCCCGATACTATTAGTGTTTTAGAAAAAGAAACTTTTAGGACTCACTTTATTCAACAGATCCTCCCTACCTAAGGTTTTCTTTTAAGGCTTAAAAAAAAAATCTTTGTTTTAAATATTTAAACTCCCTCTACGTTGTGCAGATCTGGTTTTTGCATGTTCAGACAATTCCATTTCAGAAGATACTCTCTTTAAGGCACTTTTTCCTCCAGTGCGAACCACCCATCTGTTGACTTTCAAGAGAGAACGGAAACGAAGGTGGAGGAAAGCAACCGCAGGGTCTCCAACATGGAGGCTTCGAGCTGTTCCTTTTCCAGAATCGTGTGGGTAGATTTTCTTCTTGGCCTATACACTGACCGAATCCTGGTCGTCCACAAGGAATCTAGACAAACCGTCTGGTAACACATCCGGTCGGGCACGCGCTGCGAGTGCCCGCGGGGCGCGGAGGGAGGCCACGCGCCTCCCTCCACATCCTCTCCTCTCTAGCTGCCTGGAAATAGAGCTCTGCGTTCGGTCAGGTGACGTGACAGGTGAAAACGGTAGCTCTCGAATTACGTTTAACCTCAAAGAGCAAAGGTCGCGGAGGGGTGCGCAAATCGGCAGCCCCCGAGACTGCGCGCGCGGGCACGCGGTGGCTCAAGCGGGGCCCCTTTGAGTCCCACGTGGGTTTTCCACACGGTTTCTGGCGTCAAGCGCCGGGGCCGCAGGACACCAGAGCGCCTTTGTGTCCCTTGCTGACACTCGGCATTGTGTTTTCCTAGCCATTAACCAAGGATAAATGACCTAGATATTCCGCCTATTAAAGCCTCATTTTTCTCTTGCCCTTTTGTTCTTCAGTGTACCACATTATCAGACGCTGCACACATTTGAAAGTATTCTCGGTCTCAGATGCCCTTTTGAGGGAGTAAGAGGAGGTTTTTGTGTGTGGTTCCGCGGAGATATCTGGAGTGGAATTACGGGGAGGTAATTTAAGGCTTTTCTTCCTGTCTAGTGTGAAGACGATCGGCTCAGCATATTACTAGCGGCTAATCTGGGAGAAGAGGACATATCAAGAAACCGTACAAAGGCCAGAATGCTGTATTTGCATCTATTGCGAATACAAAAAATAGAGTGCACACCAGTTCCCTACACGCTACATTCTATGATTACATCTCTGCATATCATGGGTCACTTTTATTAAAAGCATCATTACTACAGTTGGCAGCGATTTACATTTTATCTTACATGATAGCAGTTTTCAAAGAAAAAAATAAAAGGACATCACGACAAAGAAAAACAATACATTTACAAAGTCATGTCTGTAAACTTCAAGGCTAGTTTAGGGCTGAGGTAATGCTGTTTTAGCTTTGTGGCTAAAGTAACAAAGTCCTTTAATTTAAAAAAAGGTACCTGATTTTTCTCTCCTCTCACTCTTTATCTATTCATTTTGTTTCTACCAGTGCATTACGAGACCACGAGACAATGGAACTGCAGTTCTGTCTGGCAAGAACCCTCCCAGTAGGTTAATTTCCAAAGGGACCCTTCACATTCAACAGCTGCCTTATTATTGCTGCGCCTCGGGACAGAGACGGTCACACTAGCGTGGAGATTGTCAGAGTGTATGGACGTGTGTGGGTGCGCAAGTGTGGGAACCCCCGTACAGTCAAAAGGGAAACAAACGAGCAAGTATGATATGTGTGGTAAATTTCATCTTGACCTTCACAGCAAAAAAAACTTAAAATTAAAAAATTAAATATATAACTTCATACTTCCTTCGAGCAGCACTTCCTTCCATTAGTGCCACTCGGTTACAAATTGCCCTTTATTATAACACCAATGGTACCAAAAGGAAAAAAAAAAAAAAGAAGAAGAAGCAGAGCATTATGTAAGTTTCCTTAAAACGACACGATCGCCTCTCAAATTTCCTCTCTCCTAGGGGTAATAAATAATGCACTGCACAATACTTAATGACCAAGATACCTTTTGACACACCTGTATAACATGACTTGGACTTTTTTTTTTTCTTTTTCTTTTTTGCTACACTATGTTACAGAACAGCTTATAAAACTAGGTATGAACATTAACTGTGAGTGTAAACAGTAGGACTACCACTTGTCAAAAGTTTTAAACACTTGAACTGGAACTGGTACTGGTTACTCGTCATTCTCGTTGTTCTCGAGTTCGTCCCCCCCGTCGAGCGAGTCCAGCTCCTCACCCTGTGCTCCTTCGTCTTCGAAGAGCGAGGACTCGGCGGCCTTCTCCGGGTTCTCCTCGGCGTCGCTGCCGTCCGGGTTCTCCTCCTCCCGGAAAGGCGCCCGCCTCGGCCTTGTCGGGGGCCTTCTCCTCGCCGGCGCCCACGGCGTTCTGCAGTCCCGCCAGCGCGGGGAACCCGGGCAGCGTCAGTCCCCCCAGGCCCGGAGGTAGAAACATGGACGGGTAGAAGAGGCCCGGCGCCACGGTGGACAGCAGGAACGGGTTGAAGGCGAGCGGGTTGGAGGGCAGGCCGGCCGGGGCGGTAGCAGCACCAACGGGTCCATTCGCGGGGTCAGGGGCCGACGCGGCGTCTGTGCTTTTCTCGGAGTCCTTGTTCTCGTCTTCGTTCTCGTCGCCCTTGTCTTCCGCCTTCGGGGCGCCGTCGTCCGGCTCGCCCTGGCCGGGCGCGGCGGAGGCGGCGGCGGCGGCGGCGCTGCGGGCGGCGGCGGCGGCCGAGAGCGGGCTGTTCAGCAGGCCGCCCAGGCCGAACACGTTGGGCAGCCCCGCCATGCCCGGCAGCATCAGCGGCAGCACGGCCGCGGGGTTCTTGGCGTCGCCTCCCGCGGCGGCCGCCGTCGCCAGGCCCGGGGGGAAGCCCATGAGCCCCGCCAGCTGGAGGGACTGCAGGTTCTGGAGGTTCTGGAGGCTCGTGAGGTCCATCCCGGCGAACAGGCTGTTCACCAGCAGGGGGTTGATCCCGGAGGTGGAGGCCGCCGCGGCCGCCGCGGCCGCCCTGGCGATCTCGCTCTTGGGCCTTCGTCCTCTCCGGCTGGCTCCTTCCCCCCGCACCACGGGGCCGGTGAGCAGGCGGTCGAACATGGACTCGGGAACAAAACCCTGGAGCGAACGGGGACAGGCAGAAACAGTGGCTATAGAGGCGGAGGACGAAAGTCTCATTTCGGAGTGGGCCTTTGTGATGCGCTGAAAATCGCCACTCCCGACTGGAAATGCGTAAGCAATGATTTCCATCCTAAAGGCTCGCCGGGGAGACTTAGGAAAGCAAAAAGTCTATCGGTTGGCACTATATCAACTCAGGGAATTACGCTGAACTGCAGAAAAATGGTTAGAGGCTGCTCTACCAGTGAGGTCAACGTCAGGTTGACCGCAAGCCGACGGCATCCATAACTAACTCGAGAAATAACCTATCTGTACAAGGAAGTTGAAAAGTCTGGAACATTCCACTACACTTATGTTGTAGTATCTACCCTGGAGAAACAAAAACAGTGTTTACCCCAAACTGGGTACACAAATGTTTATAGCAGCTGCCCTGGTATTTGCCCAAGTCTGGAAAGAACCCAGATGTCCCTCTCTGGGTGGTGGACAACCACACACGGCCCGTACATGGACCGGGGGACTGCTCAGCAATAAAAGGGAGCACCCCGCAGACCTGTGCGACCACCTGGATCCATCTCAATACAAAGTCATCTTTAAAAGTTTATGTAATTTATGCCTCTGCTTATGGGGCATCCTTCAAAAAGACAAAACTCGACACGGAGACCAGATCCGCAGCTGCCAGGGCGTAGGGGCGGGGGGGGGGGGGAGCGGAGAATACAAGAGAACTTGGGGTGGGGGGAGGTGACGGCAGCGTCTGTATTCGGATTATGGTGGCAGTGCTTCAAGAAATTATACATGTGTTAAGACTGATGGAACTGTATGCCAAAAGAAAAATAAGAAAGCACGGTGTATACTTTAAACGAGTAAACAAAAAGAAATCCAGGCATGAACAAATTAATTTGTTTAAAGAAGCTAAAGTGGAAAGAAATTTTAGGCAAAGCTGTATTCTTTATTTTTAAAATAAAAACTCCCAGTTAATCTAAGTGACCTCAACCACCACGGATTCCATCCTACAGGTGCGCTGTTAACGATCAGGTGTACCTGGGGCACCGGGCCCTGTGGCGAGTCTACCTCCAAGACCGTGACCGTGCCGTCCTCTACAATCCTCTTAAATCAGAGCTGCCAGATTACTCCACTTTGGATTAGTGACATACCGATAGAAGAAGCGATGATTTATTATGTCAATTCTTTTAAGCTACGAGTAAGTTATATTTGAATAATTAATGGTCAACGGAAAAGGAAGAAAAGCCGAGGACAATGGTTTTGTATGAACCCCTTTCCTGACGGAAGTGCAGTTTGTACTCACAGACTGCTTCACGATCTCAGTCCAGTCCGGAGCGACCGCAAATTCGGGATTCTCTTCCAGCCACCTGGGCAGGTCCTTCATCGGAGGTGCCATAGCTCCACCCATCTGGGGAGGCATTTGGAAAATGATCTATAAGCACATACACCCGCCCCTTCCTCTTCCCCCGTGTAGACGCGCATGTCTCATACAGATATTCTAGAAGGAACAGGATGGTTTTCCCTTAAAAAGATGCTAGGATAAAATGCTGCTTTCTGGGGTACGAAGTCACACAGAGAGATCATTTCCCTTTCCCAAATGTTCACCTTCTTTCCGTTTCGTTTATTGACAACCGGCACCCTCTCTTCTCCTGTCAAAGTGTTTATATCCAATTTATTAGGGTTTCGACATCTATGTCGCTTCTGTTTCGGTTTCTGAAATGAGGAAAACAGCACATCCGCATTCTTCTGCAAAAAAACCCCAAAACACGTATTTAGTAAAACCGTATTTAGTAATTACTCTTTCCTGCATAAGTGACGAAGACAATAGTCAAGCCCTTTTCTTTTTCTTTCTTTTTTTTTTTTTAAAGTAATCTCTATGCCCAGTGTAGGGCTCGAACTCACGACCTGGAGATCAAGAGTTGCACACGCTACCAACTGGGCCAGCCAGGCGCCCCCAGGCGTGCCATTTTCAATTACTATGGAAGTTTCGGGCATCATTTTAGTTATCAGAAACCACACTTTTTTTCTCCTGTTTTTCTCTTTGGACACTAAGGAACTAAACACACATGTAAGCTGAGAATCTGTCTTTCCTTTTGTCTGTCGATAACCCCGTGCAAAGCCTTTTCTTCAAATGTTTAACTAAGTCACGGTATTTTTAAAGGAAACCTTCTCAAGTACCCTTACTAATTTCTACTCAGTCACTTGGACGAACACAGAGATGACGTCATGTCTATGACACAGACTGTACGTGGGCGGGAACAACCCAGGGATTAAAGGACCCGTGCGGGAGGGGGCATTCTGAATGTCAAGGACTCAATCAAGCTGACCTCAACAAAATAAAATGTGAAATCCTACACTTAAGTTAAAAAAAAAAAAAGTCACGAGGTACCCAGGAAGTCAAAGATTTGCGCTGCCAGCTAGCAAGCAGCTTAGGTGACAGTCATCTGGAGATATTGTTTAATGTTTATTGTAACGCCTAAGTGTTAGTTGCTTGAAAGAGAAGCTAATAAAGTCTGGGCTGTGTTAGCTAGTCAAATTTCTGCAAGTAACAGCTTCGGAGTACTCCGTGCTCGTCAGACCTGGGCTGAACCAATTAAAGTGCATTCGTGAGTGTCATCCCACTAATGAGACCACCTGAAAACCAGGCCATGTAGAGAAGAACTGAAGAAATCACGTCTACGTGGTGGAAAGAGAAAGTAAGGAAGTACATAATGGGCACCTTCGAGTAACTAGGAGGTTTCCTTTCTGACTTGAAGCTGGTGTTTCTAACGTAAAACACACAGTGACAGAAACTGGGGAAGGTTCGAGATGAGGAGCCATTCAGGCAAGAGGCAGAAGGACCTCTGTGTCTGTGTTCTACGGGAGAATCGTGAGGGCTATCCTCACAGGACTCCTCCCGGCTAAACTCTCTCGTACTTACTGGTACATAACTTGGCATATCAACAGTGTAAGTAGGATGCAGCTTCAGCCATTCAACTAAGTCCTTATTTTTAGGAGCGTCCTCCCCCACCAGCCTCGTCCCGTCCTCAAGGTTTATCACAGGGATCCGCGTGTCTGGGTCCAGCTGTCCGGGAGAAGGAATGTTTCTTGTTGGCGGGGTCTCTATATCTTCTTCAAAAGCTTTGGTCACCTCGGCATCCTCCTGCAGAAAGTTGACAGGGGTCTGAATTCTCACAGGGTGAGATTCTAGAAACGTCTTAACCCCAGAAAATGCTATCCTAGCATAATGGATCTCTGACCAAAAAGGGAAAAAGGTTACCTGAACCACTGTCAGTTTTGGAACAGCTACTAAATTAGAAGATGAAACTTTAATCTCACTCTCCGCACTATAGAATTAGTAATTAGGGAGGAAATTCACAGTCCACCAACGCTCCAGGTTTGAGATTGCAAGCAAGCCACTAGGGCACGGGCAGCGTAGTCTGGCTCGACGTGCATGAAAGGTAGCCTCTCAGTCTCCCTTGGGGATCTCAGGATAACATCATTAAAGAAATTATAATTGAAGGAATGTTCCAGCAGCCATCTTGGGCATAGCTTTTTGGCACTCTCTGAACCCTACAATTTCATTGGTAGTACAGTATTTTGCAGCAGGTATGTGCGACAACACGGAAAATGTCATGCCTAATGGGAGTCTATTCACTACCACTGTCCAACCGGTGGTCCTCACACGGTGACTCCGACCCCCAGACGACTTTTACGGCAGCCCCTCCGTCTATTCCTCCTGCTCCTACTTTGGTTCAGGTCTTCATCGCTGCCCGCCCGCCCCCACTGCTGCAATATTCCTAAATGGTCTCCCTGACTCTAGTTCCACTCTTCTTTACTCGGACTTCCACACTGCTATCTTGCCGTCAGTTTTCTAAAAAGCACTCTTCCTAGTTCAAAACTATTTAAACTATTTTGGTAACTGAATCCCCATCGCCTTCGGGATAAAATCCAAGTTCTTTAGCACGCCAGTCAAGGCCCTCCCCGATTTATATCCTACCTTGCATCCAAGCTCACTTCTGTTGAACTTCACCTCCTCATCGAATTCCCCTCCTGCCGATGACTTTCAGCTTACCAAGCATGGAAGGCTGTGTCTAGCCTCAGTCCCTTTGCGTCTTTTCTCCCTGCAACCTCTTTTCAAATGATCGACACCTATATAATCTTCAAAACTTAACCAAAGTATGACCATGTCTAAGGAATCTTCCTCATCTGTTTCTCCCCAAATCCTCCTCCTTCCATTCCCATTCTTCCTTGGGGCTCACAAAGTACCCAGGCATGCCTCTCAGCCATGATACGTCATTATTTACCAGTCACTCATCTGAAACACTGACTTTTCCAGCGCAAGCACTTGTTAGTGCTTGTTCTTCACGCTGTACTTGGGGGCCCGGGGCGGGGAGCGCACACAGGGACTACTTCCACTATGTTGTTGGACGTCTGATGGCTGTATCCTTACTTTTCATGGCAATGCAAAATGGCCTCCAGTTTGAGTACTGACACTATAAAAGATTTTAGGACTTGTCTTCTTCCATGTAAGTAACATTGCTGACCTTTATACCCCGTCACGATTCCACTTCTTTATAGATCGATCAGCATTTTCTTAGTATTTTATGTGGACGTGCATACCTTTCCACAATACCAAATCCGTAATCCTTAAATTCTAACATTTGACAGTAAAAGAAACAAAAATTTTAAACTATACTCTCTAACATCTATTAAGAATTGGAGCTGGGTTGCTTATGTGACCTTAGAAAAAGGAAAAACATCAATACGTTCTTAGGGATGACTTAAATATGTGAAATGAAGAAAGTCAGCCTGAAGTGTAATATCGAGTATATAATGACAACATATGTATAAGTAGCACCTGGTTCACGCTCTTAACTCCTGATGCCTGGACCACAGACAAATATGTGCTATGATTCAAATATTAAATACAATAGTAAATAAATAAAGGTGTGAGATGCAGAAACTTGCCAATATGTTGATGCTTCTGGAGAAAGGATTTTCAGGGAACAGAATCTATCGAAGCATTAGGGTGGTTTCGAGTGGGGAGGCTAGGCACTAGTGATTCGACTTTGAGGACCACACACCTAGAAATGGCATTTGAATTTATGGAATAACCAGTCACAGTTGATCCATTACAAGGTGTATTTTTATAAGATTCTAAAAGTAATCATATGCTCAACAAAAATGACCATTATTATCATTGGTACATGGTAATGAATTTTGAAAATTACCTTTTAATCACCCAGATGCTTCTGTGTCAGTCAGACCCCACCAGAGGGCAAATTCCAGTGAATGCTATTTTGTCATTTCTAAACTTTAACTCAACCACTCCTTTTACTACCCTTTTAAGTTATTTGCCTTTCTTGAGATTTAAGAAATAGAAAATGAGCAAATAAGAATAGGGTTGGAAAAAGTAAAAACCGTTGAAATAAACACCTCCCTCCTCTCAGCTTCAAATTTCAGCATTTCCCAAACTGCGTCCCACCTGCCCAGTCTCTCCGGGGGCGCCGGCTCCTCGTTCACAAACCAGCTGCAGGGTCCCTAGGCTGATGTGTGTTCCGAATCGATAAGGAAGAAGATACCTAGTACTAATTTGTCCTTTTCAAAACGGACTACGTGAAATTGGGTTCTTTGGGGTAAAACCCTCGCCATAGCCAGGCAGTACGTTTTTCAGTGGGGTGATCGAAGACCATTAGGGAAGGGGTTATTTTGATCACACTGGACTCCTTTCCTTTGAGTCGAAAAAGAACATGTCAAAATCCATCGGCATACGCAGTTCACACAAACCTAAGCTGGCACAGAGCTTTATCCAGCTGAGATTTTAAAACCAGCTGCAGTTACGGAGACAGAATGTGCCATCGTATGCTAGAATGTGCTAGCTCTGTATATGAACACAAATCTCCGGTCTGCAACTAAACGGTCATACTAATCTAATAAACACCAGACCTCCAAAGAACAATATTTTTAAGAGCGAAGCTTTTTCCGCCTCAGGAATTCAGAGATAACAATTATAGGCTCAGAAAAACATGTTTTTGTTTTGGGCTAGTCTTCTGAGAGTGATCAATATATCAGGATCTTGGGAGGAATGAATCCTCGAGCTACGTTTGGTTCAGGCCGAGTGATCTGTATCAAAGCTCGACACAGTTTTTCAGCTCAGAACCATGAGAGTTCATTGCGATCCCGTTTCTTTAGCGGAAGAGGCCAGCTTTAATAGCACGTCACTGACAGGAGCACAGGCCAGTGTCGTCAGAATGGCAGGGACTCTGGCTGCCACCGTGGGCACAGACAACGGAAGTGGGCTCCTTCACTTACTGCACTCAATGACGTCCGTTTGTGGCTCATGAAAAGCAGATCAAGACCCTCCACGTTTTTCCTCCTTCCCCGCCTCCTCTTCATGGGAGGCTCTCCATCCACTAGGGAGCCGTTAAGCAGATGCCTCGTGGGTGTGCGTGACAGGCCTGCCTGGAGCAGCTCCATTTGAGTCTTAAAGGCATCGGACACCGGTGTTGAGACATTAGGCAAGATAAACTTTGAAGTAAGAGATGAAAAATTTGAGGTAGAGCTTGCTGCCTCTCTTGAGGCCTTTGATAAATCTACAACTTTTTCTTGTCCGTTTTCTGAGACCACTTGAGACTCCCTCAGCTGAGCAACCATTTCCATGAGGTTTCGCCGCTTGGCAGCTCTCTCGGCCTCAATTTCAATTTTTCTCCTCCTCCTCCTCCGCTGGCGAGGGACAGAGAGGTTGAGGGCGTCTTCCTATTGAAAAAGTCCAACACGACAATGAGCCAAAACTGTATCTGCTACCAGGCTGGATTTGAGAAAAAGGAACAAGAAGCTTCAGGAAGTAAATGTTCACAACTCCTGAAAAGAGTTAAGATGGCTGAGGAAACGACAGCCATCTTAATTCTAAGTAGGACGGGTGAGACACGAGCTTCCAAACCGAGGGACGACTTAGAGAGCTCACCTCTAAACAGCGAAACAGACTGACCTTCGACAACTGAGGAGAAGCCGTGAGGTCCTCGCTCCCACTGACGCTAGCTTGGCCGACCATGGAGAGCTCGGCGAAACTCCTCTTCTGTAGGGGGCTGTCCATGGCGGGCGGCGTGTAAGCGGGGATGAGGCCCGGAAAGTCAAACACCTGGCGCCTATGCACTGGCCACTTGCCCTTCAGCACTGCTTCGCAGATGTTGTCCAGTCGGTTTATCATGACTCGGTCCTGCAGGGAGGACGAAAGTCACGCGAAACGGTCACAAAGACATGGTGAAAATTACTAGATAAATATTTCCATCAAGAAGCTAAAGAGCATAAAAGGTTTCAAAGGCAACCAGTGTGTGCGTGAGGGGGAGAGGCGGGGTGTGCCTGGGTGGCTCAGCTGGTTAAGCATCCAACTGTTCATTTTGGCTCAGGTCCTGATCTCACGGTTCACGACATGGAGCCCTACGTTGGGCTCCTCGCGGTCAGTGGAGGCTGCGTGGGATTCTCTCTCTCCCTCTCTCTCTGCCCCTCCTCCGCTTGCTCTCTCTCTCTCTCAAAATAAAGAAATAAACTTAAAAAAAGTTAAAATTAAAAAAAGTCAATCAGTGGGCAAAAAGTAAAAGAAAACAAGAAACAAGAGAGTAAATAAACAAAATCCACAAAAACTGCCTTGCTGTGGTAGAAGGTCCTAAAACAGCCCAACACAGAAAACTTAATATTTTTCACTTGTGAACACAGGAGCACACAAATTCAAAAATGTTACACGACCACCTCTAAAATATCCCCATATTTCAAAAGTAACTGCTATTCAAGTTAAAGAGCTGTTGGCGAGCGCCAGCGGACAGCAATGGAACCCTGCATCTAGCTTCTGAATGTTCCAGTGCTTCAGATCCGTGGGCTGGATCCAAGTGTGTCCCAGGAAGCGGGACATCATTAGCGTCACTATTAATAAAGTTCAGCATTACAGAATGGGCACCAACCTAGGAACACCTAATGAATGTCAATTTGCGTTCCCCACCTATTATCACTTCAAATTTCATCGAAGCGTGTACATTAAAATTTTCTAATTACAGCTCTTAGGCCCAGTTTTCATAGATTAAAAGTGTCTGCTCTGGCAGACTTTCCGACTGATCTGGGAAACTCTTCTGGGCTCAGTACGGGAGATCAGCACAGCAGAGTAGACAGAGAAGACAATGTCTTTGATCGTACACTCTTCAGCGAAAAAATTCACATTGTTTCTTACACAACAAACATTATGGAAGCCCAGGCTGGGGAGGAGTCAACTGAGGCTGTTTTTGGGTTGTTTGTTTTGAACCAGACAGCCCTGTTACGGTGATTAGAAAGAATGATTAGGTTTCTCCCCTCCTCCCCTCCCCCCAAAACAGACCCAAATTACACAGGGATTTATTATAAATTACACTAGTTAGCCAAAAAAGTAATTTGCATTTTGCTTTTGGTTACAAACAACTACATTTGGAATTACCTCATAACTGTCTGGAGCAAATGGGTCAACAGCCCACCCTCTCCCAGGCTGAGAAGACTATAGGTTTCCAAACCTGTGAAGGTATCTTAAATCTGAAAGTTCTGTTTCAGATTAAAAAAAGTTAAAACATATATTTTTCCCTTGCGCATTGTTGGCGGGATTGTGAATGGTGTAACTGTTACAGAAAACAGCGTGGAGGCTCCTCAAAACAATCAAATATAGAATTACCACGTGCCCCAGCAATCCCACCTCTGAGCATATATCCAAAGGAACTGAAAGCCGGACCTCAAAGAGCTATTAGCGCCCTCATGTTCACAGTAGGACTATAATGAGCCAAGAAGTGGAAGGAAGCCAAATGTCCCAAGGACAGATGAATGGATGAAGATGTGACACGTACACACAAAGGAATATTATTCAGCCTTAAAAAAGGAAAGAAAGCCTGTCCCATGCTGCCACACGGATAACCCTTGAGCAGGAGGTGACAGGAAGTGAAACAAGCAAGCCACGAAAGGGCGAATACTGCGTGATTCCACTCATACGATAAGGTAACCAGAGCAGTCAAATTCCCAGAAACGGAAAGGGCAGCAGTGGTTGCCGGAGGCTGGGGCGAGAGCGGGGAGGGAGCTGTTTCATGGGTGCAAAGCTTCAGCCGTGCCAGGTAACGCTCTGGAGACCTGTCTTACAGATAAGTACAGATAGGTAGATTCATATCACTGTCATAGTGATATGAATATACTTGAAACTACTGAACTGTGTATTTAAAATTGGTTAAGATCATAAATTTGTAGTTTTTACCACAATAAAAAAAAAAAAGGAAGGAAGGAAGGGAGGGAGGAACGAAGGAAGGAAGGAAGGAAGGAAGGGAGGGAGGGAGGGAGGGAGGGAGGGAGGGAGGAAGGAAGGGAGGGAGGGAGGGAGGGAGGGAGGAAGGAAGGAAGGAAGGGAGGGAGGGAGGGAGGGAGGGAGGGAGGGAGGGAGGGAGGAACGAAGGAAGGAAGGAAGAAAGGAAGGGAGGGAGGGAGGGAGGAACGAAGGAAGGAAGGAAGAAAGGAAGGGAGGGAGGGAGGGAGGGAGGGAGGAACGAAGGAAGGAAGGAAGAAAGGAAGGAAGGGAGGGAGGGAGGGAGGGAGGGAAGGAGAAAGCTCTGCACACACTTCGGTTTGCTCGAGTCTGTGTGGGGAGTCTGTGGAAACGACGGTCCGGACACTGCCCTGGACAACGTGATCACCGGCCTGGAAACCCTCAGGGAGCCAAAGGTCCACACACAGAGTTCTACTTCTTATACTCTTTCCTGCATGTCACCTTTCCTGTCCTGTTACAAAAGAACTGCACAGACTTTCAAACATGAGAAAAATCTCCCGTCTTCGTTCACTGTGTCAAAGTTTGCCTTCAACTTATTTGAAAAATCAAATTAGAACGATTTCCCGTACCCGCCCCCCACTCTTCTTTGGCCCACAAAACAAAATACCAAAAAACCCCACCAACCTTAGGCCAAAAGGAGAAGGCAAACGTCCTCTCGTGAAGGAGCTGAGCTACCGAAGGGTCTCCATCCTCCATGTAGAACCCGTCTCGGGTTTCGTCCCTGGCGGTGCTCATGGAGGCGTTGCTTTCCTCATCAAAATTCTTCCCTCTGGAGACCGCTCCTGCTGAGAGAGGAGTTGGTGTGCATTACTCACGACCATAATAGCATTGGAAAAGAAGTTTAGAGAGGACATGGTGAAAAATGTGAATACCAAATGGCTCCATTTTATTGAGCACCTACTTTACACGGCTAGGATGCTATTAGGCATCTTACGACCGTGCTGTGAAAGCTGCTAACAGGCCTTTCGTGCACATGGTGTTCTCCTCACTTTACGGACGAAGAAGCGGACAGGCTTGGGGAGGTGACCTCACTAGTTATCCGACATTGTGCCCGTACATCTCGGAGGAGGCGAAATGACAACCGATCCCCTGACTCAAGAGCCTCTCCACGCAAAGTCTCCCCACCCTCACCCCCCACAGGAAAGAGGGCTGACAGCCCGCAGAAGCACCAAGCCTCAGCCCCAGAGGACGGTACCATAGGGTACTTTAGTTTTCTGTGTGTTGGGAACAGCAACCGAACCGAGACTCCCGAAGAACACTGGTTATTTTCAGATTCTACGTCTGCCCTTTGCTTCTGATGTAAAATGAAAATTAAGCATCATTTGTTTTAAAATAATTACCGGTATTTATTCAGTGAATGACTCTTCTCCTTTGCACGTAATTGTCCAAATTAAAATCATCTGGAATTCTTACGACACCACTACCATCAGGTCACCCCCTCCTCTTAATCTGGAAATTGTTACGTGCCCGTAACTCTCTTCTGAGAGTGAAGTTGCTGGAAATACCGTGTTTCCATGCCACGTCAGAGCAAAACGGACATGTAAGCGTAATCTGGAACCGCTTGTTTGGGGAACGTGTACACAAATCACCCTTAAGATATAAACGAGAGCCCCCGTCACGTGACAGGAAACCATGGCCTGCCGCAGCCGCCGCGGCGGAGCCGGAGAGAGGCCCGAGCGGGAGGCGTTACCTTCGGGCTGGGAAGACTCCTCGGACTTATCGTCGTCCTCCAGCTTCTCTTCTTCGTCCTCCTCGGAACCTTTTTCTGAAATGGACTTGGGCCCCGTGTCTGCACTGACCTCCATCCCCTTCAGGTCACTCTTCCCAGCGCCAGCCTCGGCCTCACATCCCCGCTTACTGTCCTTGTCCCTGCCGTCGGTCTCCTCTTCCTCCTCCTTCCCCTCGGGTTTCTCCGGGGCGGCCGCGCCGCCGGACTCCCCCGCTTTGCCCTCGCTGTGTCCCGCCGCCTTCTCTTCCTGGGCGTGAGCGGACGAGAGGACGGCAGGAGTCTGGCCAAATCCGACGGCCAGTGGCGTCAGGGAGGACAGGCTGCCTGCCCCTCGGGTCTGGGCAAAGGTTTTGTGCGCGTCCAAGAAAGACAGCTCGGGGTCATTGAGGATGTGGTAGTCGGTCCGGCTGACCCCGTGTTTCGCAGCGCCGACCAGCAAGTCCCGGTCATGCCTCCCGCACTCCCACCACTCGGGCAGATCCAGACTCGGCTGGCAGAGCTTCAGCCTCTCTCCCAGCTGAGGGTGATGGAGGACCTGCTCGCGAATCTTCCGCAGCAGCTCGATGCGGTAGAGAGTTCTAGAGGCACGCTCTTCTGTGATGGGCTCGATCATGGAGGAGAGGTCAGGCGGTTCTGTAACACGAAAACAATCGTGTTCACTTGGAAGAGACCTGAGGACGCTTTAGGTTGCTCGCTCTCTATTTTCCACTTCACTTGGCCTCTTACTATAGGACTTGTGTTACAAAAAGGACCTACCATCATCCGGCTTCGTGGGCATTCGACACACCCGCCTACACATGGCCACGAAACAACTGAAGTACTTCTCCAAACTCTCATCGGACTTTTTGTCGAGTCTGGCAAAGGCTCGAAATTGGTTCCAGTCAAACTGCTGTTTCATGGGGTCGAAAATAACTCCGAAAGTCGATACCACACGGTAAAAATCAGCCTCTTCTCGTCTCGTCCACCTGTGAGCAAGAAGACGTTAGCTTTACCCGTACTTAAACAAACAGGCCTACAGTTGGTTCCTTCTTTCCCTCTCTTCTCCTAAACCTAACGCAGGGGACTTATTTCTGGGGGCGAGAGACAGACTGCTTTGACGTACTGAGACTTTCTCTGCTCGCTATCTGGGACGTGATTCTTGCCTCTTGCCGGGGCCGAGAAGGGCGGAGAAGAGAGAGGCGCACGCCGGGAGCTCGGTAAAAGCCTGAAAAACTCACTTTTGCCGCTTCTCAGATATTATAGCTTCCCTTTCCGCTTCCAGAGCTCTCACTTCCTCCCGAGGCCGCCGTCTCCGCCGGTCAGTCTTCATCAGAGCCTCTTGCCTCATCTGTTGCCTTTTATAGCTGCGCTGATAGGCAGTGATGAGCCGGCGCAGACGGGTGGTCAGGGTCGAGGTGTTGGGCCAGTAAAGTTGGCCCAGCTCGGCATTACTCTCGCCGTGCTTGCCTGGGACGCGGAAAAAATATTTCTGAAATGCGCGGCTGCAGTCTTGCAATACACAGGATTTTCCATCAAAACAAGATGACTCATTAACATTCAGATGACAGTGTGGGAAAGGGCATCTTCGTGCTCTCATTTTTTAAATATAAATAAAGGATAATATTAGTATGAAGCTTACGAATCGCTTCTTTTTTTAACTCCTTGGCGGTAGGGAGGGGGAGAAGGTTACTTAGCAGTTTTATGTAAAGAAACATACTTTATGCCGTGAACTACAGTATGAGGGGGCTCTCCTGTGACGTACTTGGCGTAACAACCTCGAACATAAGAGGCAATCACGTGACTGTCAGCTGACGATTTTACATCAGGGAGAAGGCCAGTTTTCTATAAATTTCAATATTTCAGATACCTAGCAACTGCCCTCCCTACTCCTTAAGAGAGAGATTTCGAAAGATGCTTAAGAGTTTCCGCTGACTGGCACATAAGTAAATATAAGTTATCTTAACCAAAAAATAGTGATTTCATCAAAGAAATTCACTGTCATAAAAAACAACCAACAAGAATGAGAATGACTCACGAAAGGGATGAGTCAGTACAGAAGAAGTGACGTTGAGGAGGACGCGGACGGGAACGAGGCCCCGCGGCACACATTCGCTCTGCCGTGCGGGCTTCCGGGCAGCCTTACCTGCGGAGCGCATCTCCAGGGATTCTTCCTTATCTTCCGGAGGAGAATTTGCAAATTCCTGGAAAGCAAAGCAAGACACAGAATCGTTCTAATGTGGGGTTTCATTTTGCTTTATCTTTTAAAGAGAAGGCCATTATCTATAAAGTTTAACAAGTCGTATACGGGCAAATAATATCTTAACGGTGCCGTAAAAGTCAGTATACCCAAGTGCTTACGTCTATTTCGTCCTTGAAGGGAGTCCTGGTTGGTTTATATTCCGGGTCTTCATCTTCTCGGTCAAATTCTCCCCTATATTAAAAGTGTAAAACACGTTAAAATCATACAGATAAGCAATAGACTGAGGAGGCTCGCAAAAGACGAACAGCCTGCCTAACGCCACCTTTAAGTCTGGATTTGACATCAAAGGCGACGCTATCGGTGTTTAAATCATGCGGTCACGGGGGAAGGGGCCAGGGCGGGGGAAGTGTCATCATTTGGAAAAAAGAAGCACGTTTCAGATTACGCAGATGATACGCTGTGTTTCAATAATCATTATGATGTACAGACCGACCACGCTGGTAAACGTCACACAAGCTCAGATCAGATGCGATGCGGTGCCTAGCGCGGTGGAAGAACCGAGCCTGCCAATAGCTGTGACGCTGACATAAAGTTTATTAAAATTTTTAAATGTCCTTCTTACCCGTCACCGCCATCTGCTAGCATGTCTGTTCCTCTTTGCTCGGCAGCTATGGCCTTGGCATCGGGCATGCCGACTCGTTCCAGGAAGCACAGCGCGGGGTCAGCTCGCATGGAATTGTACTTCTCGTAGCCTGTGCCAGCCCCACCGGCCCACGGACGACATGCATGGAGAACAGCGAGAGGGCCGTCACGGACAAAAATCACAGCACTGCCACAACACACCAAGTTCGCCCCTCGGCTGAGACGATCTCTCCCGAACCTTGTTTTAGGAAAGCACTGCACAGGACGCTCACTGTGGGGCGGATTTTGGGGGCGCCGGGTTACGTTTCAGGGACCTCAGCCTAACGACCACAAATGCTGACGGAAGACAAGGTCACAACAGCCACCAGGTGCTTGGGAAGAGTTCTGACTCCATTTTCCCCAAGATCTAATGTCACTTGACATTTAAAAGGCTTCCCGAGGCCCCTTCACGACCTCCGCGGGGTGCTCCGAGGCCGCCCCGCCCTCCCGTGAGCAGCTTCGGTCCTGCGGGAACTCACGCCGCTGGCTGAACACCCCTGTCTACGTAAGGCCGGCGAACCTGTCTTCTTAGGTTTAGGATGATGCGTGTCAGTAAGACGACACCGCTCCCTCTACGGTTTTCAAACTGCAATTTGCTCTTTGACTGCCCGAGCTGACTAGATGGAGGATGGCAGATCCCAACAGCGCACTGCGGGAAAATGATTTTTAGGCTGAGCTCACAAAACGCGGCTGCGGTACGCGGGCACAACAGCACAATTCAATTAGGGTGTGTACTACAACACCCCGCTCCTAACTGCTGCGGAGCCGCAAGCCAAACTGTAATCATGAAAGGTTTTATAAGCCATCATTCTCCCCTTTAGTCAGGCTGGGCTGCTGAGAATACCTCCGTGACCCCCAGAGAATTGGGATTATAATCAGGAATCGCTCACTGTATATATCATGCCAGTTCTGCATCCCCGGCCTTTCAAAGTTAACAAGGCTGCATCCCACTCAGGGGAGCCGTGAGTTCTCAGCACTGACATTTGTGAAATATTGCTTGGAACAAAGCCCAGGAGGCACTTGTACAGATTAATAGCAGAGGTTAAGCCCACCGTCCACTTTGACACGGGCTGGCAGAGCTAAGCGAGGGGAGCCGTGCTTAGAAGCAAAGTTTAGGGAGAGCTATAGGACAACTTGGCTATTATTAAAACAAATATGGTTTGGGTTTTATTTACAGCCAAGAAAGAAATGTTTTCTTCTCAAATACTCAACAAACATTCAAAAACAGCATCTGATATTTACAGTTCGTATTAGATTTTTAGTAGAGGAAAATGGAAGAAGCCAAGAGGCCTCTGGAACCATCCTCATTAATATTATGACTTCAGAAAAGAGCACGCAAAGAGCTCTAACGACAGAGCCACACGGTCAAGACGTGGTCACCCGGAAATATCGCTCACCGTGCTTGAACACACCGATCAGGAGGGACTTATCTGCTTCCTTGCCCCACCAGTCTGTGGGGACTTCGGCGTGGAAGGGCTCAGGTATCCACACGTCAGCCTCACTATAAAGACAACCGTTCACATGATGTTCAAAACACGCAGAATATTAAAAAAGAATTCCAAGTAACCACAAACATGATCCCTGGGCTCGGGTGCCCCCTCTCCCACGACAAGCATCCGGGCGGCACGGGGAGGCACGAGCCAAGGTTAAAAGAAAGGGTGTCAGCCGGTCGCTTTCTACCACAGCCAGAAGTGACCTTCATCGCACGGTGTCCCGTTTTAAAGGTCACCTCAGAACACCAGCAATGCAGTTCACACCTTCTTATACGTAACGTGTGCACACGAAGGACCATCCCACCCCCACGCTCACAGGTGCCAACCAGGCGACGTGCCCCTGATGGTTTACGGAGGTTCCGAAACCCAGTCGGCGGTGCTTCCCGACCACCCGGATCGTTACGGGGAGGCACCGAGCGGCGCGCGCTCGCACTAACCTTGAGTCAGCACCCTCTAAAATCTTATCTGCCTGGTCTCCTATGACTTCTTGTCTCAGGTAGTACAGCATGCGGACACGCAGCAGGACCCTGGAGAGGAAGACAGGGGGGGGAAAGTTCTTAACTTCAGGACTGTTTGCCAACAGTGGCTTCTGGCAGCTGCTGCTGTTCATCCATCATCCTGCCAAGGCTGATTAGCCATGCTGTATGGTAGGCTTGAAGCGTGACAGATGGTGGCACATAATCACCTCTGTGTGGTGCTTTCTGCTGGCTTCCAACAGGCCTGCCTGGCAACCGCTCGCGCTGCACAGAGAGGGACGGAGCCCGGCCCAGCCCAGGCGCACTTCGTTTCGTTCTACCTAGTCAGCTTGTGAAGTTCAGACACGTACCCTACCGCTGCCTCTGAAGTATTGAAGCAAGTTTGTAAACAACTGAGCAGATGGCTTTCAGTAACTGTTCTGCTTCATTATCTCATAAAATTTCCTCAGCTGCTGCCTTAATACCATTTTTGGAAGCACATCAGAAGTTGTAGGAATAAACGAGATATAAAATCTGGTTTTACTACCTTACAATAAACCCTCAATATGGAATGTCAGGTTTTTCAGATTATACAACTTTGCTTCCGAGAAAGGATGATGGTGATGGGGGTGCGGGCGGGGGTGGGTCCTCGCTCTTCTCCCTTAAGGAATATTAAAACATTATTTATTCCTTCTAGCTTATATTACCTGGAAACCTAGGCTGCGGCTTAAAAAAATAATGACACAAAGGAGGTTCAAGCGTGTCCACTTCCTTGAAGTGCTTAGTCATCTTTGAGGAATAAGTTTCCAAAAAGGCAAGGAGTTTTAGGTGCCAGAGTTTCAGTCTCGGTGGGATTTCTTCAATGGCATAAACTGAATCCTTCGGTCAAGCCCCCTTGGCAAATCCCGGAGGCCCACGTCTACTCTGCACCCAGCGTCTCCTGCTGGACGGCCCCCGGCCCGCGTTCGGGACTGGTATTTGAAGACTACTAAGTGCCGTCTCCCTAGCGGGCGACCCCATCACCGCACACTCACAGAACATTCTAGGCCCGCGTGTCACGTTCGCACACCCTCACCCATTCGGTCTTCACAACCGCCCTACGATGAAGCGGGGCACGTCACAACTGCCATTTCGCCGACGTGAAAACTGAGAGTAACAGAGGACCAGTGATGTGCCCGAGGCCACAGGGTCGCCCTGAGCAGGGACCGACCGCTTGGGAGTGGGCGCTCCTACTCCACCACTGCACGCGGCCTCTCAGGACGCGCCAAGTGTCCTCGAAAATATCAAAATGACAAATAGGGGCAGTTTTGCCAAAACAGACTACTCCCGCACACACGAACAGGTACCCCATGACACGCCTCTCCACCAGGTGTCTGCTTTGGAGCACCACGGACTCTAGGTGGACGGAGTGGGAGGCCGTAACTACCTGAGTACGCTCCACAGTAAAATTTTAATTCTTTTTGAGATTTTTCTTTTGATAAGATTACAAATTGGCTGTGCCGCACCGAACTGGCACCTCCCTTCTCTGGTGAGAGCACTTACAGGCCAGGACCTCCTTAGAATGGGCAGAAAGGGTAGTTACACAGGAAATCCTCTCCACCTTTGGCTGGATCCTGTCTTCGCGGTGGCCATGATCTGAATGGATTCAGTCCCTTTTTTAATGTTTTAATCGTTGGTTTTTGAGAAGAAAGAGCACAAGCCAGAGCAGGGGAGGGGCAGAAACGGGGGGCGGGGTGGGCAGGACAGAGCTTCTGAAGGAGGCTCTGCACTGACAGCGGAGAGCCCGATGCCAGGCTTGAACCCACAAACCGTAAGATCGTGACCTGAGCCGAAGTTGGACACTTAACCGACTGAGCCCACCCAGGCGCCCTGGTTTCTCTCCCTTTTGAGAGAAGACAAAATTTTCTTCTTTGGGAGGAATTTTAGTTCTGTGGAGACTTTCAAGAGCTAACTGTGAATGTCAGTTTTCTTCCAGAGGAAAAATTCCAACCAATGCAACTCACAAGCTCGGTGCCCCTGTGGATGACAAGGTAGGTACCAGCAGGACACCAAGGCAGATGGGAGACGGGCTCCGACCCTAAGGAGTCCGCACTCGGTAAATCTGACAGACGAGACCACTACTGAGGCTCCCAGACCTCGCCCACGTCGGATCGGCTATCCCGCGAGCAACCATCTCCTGGGCCTGCAGCCGGTTCGGGACCGCACGTGGCAATGAACTGCCTGTCCCTTCATCTCCTTTAGCCCGAGACAGCTCCTCTGTCTTTGTCTCTTGAAACTGGGGAGGAAGAGGACCAGTGGCGGTTTCCTAGGAGGTCCGTCACCGTGCATTCCATCCTCTCTTACCAGCCACGGACCTCTCCCCACCTCAGGTCCTGAGAAGTCTTGGGGCACGAACGATTAGGAAGAACAACTGGACCACTCGCTTGTCCAGAGAGGAGACGGCAAGCCTCGCCAGTCTTCTGCGACCACGGGGAAGGAGCACGCTAGCCACGTCTCACAGACTAACTAGGGAGGGGACTCCAGAAGAGTCCGCTACTGATATCAGAACGGGAAATTAAAAACTACTGCCCCTGTCACTCTGGGACCCAGGCGCAGGAGCCCCCCTTCCCACACCAAACCACTTCACTTCCGGTTGGTTTGACTCCAGAACTCCAAAGGCTATTGACCCAAAGTTGACATAAACTACAGGAAACAGAAGTTTTCCAATAGCTGTAGGCGGGGCAGGATTTTCAGGAGAGCTATCGTCCCACAGCAGTAACAACAAAACAGTTTCCGAGGCACCAAAATGGTCTGAGGTAATGGTTTTAAAGACTCAAAAAGTTAAAAATGTGTCAGGCAGAATCTAGCAATAGCGATCAAAGGTAGTCCCTGAAGGCACTACCATGTTTAAGAAGGGACGAGAATCACCATCGCTGCAAGCCAGGCGCAGCAGGTGCTCCCCGGGAATGACGTCACCTGAGGCTCGGGAGGCCTCTGTGGAGAGGGCGGGCACCCGAGGGGCTGGGGGTCACCGAGCACCGAGTCCAGGGGTCACCTGGACTTCCAATCTGGCTCTGCCCCTCACTAGCTGAGGCCCTAAGTACCAGAGCCTCCGTCTCCTTGTCAGGTAAACGGGGAGAAAATAAAGAAAAAATAAGAAACGGGGCACGACTGGTCTCAGACCAGTCAAACGGACACTCCTCGTGAAGCGCCCATGCGAAGCTGCGCTCAGACTTTTGCGGCTACTCTGGGAGAGAGACCCCCATTTCTGTGCACCCTGCTTCAGCCAGGTGAGGTCCTGCTGCAGAGCTCTGCGTGGCTGACGGGAGAAGAGGGTCCGAAAGAGGCTGAGGAACTTGCTCAAGGCCACGCAAAGCTGCAAGTGGCGGGGCTGTTCGGTGTCGGCTCCACGGCCGGTTCGCGAAACCGCGGGCTCAGGGCGCGGGCGAACCGCGCACCTGCTGATGTTAGTTGAACGCGCGGATCGCTAACACAGCTCCAAGCAATGACATAAATTCAGATTTAATATTCTTCGATGACATACAATCAGTTTCTGGAAATGAAGGTAAGGAATAGGATTCTAAGCTCACAGGTAAGAAAAAAGGACCCACCAGCGGAGGCACTAGTAAGCAAGAGGTGACATGTGAACTCCCCAGGCCCTCCGCTGAGAGCAGCCGGCTGAAGGCGGGGTCGTACGGAGCTAATGGTAATATTCTAGCATGCCTTGGTCAAAACCTCGTTACCTGCAACGTGCTTAGCAGCATTACTCACGAGAGTCCATCAACCCGAGTGCCCGCTGACAGATGAACGGATAAACAAAATGTGGCGAGCATGTATAATGGGGCATCATTCGGCCATAATAAGGGATGAAATTCGGGTGCGAGATACAACATGGATGAACCCTGAAGGTATTATGCGAGGTGAAAAAAGGTCAGACACAGCCAGACAGATACCGTACGATTCCACTCATGAGGTACCTAGAAGAGGCGAATTCACGGAGACAGAAAGGAGAAGGGTATTTGCCGGGGGCTCGGGGCGAGGAGGCAGGAGGCAAGTCACTGTTAACAGGTGCAGAGTTCACACTGGCGTCAACGCAGAGCTTTGGGGTATAGACAGTGCTGATGGGTACATAGCAGTCTGAATGTAATTAATACCGCTCAGTTGTACGCTTACAAATGGTTAAATGGGAAGATTATGTTATGTGTCTACCACGATAAAAAAAAACATCAGGCATCTAAAGCTATGCTGTCATGTGACTCGGCACCATGTTTCAAGAACAACAGTAAAGTCGCGCGTGGGCGGCTCAGTCGGTTAGGCATCCAACTTCAGCCCAAATCATGATCTCCCGGTTTATGAGTTCAAGCCCCGCACGGGGCTCTGTGCTGACAGCGTGGGGCCTGGTTGGGACTCTCTCTCTTCGCTCTCTCTGTCCGTCCCCGGTTCGCACGCACTCTCTTTTTCTCTCTCTCAAAAATAAACATTAAAAAAAAAGAAACATGGTAAAAAGCTGCACAGACGCAGTACTGCGACCTAGCAGTCAGCACTACGCGCCCTGCCGCGACGTACTTATTGCAGTGGTGCTTCAGGTGTTTCTTGTAGCTGTCCTCCTGGAACAAGGCGTCCGGGTTGCAGCCCGCCAGCCAGTCGGCATCCTGCACCACCGGATGGGTGCTCTGGGTTTTCACCTTCTTTCCTTTCCTTCCCCTTGGCACTGGGGCTGATAAACCTAGAGTCGTAATAATAATAACAATAATAATAATAATAATAATAATAACAATAAAAGCTTTTTACAACCCCAATTACAATGTCAGACATTTCTACATACGTGATGGGGAGATACGGGGTCTAGGTTGCGTCACAAGGGTCCTGGGGGGCTCTCTGGGACCCTGCAGTACAAACAGCATGCAGCGGACCTACCGGAATGGTTGACCAAGGCCCGCGTCTGGCCGTCGGCCGTGGGCGTGATCAGATCCCAGATGAAGCTCTTGATGTTCTCGTCCCCCTTGTAGTGGTGGAGGCAGTACACGAGGATGGTCCTGCAGATGGTCTCCACGTCGTGCTCCGTGAGCTGGCGCTTGTAGCGTCCGTGGGAGAGGATGTCTGTCCACCGCCCCCAGCTGCGGAGCAGACAGTCGGCATGTAGGTGGGGCCTTTCGGGTTAGACCTGGGGCTTTACTTCCCCAGGCAGGTAGCAGTGTTAGGAAACGGTGGGTCAGAACCAGCAGTGTTTTCATCGGGGAGACAGGAAAGCACTCCGGGCACTCGCAAACACGCGTTAGGGAGCGGGCCCTGAGTTCACTGCTCTTGGTTCAGGAGTCAAAGCGCCTCTGATGTAACATCTACGGGGCTAACACGGGCTTCCTAGTCAGATTCCCGCAGCGGTGGCAACTCCCAGGACGCGAGAGCGAGCCGGGACCTGGACACTTCACACCGTGCTGCGCTCTGTCACGGTTTGTGTGCTTCGGGGCTGACTTGAGACATACGGTGACGTGAGCTGGGTGTGGCTGCCCCCAAACCTGGGACACAGCGCTGAGGAAGCAGTTCTTTTAATCTACCTCAAAGGGATGCTGTGATTACTAACGAAAGCCCGTACACAGGCTTGAGGCTCCGTCCGAAACAGGGAGTGCGAACTCGCCAAGGACAAGAGCACTCATGGGAAACATGTTTAGCCAACTCCAGGCCCTCGTGTCAAATGGGTGAAGGAAGGACTGTGCCTAGAGCAAAACAGACAGCACACCGTTGAGCGTGAACGGTCTATCAGGGATAATAATGCCAGAGAAACACGGTGCTGTGCTCTTCGATCTGGGTGTTGTGCAGTGAGAGCGTCCAAACAGATGGGCAGATGCTGGCCGTGCTGGTCATCCCCCCTACCTCCCAGGTCACAGGGAGCCCCAGGCCCGAGCTGAGGATAGAAGCAAGCCCCTCCCCTGCCTCCTTCAAGGACTGAGGGCTGTGCACAGTGGGGAGGCCTTGGCCTGCTCCAGCAGGCCCTGCCATTTGCCCCGGCCTGGGCCTCTCCGGCTTCCATAAACTCTCAGCTCCTTATACTGCAGGGCCAATCCCCACCTTCGGGCCTTTGGACACACTGCTCTCTCTGCATGGAACTCTCTTCTCCCTGCCCAGCACCGGACTCTCTCTCTTACCCGGGCTAATCCGAGACATCCACCCACTAAGTCGTGGCCCCGTCTGTGCAACTCCTCCTTGTATTCACCCCCACCCCGCCCCGGTCTCAGGAGTGGGAGGCGATCCCTGCGCTGTCTCTTCAGGGAAGGGCCTGCTGCTCAGCCTCCGTAAGCGCCGTCTGCCCTGCCACAGTACCGTCGCTGTCTACTGCCGCTTCCGCTTACCCACCTGCCTTGAGGCCGGGGCCCGACCCTCCTCCTCACAGGTGCACCCCTGCCGGATGCTAGCGCCGGGCCCCGCCTCCGGTAGGTGTTTACGACACAGCACACAGTGACGCCTAGGGGAGGAGGCCCGCCCTTTCCGCGAGGACACCGCGCTCGAAGCGTTCTTCTCAGGAGTTATCAACACATCCCATTTTTCAAGCTATCGCCAAAATTCTCAACTACTAACTCCGATGGTTAGGCTGACACATTCGAGCAGGGCGCAAGCAGCAAAGGCCTTAGGTATCTGTCCTGCTAAGACACAGAATGGGCTTCAGCTGAACTTCATCGACTCCCCAGGGAAGCACTGACTTGGCACTCCCTTTGTGTCCGCTGGCACTGCACTCTTCCCTGGGACGCAGAGAAAAGAGCCTCGGGCTTCAGGGAGCTCTAACTGGGGCTCCAGCAGGAGAGGCCTGCTATCAAGGTTGTAGGACAACGTGGTGGGTGTGCTGGGACGTGCAGACCAGACTCTCTGGTGCAGGGTGCCGAGGTGAGGCCTGTGTTGGGTGCCGACGATAGGAGTTGTTGGGCAGAGCAAGGCTGTGTACTGGGTGTGTGTGTGTGCGTGTGCTTGTGTGTGCACACACGCATGCACTCTAGGCAGTGGAAAGAACTTGTAGAAAGACAGAGATGAGACAGAGCATGGCACACTGAAGGGGATGACGCGGTCTGTCCTAACAGAAGCCTGAGTTACCCACAGAAAGGACCAACAAGACAGACAAGGGCTGGATAAGAGCCCTGTGTGCCATGTTAATAGTTTGCATTTATTCTCAAATGAATGCTAGCCCACTGGAAGAACTAATCAAAAACAGGATATCGCCAGACCGACACGAGTGTTATTTGGTGGTAGTTCTCTCTTTGAATGGAGTTTGTCTGCAGTGCCGCAGCGTGCTAGAGAACTCTTCTCCGCAGATTCACGTATCTGCCTCACCACCATTCAAAGCACCGTGTGGCGTTTCGCACACAGTCAGAGATGGATCCTGCCTTTCAGAGACATGCTGTCCAGCAGGGCAGACACGACACATTCAGAGCTGAGAGAACCACCCACCTATGTTTCAGAGGAGTCGGAAGAGCTTTAGAACCAAGATGATTGCCTTCGACAAGTTTTTATAACAGAAAAACAGATACCGAAAGACCTCTAGTCAAAAACTATTTGCGAAGCTGAAACAGGAAAAGCATTTGTAACTTAGAGACTTCATTCTGAGTTTTATTAGTCACCGACCAGTAAACCTGGAGCGGACATAATTCCTTAAGGGACCGAGCTGTGCTCCTTCCCATCCACGAGGATATGAACAACCGTGAGCGCCTTTACCGAACAGCCCTGGGCCCCGTCTAAGTCACTGCAGAGTCATTTGCTTGACTGCACTACGGGGAGGCGCAGAAATCCAGACACGAAAACACTTTTCCTATGCGCTGGTCAGAACCCGTTATTCAGAATGAAATTCTGTGTTTCGCGTGAGTCTGACTTACCCATAGACGAGCAGATTCTTCTCCACCCTGAAGCACTCGCTCCTCGCGTAGCCCTGGGACCTGTCCTGGGGCCGCCGCGGCTTCGTGCAAGGCTTCTCTTCGGAATCACTTTCCAAATCTGAAAATTCCATCAGCTCGTCTTCTTTCACTGCGCTGTACAGCCTGGTTTGTTTCCTCACTCTCGGAGTGTCAATAACCAGGTTGTTCTAAAAAAGACAGCAGATAAGTTTGAAACTGCTAAAAAAGCATCCCTTGGGTTACATTAGATAGGGTTTGAACAGGACCGCTCACTCACCCTCCCATTTAAGGCATCAATATCCAATTCAGCCTTCTTAGCCCATTTTTGCCAGAAATTTGGATCATCCAAGGAAATATCTGTCCTATTTCCAGATGCAACAAAACTGGCCTAAAGGGGGAAAAACAGGCATTACTTCGAGATGCTCTTCTCAGAGGCAAAATGCAGAGCAGTTTTCATTTACTCGGTCAGCCAAACACGTGTGCGCCGTGTGCCAGATGCCGTGGTCGGGGGGCCGGGATGGAGGGCCGTCCCTCGGGCAGCTCTCTGTCCAGGGGTTTCAACGGACCAGGACGGATCAGGAAGCGGAAGATGATAGTCCAGCGTGGTCAACCACAGGTCACGCAAGTACGTACAGGTGCAACTGATACACAGAGGGGCCCGGGCAGGCTCATGAGGGGGTGGGGGTGCAGGGAGGGCGCTGCGGGGGATGGAGAACCAGCTCCCAGGATCGAATGCCTGGGCCAGCCCGTTGAAAGCTCACAGGAGAGGAGAGGTATGTGGAAATGTTCATGACAGAGCTCGTGCAAAGGCTCAGAGGAGAAGAGGGGCCATCGTGTCATGTGGCTGGAGAGGAGGGCGGTCAGGGGAGAGCAGCTGCAGGCCGAGTTGGCGAGGCCGGCCAGCCGTGTGGGGCCTTGCGTGTCCCGGTAACGGGGTCCTGAGGCAGCAGGGAACTCCTTCAAAACAGAAATGATCTCGAGATGGACGCAATCGTATCCAAAGCCACCTATCAGAGAGACCCTACTGACGTCCCGGGGCACGGGAGGGCAGCACAGGCTACTGCGGTAGTTTACAGAGGGAACAGCGGAGACCTGAAGACGGCTCCAGCAGAAGTGGACCAGAGGAGACGGGCTAGAAATACATTCTTTAGAAGGTAAAATGAAAGGAGTTAGAATCTGGGTGGATGTGAAGCATGGAGGAGGAGGAGGAGGAGGAGGAGGAGGAGGACGAGGAGGAGGACGAGGAGGAGGAGGACGAGGAGGACGAGGAAGAAGAGGACGAGGATGAGGACGAGGAGGAAGAAGAGGAGGAGGAGGAGGAGGAAGAGGAGGAGGAAGAAGAGGAGGAAGAGGAGGAGGCGGAGGAGGAGGAGGAGGAGGAAGAGGAGGAGGAGGAAGAGGAGGAGGAGGAAGAGGAGGAGGAGGAAGATGAAGAAGAGGAGGAGGAGGAGGAGCAGGACAAGGAGGAGGCAGAGGAGGAAGAGGAGGAGGAGGAGGAGAGGAAGAGGAGGAGGAAAAGGAGGAGGAAGAGGAGGAGGAGGAAGAGGAGGAGGAGGAAGATGAAGAAGAGGAGGAGGAGGAGGCAGAGGAGGCAGAGGAGGCAGAGGAGGAAGAGGAGGAGGAGGAGGATAGAGGAGGAGGAGGAAGAAGCCAAGAAAACCCTTGGGCCGACTCTGGCACCTGAATGGCACCACTAGGCAAACGGGCAGGGCTGTGAGTGTGGGCACGCACACAGAGGGTGCAGGGACGGGAATGAGGCCGAAGTGCCTGTGAGGACAGAGAACAGAGCCTGAGAAGAAGCCAGAAGACGTGAGAGAGAAGGCGCTGGTCACAGAGCCCAGAGGAGGGGTCCTTTCAAGGCTGGAGCAGCTGAGGCAACTAGATGCCCACGAGCAGAGGGAAGGAGAGGGGCCCTGAGCTCACACCACACACCGAAATGCCCTCCACAGGGACCGAGACCTAAACTATAAAACCCTTAGAAGAAAGCAGGAGCAGGTCTGCGTGCCCGTAGGTTAGACACCATATCAAAAGCACGAATAATGAAAGAAATACATGGGCTTCGGTGAAATTAAATACCATTAAGAAAAGACTAGAAGAAAACACTTGCAGACTGTGTTGTCTAATGAGAAACTTCTATCTAGAATATATAAAGGATTCTCAATACTCGATAATAAAAGACAAGTAACTCAAAAGATCTGAAAAGACATTTTCCCAGAAATGATATACATATGGCTAAGAAGCACATCCAAGAACGCAGACCACACCAGAGCTGGGCATCGCTTCACACTCACCAGCATGGCTGTAGCCAAAAGGTCAGGAAATAAAAAGTGCCGGTAAGAACACGGAGACACTAGAACCCGAAAACACTGCCAGTATGAATGGAAAATGGTGTCACTTTAGAAAATGGTCTGGCAGTTCCTCAAAGGGTTAAACACGGAGTTAACGCACGACCCCTCAGTTCTATTTATGGGGTACACAGGGGGACAGGAAAAGATGTGTCTGCAAAACACCTGTTCACCAATGTTTGTAACAACGTCATCGTAACGACCCAGAAGTGGAGACAACCCTACATTTCATTTTCAACTAGTGAAAGCATAAACAGTCCCGACGTCCATCCTCCACTGCTAGAAGAGGTACACCTAGACAATAGAACGCCATTCCACAAAGAAAGGAATTACTGATACATGCCACAACACGGATGAATCTCGAAAACACCATGCTAAGTGTTGTGCTAAGTGAAGGAGGCCAGAAACAAAAGACCACATGTTGTATGATCCCATTTCACGAAATGTCCAGAGCAGGCAAATGTACAGAAGCAGCAGTGTAGTGGTTGGCAAGGACTTGGTAGGGGAAAGGGAGGAGGAGGGATGAGAAGGGAGGAGGAGGGAGGAGGAGGGAGGAGGGAGGAGGGAGGAGGAGGGGGGGAGGAAAGAAGGAAGGGAGGGAGGGAGGGAGGGAGGGAGGGAGGGAGGAAGAAAGGAAGGGAGGGAGGGAGGGAGGAAGGAAGGGAGGGAGGGAGGGAGGGAGGGAGGAGAGGCTGACTGCTAATGGGCATGAGGTTCTGGGAGATGGAAACGTCCTAAGCCTAGATGTGGTGACGGCTGCACGAGTCTGCAAACACGGTAAAGGTACTGAACTGTACACTTAAAATCGGTGAATTTTATGGTGAGTAAATTACATTTCAAGAAAGCTGTTAAAAATAAAGGTGTAAAGTGGGGCTGGGTGTGGATGGGCGGGGCGATGCGCAGGGGAGGCCTCAGAAGGCGCTCTCGTCCAGCGGTGGGAAGGAAGGCTCGGTGGTGACCTTCACCAGAGCTGGTCCGAGGGAGGGGCGGGGGCGGGGTGCAAGCCGGGGGCTGAAAAGGCAGCAGAAAGGGAGGCGGTGGTGGGGAGAGCTGGTACAAATAACACTCGCGTGGATTTTAGCTGGGAAAGGAGGGTTATGGAGTTGTCGCTGGAGGGCAGAACAGACGTTTCAAAGACAGGAGTGGCCTGACTGCCGTCCCAGGCTATGTGGGGAAGCGGGATGACATCAGAGCTCAAGAAGTAGAGGGGGCGGGGGCAAGGACACAGGTGCAGGATTCGCCTGGGAGTGGGGACGCCGATAGGAGGCCAAGGCGAGGGTGGCCACCAGTGCCGCGTACAGACAAGGGAACCCAAAACTCACGCAAAGAACCTTCTACGCATCAAGGGTTCCGCAGGGAGTTAATCATCCATTTCTTAACTCTCAATGACAAAGCAAACGTCACATACGCACCTCGTGAGCGCTTTAGAAGGCCCTGCCTTATGTGGGCTCTACAACACTTGCACGGAAAGCCCGCCCTCCGGGTCGGTTCGCACCTTGGCAAACGTGGAGCCTTTGCCTTCAGACTCGATGGTGATTGTGTGGGTTCGCCGGAGGAGAATCTGATCGATGTCTTCTTCGCAGAATTTAGACCCTTCGTCCTCCTCATCCATGAGGGCGCCGTAGGCCCCCTTGCGCAGAAGATCCTCTATTTCTTTCTTGGAAAGTTGCTGGACCTGTTTTAGAGGGGTATTTGAAAGAATTTAGAATTGACATGTTTGTAGACCACACAAATGCTTTGTTGTACACAAAGGAGGATGAATCTGACTTATACAAAAGAAAATAGGGGGGCACCCGGATGGCGCCCGGGTGGCTCCGTCGGTTAAGCGTCCGACTTCAGCTCAGGTCACAATCTCACAGTTCAAGAGTTCGAGCCCCGCATCAGTCTTTCTGCTATCAGCAAGGAGCCCGCTTCGGATCCTCCGTTCCCCGCTTTCTCTGCCCCTCCCCCACTCATCCTCCCTCTCTCTCTAAAATAAACAAACAAAAAAATAAACAAAGAAAATAAAGAAAAAATAAACTACGACAAAAAAGGCTGAAAACACTGAGGTTGAGAAGCAACCCGAGGCTGGATAATTTCTTACTATTAGCTACGTAAAGCAAGGAGCCGGAAGAAAGGAAAGGTCTGGGCGGGTGTGCATTACCCCGTTGGTAGCGTTTTCTCTCCCACTCATGGACTGCAGCACTGCTTTATCCAGGCCGAGCTTGAGACTAGCCTTGTCGAACATCTCCCTTTCGTAGGAATTTCTCGTGATCAGCCTGTAGATTTTCACGGATTTGCTCTGTCCTATTCTGTGACATCTAGCCTGGGCCTGGAAGAGGAAGGAAATGAAAATGAGTGGCTACCGCAGAAAAGACACACTGAGCGACAGCCACACGAGCACCTGTTCCAACGAGCAGAGGTACAGTGCAGAAGGTTACCGTCCGAAGAAATTCCTTTTCCATTTTCAGTGAATTGATCACTACTTGGTTCATCTGCCCGACTGTGGGACGCTGCCTTAAGGGACTACACAACTTTAGTTTATTGGTGGCACTGGCGCCTCTCCATCATGGTAGAAGGACTTTGGAAAAAAGACAGAAAGAGAAAAGAAAAGAGAGAAAGGGCCTCGGGACGGTTTTCTCGCGTGTTTACCTGCAGATCGTTCTGGGGATTCCAGTCGGAGTCGAAGATGATGCAGGTGTCGGCGGCGGTGAGGTTGATGCCTAGCCCTCCTGCCCGCGTGCACAGGAGGAACACGAACCTATCGGAATCAGGTTTGGAGAATCTGTCGATAGCTGCCTGGCGGAGGTTGCCTCTCACTCTGCCGTCGATCCTCTCGTAGGGGTACCTGGAAAACGTCGGGGTTAACAAGGAGGCCTGGCACGCGGCGGCGGCACGCTTGCCTCTTTTTGTCAGGAAGCGTTACGACGTGGGCTATGGAGCACCTGAATGATATTGTTAATCAGACATAATTTCAGAGCAAACAGGTTTCAGGGCAGTAGTTTGGCATATAATCGGCCAAATGCTCAAAAATTAAATTGCATTTTACTTCCTCTCTAGCAAAACAACTTAAGCCTAAAAATAGCTGACACCGCTAACAGCAGAATAACTACTAATGTCAACTTGAGGTAAGAACGATTCTCCCCTAGTCAAATGAAAGAAGCGGGAAACAAAACTGCCGTCAGGGTACGTGGAGCCCTGCCCCGGTCACCGTGGACGACAGCTGCCGGGGACGGCGACAGGGTTTAAAAAGAGAGGTGACACGTTTTCCCCACGCTGTCCCCTTTATCATGAATGTCACTTCGAGGTGAATCACTTGGAGCCCTGGGAAAGGTCATTTTTTATTTCCTCTTTATTCTGACGGCGCGGTGGCCTCACCGTCTCTGAATGAGGTAGTCTTCCAGTATGTCCAAGCAGCGCACCATCTGGGAAAAGATAAGCACCCTGTGGCCACCAGCCTTCAGTTTTGGCAGCAGCTTGTCAATCAGCACGAGTTTGCCAGCAGCCTGGATCATCGCCTGGAGCTGAAAATCTGGAGAGTCTGCATTGTGTGTTTCTTTAAACTCTTCCAAAATTTTCTCTTCAGCACCTGCAGAGATTGGACAGCATAACGTGGATACCGTAAAAGGTTTTTATTACTAAAAACAATGAACTCGCTTTCAAAACCCACTGCTAACTATAGGAACCAAAACGCCAGGCTCATGTTTGTGAATGTGAATCCGTCCACTTACTAAAAGTCATGTCTGCGCGAAAGCATGAGAGTATAAAAGGGATCAAAGTTTTAAGCACAACACATTTAAACATTTGGGGGGGGAAAAACCCCCACATTTTCCAACAAACAAATGTTTGCTGTCTGTAGAAACCGAATTTCAACAACAGACTGTCAAGCCAGAAGTGGCAGAAACAAGCCACGGGCCAGATACCTACAGAAAATTTGGAACCTAAATTGCTAAAGAAATGAAGAACTGTTTACTAGCTGAATATAAACACAAACAACAAAATCTGCTCCGAAGCTGAGAAACAAGGGAATAGAGGTCTAATAATCACGGCGCCAGGGCGGCGGTTTTTGTCTGTCACCGCGTGCGAACACAGCCAGGAGGAGGGCAGCAAAAGGGAGCTCCTTTTTCGGGATCATTTGTGGAGATTTTTTAGGGGTTCTTCTATTGCAGTCTCTACATCTCCCTTCACATTCGTGCCCATGTGATAATTTCATGAAGTATAAAAACTCGATCCAAAGCTTTTCAAGGTTTTAGAAAGCAGCAGCAGCAAACAACCCCGTCTCGAGGAAGGCTTCTCATGCCTCGCCCTTTTTTCTCATAGCCTCGTGCACACTTCCGCTTCTTCAAAGACCTGGGTGCATCAGAGAAGCCTCAAGAGGATGACATCGTCGGGAGAGAAGGGCTTACGGCCTCCCCCTCTGCCCCCCCCCCCGCCTCCAAACCCAAAACGCACACAGGCTAAGCTTCCTTCAACTGCTTAGGTGGCTTAGCTAGAATTAGACGGCCTGGTCTGGGCCCAGACGGTGGCTGCTGTGCTCAGCACCTCTCCCTAGGGATGGGGGCGGGGTCACCCATTCTTTAGAAAATACAAACAAACACATCCACCTAGTGGGATTGGTTTCCAGCCTTCAAGTGTGCCAGCAACCGTAAACTACTCTCCTTACCACTGGTCTTACACATGCGAACCGACAATACGCCGGATGGGGTGTGCACAGATCTCAAAGGGGGCGTGAAGGCTAGGTGGGCTGGGCCCCAGAGCCACTCGGACAGAACTTCTGCGAGCAGCAGCAGACGTAAGAGGAGCGCCATCCTATTTCCATTTGCAGGGCACTTGTGCAAATTAAGTTACGGCGCAGGTCATCTGCAGAAATACAGCTTGTTAATTATTAATCAACAGAGAATCTTACTGAGAACAGATTAAAGTCACCTAATGCCTTGACCCAGGCACTAAGGCCCCTGCAAAGCACACTGACGTGCGAGGAAGGGGGCCGGGCCGGAAATGCCGGCTGGGTCGGAGCCGCTGGTCTCTCACTCCCCACTCCCCACGAGCAAGAGGCTGATACTCAAGACTTTTCTCTAAGCGGAGAAAAAAAGGGAAAGGCTTTAACTGGGGAAAAGGGGAAAACAAAACGGCGTTGAAGAGCATTCGCAGGAATGTTCTTGAATAAAGCTGAATGATACTTTTCAAAACCTGACATTCAGAAACCCAGGTTCTAGATTCAGGATAAGAAGGCCAGCAGGAGCCGGGGAAACAGACTTAAATCTATATATCACATTAGGGCTTTTAAAAACCTTTGTTCTTGAGTAATACAGCATACGCTCTTTACAGTTCAGAAATCGATTTTACTCCTGAGGCCTGGGTAGTTATTTTTTGTCCATATGCAAATTCTACTTGGGAACCAAAATATAGTACATTAGTTTAAAACAAGCTACTGGCTACCGGAATAGTTTCCAAAAATGAAATATCATTTTGACGAGACAAATATTTGAGTAAATAAAAATAAAATTTGATAGAAATTGGAGTAATTTCAGTAAAAACTTGAAAATACAAATACGTTCGGCAAATTAGCAGAGAAATTTTTTTTCATTTTAAATTTATCCAGAGATAAGAAAAGTAACTTTCTTGCCTTTTCACTGCTGCTACTACTACTTTCTCATGGTATAAAAAGAGTCGAAATTAAAATACATTTGTTCTGGGGCACCTGGGTGGCTCAGTTGGTTGAGCGGCCGACTTCGGCTCAGATCATGATCTCACGGCCTGTGAGTTGGAGCCCCGCGTCGGGCTCTGTGCTGACGGCTCAGAGCCTGGAGCCTGCTTCGATTCTGTGTCTCCCTCTTTCTCTGCTCTTACCCTGCTCATACTCTGTCTCTTTGTCTCTCAAAAATAAATAAACGTTAGAAAAAAATTAAAAAAAAAAATACATTTGTTCTTACCCGACAAAAGCTACTGCCGCGTTAAGCAATCTGGCTCTTTATCGCGAAATCAGGTTCTTAAAGCGGCAGGCAGTTTTTAAAACACCAGCTAACGTCTATCCTGTAGGGTTCCTCCAGCGCCATATTCAGTACGGCCGGATTGAAGGAAAGGAGGTCAGGGAAGGCGGTGAGGAGGAAAGCAGTTTCTACCTTCTGATGTCAGGTGCAAATTTTCAAGCTTATCAATTAAAGATCTACCTTGAAGTGAGATTTACAAATATCAATCTGAAAACCAATAGGTTATGATAAGCCAAAACACTGTGTGGACACTCTCTAAAGAAAAGCACTGTTCAACGTACATTTTCAAAACGTGTATGTGTTTGCGTCGAAGAAACTTGAAACGAGTATGGAAGTCTTTTCACTTAAACAGATGGTCACCGTGAGGGCAGTGACTGCACTGTGATCTAGCTACAAGAAATTATTATCTAGCCAATGAGATCTAGCTACAAACAAGGAATTCTTTTCGTTTTGAAGAGTACCAGAAACACAGTTACTATTTTCTATCCGAAATTCATTCCATCGTGCAAGCTTGGGCTTGTTCTCTTTCTGTCCTCTATTCTCTACGCTCCTCCCGACGCCCAACAAGGACAACAAATGACGCTTCAGTCACTCTGCATCATTAGGGGATGCTGACCAAGTTTTCAACATCATCTGTGCTCTCACACAGGGAACCTGAAACCGGACAGTCCACTCTACTGAAGCTTGGGCCGGGAACAGGAACCGCACGTACGTTCCCGGGCTACCTGCTTCTCTGAGCAACAGCAACAACCAGCAACACTTACCGAGTGCCCACAGTGCGCCCCCAAACACTGTGCTCAGCACTTAAGATGCTAACCCACATTTGAAATATTACTCACTTACACAGTTTGGGTTCTGCCATCACTTCGAATTCTTTTCCCTGTGCTTTGCTTACATTACCAACTTACGTAGGCTGCTGCCTCTAGCTTCCACAATTACAGAAATGTTGGCGCTTTCCTGAATTGAACTTCAGCTTGGCGACCGATACAAATTTCAACTTAACCTCCACCACCGAAAACCTCCTTGCACCAGCTCGATGAACATGTGTAGAGTTAGCATCCCATCAGTATACTTCCTATTCTGGATTGCGGATAAAGATGGGCGGCACTGGCCCTGGAGCAACCCTGGCGAAACCCAACGTCCACGTAAGTTATCGGGGCAGTTGTAACGTCTAATGTGCCTGTGGGGTGTGTGCATATATTTTCTTTAACTACAGTTTCTCAACATAAAGGCAGACAAACACACCTGCTTAACAGATACTTCATAACGTGTAGGGACAGAAGAGCTGACCCCAGGTGTGACCAATTAGAAGAACAGGCACAGGCATAAGCCTCCGAAATCCTAGGAGACTCCTGGTGAACAATGAGTTATTCTATAAGATGATCCTGAAGAGCAGTCAGCCAGGGAAGAGACCCAGCAGCTGTGTTTTGGGGGGAACCCCTCCCTCGAAATGTTCCATGCATATAATTAGCAAGTAAGCAGACAAGGTGGACTTGACGGAAGTGCAAGTGGGTATCTGACAACTATCGATGACATCAACCCTTTTGCACGCATTCTGCTGGCAGCATGTAAACTCTTTTGTGAGTGCCTTCCTTTCCCCCCTTGGAGGCTACTGTTCTTCACTTGCTTGCTACCAGACACTGAATGCAAAAGTGCGCGTGTGTCGCACACGCACACATGCTTTACTCATCCCATCGACCGCCCTAAGCCTCACACCACCTCCCCAACTCAGGAACAGGCCGGCTGACACTCACCATAATGGCCTTACACAGGCTCTTAAACACATGGTGATTAGTAGGTTGGCAGCATTAAACACAGAATTACCACATATGACACTCTCTTTAGAAAACAAAGCTAAAAGCACAAAGTTTGAAAAGGAAATGCATCGACGTCGCACCACAGCAGGGACCTCAGGTGCTACGCTGAGACCGTCTTTCAGGTGTGGACCACTTTGTCACTTAATAACACAAACTTAGAGACCCGAGGTGGCTGACAGGTGGGTAAGCCATGAAAAGGGGAAAGATTAGGAACTCTTTCAATTAGTTGTGCTTGAACTCCACGGATTGTGGTAAAGACAGAACCGAGCTTTGTTCCTCTGGAAAAGGAATCTAATTGTGTTGCTGGCCAATTAGAATTACACACAAACACCCCAATTTAACTGGTCATCACCTTTCTTTAACCCGTATGAACCCTTGCCAGGATGGCAGCGAGGGCCTCCTAGCAGGTCTCTGCCTGCATGTCTTTCTCTGCTCCGTCTCATCTGTTCAATGTGATGGGGCCAGGTCGATCGTCCTGGCATAGTTCTCGGCTCAAACGCTAGCCATGGTTCTCCACTGTCTACAGACTAAAGCCAACATTCCACGACCTGGCACATAAGGCCTTCCACTGCAGGGTCCCAAGACGTGTCTAAGGTTCACTGTCCCACTGCTACTTGCATGGACTTTATACTTTGGGCAAGTTCACTTCTGTTTTCCTGCCTCTTTGTCTTTGCTCAGATATAGTTATTACATCAGTCTAAATGCTCTTCCTTTTTCTAACCCTGACTGGCAAACTCCTTCCCGCCCCCGTAGGCTTGTCTCAACGCCATCCCTTTCTCGGGGCTTCTGTAATCGCCCTCCCTGATAATCTGCAGGCTCCCGTGCGCTCCGGAGTGCTCCACACATCACAGGCATGCGAATATGTACCCCTTTAATATTTCTGGAAGGATATAGTACAGGTTTTTACTCAAATCAGTTATATGACACTCTCAATTTAGTTAAGAAACCAGGAAGACCACAAAGTGTTCATCAGTAACAGAAACAAACTGTTATCGAAGTTTTAAAATGACCCCTCATTCTGAGGGAATAGGTCCTGAAGGCTCCAGACTGAAATTTCCTCCTATCAAAGTCTCCAGATAGCTGCCAGCCACCTTCTCGCACCAGCTCTTCTTCAACTTGTCTGATTTAAACACACACACAGACACGCACATGCACATGCGTGCACACACGTGCACACACACACACACAGCAAGAAAGTCTCAATTGAGGCTAATCTCTCTTTAGCTGTTAGCACTTTTGATGCTTCTCAGCCAAGAACACTAACACCTCCTTCCAAGGCGTGAGACAGGTGAGCTTAGGTCCCGCCCCAAGGATCAGCAGGGGCAACGGTCCTCCGCCTTCAGCCACCACCACCGGAGGAGGCATCATGGAGAACAGGAAGTTGGTGAAACTCATGCTGAGATGACAGGATCCGGTCATGACTACACACCACCAAGTCCTCCGTCCAGAGCGAGAAAAGGACTCCTGGAGCTTGGACAGTCATTTAAATGCGCTTACCGGTGCACAGGCTTACCGTTAATAAGGTACGGATGATTGCAGCACTTCCGTAACTCCATCATAGTGTTTAAAAGGTTAGGTACATTAGCTTGACCACCACCTTTGGAGAGAAACGTGAAATTCTTCTCAAGGATGGCTCGGTAATATTTCTTCTGAATGTTTGTTAGCTCGACTTCAATAATGGTTTCTTCTTTGGGGGCCAAGTTCTTTTCTACATCCTCCTTGAGACGTCTCAACATCATTGGCTTTAGAATAGCCTGGAGTTTTTGCACCTAAAAAAGGACCTTTAAGTAAATACTGGTATCGTGATTTGCTTGCGAAATCAGGATTATCTTATTCAGTTCCCATTCATTTTCATCCGTCAAAGCCCAGTAAGGGGATGAAGGCACTAATCTCTCAGCTTTCATAACAGAAGCGCATGAAGGCTGAATGAGTCTGCGTTAAGTGGCCAATTTCAGCTATCCGGAAGCCCGGACAGCCAGAAGGCCCGCCAAACACACGCCAGAAAAGAACCCCATTTATTCACTGAGCTTCCCTTCTGTTTGTCTTAAGCCATAGGGATGAGGAGGAGGAGGGAAGAGACGATGTCGTGGGAGAGCCGTGCTTCAGTTCCCTTCCTTTCTGGAAAGGGCTAACAGAATGAGCAAGCCAGGAGGTACCCAATCCCTCCACCGACAAGCAAGCAGAGACTTTTCTCTCTGGTTCTTGTTTCTGTTGACTGGCAATAGAACATACAGCACACGAAATAGTTTTTATTTTAAGAAAAGCAAAACCAAAATAAAGCCAATTTTGCCCTGAACTAAACTAAGAGGCTTTAAACAGCAAGTTGTAGGGGGTGTGTGTGTGGGGGGGGGAGGGCGTAAAGACCAAGATTTCAAGCATATCTCCGTATCTGTTTCAAATACAGTATGATCCTAAATACCCACACAGCTCTTAGGATGTATAAAATAACCAACTGCTTCTCGTACACCATACTCATTTATTTCTCACAGAAATCCCGTGGGGTAGTTTAAATGAAAAAAACACAGAGTCAGACAAGTAAGTTAACAAGAATGACTAGAATCCCAGAACTCCAGGGGGCGAATAACTGCGAATTTCCATGGCTTCTGACACTGTGCTCACAAGTACACACAGCGAAATCGCCATCTTGGATAGCACAGCCGTCTCTGGAAATTACACGCATAGGTAATAAGTAACCTCCCTGAATAGATCTCAGCAGCCCGTCACGAGGGCAGATGGACAAACAAGAACGCCTCCACAGTGAAGACTCGGAACGTCCAAGGAAAGGAGGTAGAAGGCTCACCTGACTAGGAGGGGAGAAAAAAAACTGATAAAATTTACATTTTTAAGTAGTTAAGTAGTGACGCTTTGCCATTTCATGGGTCCGTCTTCAATTACCTGACCAAAGTACAAAGTAGACATGATAAGTACCTGTTCTTCTGTTTTCAGGTCACCGAATTCCTGCATAAAGGTGGTTTCTGAAGGGAAGCGACTTGGTTCCAAGAAGTGGAGCAGGCTGAACAGCTCTTCCACCGTGTTCTGGAGGGGGGTCCCTGTCAGCAGCACTTTGTGCTCCTGTGGGGACACAAGGCAAGCGGCGGACTGAATCGCGGCGAAAGCAGCTTCTTAAAACCAGAGCCTCTTTCTAGATACCCATTTTCCTACTTCTCGTTAGCGCCAGTTCAGCGCCCACCATATATGGGGCGTAGGCAGTGGGCGCAAAGGTGGAGAGACGAGAAAAACTTGGACCCTGCCTCAGACACTCTAGAACGTCGCAGACCCCATACACGTGTCTTGCCGTTTCATTTCTCCCTGGGGTTAATAGGTCGGCATTTCAGTGCCACGGCCGGGCGGGTCTCCCGAGTCCCACTGCTGTTCGCCCTCCTAAAGCTTTTTTTCCTGAAATCCCTGGACGCAGAGAGGGCTCACATGCTTCTTTCCGCTCTCTACATCAACAGCGCTCTCATCTCCCCATCTGCTTCCTGCATGACTCACTTCAGAGACAAAAGAAGTTCTTCTACATGCAACAGCATATGAAAAACTATTTTGTTCTGCAAAAATTTCAGACTAGCAAAGAGGTCAGCTTGGTTTTAAATACCACAATCACTTTTTTTTTTTTTTAACAGATGCTATTTCTAACTTTGTTTCTTTGAACCAAGTGAGGTATTTCTTTAAAATAATTCTTCCTGTTTACGAGCCCTTTCTCCGGCTTTCTTGAGGCATCTGCACTCTTGTCTTTGTATTTTATACATCCAACATCGAGGGGCTGTTTTGCAGTGACCGGTTTTGACAATAGTTGAGTTTATTAATCTTAAGGGCCTCATTAGTCAATATTTTGTTGGGCCATTTGATGCCCTGTACAGTAAATAAAACTATTTCAGAAAGTGATCCTACCTTCTAGTAGATTCAAAAGCAATTATTCTGACTTAACATGAAGCCTGATGAGTGTCGGCCGCCAAGCAGAGAGTATATGCTCAGGAAATACTAGATAAACGATACAACTAGGGAGATGATGGTTTTTGTGATATCTACCATGTCTTATCTGCCAGTGAAGCTCTTTGAAGGTGAGGTGAGGAAGTTGTTTGCTTTTATTTCTCCTTTTCTCCCTTTTGAATAAAGAGGTCTCTCAGCAAGATACACAGACCACCACCACCCTCAGACTCATTGAATTCACAGAGTAAGGAGTCTGCAAATCAATTCAAGGCTTTCTGATGTATAATCACCCCGGTGGGTAACATGGGCCACAGTCCCTGGCAGGCTCAAGTTCTGAGTTACGTTATCCCAGCATTTTCCACACTGTCACAGATCTGGGAGAGAACCACTGCACTGACAGAGCGGTGCTCAGGATTGGCTCCCACTTTTCTCATAGCCCCTATGACCAGGCTAAGTCCTTAGCATCTAGCCAAATACTTCAGAAAAACCCTTTAAGTTATTAATTTCGAAGTAACATTTGAAAAAAGGAAAGGGGCTCCTTTTTCATGCTGTTTGCCCTCAAGGGCTGTTTAAAGCCAGCGATACCAAATGCTTACGCAAGACACTTTTATAGGGTTACAGACGAGTAGTGGAATAAACCCAGGTTTCCATTTCAAAGCAACTGTGAAATAACACCTGATTAATACACACAGTATCATAAAACGTCACGTAAGAGACTCGAGGTAGCAAGCTTATCACCTCCAAGCTCAACTATGCCAGCGAATATGGTTTTGGCTTGAAAACGCTACCATTCCTTTTAGTTCTGATGGAGTTGATGGAGTGATGTACATTTCATTTCATTGCAGCAAACTCTTTAATTTGTGTAAGGCCTCCTGACAATGAAAGATGAGATGATGGGATCGATGATTCCAGAGAACGCCCTCCTTGTCAATGACGGACAAGGAGATGCCGTGCTTTCCCGAGCCTCCGTGGAGGATGGTGAGAACCATAAAGGTCTCTCTACAAATCCTCTTCGAGAGCATTCCCTTAGGGACGGGAGAGCTGAAGACACTCACTGTCTCCTCTTTCTGGGCATGCACTCGGAACACGGTCCTCATCACGTGCCCCTCCACCCTACTGAGTCTAGTGCAGGAAACAGCACTCCCTCTGACCCGCTCCGCAGCTGGGTATACTTACTGGTTATTTTCACTGTGACTTATTCTAGGAAAGAAGCATAAAGTGGCCAGTGCAGAAGTTCTCATGATGCTTACTGTAAGTAAGGATCTGAAGGCCACGCAATGAGCTGTCCAGAACTGGACAAATACAATTATGCTCTAATTCTGAACAGTGCTACTCTGTTCCATCTTGAAAACATCCCTTCTGAGATGAAGGTTCTTGACCATCAGAAAAACAATTATTTGGTTCATTTGCTTATCAGGGATTTCTAGTGGGTGAGCCATGAACGAGTTACAGGTATGCAAGTCCTTGGGGCCGCCAGCAGGGTTGGGAGTCAGTATACCAGGGCTGGTCACCTATGACAGTGGGCAGTACTCTCACCTTACCCCCCTGTGACATACTGCAGTGACACGCAGAGTATATTACCACTTTCTCTTTATGCCATTACATGAAAACGGTTAGGGAACACTGCAATTTGTTACAGAAAAGTTACCCGGATAACAGATTCTAATCCATTAATGAAGTGCTGCTATAAACAACAGAAAATCCTTTCCAGTCTCCCAATGACAATTAGATCGTTTGCTGGGGACAGGGTTCAATCTGGACGCACCACTGGAGGACCGCTCTGCAGTAAGAATCGACTGCCTGGAAGCGTGACAATTAGTAATAAGAAAAAACTTAGATAAATTCAGGGGACTGTTTAAGCCTTTAGAAAAGAGCACTCTGTCTTCCACGTGGACCGCCATGAAGACGAGTTCCTACTCAGAAGACATAGTTAAGTATTTCATGAACATTCGCATTTACCTGCAAATACAGGTTTGTTTCAGTGGACTGCTAACGTATCGCTTGGAGAGGCCGGACACAGTAGCACAGTTTCTCTTTTCACTTGCTTACCTATGTCTTCAAGACTACTCACTGTTTCTACATATTCTAATTTCTTTTGTGGATTGGCCATTAAATATAAACTGATTTGAGAAAAGTCTTAGGATGGGAAATCCCATCCTTAATAGAATAATTCGGTCAGACTTTTTCCTTGAAACAAAACTAGATTCTGTTTGTTTTTAATTAAAAGAATAGCTGGCTAATGAATAAAAGAATCGCTTCAAAGAACCAGCTGCAACAGAAAGCTTTTAAGTGTTCTTTTCGGTAGTACCGGTCTTCAGTAAAAAAAAAAAAATTTATAGCCACAAACATATAGACTGTTTCTTCCCCTCTCAAAGTCTCAATTAACAGGAGATCAAATTAATCTATGGAGGGCAACATCAAAGAGATTTTTTAAATCTTCTGCACTTTTTAAAACTCAGCACAAACATTCAAGACCTACTGAAGGACAGTAACACTGCTTCGAAAGTGTACATGAAAAATGAAAACAAGTGATCAAAACCCACCTTGCAAACTACAGATAGCAAAGAAGTCTGAGGTTGACAGAGTCATGTAAGAATTTCTGCTAGGAAACCATACACACAGAAGTATGGAACAGAACAGCAACTAAATCCCGCCACCTCTACAATACATGATCCCATAACGCTCCTGCTGGAAAAGAAATCTAATCAGACAAGCCTGACCACCTCTAAGGCAGTGCGGAGAGTATGGGGTAAGTGTGGTCTAAAACTCCAGAGCACAATCGAAGTGTTATAATGCCCCAAACTTCCAAGGGTCTGTGCGAAGTTGGCTAATCCCAGGCACTAACCCTTCTTACTAAGAACTTCCGTCTACGAGTCCTACTGGATCCAATGAGTCCAAACCATGAGCCCTGGAAGTGAACTTCATTATCATTCCTGGACCAAAGCCTGGCCCGACGGCATATGAAACAGCAGTATTTACAAACAAAAGGGAAAAGTAAATACTCGAAACTCATTTCAGTGGAAATATCCTGACCACACCCTGCTGTAATACGATTGTGCAGAGACAGCAGCCAATAATATGATAGAATCAAGAACAGCAGCAACTTCTGAGTAACTAAAAGCTCAGGAGGATACACCACCATATTTGGCAGGCTTTGCAAACACCCTGCACAGGTATCAGTCAGATTCAGAGCAGTGGGAGTACTGAGTCAGGAACGGTTCTGTTCGGGTTCAATGGAATCATCAGTATGATCACTGACCAAGTCCATCATCTTGAGCCCCTCCAGAAGCTTGCAGTTCCTATTCTTCAGCCTGTGGGCTTCATCAATGACGACACAGCGCCATGGAATATTCCGCAGCTCAGGACAATCCGTCAAAATCATCTCAAAGGTAGTGATGATGGCATGAAACTTATAGGACCCCTTTATCACTCGACCCTACAAGAACAGTTCTAAATTACTATTTAGCATCAGAGAGTGTATTAACTTTGATCAATAAAAAGCATGAAACATACGTATTTATCTTTTGGGGACATCTTTATTTTGGGTAACACATGCATTTTGTTTTCAAGGTGTTTTGCAGGGGAGCTTTAAAAACCTTTTTTAAATTATTTTTTTAAACGTTTTTTGTCTTGTTTTCTTTTGTTTTGTTTGAGAGAGAGAGAGAGAGAGAGAGTCCAAAGCAAGTTCTGACTGACAGCAGCGAGCCCAATGCAGGGCTGGAACTCAAGGACCATGAGATCACGACCTGAGTCAAAGTCGGATGCTCAACCATTTGAGCCACCCAGGTGCCCCTAAAAACCTTTCTTTTTAAAGAAAGTTTGAAATCATTAGTAAAATTTCTGATTCAATTTCCCTCCAGATCAAATGTAGTAAAATGTCACTAAGGGTGTTCATTCTAGTTATAGCCTCCAGACTCCAGAAAGGTAAGAAGCCAAGAGGATTATGTACTAAGGCAACTTTTTAACAACTTCTTTACTTTTTAAAACTTGTTACTTTTTTTTTTTTTTGCTTGCATAACTTATTTTTTACTTTTTTTCTTGGGGGGGTGGAGTAAGTAGGGGAGAGGCAGAGGGAGAGAGGGCAGGGGATGGGTGGAGAGAGACTCTTAAGGAGGCTCCACGCCCACTGCAGAGCCCAACTCGAGGCTTGACCTCATGACCGTGAGAGCACAACCTGAGCCAAGATCAACAGTCAGATGCTTAACTGACTGAGCCACCTGGGTGCTCCTATTTTTTTACTTTTGAAGGGCTGAAATGGAAAAAACATTCACTTAGGATAGAGTTTATTACAAATTCTCAAATCTAAAGATGAGGACCAAAATAGATTGCAGGATTCTTTTTCCTCTGAAGTACTTTTACACATAAAGCAAACATACAAAACAGAACTCTGTCCTATTTCCAGCTACAGGGCTACCATTTACCACCTGTAGCTTAAAACTATTTCAGCACATACTATTCTTCCTTCTTTGTCATTTACAACAAGCTTTACTTGTTATATCAAGTTATATCATAGAATAACTGTACACCGGCGACAAGAACAAGTAAGAAATCGAACCAAGTGCCACTAAGAGCCAGAGTAGGAGTTCTTCCCTCCGCGCGTGCTTCATTCAACATTACAGGCTTGGACGTGCCACTCGGCACTGCGCGCCTGATCATTTTTACTTCTAGTAACAGTTTAACAAAATATTCTTTCTATTTACGTGGAGTAACCCCATTTTTTGTTTAGCTTTTCCTTAGGCTTGCAAAATAAAGCCAATTAGAGCTCAGAACATCACATGATTTTCCGTAGTTCATCCAAGGTAAAAATATTTCATTCGTTCTTCTCTACTAATCAGAACGACCAAAGCTATAAAAATTAGCTTATCTTATTGATAAGATGAGAAAGTCTAACACAATAAATTGGGTAAGCAATCTAAAGCGTACTTCTCAATTTTGTATCATCTAGCCCTTTCCCCAAAATGTCTGAGACCATTTTAACATCCAAAACCTTAAACACATATAAGAAGCCTCGAGAATCCCCTTGTGACGTTTTACCTGGGGATCTTTGAAGTACATTTCATACAACTGAATGGTCCGACGACTAGCTTGACTCCCATGATACACAACCACGTTCAACTCTGTCCAGGTGCGGAATTCCCTCTCCCAGTTGGGGATTGTGGACAATGGGGCAATTACTAAAAAAGGGCCATGGATTCCTTTCAGATATATCTCATAGAGAAATGTAATGGACTGGATGGTTTTTCCCAAACCCATTTCATCTGCTAAAATGCAGTTTCGCCTGCGGGAAGGAAACAAAACAAGAAAAGTTTAATAAGTACAGATATTAGACACGGCTTTCTTTTTACAAAACATATGTGATTACGTTCACAAATGCCTACCTCAGATGTTCTTTTGGATTCAACAGAACACATTTTCAAACAAAATCCTGTAAGACACTATTATTTCTACATACTTCGATCAATGTCGGTGTTAGTGTTTATTGAATATTTAGCATACCTCCAATCCTTGCTGTTTTTCATAATTCTTATTAGAAATTAAAGTGTTACTTTACTATTTGGTTAATATTTTTATTTTATTTTTACTTTTTAAGTTTATTTATTTATTTTGAGAGAGAAAGGGGCAGTGTGAGTGGGGGAGGGGCAGAGAGAGAGGGAGAGAGAATCCCAAGCAGGTTCTGCACCGTCAGTGCAGAGCCTGACATGGGGCTCAAACTCACGAAACCATGAGATCATGACCTGAGCCAAAATCAAGAGTCAGACGCTCAAACAGCCGAGCCACCCAGACGCCCCTGATTAATACTTCCGAGGACTACAAAGGAAAACAGCTCTAGGCCTCCTTAAAAGTGACAAGAAACATGGTTTACATACATGTTGTACCAATTGAAAAGTAGCCAGTTTACTCCCTCCAACTGGTATTCCCTGAGTTTGTTATTGTTTTTGTACTCCCTGGAACTCTCCGATTTCTTCCAATCATCAGCAGGAGGTCGCTCCTGTTTCAAATACAATAGGTCCCATTAGTGGTTTCTCCAAGACCACACCACTATGCTATTTTCAAATTAAACCCTTCACCATGAGCCAATTCTTACCACACGCTCTGTTTCTGGCTCCCTGGACATTAGTTTCTCAAACTCTTCGATCTTTGCTTGATCTATGTCCTGCCTTAGCTCCCACGTGCTGTCTTCGTAAGGCAGGGAACACCACTTCACCAGGTAGTGAGTCACGGGCTGGGCCAAGTTTAAAAAAAATCAGAACTGGATTCATTTGATCAACGAATGCGCGCACACACACACGCGCACACACACACACACACAAAACACGTGCTCTACATTATTTATTGACAGACACTACCCCAGCAACAGTGAGTGAGCTGGTAGTAGCTTCAGAACTACAACCATTACACAGCTGTTCCTAGTCAATAGTGTTGAGTCTAAACGGGAAAAAGTATTGCTGGGTATTGTCAGAATAAGTTAATTTTTATCTAATTCACTGGTACGTCCCAAAGCCAATAAGTATAAAGAAATAGCTAGTACACAACACAGCTGAATTTCAGCCTTACTCTTATCTGTGCAAATCACTTAGCAGGTGTCTGATTCAGACTTCTACAGTAAATCATCATAGTCAGTTTTTACATGTGTGCATAACTGGCTAGTTTCTTAAAGAATGAGAAACAAGCTTGAATTTATTAGTATCTCTTCCTTTTTCTTAAAGAGAGAGGTATTGTTTGTACCCGATCACTTTTTTTTTTAATTTTTTTTTAATCGTTTATTTATTTTTGAGAGACATAGAGACAGAGCATGAGCAGGGGAAGGGCAGAGAGAGAGGGAGACACAGAATCCGAAGCAGGTTCCAGGCTCTGAGCCGTCAGCACAGAGCCCGACGCGGGGCTCGAACTCACAGACCGTGAGATCATGACCTGAGCCGAAATCGGCCGCTCAACCAACTGAGCCACCCAGGCGCCCCTGTACCTGATCACTTTAAAATAAAGAGAGCTCTAGAAGGCTGGAGAACAAGGTATTTTGGGTAATGCAGATCAACAGGATTTCTGTTGTCTTTCCTCTAGAAAATACTTGGGTTCGTGGACCTTCACTTCAAGACTATGGTACAATGACCTGGTTGTGAGGCTAAAACCACTCACTGTACTATATAAATACGCAGTAAAGCAATTTTCTCTTAAGTACAACAAAGTAAAACTAGAAAAGCAGACATCACATTACAGATACAGTCTTTGAAACACCATGGACTTCATGATACAGAGTTGGAAAAACATGGGAGTTCACTGCAGACTCTCACTAGATAAGCAAGATCTAAACATTTTATATTTTTGTGTTTATTTATTTGAGAGAGAGACAAAGAGATGGTGAGCAGGGGAGGGGCAGAAAGAGAGAGAGAGAGGGAGGGAGGGAGGGAGGGAGGGAGGGAGGGAGATGGAGAATCCCAAGAAGGTTCTGCACTGTCAGCACAGAGCCCGATGTGGAGCTTGAACCCACAAACTGTGAGATCATGACCTGAGCCGAAATCAAGGGTTGGATGCTTAACCGACTGAGCCACCCAGGCGCCCCAAGATATAAACATTTTATATAAAGCTTAATTTACAAAAGAAGCCAGGGATGACAGAACTCATGGTGGGTGGGTATATCGTTATCGAGAAAATTCGCTCGGGAAGGCACTAGACTTGTCTCCACTCTTATTGCCCTAATCAACCGTCCTTTACAACAAAGCAACGTGAGAATGCCAAGATCTCCTAGAAGGGTTATTTTACACTATTCTCTGTGCAGCACGTTAAACGAGGTTCATCAACGTACACTAAGGATGTGCAACGTTAAATAACATTAAATTCCATTCTGCTAAGAGCACTCTTAATTATGTGTGGCAAATTTGTGCTTCATAATAGGTTTATGCCAAAGTGCACTGAATTCTTCTTTATTGATCATATTCTGAAACTGTGCAAAACGCCAATGTAGTTGTTTCACGTTGAAAATTGGTTTCTTTTACGAAGCTCTCACACTAAACCAAGAACACACTCAGTGCCATTACTAGGTCATAAAACTAAGAGTCAGTAAGTTTCAGTTAAATTTAGACCGACTGTGTCACGATCCGGGGCTCTGGCCAGGCCCACATCCAGGATCCCCTAATCGTTCTCCGTAAACAACACATAAGCGGTCTGAGTCACTGCCCCCTAACACAAATGATCTTCTGTTACCTCTCCCCGTTCATCTGTGCTTCGTGCAAAGTCCATTATCCGGTCAACCTCCACATAATCTGGATTAAAAAGCTCATCTTCGATCTGTACCAAAGGGAAAAAAAAAAAAAAAGTTAAAATGTTTATTTCATTCCTGAGAGTAAACATATTCCACTTTTTGCCAGGCAGTAATATTTTGGGTCACAGTAAAATAAAATTTATATTTGGCAAATTCTATTATATTAATTGAAATGCTACAATTTAGCAAAATCATTCCCCATGAGGAAACCAGACTTCTCAGACTTTGTTAACTGGGTCTTTTAATTACTGTGTGAAACCTTTTTACTGTGAGAGAATGTTTAAGAATATTTTAAATGAAGTGTGAAATTACAATTCACTAATGAGCAATCCAAAAGGCTTATGGCATGCAATGCATTTAGCATTCTTGAAACTACGGCTTGCAATAAGGAAGCAGAGCCATGCACGGCAAGTGCTACCGGAGTCTTGTAAGCACCGGAGTTGTCTGATGCCTTACAGCATCGTTTACGGAACGCTATTCAAAAGCTAAAAACATTGAAACCAGTGAATTTCATATTTTAGTGCGAACAGTATAAGATGTTTGGTCGTCTTTGCCAGTCAATATTAGTACCTCATTTGAATACCGTTTTGTCGTTAATCGAAGTGTTCTAATGATTTCTTTGTGCTGAATATTGAGCATCTGGCTAAAAATATTAAGGATAAAGAAATGAGGCTTAAATAATTGGGCTATTTAGCCAACGTATTAACAATCTTTACAAAAGTAAAGGAGTCCTACCTGCTTGCAAAGTTATCTCATATAAAAGAATAGAATGTGGCTCAGAGGGAAATTACAGACTAAGCCATACTTTAAAGAAGCCAGAGTCAGATAAGTGAGAAAACAAAAGACACGTTATTATGTGTTCCTAGAGATGAATTTATCGGTAACATAACTGCATTAAAAGACTTGTGCTGCGACATGTGAGGAGTCACGTAGACACGTTCGCATCCCCTAAACTGCAGGTTGAAATGATATGCTGGTTTAGTCACAGTCGGCTCAAGGACGGCAAACATTCCCGGGGTTACCGTGTCCATGTACAATGTCTGGTCTGGGGGCCTTTGCACTCCGAATTATGGAAAAAAAAAATCAAAAATACAAAAGTGTGTTTCGAATGCCTCGGGCCCTTACATAGAACTGATTAAAGGCAAAAAATTTGTTGAAATGTTCGGTTTGTTTCACATGCTAATGGATCGATGCACTGGCTCGGTCCAAAGCTTCTAGACTGAGGCATGCAATACACAGGCATTATTCACATGTAGCATAAACACTGAAACTCTCCGTAAACTAGGCTCTGATAATAAAATCTCCTTTTAAGACATCTTATTCTCTAACAGAAGCTTTCGCTGATGAATTAAAATCCTTAACCTTACTCCTAAACACTTCCACCCTTGCAGCGAGTCACCTGTGCCATCATGCATGGGATGCAATTTCCAGTGTGAACAGAGATTTTAGTTGCAGCGGGCTTACAAGGAAGCCTCTGATGAAACAAAGAATGCAAAAGCAGTCATAATGAAAAATGCCAAAGTAGCAGAGCCATGGAACACCTGAAACCAGGAGTGTCCACGGGACAGGGCGTGTGTGTGTGCACGTGCGTGTGCGTGTGCGTGTGTGTAAAAGAGAAAGAGAGGAAGGGAATTGCTATCCTTCTGTGCTAGCCCTCAGATCGCCTCTTTAGACTCAAACTAATGCTATTTTTACTCAGGACAAAACTTAAGGTTTCTAGTTGCTGAGTTACCAAGCAAGAGAACATATTTCGACTGTGGCACAGGTTATTCACGCAGACAGATCCAAACAGATAAAGCTGCACAGCTAGAGCCAGGCACAGATCCCTGAAGTGCACCTGACACCAGCAAACAGAGCCCAAATAAACTGAATACACAGAACCAGGCCTGAAGGATGGGGGGAAGCTATCGTTGCACGTTTTCCTTCTCCCTACACTGATCCCCGGCAAAGGTCAGCGGAACACACGGCGTCTCTTTCTAAGAGGAAGCTAATGATTGCAACTTGCCTAATGTCACCAACATTTAGCTCCACTTTCATTAAGAAGGGCACAAAAAATAGAATGTTGTGGTATTTTCTTAGAAGCTGCCCTTTCCAAAAAAAAAAAAAAATCACTTAGATATTCTCCAAGAGGTGAGGAGTGAGTCACATCTGAGTACCTCCGTTCCCCTCAGTGTTAATTACTCCGTGGCGAAGAAGCCACATGCTCAGATCGGCAAAGGTGACGATGCAGACATGTGCCCAATAAAACCACCGCCACCCAATCGCCCGTCTAACACAGACTGCACAGGCTGCCTGTTGGGAGCACGGAGATCAGATTCCAGAACACAGACTTGTCTCCTGAGATTACGAGGATTTTATGACACGAAAAAAGTACCCACCCCCAATCCACCGTCCAAAATGGGGAGGGGGTGTGAAGTAGGTTGTTAAACAGGTATTATTTTGCATCGAATTTCACACTTCTTTGCAGTTTACATTCTGTTAACTTCTTTATGGAGAGGAAAACTAATAAATCAGCAAGTTTAATCTTTCAATGTGAAGGTTACTCTTTTATCTTCTTGAGGCTGTAAGTGAAACCAAGTTGGTGAGCAAAAGTCCAGAGACCCCAGTAAGCAGTCTGCAAAAGCATTTCTTTTAATGTAATTGAGTATATTGGAGGGGAACTTGGCCTTTTTTTTAAAAAAATGCAGATTTCCTTCCCTGCCCTGGGAATGGTCATCGCTGATAACCTGGGATAAAGGGAGGCGGGCAAAGACATTACAGCAGCTTCTATGCCAGAGCACACCGGGTGTAAAAATGAGTTTATTAGTAAACTCTGTAATTGGGATTGGCTGGAACAAAAGAAATTTGCACACGCTTTCCCTTACAGAAGTAATTTACGCTCTAAAAAATCTACTTAATACTTACTGTGGAGTCTTTAACTCACTAACCCTTCACAGAACTTTCATCTGCTTATTTTTTTCACTGTCTGCTAACCGTATTTTCATGACAAGATTTTAATGATACCATCATATTTCCACATAATATCACAAGGACCAGTATCTTCTAGACTAAGCAACAGGAAGAATGAGAAATTTCCTGTTTACAAATCTTTTTTAGCAATAACCAGTCACCAATATGCAAGTAACAGCACCAAATGAGGCAAACTAGTTTCTCTGAGTAATTTACTAAACTAAAAGTCAAAATTCAGAACACTTTCATACGGTTGCTACTTAAGAAAATTAACTGGGTATTTCATACCTCTGAAAGGAATTTGTTCTGGCCCTGCTTTGCCTTAAATCGTTTGATCTTTTGCTGAATTCTCTTATCTTTCTCCAGATCTTCTACAGATGCCCATTGACAATGAAGATAAGAGCTAAAAGAAAAAATAGGACACTTGAAACATGGAGAAAATAATCTTTTATTATTCCAAAAATCAAGTAAATAATTAACACAGTAAGCTGTTTACTTACTTACAGAGGCTGCTGATCAACATTCAATATAATTACTCGTGTTTGAGAATAAGAAAAAAAAAATCAATAATGGTGCCTAAAACGTGTCTTCAGTCCCGAACCTCCAGCTCTCTTATTTATCTCCCGTTAAAAAAAGAAAAGGACCTGGTAACAAGCTGTTTTCATAAGTGAATGGATTACACTTCAATACAAAACAATTAGCACTACAGGGTGGCCTTAATTATGAATTTACATTTTGAGCCTTTTATCATTAATTGAGAAATAAAAGGTTTTCATCAAGTCAAGAGAATTCAAATTTAAAACAGCAAAGGTAAACCTAACTTGGTCCTTCTAGAGCAATCGGAGAGAAGAAACCATCACCTGCGCTCTGACCACTCAGGCCGCCAGCCAGCCCCCATCAGTGTCTGCCCTCCCAGCGGCCTTCTTCCAGGAGCTCCGAAATGATGCCCCGGCGACTCCCGTAAATGTTCCACCCTGTACTATCTACCTGGTTCCTCGCACTGAGCAAGCCCCTCCTCTCCAGGCTCACGGTGGCCTGCTTGGAGCACGGGTGTTTTCTCCAATCTCAACTGGAACACGCTCGCCCTCCCTTTTAAGACTCACAGGTATCAAGTTAATATTTTATGGTGCCTTTGACATTCTTTTGTTTGCTATCTCAATATTCTTTTTACCATCATTGTCCCCCTGCCCCGGATAGCCTCAACTGCCTCTTATTTCTCTTTCTGATGATGACATTAAAAAGAAATGAGGTTCGTGAATACATACCTATTGCAAAATCAAGGTACTACTCTTAGAAAGTATGCAATCATTATAAAATCTGTCAAAAGTCATTAATGATATGGAAAAGGCTTATGACATTAAGTAGTCTATCGTTTATATTTATGTAAAGTCTCATATGCATTTTCAAAAGCAGGACTGATTTTGTCCTTCTACAACTGAGTAGAGAGGAGGAGGGCTTTATATGTGCCTTGATATGACATGAATTGATATAAACCCTGCACACACACGCACACAGAGAAAACAGGCTAGATGAAAATGCATCAAAATGTCAATAATGATCATTTCTGCATGGTAAGACTGCAAGTATTTTATTTTCTACTTTCAAGTACCTTCCCGATTTCCGATAAAGAATATACGATACTGTTATAATCAGAAACAATTGCTTTAAAAAGAATCTAGTCTAGTCGAATTATTGGATAGTAACAGGCACGTGCGTAGTCAACACTCGTCTTTGCTGAAGCACACGTGCCTTTTAAGCACCACCAGTGTGGCCGTGAGGTAGGCGCAGGCATTCCAGTCTTACTCGCCCTCTTGTAACCTGGGCTGAAATTTTTGGTGTGGAACTCTGCTTTACTAAGTGGAGAAAAACCACACGCTTTTCCACTAGGATCAGAAAGGGGATGCCCGCTACCTCGGACACTATCCGATACTGTATTCCAGGCATTAGCCAGTGCTACTGGACACCAGAAACAAGAGACACAATAAATGGAAAGTGAGAAGTAAAACTATCTCTATTTGCAGATGATATGACTGCATAACTGGAAAACCCTGAAGAGTCAATTAGAAAATTAATTCAAATAATGAAATGAAATAATTTAGCAAGGTAGCAGGATATAAAATCAACATACAGAAGTCAACAGCTTCTCTTTACACAAACAATAACCAGTTAGAAGATGTAACAGTAGAGAAAACTTCTTTTACACTATCAACAAAGATTAAATGCTTAGCAATAGATTTAATTAAAAATGTGTGAAATTTATATAAGGAAATATTTAAAACCTTTTGAAGAAGCACAGAAAAAGAGTTGACATCCTTATTTTTATTTATTTATTTACTTACTTATTTGTTGATAAATGTTTATTTCTGAGAGAGAGAGCATGCAAAAGCACATAGGGGAGGGGCAGAGAGAGAGGGAGACAGAGGATCCAAAGCAGGCTCCGTGCTGACAGCAGAGAGCCTGATGCAGGGCTTGAACTCATGAATTGAGTGATCACGACTTGAGCGGAAGTCGGATGCTTAACCTACTGAGCCACCCAGGCACCCCTAGACATCCTACTCTTTAGATAGTAGGACTCGACACTATAAATCATGAATTTGTAAATGTAACATGATAATAAAAATATAAACAAGCATTTTAAGGTGCCAGGCTGGCCTACACATAAAAATAAACATGCAAGAACATCCAGGAAAACACAAAAAGTAAGCGGATTTAAGGGGAAACTAGATATACCAGACATTATATTAGATACGCTAGACATAAAACCTTTAGAAGTCAAACAGTGTGCTACTCACTCATGAACAGTCAGACCAAATGATCAAAATATGCTACAGACAGAGTTCTAAATAAAAATGTAAACTTAGTACGTGATAAGGGTTACATCTCAAATCACTGGGGCAAAGATGGACCTTTTAGTAATGGTGCTAGAACAGCAATGTTTGGAAAAGAATAAAATTGAAACAACTGGCGTTGTACTTACACCATGCACAAGAATAAACACCAAGTGGATTAAGCACCTGAACACAGAAAATGAAACCATGCAGGCACTGGAGGAAGACGTGGCAAATTCCTCTTTAACTTGAGGGTAGGGAAAAGCTTTCTAGCTAGGGCTTAAAAAAAAAAAAGCCATATCCAATAAGAGAAAAAATTAATAAATCTAAGTACATAAAAAATATTTAAATTTACAATGCAATAAAAATATAAAGTCAAAAGACAACTGAAACAGAGAAAACATAGTCCAACATGTAACACAGACAAAGGGCTAATATCCCACATATAAAAAGAACTCTTCAAATTTGAAGGAAGCATAACAGAAAAACGGGCAAAAGACACGAACACACAATTGACAAAAGAAGATGTAAAGATGGCCATTAAACTTACAAAAAGATGTTCCACCTCATTCACGATTAAAAAAAAAATACTAAAGCACAATACAATTTCTCACAAAAAGTAAACCCACCACACTGCACTGGAAAGGTTGCAGGGAAAGAGGTGGTCTCACGCATTCTCGGCAGTAACGCGAAGGGACACAACCCTTAAGGAAGGGAATTTAGCAATACCTAACAGAACTACATGGATGTTTGCCTTTGGATCTAGCAATCCCATTCCTAGGAATTCACCCTCGAATTATGCCTCCAACAATTGAAAACACACAGACAAGAGAATATATACTGCAGCATTGTCTGCAGCTATAAAATATCAGAAGCCATTTACATGTCCACACACATAGGAGACTGGTTGGAAAAGCTATGATACAGCCATACAGGGGAGCACTACACGGCAGTAACAAAGAATGAGGAAGACCCTCTGGGTTGATGATGTTGAGTCACTTCCAAAATAGAGTATTATTAAAAAGCCAAGTGCTATTTTTGTGCATAGGAGAGCAAATAGTTGCTATTTTTGTATGGAAGAAAGGGGTAAGTTATATATATTTTATACATATAAAATACTATATGTATATATATTTACACACACACACACACACACACACACACACACACACACTCCTCTGCATGTTTGGGCCAAAAATTACAGAAAAGATGAATCTGGGGTCGATGAGAAGATACGTAGGAATGGTATGGAAAGGAAGGGAGAAGGATGCATCTTTGAGTATCCTCTTGAACAAGTTCTGACTTTTGACATGAGAATATTTCATGCACTTGAAAAAAAAAGAAAAGAAATAAGATCAACAGGACTAGTGGGAAGCTGAAATGGACTACAGATAGAGACAGAAACTGAAGGCCAAGCCGCGTATCAGATAAATACCATAACCACGCGGAAAGGGGGCAGGAGGAAGAAAAGAACTAGCCCAAGAAAATTCTGAATCAAGTATTCATGTAGCTTCTACACCCTTTGTCGAAATACAAAAAATTCTAAACAAATACTGAATGAACTTTATAGTTGGTAGGGTTCTTTTTCACAAAAGTATGGTCTAGTCATTTGGAAGACACTTCCTATCTGTTACAGGACTGACAAATAAGCAAATATATTAAGGATCATAAGAGCCAGGTTTCTCGTGGCTGAAGAAGGGAGTCATGAATTTCGGAAGGGAAAAGCACGGAATGAATCCTGTGGTGCTGCTGACATAAAACCACAACTCTCATTCTAAAGGCATTGGTGTTTATTGTCTTTAGGTAAGCAGATGGGTAGGGACACAAAGGAGTGTGTGTGTGTGTGTGTGTGTATGTAACATGTGTATACGTCATGCATACACACACGTGCATGCACATGCACCCACACGTGCAGGAGGCCCCCACAGCCCTATTCACTGAGAGGCCCCAAAAGTGATGGCTCCCCAGCAGCAATGAGCACACCTAGCACTCAAATCATGGTTTCTAAATGCCATTCTCCAGTAGAAATGACCAAGGCTCCTTGGAGAATCTTAAAAACAGAGTTATAAGAGGAGTCTAGAGTATCCTCTGGTGCCAGAAAGTAAGGAAGTGCTCAAAGAAGGATGGGGACAAGGCAAAGGGAGACAGGCGCCAGCGGGACGGGCTCCTGTTGGCCAAATCTGGGATAATGTGAGCAAGGTAAATAACGATATGACGGCAAAGAATTATGGCCGGCTGAATAAAATAAGACTCCGCAAGTCCACACAGCTACAAAGAAGCAAACGAGTAAAAGGTCAAATTCCTCCTTACAGGGGAAACCCAACCAACAAATTTAGAACTGGTGATGGAATTAGTAAATCACCACTTAGCAACCATTATCATATCTAATAGTCTCAAAATACCTTTCCAGAAGACACTTTTTAACTACAAAAAGGAAAACAGACATTCCTCGTTCTATCACTTTTTCTGTAAATTTAAAATTATGTCCAACTGAAGAGTTAACAGAAACTGTTAATTGGATGGAAATTTTAACTTCCCTCAGAACTCAGTAATATCGGACAGCAAAGCTCGTTTTTAGAACTACGCTTGCTCGTCTCACGTGCCCAACGAAGGATGACGGAGTCGCCGGCCTGCCAGCGGTTCCCAGTCAGGAGTGAACCGGGCACGCCAAGGCCTGCGGCCACATGCAGATGTGGATGGATGCCTGTCAGTGGTGCCATTTTGTGGGCACTAGTACTTACACGTCTTTGCTCTGCGTTATAGTTGATAAATCTACTGGGGGACTCTCTCCAGCTTACTTAGTTACCGCCTCCTTACCTATCCCGACACTCTCCTCACACGACTGTATGAAATCCCATCATACGTATAATTTCCACGTGTGTACATTCATCATGCGACGAGTGCTGAGGGATGCCCACAGCCATCTGATACTGACCGAGCATTTTTCTATCGCTGTGCTCTCTGTTTCACTGACCTCTCACACCAACACTAGCAAGAGACTTCTTCATCTTTCTACTTGGCGAAAGGTGTTGCTCGCAGAACTTCAGAACTACATTAGTTTATTAACACAGCGCCAGGAGCAACAAGGGAGAGTGATAGAAACCATGAGGTCTGATGCTTTCATATTCTAAGGGGAGGGCGAATTTTCTTAGGGTGTTTTGACAGCAACCCCCAAAAGCCTCTTTTAAGCTGTAAAACTTATCAACAGGATACTTGAGTTCCCGGTCTTACAAATTTTTAATTTAAGATTTACGTTATCCATGAAGATTCCCGTCCACCATGCTCAGTGAGTGTTACTCGGGCGAGAAAAGGGCCACAGGCTTCCTCAGCAGAGGAGGACCGCCGATCCTGACAGCGCCGCCGCCTCGTCAGAACGTGTCTGGCCCTACATCTACAACGCGGAACAACAACTCGCTGGTGTTTTTTTTTAAAGTTATGCAATTTGAATCCGCTAAACAAAAACAGGCAAACAAAATCACAGCTCACTGCATTTCAAAAATGTGAGGGATGTCACGATTTTCTAGAGACTCCTCCTGAAAGCAGAGATCTCATCTCAAGGGGCTGGCCATCTCTCGCACACAGAGGAGGGAGAGTGGCCTTGCAGGGTAAAATTCATTCTCTGAGGACAAGCAAATACTACTTTGCTTACTTTTCTATTATCACGTGAAGTTTTAGCCCTTCTAAAAAGAATGTCTGGGTTATACATGAAAGTCAGTCAACTTTTATACCAATTACACATTTTCCAGAAAAACTAAATTCATAAAATTATCAAAGATACAAAAGCTAGGAGGCAGCGGCCTGCAAAGCACTAAACGAGCCCTACTAAAATTTCCCAATTCCCAATTTTTTTTGAAATCCGTATTTAGGACTTCGAAAATATATCCCCTGATTAAAAAGAAAATCACAGTTTACTTACAAGTTTTTGTATTTCACATAGAATTCCTCAACTTCCACCTCCTCTCCAGAGTCCTTCTGCAACAAAAGAAAATTTCAGGCACGTGCTTAAAACCAACTTCTCGAATATTCCAAAAGCGAAGATTTACTCCCGTGTGAACACAAACCAGGAGTGCCCAGGGCGGTGCTGGATGTCCTCGTCAGGATGAGGCCGCGTCGCGCGCAGGAGGAGGCCGGGGAGATGAAGACTAAGGCGCGTAGGCCCGTGCGTGCTACTCGATGTGCTACGGCTTCTGAGACATGAATCATTTTAACTCCTCCCTAACCACATGCAGCTTCATTCACAACAACCTGACCCCAAATCTGGCTCTCTGCCAAACCCACAGTGTTAAGTAGACGCCAAGTGTACCATTTTCTCAGGCAGCAGCCAATTAGCAACTGCTCTCCTGAATGCCATATGTATTATTTTTGGCTGCCTCATGGCAACTTTACATTGTGGGTTTTGTAATGTTTTAAAATATTTAAAAGACATTTATTCCTTCATATAGTTAATAACTCCAAACAAGAAACCATGTAAAACTCAGCCCTGTTCTTACGCCGTAATTTCAGTGCATCACCATTCCCGGTTTTAGTTTTACTCAGTGGTACAATTAAAACCTCTCAGACAAGATGTCTCACACACATAGCAGCCAAATAAAATTAACACTCCAACTCCTACGTTTAGGTAAGGTTAAAATCGTGATACGCATCAGCCGAACCAAGAGTTCAGCGGTGAGATTATCTGCCCCATCTCCCTCGATCCCAGGCTCCGTAGGGTGTGCGGAAGATAGCGCTCACATGATATTTTAAGTATCTCTCTCAAAATTTCTTTTCCCCTTTTGCTTTTGGGCTGTTAAACAAGTGGTAAGACGTACTTTTCTCCTGGAACATTTGATCAGATAAATCAGGGGTAGAAAACGTAAACAACCACGTATAGATGGTGAGGGGTTGCTTCTACGCTCTCACCAGCGCGCCCCAGCCTGCCTTGAGGGTCGCACTGGCTAAGCCGCCTCAGAGATGCTGCGAAGAAAATTAAGGCAAGTAGGAACATGGGAGAGGACAAACAAAGGAGCAAAGACTTTTCTACAGGATGACAGGCTGACATAGGGTCTGCTCCAAGAGGCTACGATTTTCCTCAATCCCTAATCTTCCAAAGACTGGAAACGTACACTGTTCTTTGAAACTCTCACACGCATCAGTTAAACCTAAACTCTCACACGCATCAGCCAAACCTAAATTTTAGGCTGTTTTTCCACCAGCCTAGAAATCCACGAGTAGAAGATAAGATATTCGAGAGTGCAGTCAAAGCCCGTTGACAGCTGTCCTAACCTAATGATCTACAAATGGTCATAACCATAAAGCAGCTTTTTAAGCAATGTACTCAGGACACCATCAATGTCCCAAACTTTCAGTTATCCCAAATGAAAAGAAATGTTTGCTAGAAACCCAGCAACATAAACCTGGAATTAATTTAGAGATACATTCTAGTCAATGAAGTGACAATCCATCAAGGACCCACCCTTACTCTTTCCTACCCCCAATATTGCACCTTCTGCTCATATATTAGAGCAGTCAACTGAAGATTCCAGGAGAAAGGCCAAGACAAGGCAGAAGACAACCGGGGTAAATGGAAAGCCAAGATGAGCTTAGATCTTTTGACACTGGCCATAGCATACCATGAAATTCAGTCCTAGGATGGAATTCAAATGTCTCGTCTACTGCTTGTATTCTTTTGAAGTTAACTATATTTCTTTCAATTCAGAAAGAGTGTTTTCAAAATTGAGTATCTTCGAGGCACTAAAAGGACAAGCTTTATCATTTCTATGCCCTATTATTTTCTGATTTCCTTCTTCCTGATCTTTCCTCCTATACAGTCTTTTCCATCTTATGCTAGACAGTCTCGCCATCCCATAACTTCTATGTGGGCACCAAGGCACACAGGATCAACTCTGGAACAACAGGGATAGTTTTCATTCCGTCTCAATCTTGTAGTCAAAAAGCTCTGACCCACAGACTCAACTGTCTGTCTCTAACTGCCATCACAATCCATTTTCTTGTCATGACCAGCCATTCCTCTGGGAGCCTGCAGTGGGGATGCCTAACAAGAGGGTCTAGAGCTCAGAGGAAGCAATTAGGTTCCAAGGCTTCACGTAGTAGCACCTGGAGCTGGTACAGAATCCTACCTACCAGGGCCTCTTTCTTTTCTTTTCTTTTTTCTTTTTCTATCTTTCTTTTTTTAAATGTTTCTTTTTGACAGAGAGAAAGAGAGAGAGAGAGAGAGAATGTGAGCAGGGGTAGAGAAAGGGCAGAGAGAGAAAGAGAGACACAGAACTCAAAGCGGGCTCCAGGCTCTCAGCTGTCAGCACAGAGCCTGATGCAGGGTTTGAACCCACGAACCGCGAGATCATGACCTGAGCCGAAGTCGGACACTCAAGCAACTGAGCCACCCAGGTGCCCCTATTTCTTTCAGATGCCCCAAATTATAAGCCTGTCCTTTGATTCGCTGGCCACACACACTGGATCACCTTCTGGCCTCTTGAACAATGAGCAGGGCTGTTTTACACCCTTTGTTTCGTATAAATACAATCCTCCTGCCCTGTCCTGCCTTCCTAAAACCCAACCATTAACAAAAGTAAGTGAATCCATAAGCTTTCGGAAACACCATTTTAATTATTCACTCAATGGTAGTTAGGCCAGCCTCTGGTGGGAGTGGAAACAACCCTAACCACTACCCCCAGGCCCCAACTTTCAGACACAATTCTTTAACAGGAATAACCAACGAATCACTGACTCAAAGCACTATTTCTGTACACGCGCATGTACACGCACACACGAAAAACCAGAATATTTATTTCCTGAACAACTACTATTAAATTTGAGAGCCCTCTAAAGTAATTTAATGTGGTCAACAGAATATTTTTTTAAGTTTATTTATTGGGGAGGGGGGCAGAGAGAGAGAGGGAGAGAGAAAATCCCAAGCAGGCTTCACCTTGTCAGTGCAGAGCCTGACACGGGGCTCTATCTCACAAAACCATGAGATCATGACCTGAGCTGAAATCGAGAGTCAGAGGCTTGACCAGACTGCCCCACCCAGGTGCCCCTCAACAGAATATTTTAGTGAAAGGTGTACATCTTTTCATTGGACTCTAAAGCTAGCCTGTGAAAATCCTTATTAGATGAAATTTAAAGTGCCACGTATTAAGCCCTACTTGTTCCCATCATTCACAGGAACCCCTAACCTCAACCAGGCACTAAACTGACTCTTTTGGCCACCTGGATTCTAGAACGGCAACCCAGTAGATGATGATCCTGTAGCCTAAACTAATGAATGACCTATCCCAAGCATCCTGTTACTAAATTAAGCAGTCACGCTGGAGAAACAAAACTAAACGATAGTGCCCAAAAGGAAAATGTTGTTGAATAATTTACAACAGAAAGACAAAGCACCTTGATAAAGGCATCAATAAGGCAAAGGTATGAATCCCCTCCTACTTCTGACTCAAACTACTGGATTCTCTACCAGAGATACCAAATCAGAGTTCACTTAGGAGCAAACAGGACGTAATAAATGCGATGGAGAGTTTTGGCTGCTTGACATACTATTTGTTGTTGTTGTTAGTGGGTGCAGCTAAAGAGGATTAAAACAAATACCCTGAAATTTAAAATAAGCTCTTGAGAAAATATATCATGGGCTAACTTAAATAAAAATAAAGAATTTCAGGGAATACAGCCAGAATTCACTTTTAAAACTATTTTTCACCTTCCAATACACAAAGGATTTGAATTACTCCTCAAGGACAGGTGTCTCCAAGCAGTACGGGCTACATGACAGGCTAAATGTGGAAAACAAAAGAATTAACCATTGTACAATCTAAAAGTCCTTTTTTTTTTTTTTTTTGAACAAAAAGAGAGAGAGATTGTGTAAGCGGGGGAGAGGGGCAGAGAGAGAGGGAGACAGAATCCCAAACAGGCTCCACACTCAGCACAGAGCCTGACATGGGACTCGATCCCACATCAGCTGAAATCAAGAGCTGGATGCCCAACCAACTGAGGCTCCCAAAAGTCCATTCTTAAATCTACCGCAGACTTCAAGTACAAGTATCAACGATATCTCTCTCCACTGGGTCCAACACATATGAATTTGAGTTTAGAACCAATACGTGCCCGAGCCGTCCCTAGTTAACATGAGGTGCTGAATTACGGAGGCTCTGCCAGATGAGCTCTGTGTTTGCATGATTCCATCACAATGGGTCGTGCTTCTTAGGCGTCAGTGACGAGGTCAATGGACTTTGAAAACCATTATCAGAGTCCCCACTATGTGTCAGCACGGTGTAGGGTAGGCTCTGAGAGCTCACAGCAAGTTTCCACAGCGCTGCCAGGGGGAGATAAAGGCACCTTCTTACAGCTACCTCGTCAATTATTCATGGAAACAGGACACAGACCAGCAGACAGAGCTAGAATCCACAGGAAGATCTCAAATTTCCTTTTGTTTCTATTTGCCACACTTTCCCCCGATGTTAATAAAGCTGATAACCGAAGTAACTATTTCAAGAACATTAGCAGTTGAAAAAGTCAGTACCTGCTAATATCTGCAACGTTCTAACTGTTTTTTATCGCCCTTTATGAAAAATACCGGTAATGTACAAGCAATTCAATGAGCTCATCTCTTCCTTACTTTAAATCACACCTCAAGGCATATTTCCCCTTCCAGAGAAATTTTCCCTTCATCTTCTCCATCCTAAAATTCACCAACTCAACAAATACTCCACCCCCATATACACTTAGAGTGATGTTTAATCTATGAGAAAATAAACCTGGCTGTCCATAAAAGGTAACCACACCTATTCCTAACCGCGGGTACCCACCTTTCAAGGGTGACGAGAAAAGAAAAAGAGCTGGAAAGTGGGAAAAGCAGAAAGAAGAAGCGACCTCCTACATAATGCGTAGTCTAAGTAGCTCTGAATAATAGAGCTAATTACCATTTGCAACACCCAAACCTGCCGAGCACGCCTGCTGAAGCACTATCCACTGAATGACAATTAATAGATCCCATCCAAACCACGCGCTATTTACTCAAACAAGTCACTTCACTACTGTAGAGGGGATTATTCTTTAAAACATGTCAAGTATTTAAATTTTACCATATATCTAAAAGTCACAAATTAACAGTTCCAGAGTCATTAGCAGGACAAAAATGCAACCTTTCTAATGAGTTAAACAGTACTCATTTCTGTTTGAACAGGTGGGAAATTTGAAGTTTTATCATTTAACTCATCAGCGAGGAAATCGTCATGTTCAGAGTCAACAGATAGCCGCTCCATATATCCGCCCCCCCAACCCTACGCTCGATTTGAAACTATCCTGATGTGTCATTCCCGATTATTTTCATGGAACGAGAGTTGTATAGTCCGATAAAAATCCACACTCTGAAGAACACAATAGAAAAGGAAACAGTATTGCAACAAAGGTGAAGAGAAGTGCCCTGCTGGTGTAGTACCATTTTCAAGGGTCTCTAGACGGTAGCATTTGAAGAGCAAAGATTCCCTCTTCGATATGCCTGGGGTCTCACCTCTCTCAATGGGAAGTTACACTTTGTATACAACTCACATTTAAAAAAAAGAAAAGAAAAAAAAAGTTTATTTTACATATCAAAACAATGAGGTTGTACTTCCACCTACCTTGAAAGCAAATAAAAAGAAAGAACTGCATTTGACAATGACTCAAGTTGAAAGACAGACACCCTGTATCTAAAGGAGGCCACTTTCTAGAGGCACTGGAGATTGTACGTCGGAACATGGAGATGTAGCTCATGTCGATATCTATGTAATTCTTCAAACAAAATAAAGCATTTGCTCCAACTGGGCAAGAAGGGAGCTGGTTGGGACTAAATGGGGACTCTCAATCTGCAGAAGACAATACGGGGTTACTGGCCTTCTCTGTCACAGGGTGGATGTGCTCCTCAATGACAAAGTTATCAGACTAGTGACAGGTACCTAAATTTCACCTTTGCATATCAACATAAATTCTAAAGAATTTTGAAGAATAAGTCATATTATCTTCCAAAAATTACACTCTGCACTGACAAAAAAGAGATTAATGAATATTTTAATTGTACATGAAGAAATGTTACGAAAAGTATGAGAAAACCCTCACTCGCTAAAATGATAAACTTCCATCCTGGGGTGGGGGCGGGGGCAAGGGCTGGGCAGGGAACTTTCCTAAGGGAGATGAGAGGTAAATTCATGTTTATGATTTTTATGAATAGTATTTATGAAAAAGGCAGCCTATAACTCTAAAAGCCCTATACGTCTCTTTGGCGACTTTTGGGTTTCCTGCCTACTCTAAATGGTGTCATAAAGCACTGCTTGATATATTTCAATTTCATTTGGGGCTAAATATCCCAAAGTTTTATATTTGGCTAACAAATCAGACAGGATGAGAAATACCACCAGAAGTATTCTTTTATAATAGTGAATTTTTTAAAGGAAATTATAAGGCAGAAAATAATTTAAGAGTCCTACATACACCATAGGTTTTGATCACTCCACATGGTGCTTACCTGTTTTTTCACTGAACGACTGCTCATGATTTTTTCTACCACTGGACCTTCTGCGTCAACAGATTCCTAAAACAAATAAACAAACAAAAAAGTAGACGACATTAATCCAAAAGGAACACATTTCATTCCGAGCTATGAACACAAGAAATCATTCCTTTTGCGTCTACCTCCATACGCTTTCAATTCATACCCTTTAAGTCCTACACCTTTTAGTCGCCAGTGGGAAACGAGACTGTAAAGAACAAGACTCTTGCTCTCCAGAAAGGAAAAAGGAAGATCTGTGTTCATTACTTCATGATTACGTGGTTTAATTATGTGGACTGGCATGGGTCCCTAAAGCCAGAGAGCATTCAGAAACTCCAGCTGCCAAGAGAAAACAATCTCGGCATGACGGCAGTCAAAAATATAACTTCTCCTCATCTATACCTATGGGGTAAATATACTCATCATTCTGTTATTGTAGGCAGCTTTTATCTATGTTGGTCACATAAAACATTATATAACAACTTAACATAGCACAAATTACCAAATAAAGTAAAAACCCGCATCCAATATACTTTTCAATGGGTTACCAGTTTGTTAACTAAAGTACAGTAATGGTAACAAAGGGGCATTAAAAAAAGAAAAAAAAAGATCTTTACAATAATCAATCCTACATTACTACCCATATTTTATACAAACTATTTTATCCATCATTTACATTGCACAGAGAATAAAGTATGCCCTGCTGGGTACTACAAGGCAGTAATTTCATAAAGGGGTTCTGACGGTGCCTAACAGCAGGAGACAAGCTTGAGTGGTTTATTAAAGTCCCAGAAGCTACAGCCCTGAATTCTTCAGAGGTAAATTCAGCCTCCTTGCATCCTAGCTCTGACTCTTCCTCAACACAGACCATTAATTCTCCAAAACTGTGTCAAATTACATATCGTAGGCTTATATAAAAATAAATTTCAGCGAACAGTGCTTTTTAAAAGGCACTGCTAAACAACTAATTTGCCAGAGCACGTTAGCCAAGAGTAAATGAATGTTCTCCGCCTCAGAGTCCAGGGCTTCCATGCAGCTTTTCGGCTTCCAGCTATTAAATCTCCAGTCCACCTTCTACGACGCACGCAAGAGCTACGCGAACGGGCCGCTGACCTGCTGCTCTGACTGTGAGGTGTTGGAGGGGGAGTCTCTCCCAGCAGCATCTCCATCATCTGCTTCCTCGTCAGAAATCTTGAACTCCAAGTCTTCCGTGTATCGCTTTCGCTTCACCTGCCTGCTGGAACGTCTCTTCTAAAAAAACAAAAACAAATACGAAAACAAACACACACACAAAAAACAACAAAGCAGGTTCAAAAAGCCGTCATTGATGCTCTTTATAACTTCTCAGGATGGTAAGAGAGAGATTTTTAAAAATTAATCTTAAAGAAAAGCTGATACCTTTAACCCTGTAAATCGCATAAGAAACCACAGGGCAAGGCACATAACGGAAATGGAGGGAAATCACCACTGCCAGCTACCACACCTTCAGCTGGGGAACGAGAGTAACAAGCAACCTGATCCCTTACTCGGGCAGTGCATCACTCCAAAGGAGAAGCAATACAGAAGTGGATGATGGGTATACAGGGGTTCGTAATACTTTTCTATTTTTGTATGTCTTAAAATTTTTCCAATAGAGGATTCAAAGAAGTGAAGGCACTAGAAGATAATCTGTAAATTGTAAAGTTCTATATAAATACTGAAATGGTATTTCAGAAGGCCATTTAAATAAAAGGCTTGATTTTAATCTTGGCCCTAAAAGAAACAGTCTAAAAATTCTTGAAGAGACGAAGGACTGAAGGGCAGAATTTATAATGAAGGACCATGAAAAGTAATTTTACTTTCTTTGGTTAAGTTTTTTACCACGCTGATTAAAATGTAAAATACTGATAACAGCTGACATTAGTAAGACTGTTGGCAAAATGGGTCCTTTCCCACCCCAGCGGCCAAAATAGAACCCAATCCGCCTTTGCAGATTTAAACACGCCCACCCTCTGACCTAGCAATTGCACTTCTAGTCGGGGACATAACCCAACTTCAGAACATCTGCAAGAGAAACTGTAAAATAAAAAGATAATAATAAGTAGTTGATAATTCTAAGCTAACAAAAAAGCTCTTGCATCTATTTTGTATGTGAGGACCGTCGATACATCAGCTCCTCAAGACAAAGACACTGAATGCCTTGTGGACTTCTCTAGGACTCAATATTTGCTAAAAAATAAACATATATGTGTATGTTTTCAATAACAAAAAATCTGAAAAGACACACGACGAACCGCTAATCGCTATTAATTCTCGGGAGTGAAGCGAATGGAGCAGGAGTTTTACACTTTTTGTTCAAGATAATTCTATACTGTTTGACCTGTTTGTTAAAGAGTTCGTTTTGTCAGTTAATTAAAAACGAGGGGAAATAAGCTTTCATTAGTGTGTGTATTTGGTAAAACCTAACCTGACTGTAAAATGACACATGTAAGTTATTTAAATCACAGATAAATGTAAGACTGCAGCTTATAGATGGGTTCACGAAGCACACAGAATGAATAAAAATACTGAAAAGTGAACACTTACGAACTTTTTTCTAAGAATTATGAAATAAAACTTTTTAAAGAAGCCTGTGAATTGTAAAGCTGGTCAGTGAGGCAGAGCGAGGGGCGGGTCCCCCACCCCCACCCCGTGACCTAGGAGGAACAAGCAAGGACATATGGGGCTCGTGTCAGGACCGAGGAAGCCTGGCACCTTGTCTCAAAGGGCAGGGCTGGCTGAGTTGTTTTATTACGTTTCTGCTCTCTCTGCTCTCAAGAGAGACACACAACACAGACTCGGTTTAATATGACCATCAAATGAGTTGTTTGAACTCTGAGCCCTTAGTCCTCCACACCCGTGACTGCAGAGGTGCAAAGCCCCTTTCTGACTCAAAGGGATGCGGGGTAACATCTTATGAACAGACTTCCTAGTGGCTCAGGCCAGTGGGAGTAGCAGCGGGGGCTGCGGGGGCCGCGGGGGCCAGAGGTCCCTCCTCTGGCCTTCCTGCTCAGCCCCGCCCAGAACCAATTCCAGGTCAGAGTGGAGTAAAACCCAGCAGGGGTTTTGCCACCTGTGACCCTTCCCGACCTCACGGGAGGCAGTTTGACCTTGTGAGCCTTGGAGTTGAGTGCTGAGTTTTTCAATTAGCCTAGGTTCTTACTAGGTGACCTTGAACAAGTTGTTTTGTGGACCTCAGTTTCCTGGTCTGCAGAATGGGATTAATGGCAGCTAACTACCTCAGAAGTATACTGTGAAGATCACACAAGGGAATTAGGTCACATAACGGAATTCATTTAAAGCACTTAGAGCAGTGCATGGTACATACTAATGCCAGATGCAATTAGTATGATTAAAGTCATCATTAATTAGCTCTACCTTGCCAAATAAAAATCGGGAAGCACCGAGGCTACAAGGCCCAGCTACCCTGCACAGCTTCCTTTCTCTCTACCCGAAGTCGGTCCAAAATAACTCCTGCTCTTATGCCCACTTACCCACCCCTCACTCCTCAACTCTCCTTCTCTTTAAGATACAAAAGGCTGTTATCAGAAACAATATTTTCATTTTGTGAAATTTAGCATCCTATCTGTATTTCTTTAATATATCAATTTAACTAGACCGAAATGGATGGATCTATATTTTCATCTTGTTTGTCATTACTCTAAGGAGGAGCGTGCTAACGACACATCTGTGATGTCTGGACAGGTGGCCCTGGTCGGGGCCATGTCACGGTATTCTTCCAGCCCAAGCTGGAACTACACACCCTCAGGTAGAGTCTGAGACAAAGCCACTTCCCACCAAATCTCGCTACTGAGGAAATGTTCTGCTACGATAAAACAGGAAGCTTTTCTTTTTTTAAATAGAGATTTATGATTGGTGGCTACAACTACTCTTAAGTTTCTCCTCAGGTCAGCTTTGTGTTACCAACCTATGCAATAGTGATGGGGTCAGTTGGTAGTGGATACAAGGTCACTTCGTAAGAGCAAAAAACCCTAAAATACAATCAGAGCTCCATTTTCTGAAAATTTTACATGTTATCATGACGTCTCTACCTTCTAAATAATAATCGATCTTAAGCTCACTAATTTCGGGTGTTAAGAGTCCTCTTGCAATTTCTCATCATAAAATTAATGTATTATATAATATGCTTCTTTTACGGTCTGCGAAACTATTATCTGAAAGAGTTCTGTGAAATCAAAATGTGAGCGTTCCCTTTAAACCCTAACTCAAAACCTCTGAATTGACACTATCTGGATTGACCTATTATTTTATAGGTCAGCTTGTTAAACTTGATTGCTTTCGAAAAGCTACACATAGTTAAAACAGCCATACACGAAGAGAAGGTTTAAATGTGTTTCCAGGATCTCTCTGTTATAGTATTTGGAGACGCAATCTTGAGTTAAAATTACATGGCGTTTACTGGTTTAAACAAATCAATCACAGAACTTTAAACCCTTCGTGCATATCCAACCGGAAGAAACAACAAACAGCAGTCGGCATCACTTCCTGTGTCAGAGACGCAGAGAAAAAGCCGCCTGCAAAGTCAGCTCTTCTTGCGTGGTTGCTCGCAGTAGCTACTGAGCCCCTGACAGTGGGGCACCAGTCAGTTAGAAAGCATGCACTCATGTTATTTGGATTGAGTAGCATTTTTCTATAACTGAAATGCAGAAGGGGGAAAAGTTAGTATTTCATAAAGTCCAATTGAGTCTCTATTAATACAAATACTTTTAAGAAACACCAGCATTCACTTGTGAGAGAACAATGGAATTTTCTTGACCCGTGTGAATAAATTTTTTTGATGTTGTCCAAATACTACTGTCAGAAAGTTCTGAGTTTAAGCAAACACGATTCGGGGAAAAAAACCACCCTGAGCATAAAAATAAAATGCAAAATCATTAAAACACTTTAATTTAAAAGTCCTTAAGCAATTAAAAAACGATGCCTGTAAACTTACCTTTCCTATCTTTTCAGTGACGTGTGAAAGGAAAATTACAAAATTAACCCGAAGCGCCAGAGGTGTCCCAGATTAGTTACAGAACCAAACCAAACCACATTCATTCACACGCGCTCTCTCTCTCTCTCTCTCTCTCTCTCTTTCCTCTCCCTTTCAGGCCCTCTTAGCTTAAGCCATTCTGCGACATTATAGCTATCAGGGAGTCCTACTGAAGAACAAACAAACAGACTAGCAAAAAAAAAAAAAAAAAAACTCAACCTATCTGAAATTCTTTACAGTAGAGCTGCATACTCTCAAAAATTTTTTTTCTAACTTTTAAGCGAATTGGTAGAGGTACAGGTAGCGGTGCTTACTGTGGACCAAACGACCAGGAAAAGGCAGGCAGGCCGGGAGGGGCCGGCTTCTTACCCTAGCAGGACTTCTCGGTGACTGCTCCTTGATAACTCAGATGTCATTCACAGAAGTGACATTCCTAGCCATCCCAGTGGACCGTGTTGGCATGCTTCCAGAGAATGTAACGAGGAAATAATTTTTAACGGTCACGTGCAGGGCCTCTCACCTTAGAGTCCAATCAGTGAAAGCAGTGCGCTTTGCACACAAGAACCCAAATCCCTAACGTTTACTCCGGTTTTTAAACTGCTTCCTTTAAAACCCTCCAGAAGTCAGGAGAAGCTAACACTGGAAACTTCTGCACAACTGCCATCCAGAGAGTTGCTAACTCGTTCACAGAAACTGGATTATTACATGACTAAACATCTCAACTCTGGCCATCGGATGTCAGAAAACTGGAGACGAGCTACAGATCACACGTTGGGTTTTTGTTCTGCAAAATAAAAGAACCGACGAGCAACCAGACTTCAGAGAAAATCAGAAATGTGAGCAAAGCTGTCAACGAACCATTATATAAACAATACGCTAACACTAATAGACATACATATAAACATCGGAAGACGCATTTGCAGAAGTAAATGAGGATACTCAGCTTTATTTCTCACGGAGTCAAAGACGACCCCGCCGAGAAGCCGGGGGTTTGATTTCGTGTCGGCCCCCTAGCTCTCATCACTGTGGACGTGATGTCCCAGACAACAATAAAGCCATCTTAGAGCAGCTCCAATAACAAAGACAGGGGAGGTCCGGGCGCTTGCTGGGCGGCTGGAGTTCCCCGCGCTAAGGAACCGCGGCTCGGGAGCTGGAGAAGGGCATTACCTGCACACCTGAGTCCTCATCTTCTTCCGGAGGAGGAGACGGCGGGGGCGTTCTGTCTAAGTCTGAATTTTCAGAACCTTCTGTTTTTCCCTTGTTGACCTTCTTCTTCAAAGCACTTGCTTCTGAATCAGGTTTCTTATTACTAGAATTCAAAGTCGGCACTTAGTGTTACTTTGTAATGAGGTTTCCACACGCCCCACGCCTACTTCCCACATTCATGTCCCGAAAGTATCAATGACCACTGATAAATCAATGCGTGTGGGCCACTTAGAGTTAAATGGCACTCTCGATGAAGGTTTTATGGCAAAAGCCCGTATCGGTGACTTCTGGCAAATATCTGACCTAATGAAAAAGAGATTTCATGCAAAAACTCCTACCACCACACGCAGCGCATTTGTTAGGTAGACAGGCTGAAAATCCCTGCCAGCACACCAGACCATAACGGACAACCAGGCTAAGAAGTCGTTTTGCTATCAAGTGTGTAAGGCGCCGGGCCTGTTTTGCTTTGTTTTTAAATGTCAAGGAAAACTAGACTGTCATGATTTCTCCGTGTCTCTCGCAGAGAGTTTTAAAACTACTGAAGTCCTTTTTCTAACCGACACTACTAGGCGTCCTCTGTTACGTCACCCAGCTACATTACGATCCAATGACGGCCTTTTAAAATATAACAAAATACATGGCAATTTCCTGTTCTACGTGATTTTACTCAATGCTGTTTTCTTAATTTAAAATAAGCTTCGTTTTGGTGCTGGGCATTTATTTTGAGGCAGTCACAATAGCCTTTTTTTCTAAAGCTAGGTCTCTGAAATACAAAAACACAGCGAAAGCGACCCCAAGAATTAAAGTGCATGTTCCATGGTATGTTTCCGCCAGACGTTAACAGGATTTGAATGTTACATACGTCAAAAGACATGAATGAACGCTGAGAAAATACTTTTTTTATTTAACTTCACCATTAGCTTCAAAACCTTTATTTGACGTTCTCTTAGAACATACACTGAGTGCTACTTTTCATTCCAATTTCCAGACCAGACCCAAGGTTTTCTAATATTAATTATCACGTTATCCAACATTTAAAATAATCTAACCTCATAACGATTATATGTTCCATTTCTAGAAACCGTAAAATTCTCATACATTTGAAAACAAGATATTTTAAAAACCTTTAAAAAGTTTATTTATGAAAGTTCATCAATTCCCAGAAAGGTATGATGACAGAATGCATTAAACAGCATATTTTTTCAGCCTCAGCTCCTACAAAAGACACTAAGACACCTCTAAGCTTTTATTTAAGTAAAGCACATGTCACGTACAATATTTCAAAAGTATGTTAGCAAACTAAAGTATCCATCACGCACCTAAAGTGTATTTTAGTCGTGAGTAAATAAAATATGTAGTAGTCCTAAACTAGCTATTTTTAAATACTCAGAGCCTGCGTCTATTTTGTGAGCATTTTAGCGTTGTAAATCGCCACCACGTAAGGAAGTAACTTACAAGAATTCAAGATTATAGCAAACGGCGGCTAGGTTTAAAGAGTTCTTTTAATTTAAACAGTTTTTTTAAGGCAATGTCCTAAAAACTTTCGGCCCCGAAAGATCCATGGAAAGAATAATATTTTTTAAATTAAAAAAAAAAATCCATACAACAGTTCCTCATCCAACTGTCCTGGTGTTTACGCTACACACGGACAGAAGCCTCCCCTACTATGAGGCTCCATTTCCAGCATTTATTTCCGCTCTAACTGCCACAAATTATACAATACTACAGCTGAGCGCCGGGCCCCTTTCCTTTCATCTGCACGCCAAGAGCAATCAGATTACCCTGGTAACCAGCGGTCACATGACCAGCACCTGCTCTTTTGGCTGGATGCCACTGACTAAAGCCATCTGCTTCCCTCAATCAGCTTTCAAACATTCTCAACACCTGCGCTGCAGTGTTTTGTGGTTTCTTTTATCAAATCAGTGCAAAACTGCTTCCAAAACTTTACATATTTCTCAAATTTGTTTAAATCAGAGGTAGGCCTGTCACAGGGTTGAACCAGTGCCAGGTAAAGTAAGTCGGCAGCCAGTGCTTTTCACGGTGACCTCTCGGCACCGGAGCGAAGTCCACAATTTAATTTCGTGGGGTTACTGCACCCTGTGTGAACTATCCTATAGGAGTAAAAAGGCTTACTGTCTTAAAGCCACCAGAGCCCAGGTTTGATGAAATATCAATTTGCTGAAGGAGAGAAGTGCTAATGATTTTCCATCTGCCCTTCCCACGAATGAATGACGTGGAACCTCCAAGGCTGCTAAAAGTCAGACGAGACCTCTCTAAATGCTTAGGAAAAACAGCCCGTAGCCGGGGGAAGCACTCGCCCCAGATCTGATTACCAAAAGAGTTCTGAACTCGTTAGCCCTTGCGCTACTAACGTTGCTCAGAGACAGCTGAGCATTTCCACGCATGTCTTCTCCTGACGTCAATATACGAACACAAATCAAAACCACGCCGAGAAGTCAAAAAAGCCACAAAATCTTCAATGTCCCCCCAAAGACATCACAACCACGGACAAGATAAAGTCATTTTAATTACATTGCCTTCGCTACTGTTTTGCAATAAACTAATTTGGATTTTCAACTAAGGGCTCTATTAGCCCTTTAACCAACCAATCTGCTGTCTCAAGAAAACCAAAATCAGAAATTTTCTTTTAACGAATGAGGGTAATACAGATCGTGGGTTAGACTGATGTGAGTCGGACACACACAGTTAAGTTCCAGCTCTGTCGTGTATCACCTGTCTGTGACCCTGGACAAGTCACTGAAGCTCCCTGAACCTCGGTTTCCTCATCCGTAAGATGAGGTCGGTCATTCTATCTTCCCCCGAGAGGCGCTACGAGGTTTAAAGGAGAGAATGGAGGAGAACGGTGGCGGTGTCTGCCACAGAAGGCCAGTGTGCACACACACATCTGGAAGGCGAGCTGCTGGGAACGTTTTCTGGAACGTCTGGGAACACATTCTCTGGTGAGGCTCAGACCCGCTTGGGCTGAACCAACGGCAGACTCAGACACAGAGCCCCACTTCACCACGGATCACTTCCTCTAAGCAACTGGAGTGAAGCGAACTCCTTTATCCACAGTCCCCGACACGAGCTAAGAGGACAAACGAGCAGGCGATCGCAAACGCCACTCCTCTCCATGCCCATGACCCCTGCTTCGGTTCAGGCAGGTGTCATCTCCCACCTCGCCTGGTACGACTGCCTCTCCACGCTCGCGGTCCACGGGCTGGGCCAGCCACTATCAGACTGCCGAGGAAAGGACACACATTCGACCTCCACAGTCGCTACTGAATTTACATCTCTAAGGTTCAAAGCTAGTCTTTTATTATGTCAAAGCCAAAACATGGCCGTACAAACATTCCTCTCCCAAATTATAATTTGGAAAGCTGGAAGGCACACACAGGGCAGCTCTTCCAGCTGGGGGTAAGAGAATGTTAGTAATAAGAAACATCCCTCAAGCTGACACTACAATGTTGAGAATGAGGCCACTGAGCCGTCTGGCGCAGATACAGAACCTCCAACAGCTGCCGTGATGGCTACTCACGGGTCTAGCCAGTGCTGGCCTCCACGTGGTGACCCACCGGAGTGAGGATCACAAGGGGTGTGCGGGGAAAGCTTTCTAATTCTAGCCCTAACCGGCCGCAGCCCCAGCGATATCACGCCTGCCCCCACTCCTCTCCCGGACCCACTCTGCCTCCCGCATTTCCTAGGTCAGGGACGCGGTGCTGCCACCAAAACGTCACTCGCAAACCCACCCTCCACACGTCAGCACAGTGACCAGCTAACACATGAATCCGACTGCCTGCTTCTGCTTCCAGTCCAATCCCACATACAACAACGCCTGGGAGCCCGTGCTGGCGTACCAGGCCGTCTGCAATTTTTGCAACCGGCAACATTACGTTTCTACTTTTCTCACACCCCAAACCCTCCACACCTTAATGTGCAGACACGCACGGCTACTCGCTAACGGGCACACCTCTCTCTCCCCTCTCCAGTCCCCTCCTGGCTCCATCCACGGCTCCGCGAGACTCACCCAGGCCCTCGCTCACTCAAGGGAAGCCTCACTCCATCGACATGAGAGATGGTGTACCCCACGGGGAAGCACTACCACGACGGACTAAAATCAAAGCTGTGTGTGCGTGTGCGTGTGTGTGTACAGACATGAGCGCGTGTGTGAGTGTATGTCCTTCCCAACGATCACACAGCTCAAAAAGAGGAGGAAATGTGTCTTATATATCTTTGCTTTCCTAGTGCCTGGTCAGGTAGGTTCCTTACCAACCTTAACAGATCAGTTTAACTGCACAGCACAAGCCAACAGCGACGACGACAACAAACACATACACCAGGCACTACTCCAAAGTGCTTTTCTCGTTACCTCGTTTAAGAAAACTCGGCATAGATTCCATCTTTATGCAGAGACACCTACAAACCTCAGTAAAATGGGATTAACGTGCTACCAAAATAGAGTGAGACTTAGCAAGTTTTCAAAAACAATACATCTCTACACTCCACCCCCCCCCCCAAACTCATACAGTTCTTTCATTTCCTCAGCCTTATCTCCCATCATTGCTGGTGTGACCGAGATACGGAGCCACCCACTCCTGAAGCTAGACAAGCCCTTACAACCTTGGAAGCTGCACAATTTTCTGGGGATGGTGCTAGCGGTCTGGAGGGCCACTGTCCCTCCACCAGCTCTATTTCCATTTCACATTTTATCATGAGAGCAGGTCATACTGGGGGTCAGCAGGATGTGCTCAGGGTCCACAGCTTGGTGACATTTAGGTCACCTCTGCTAGACCAGGCTCTGAAGTGCTGCAATTAACCCCAATGTGATCCAAGTATATACCTTAAAAAAAACTGTATTTATTTTGAGAGCGAGAACTAGAGCAGGGGAGGGGCAGAGAGAGAGGGAAAGAGAATCCCAAGCAGGATCACACTGCCAACACGGAGGCCCGACGAGGGGCTCGATCCCAGGAACCGAGAGATCAAGACCTGAGCCGAGATCCAGAGCTGGATGTTTAACCAACCGAGCCCCCCAGGCGCCCAAGCACACGCCAGCTTGGGGAGAACTCTGGGAACCCAAACTCGGTATTCAGAGAACACACGTCGATGGAGGAAGACGCTAAGGACATCCCACACCCTCCATGTAGGGTTCGTATTCAGCTTTTCAGAGTCTATGACGAAGAGCTAAGTGACAGTACCCGAGACGGGGCAGCATGAACTCCACCCACCTAACACACAGCACATAGAGAACGAATTCTTTTCGGTGAGAAAGAGTAGAGGCTTTTTAAACAAGTAAGGGCCACAACTTACAAGAAATCCAGCTAGCTGCCCCGACTTATTGCAGAACAGAATGCGGTTAAACATTGATCAGCACCAATGTAGGGACCCAAGTCCTCGAAAGAAAGGTGGTTTGAAAAGGAACTGCACTGTGGAAGCACGTGTGGAGAACGCAAGGAGGCGGCCTGCGCGGTGGGAGGGGGTCCTCGGGCAGACCCTGCAGACCGGGTAAGTCGGTGCAGACTCCTCGCACCGGGGAAAACCAGCCCTGAGGCCGGGGTCCTGAAGATTAATCAGATTTTTCAGAGACTCAAGCCAAAATGTCATCTTTTAGAAGAAGAGGAAAAGGTATTGAAATATATCCTTATATTTTACATGCTTAAACGTTTTCAAATAAAGAATTGAAACTACTGAATGAGAAGAGGGAGGGAGACGTGTGTCGTGTATCGTGATTCTAAACGATCCGGCGGCCATAATAAACCCTGCAAAAGCTCTTAGGGTCAAGGGTCCAAGGGTGGCAGACAGAGAAGCATAGAGCCTCTCAACCGGAGTATAGACTTTTCCTCTAAGTTTTTTTTTTTTCGAAGTTCATTTATTTATTTTGAGACAGAGAGAGAGAGAGAACCCAAAGCAGGCTGTGCACTGCCAGCACGGAGCCCAATGCGGGACTTGAACCCACGAATGTGCACCGGAGCCGAAATCAAGAGTTGAACGCTGAACAGACTAAGCATTCCTCCAAGTTTGTAAGCAATGAAAAAGAAACTTAAAAGAGAAAGAAGCAAAATAAAAAAAGAGACAAGATAAAGTACTAAAAGTTTACAAGTATCAATTAAGGCAACATCAAACGGGATACATCATCAAGTAAAATCGAACCACCAAAACAAAACTTTTCAAGAAAGTCCTAAGACTAAAAATTGTTTTAATGGCTAAACTAGAATGTAACAAAATGCAGGTAACAGAATAATCTAATGATGACAGAGATGAAGCAAACTCTGTGCGGTGGACAGGAAACGCAGGCCAACTGTTCCCCATGAGCGCCGAGGCCCGGGACACTCGGGAGACTGGCCCAAACGGCTGAGATGCTCCCCCGGGCAACCTGGGCAGAGAGCTTCTGGGCAGGATGGCGGGATGGGAGCAGGACCCGCAGCCTGCCCTTGCGCCCGTCCGTCCGTGGCACAGTCGGCCTGCAGGTGCCGGGCGCCCGGCCTGGCGCCATGCGCTTCGCTCTCGGCAGGCGCCCTGCCACCCCAGCTCCTAAATCCACCCGCAAGGTCTTCGCCCTACTCTTCTGGTGGAGAAGGGGAAGGAGAAAGAAGACTGGAGAGGAGAAGAAGAGAGAGAAGGGGGGGGTGCTATTTTACTTCTGAACAATACACGTATGATTTCAATGACAAATTAATACGCTTTTTTTAAGTTCTCTGAAAGTCACTGGACGGAACACCTCTAAGACACTAAATTTAATCTAAATCATTACCTTCAATACATCTTCTAGCATCAAGTACTCCTTAAGTACATTAACGATGCTAAATTTTTAGGAAGGAAAGAACAAAGAAAGTTAGATACAACCTAATTTGCTTTTATTTAAAATGAAAGTATATTTCAAACACTCATCTTTACATTTTATAATCAAACTTTCCAAGGATGAAGCAACTGAGGGTCAGACAGGACACGTGCTCTGTCCAAGGAGATGCGAGGCTAGGACTGGAGCCAAAAGCTGTCCGGTTCCAGAGACCACATTTGGTCCTGGGCCCCGCCCGAAGGCAGGCACCTTCTTCCTGAGCTCTCCCTAGGAGTCCGGTGCGGGCCTGGCCTTTAGGGGCATCCTTCGGGCCTCAGAAATGCTTCCTGCCGGATGTGTTCTGTGACTTGGGACGACCTCTGGGTAGCCTTCCAATAACAATAAGAACCCTGTCCTGAGGCTAGATACAGGAGATAGCCCCCTTTTTAAAGAAGAATGTGGAAGGAAGGAAGGAAGGAAGGAAGGAAGGAAGGAAGGGAGGGAGGGAGGGAGGGAAGAGGGAGGAAGCAAGGGAGGAAGGCAGGAAGGAGGGAGGGAGGGAGGGAGGGAGGGAAGAGGGAGGGAAAAGGGAAGGAAGGACAAAAGGAAGGAAGGGAGGGAGGGAGGAAGGGAGGAAGGAAGGGAGGGAGGGAGGAAGGGAAGGGAGGAACGAAGGAAGGAAGGAAGGAAGGAAGGAAGGAAGGAAGGAAGGAAGGAAGGAAGGAAAAGAAAAATAGAAAGCTCTCCTGAAAAGAGCCAAATCCATTTTTAATAATGAATATATATTTTTTAAATGTTTATTTATTTATTTTGAGAGAGAGACAGACAGCAAGCGGAGGAGGGGCAGAGAGAGAGCGGGAAGGAGAGAATCCCAAGCAGGCTCTGCACGGTCAGAACTGTTCCTGCAGGGCTGGAACTCACAAACTGTCAGATCGTGACCTGAGCTGAACTCGAGAGCCGGACACTTAACCTACTGAGCTCCCCAGGTGCTCCAATAATGAATATATTCGGTGGGGAGGGGGCCGGGGCAGTAAAAAAGACTCATCATGTAGTCAAGAATTATCACTGAAAATCTAAAGGCTACCGAATTTTATGGATTGAATTGAGATCTGCCAGTAATAGGGAAAAGAAGTCTAGTTAGCGAATACGTTATCTCATCACAGAAGCTCAACACCAACGTTAGCTGCTTCGGCACCACCTGGGTCTGTAATGCAACACGGAACTGAGCACGTCGGATGTCACAGAAGTGACGCGGAAAGCACACCCTTTGACTACAGCGTACTCTTCCAAGTGCCAAGCGGTAGGCGCGTGCGTGGCTGCTTCTGCCACGTTCGAAGATGCCGCTCTTACCTACGCACAGCATTCCCGTGAGTCAGGAAGGGGGGCACTGGGCGAACCTGGGCAGCTAGAACCCCACTCCCCAGATCCCCTAGGTCTTCCCTGACCTGCCCGCGTGGCCGGTACGACAAACAGGACACGCTGCTCACCCGATCAGCTGCTGCCTACCTGCAGGGCGGTAGAGAATTAGGCAGAGCAAATGGTAAGCCAACAAGGAGGAAATATCACCGCCCACCCCTAACAGGAGAGTCAAAGGGCCATGACACTACATTGTTCCTGCAGAAATCAGGGCGACACACGTAACAGTATTCTCGTGGAAGTTCGAGGGTGTGATCTCCCTACACCAAAATAAGGGAGAAGAACGGGGTCGCTTCTCTGGATTCACACTATTTCCCTAGTTAACACGCTAAAGCCCCGCCGCACAGACTTCTCTGAGAAGCTGGGGACGCGGTGCTCCTGGCGGCCGGGGCTCCCGCGGGGCTCTGCACAGCGCCCGGCCTCTCGGGGCCCTCGCCTGGGCAGGGAGAGCTCTGTGTGCATCACGGGGCGGGTTTTGCATTTGCGCAGGGTTTCACGCTTTTCAAAAGCCTTTTCGTATGTAGAGACTTTTAATAATCATTTAAAAAATGAGCCTATGATTCCTCGGCTCTTTCGCTTCCAGTTCTAACATCACGACCGCATCCGCTATGGCTCATTACGTTCCAGCCTAAAATTCCACTTGAGGAAGACTTCAAAGGAACGTGTCTCCAGGAAAATCCCTCTTAAACGTACCACTGCCACCCATGACCTCCCCACCCCTCAACTTTCAACTGACGGGTGCTGCGAGAGGCGGAGGTGGGGGTCCGCGCACCCTCTCCCACACAAAACCACAGCGGCGGCAGGCCACCGCCGTCGGGTCCGCTGCGGCTCCCTGGGTGGGCAGCGGTCCCCGCGTGGTCCCTGGGCCTTAGCAGAACCGGTCGCTTGAGGGTCAGTGTTGCTGGGCATTCCCTTCCCCCTAGGGCTCCGGACCAAACCGCATGTTGCTAAAGATAGCGCGGTCTGCACTCCAGAGCGGCTGACGACTCTCCCTGCCTGCTCATTCAGCAGACTGAAGACAAATCAGAGAGAGGAAGGGATGTCACATGGCCTGTCACTAGTGAGAGAAAGATTTCTGAGGTGGCCATCCTGAAGGAAAAAAGGGTCGGGGATTAAAAAGACCTAGTGGCCCCCTTTCCAAAGAGAAGGTAACTGCCGAGACCAGGAAAGGCCGCCTCTGGTCCCACCCCTGACCTGCAGCTGGGTTAGCGACCCAGAGACCTGGCACGGACGGCCGGCGGGTAGGGACGCCGATGCTCGCGGGCGCCCTGTCTCCCTTGCTCCCCTCCGCTACCCGAAAGGCTCGCAAGTCCATTTCATGACCAGACGTTAGAAAAGTCTGTATCCTCCTCTGGAGGCACAGTGTCCAAAATACTTATTTCAGTATTTTCGATTATCCGGTATCGTGGGTCAAAATGAAATCACTGGACATAAAGGAAAGACCAAGAAAACAGAAGAAGAGCTGTGAGTATAACTGATTTTATTAGGTACGTACCTGATGGAGAGGCATCTGACCCTCCGAGTTTTCTGTACTTATTAAGCAAAACGAGCTCAACGGTTTGCTTTTGCGTCTCATGTCCACTGAGAAGCTTCGCATGTATAAGAGCACACTGTAAAATATGTATCGGGTTGCCAAAACAGACCACCGCTGGGCTTGCGGGCTGACTAAAAACACAACTCCTCAGGTAAAATGCCGCTCCTTTCTTAGACCGTAATTGAGAAGACAGTACCTGAAAAGCAAAGTCCCTCAGAGGAAAGTGGCCACGTAAACATTAATGATAATGACAGTGTGGTTTGCAAAACAAAAAACGGGCTTTACGTGTGTTTGGTACTTTGTGTTTTTCAAAAACTAGCAGCAGGACGTTTACCCCATTTGAAAATAAAACACCTTCATCGCTCATAACTGAGAAACAGCATTTAAGATTCCTGCGGACTTGGACACCGGGCTGGAGAGCCAGAGGGAGGGAAGTGGCCCAGCGGCCGGGCTCCGCGGCTTGTCTCGCGGGAGCTTCGCTAGTCAAGTCACAACCCTCGGCCAAGTTCCCTTCTTTATGTCCATTCAAAGAATCTTTATGTAGCTAAATGGACCACTAAATCCTTCAAGAGTCATTCAAAGGAAGCGCTTCCTCCAAATTCTCTCTGTCTCACGGGGCGCTGCATACACAACGGAATGCAAATCCGCCTATTTCAGTCGCGGATCCTTCCATATGCAAAATGGCATCCCCTCCAGCCCGCAAATGTCTTAGCTTTTATTTTCAGTATTTACTGCCAATATTTGAAAGCTATAAGGACACCTGGGGAGAGCACTAGGAAAAAATGGGTAGAAAAATACATATTTAACATAAAAGGGAAAGGGGAAAGAAGGACTATTTCTGTCTCTAATAGAAAAGTGGAATGTGCCCCCTGTTTTTCATTTTTAGATGTTAAATGTCTTTTTCTGACATGCTGAATACCTTTTTTTCCTGGTTCTCTACCATCCTATGTAACAGCCTCTGGCAGATTCTTTTAGGTTCTCCTGTGCAGACAAGACAAACAGAATTATATTTTGGTGGCCAAAGGGGCCAGTTGATGGAGAATGGCCACAAGTCCAAGCCTTGGCCACTTTATGGAATGAAGTAGAATGGCAGGTAGTGAGAAGGACACCCTAAAGGCACACAAAATCAGCCCTGTGGTAAGAGCCACCCTCTCCGAACGTCCTTTATCGTGGAGATGGCGTGAATGATGCAAAACGAGCCGTCTGCCACAGACACCTGGCAGCGCAAGCCAGACCACCAGCGGGTCACTTCCGTCATCACCCGCTCGAGGGACGGCGCATCTGTGTGTAGAACGTCACCAATGACGGGGCGTACGGGACTGAACAGGGACGGCGCGAGCAGCTCTACGCTAAATTTTTCATTTCACTTCTGTTTATTCCCTTCTATTTCAGCCCTCTGTAGGAAAATTATTTTCTGTATAAACAAATTCATCAAGTTAACTTATTCAAGGATGGAAATAACTGGTATCGCATAACATCTTGCAAAACAAAATTGCCACTGCTGTATTCCAGTGCTTAAAAGCAAACTGCTATGGCAATTCAACCCCAGCGCACACAGAACCCAAACCCACCATTACCTTCATCACTGCATATTCAATTTACATAATTATTCTGCTATGCTATTCAGAATTTACATGTAGTCGTATGCATTCTACCGATCTGGGCTTCAGGGATGCTGTTTCCTTTCTAGACTCAGCAGAACGCAAGACCACAACTCAACGTACTCAATTCATCTGGCCGACAGAAACTGCGGCTCAACGAAATAACGGATCGGTTTGTTACTTTCCTGAAAATCTCTATTCAATTACCACGTTCTTGGACAGCTATCCCCATCTGAGCATCAACAACAGGAAAGCCTCTTAGGAATGTCCTCACCGAACTCTGTCATAAATCAGCAAGTGGCCCTACAGCAGAGCTTCTCCAAACACTCCCGGCACGGCCCTCAGCACGGCCTGAGTCTGTCTTTCCACGTGCGTATCTCCGTACTCAGTGGAAACGTGTTGGTCGATTATTTTCATACCACCTGGGGGAAAACAACTATCACCTATAGGAGGCATCCACTGAGCCGACGAGTCTAAAGCAAACTTGGGGGGAAAGGTACCAAACGTTCCTCTTGGGAGAAAATAATCACATCCCTTCCGCCTATCAAAAGCAAGTGACTCTCACGCAGAGCCAGTACTCGGATTCGGCAAGGCCGAAAATGACTCTGCACGGACAATTCAAACTTCAGGATGGGCAGCTGAGCGCAAGCACACGAGGCCTGCACTGGGGTTTTTCTCTCGTGGGTAAAGACAGCCCCTGTCTTTGTATCAGGCGGCAGGGGTGCCCAGAACTCAGTGGATCCGATGCCCTAAGTTCCTGATGCCTGTTTACAGTTGTTGGGGACATATTAACAAGTGTCACTGTTAAGTACAGCATTTTAACATCTGTCCCAATGTATCCCACAGGAGGTAAGGGTATGCTAAAGTATGTTTTTAGAGACAGGGCTAGGTCCATGTAGACCCAGAACCAGAAAATAATATACTTGGAAATTTATGACAAGCAAGATATGGTGAGTTTTTTTCTTTTTTCTTAATCAATTTTTGTCATTCGATGCTAGATTCAAAATATTAAAAATACAAACTGAAGACAGATATATCTTGAGGCTAAAGCGAGTCTTGGTGATATACTTTCTGAGCTCTAGGAAGCTTCTGCAGAACACGGACTCTTACCTTTCAAGGGTTAAAAAAACAATAAAATATTCTTTTAAAATTTTGCTTCAATTTCTTTCTCCTTGGGAAAAATGAGCAGCTGCCTCCTCCTATCAAAAGCACAGTACTTAGCTTTGAGGCAATTATATTTCTACAAAATCCCTGATATGTCAGACCGAAATCGTAACCCTATCCTCCTTGCTCACACCCTAACACTTAACACAGTACCTACAAAGAAGAAGTACTTAATGAACTATTTCTCAAGTAGATGAACAAAATTTATAATGGGCTGCAGGTTTGGAAGAGTGTTCACATGGGGAAAAAACAATGGTTTTCAATTAAGAGACCACATACTGAGGCATCAAAGAATGTTGCTAAGTAAATGCAAATATTGTTACCTGTAAGAAGGAGGTAGTGAATACAATTCAGTTATCCTGGCACCGTAAAAAGTGCCAATGACAGAAAGTTTTAAAGGACTATGACACGAACTTTCAAAACACTACCAAATAATGTATCTGGGGATGTCTCGGTATTTTTAGCAGAAGTTGAAAATCCAACTTTGCTCTTTTCCTTTGCGGGAGCACCTTTGTGGTCACAGAAATCATATTCTCTCTCTGCATCTGCGTGTACACGAACGGGAAAGCCCACGAGTCAAAGGTTCACAGGCCAGCACGAGCTCAAAAAGTTCACGTCCAGCATGTCCGTCACGAAACTGAGCACACATGTGCGCACACGCTCATGCGTGTGCATATATGCGCGTGGGGGAAAGACCCACGTGGAATGTGTTTCCTAATGGAGTTTGCAAACAGGTTCAGATTAACCAAGTCTGACCATACGTCCATCTGGAAACTATATTTTCTAACATGAGCCATATTCTGAAAAATAGATTCAGATGTTTGGAATTGGTTCAGAACAGTTGTAAGAAATGTTCGGTACAAATGAAAAAAATTAGTCTTCAATGTCTTCTCCTCTCGGCTTTTCTTACTGAGTAAATATGCCTTCTGGGGGGTCAGAGTTGGTGGGGGAAGTACAGAGGGAAGTATGGAGCGGAGGAGGGTATTTCCTAGAAGCTGAAACTCGTGCTACTCTTGCATGCATATCTAATGGATAACTGCTATTTGATTTCTCCCACGTTGCCCACTAGCATTTCGACCCTGCCCCTGGCAGGCTTACTCCGCCAAGTGGAGAGAATTAATTCTCCTGTTTCAACTTCTGGGAAACGGGACTGAAAAGCTTAGTGAAATATAGTGACCTGTCTTGCTTCTATAATCCTTCTTTCCCTGTTTTGCATTGTCCTTGAAAATGAGGTTGCTGGCCTATGCTTACAAATAATTATGCTGGTAATTTGGTTCTATTTGTTAAATGACAAATTTCTACAAAAATACGACCTAGTGATTTGAAAATAATAGAGAATTTTTACCCAGTGAAGTCTAAAATGGACCATCCAAATAAAGAGTTCATAGTGACTGAATCCTAAATTTCAGGAAGCGTAAATCTGTTTAACTTTTTAGTTTGGGTATTAAGGAACAGAACTCGACAATAATGACGAAAATCAAGGTGCTGCCTACCCCCAGCCTCCTCCCCGCCCCCCACCCCCCAGCCCCTGCCCCCTTTCACGGGGTGGAACCGTGTGGTGCTCACTTCTGTACTGTGTTTTGGTGCTGGTGGTCTCTGCCCACAGCCTACCTTGACTTTTTGCTGGATTTGGGTTTTGGCGTGGCAGTTTTTGCTTTCTTTTCCTTTGGCTCTTTGGGAATCTTAGGGGCTTTCGGGGTCTTGGGTTCCTTGGGCTCTTTTTTCTCCTTGGGTTCTTTCGGTTCCTTCGGATCTTTTTTTACCTTCGGCCTTTTCTTTTTCTTCTTCTCTTCTTGGGACCCATCTAGTGAGTTCCTATTTAGTTCTTGGTTGTCAACCCCACCAGGGAAGTCGTCTTTACCAAAACTCTTACTGGGATCCTCGGCAACAATGTGGTTGTTTTTCTTTTTCTTCTTCTTCTGCTGCGGCTGCTGCTCCACCGACGGCAGGTAATCGTCGCTCTTCACAAGCTGCGCGTTCGGGCCGCTAACCTGAGTCATATCCGGCGCTGGCTTCTCTAGAAAGGGCTCCGATGGAGAATGCTGAGAGACAGAAATAGGAATTGAAATTAGTTTATCATTCTTCATATTGAAGAAAGGAACCGAAAGTGAGTAGCTGATGCTTCTGAAACTTACTCTATACTCAAAGCAGCAAATATTTTCCCAAGTATACAGTTGTAAAATCTATCATTTTCTCTCATCCAAAAACCAAGAAAGCTTTTACATAAACAGGAATACAGCACAAAATTTCAATTCGGGAAGAAAAATAATTCTCATTCGGCTGAAGCCGCCATCCATTTTCTTAACGGCCCCTATGTAAGCAGGACACGGCGAACGACAAAACAGCAGCTGAAGCTAAACCCGAAGAAGAAATGTAGATGGAACTCTGTCCCCTATGCGGGAATGAGAACTCGAATTAAAGATACATGATGGAGCCGCCTTTGAGAAGGCCCCGCGCACCGAGCCCTGAAGGATTCGGGTGCTGCGAAGGTTTGGAATCGAGGCTGTCACACACACATCGTTCACCCGCACAGGTCGTTCCTGATTTAAATCCCACTAAAAGCCCAAATTGAAAGCATGTATCCAAACTTCATGACCTTGGATTTGTTCAATTTCTTGTACTAATATGAAATGCAGAGGGTGTTTTTCTTGTTACTAAAGTTTTACAGTTTCCTATTTTACTGAGGAGCAGAAAACCCAAATAATCAAGCCAGGAGGCCCTACCGGAGACTTTGGACACTGCTGGGTATATACCCGGAGACGGGCTTAAATACAGAATAGCAACAATTAGGACAGGATGCTCCAAACCAGGACAGGGGGACGGTGTCATGTCCACTGTAAATATGACATCTAACAACCTTTACGTTTCAACGAAACTACTTTAAACTGTTGTATCTGCAAATGCCACTCAAGTTTTTGCCTTTTTCATCTGCTTCTCCAGACACTCAACAGTAACCATAAAAGAAACAGCAATAATGGCTGCTGGTGTTTACGGAACAATCCTACCATGTGCCAGGCATGTGTTAAGCACTTTACTCCCCTGACACCGTGCGATCCCCACACCGGGCCTGATCAGGGGCTGCTATGGACGCTGACGCTCGAGGATGCGGCGGCGTGCCCAAGGAGTTGCAGGCCCTCCCTCCTGAGCTCCAGAAAGGGAGAGGGCAGGAGAGCCCAGGTTGAGGTCTACAGAGGACTCAGGAGTAATCCAGAAGCCATGGCTTACCATCAGCAAAGTACTATAAATTAGATTCCGGTACAACTAACATTTACTGAGCCTCTGTTTCACGCCATGTACCGAACGAGGTGCTTTCAGGAGTTAGTTCACTGACTCTCAGGGCAAAAATGTGATAACCTGCCCCCGTCTTTCGGAAAAGAAGTAAAGTTTGAGGAGGTTATGTGATGACCCAAGGCCACACAGCAGGAGACAGAGCTGTGATCTGAATCGAGGTTTTCTAAACCAGTTTTCTTCTGACTCTGTGCTTCTCCTGAAATCTTACACATGGGCATCCTTCCGGGAAAGGCTCCTCAGGTTTCATTTCGTTTCCAAAGTTTTCAGTGACCCCCCCTACCCTCGCCCAAAATTTCTAAGACATCACTACCTGAAAAGAAAGTGGTTATGCGGTTCCCACTAAACCCTATGATGGTTACTAAAGGAGCCCACGTTCAGTGCCCCATCTGCACTAGTATAAGAGACGGGGGCCCAGAATTATGAGGGGAGAGACACGAATTCCAGTGCAGGCCCTGCCATGAGCTATGTTATCAGAGGAAAGTCATTTCTCTCATCGAAGGTTCATTTTCCTCGTCCGCAAAATGAAGGGTTGGGGTTAGATGGTTTCCAAAGTCGCTTTCGAAATCCAATGGTATTGGAAGACCTTAAAATGTATTGCCCTTTCTCAGTCACCGCTGGCAGAGGATGAACCTGGAAGAGAGTAAGGCTGTACAGGAGGAGGAAGAAGCGAGGGCAGGAGTCCGAGGCAGAGCCCCCGCTGGGAGCGCACGGGGCTTCCACGCAGGAACAGAGCCTCTCACCAAGGGCGAAGACAGCCACCCTCTCCCTGCGCGTCTCCCTCACACGTGCTCTCGGTCGCCGTCACCCGAGGTGCTGTCCAAGGCCCCATTACCCGAGAATTAACGGATCTAACCGTGTGATTCAACTGCAGTTGCTGAAGTTGAGTTTAATTGTCACATATTATTTCCTCATGTAAATAAAAAGGAAAAGGTCATATCTCGCCACCCCCCACCCCCCAAGGGACTTAGAGATCCAACTTCTTTGGGATAAACTGTTTTTCAGGAAATGAAAGAAAAAGTATTTCCTGGAAAGGGAAGCAAAGAGAGAAGTCTACCAGTAAACAATGCTTAAAGCTTAGAATAGTGAACTAATCCCAGGTATGTGTGCCTTGTTTTAATCTGCATGGCATTAACCCCAGCCACGAAGTGCCAGCTTCTAATGAGAATTACCTGGCACACATTTAGGAACTAGAAAATGCATATACCATCTAATACAAAAAGACTGAAAATTTATCTACACACTTTAACATACAAATGATTCTAGATGCCCCTTTCAGTAACAAATGAAGCCATAAATCAGTGTCCCTTAAAAATTTTAATCTTCCATAAGAAGGAAAAAACGTAAACATTAAATTCAAAAAAAGGTATTAATCCCATTCGATACGCAGCAGGATGATGTTTTGGTCCTGCATGAAACAGGGTGGAAAAGGTGCTCAGAAATATTATAGTGTTTACCAGACCCACATCTCCTCTGATCTTTTAGAGAAAAGCTGTTTTTGTAAACATTTAACAAAGAACAGATGGCCTGCCTTAATCATGTGGGGGAAAAAACCTGGAGCTCACAGTAATACTCTGACGAAAGTCTCCCAGGCCCAGCCATGCCCCCCTCCCCCCCCCCCCCCCATGGTACGGTCTCCTCTAATGCTATTTAATTTTACAGCAGACATTTTCCCATCAATTCCCACTGCCCGACAGGTAATCAATGCCATTAACATCTGATATTACCATATAGGGCATTGCTAAAACCTCTCATTTATTAGACCGAATGTGGAGAATGTTAGATACCAAAGGCATTTTTAAATACACCCTATAAGACTTTCACTTGACCCATTTTCCATCATAATTCTATATGCCTGTTGGAATATTATGGGATGTACAAGGACTGTGCCGTGGACTTCTGGCACTAGAACGGAATGACTAATATTTAAACTGTAAATAAAAATGATCCAAGGTATGGGGGGGGTCAAAAATTACCATAAATTTACCATAAAATTACCATAAACCTTTATCCTTAACTCCATTGTTCCAAACGTATACGTGAGACAAACACACAAACAAGTTACCTTATGTCAAACAGAACAGGCAGGATGCAAAGCTGACCGGAGAAGAGCCGTGAAAGCTCTCGGGAGCTTTCGCAAGTAAAGGACAAGGTGTACAGAGAAAAAACTTTTCGTCTACCTCAAGAATGCTCTTCATCCAATATTCAGCTTTGTGTGGCTGAAAAGCTATCATATTTACTCATGCTTTGCCTTAATTATATTCTTAGCAATAGTAACAGGAGTGAGCAACGTGATATTAACACGGCGCAGTGTTTCCAACACCTATAATCTGTGCAAACTCACAACATTCTGCAATGTAGGGCACCTATGGACAGACATTTTTTATTCACCAAGTGACACCAACAAGTCCAAAATCAAAACACTACTTCATGACAGAGAAAAGCTACTACCAGCTGGGTGACAGGAACATTTCCAGGAGACATTCCTCCCCCTCGCAGTAAGCCAAAGACAGGTACCTGGGCTTGCCGAGAAACTGGGATTCTGGTGGAGAAGTGGCAGGCCAATTAACCCAAAGGAACAACAAATATGAGCTTAAAACACATTAAACTACGATTTAAGTGATTTGTAAAACTTCAAGTATTAAGTACTCACTATTCGCTTCCCTTTTTGTATTGGCTTTGGAAACACATCTCATTCTGACGCTCGACACTTTTGCTTTCCCAGTCCCCCCTAGGTTCTTCATGCCTTGACATTCCATAGAAAGGAATTTCAGGACGGACACTGAAGCTCGGTCTTCAGCCCAGAGCGCACAGAGTTCAAAAGTGCATTTAGCAAAGGCTCCGTGTGTCCCACTGAGACTGTAACACCCTCTTCTTGTCAGTGACGTTGAGAGCAAGAAGATGCACTCAGTTTCTGGTGCCCAATTCATTTATTCACTCAACAAATATTTGGGGATAGAATAGTCAACAAGCCAGCCACAGTACCAGGCTGACACTAAGGAGACTTCCCGAAAAAAGTCACCCAGGTGCCAGCCAGAGGTCACTTCCTCAATGGACCCAGCCTGAACAGTGAGTCATGCCTGAGATCGGGTGACTGAAAGCACCAAAGTGTAGCAAGCTTCTCAAGTCCTGTTTGTGGAGGAGCAGAGCCAAGATGAGCAGGTGATGAGTTTGAATGGTCAACTGACATACTTTTCAACTTCGACTATTTGATATGAAATAAGTAGAAAAATATTCTTATGACCATTAAGTGTTGGACTACTTTCTGCTTGGCTAAATTTGGTATTAGAGTCAGGGCTTCGAGTTCGCACGGCAGTCAGTTTTATTCAGCTCGTTCTTAATTTCCAGGAACAATTACTTATGGAATGAGTACACTGATGAACAGAAACACACAAGCGAATAATTGTCAAGCTTGTCAGTCATATGAGTTGAGAAAACAAAATGTATAAAACCACATTTTTTAAATTGTGGGTATTAAGAAGTGTTACATAGAAAGATGACTCAGATCGTGTAGGTTTAGAGAATTCTGGGCTGACCAAATAGATAGTTTTCTTTACTACAAAACTCTCCAAGCCCTTCCTAATTCTGAGAGGGGGATAAGGCACAGTGTGTCCTAAAGGTGCTTAATCCTGGACTGCATCCCTTTTTTCCAAGAATAACTTGAATAAAAGTAAAATATTCTTCAAAACATACTTTGGATTATAGTGATTTAGCTAAAGCAGGGCAAATTCATCTGCTCCCCTGGGGTGGAGAGAAGTATGAGTGCGCGTGTGTCTGTCTGTCTGTCTCAAAGCAGTGGTTATCGGATATTTTACAACATAGCATGTGACTATCGACGAATCTGATATTATACAAAATGTGCTCAAATGGCTCACTGATTTGGCAGGTTTTTTTAATGCTCCATTTAAGCCACTGGTAGGAATAAATAGGAATACTGGCATAATCATATAAGGGTGACTTATATAATTTTTGTTATATTACAGTCAAGGTAATTACCAGGCTAAATTTAATGAATGCCGAAATATCATAATACAAGAAGTTATCTTTACAAGTACCTCAAAACCATTAAATTTTAGAATTGAACAATTGTCTTAATTACTGCCACAATATCTCAGTTAAACGTCATCTGAAGACATTTTCAAACTTTTGGTTTTCTGTTTGTGTTTTTAATCCGTCCTTAGAATAGATGTGCCATACAAACAAAATCTTAAACAGCTACAAATTAACATCGGCCACTTTAACGGCATCTAAATTATAAATACACTTCGAATTTAAGTAGAATCTAAAATAATGAAAGTAATGAAGCAAGCAATCGTGTTACATTTAATATTAAGTAGTTCACACTGGATATTGAATACTGCACATCTTCTGTGTATTTAGGAGTAAAACGTTCACCACAAGAACTGCCAAACGGCATTGTCATACGCAAAGCGCCATGTTGTGGTGTGTCTACAGTCACTCTAATGAGAATGATGCTGCAGTCAAACTCCGCCAATGCTAAAGCCTTTCCAAGAGTCTGAGAAATCCTCAGGGCAGGAGACCCCCTGCCGGCAGAGACAGGGCATCTGTCCACCACACGACCCCCCCGCTGCCCTTCTGGCCCCCTCCCCTTCCCAGCCTCCGTTCTGAGCAGTGGCCGCCCTGGGCTGGCAGCTGCCGGCAGAGGCAGGAGGTGGCCGCGGGACGGTGCGGGTCTGCCTCCAGCCTGCCCGACTCAGGACGACGGGGAAGAGGGTCAGGGCACACAGCCTTGGGGTTAGGGGAGAGACAAGAGCAAGACCGACGGGCCGTCCCGGAGGCATCCTGGGACACTGTCCTGAAAGATTTTAAGCCACGTACTGTGTACAGCTACGTGTGCGTTCCGCAGCCCTCTCCTCCTTCGGCGCCTGTGATTAGCCAGGTGAGGTTGCCAAGGTGGGTGACATTACTGCTCTCTTAGAAATAAGCAAACGGAGGCGTTAAGATGAACTTACCCGACGTTACACAGCCGGAAAAGGGTAGCCCTTAAATTCTAACCCTGATGTGGCTACAAGCCCGTGTCAACATGGCCGGGCACACCCGGGGTCACGGTGATGAGAGGCTCTCCAAGTCCGGGAAGCCGCTGGCTGTCTTTCTCCAAAACCATAAAGGCCTTAGTTTTAAGACTCTGACCAAAATCTACAGGTTAAAATGGCTTTTGATTTAATACCAGTTTGGGACTTTTGCCTTCAAAGGATTAGGGGAGAACTCTAGTTTAATTCCCAACTAAAGCTGTGGAGAACCCCAAGTTTTCCCCCAAAGAGAAAGCGTGGATGAGAATGGACTCCACGTCGCTGCTAACAAGCACTATCTCGTTGGAATAGCAGAATCACCCTGTTTGACACAAGCTGAATTCAATTCAGTCAGTCTGTTTTATCCAGGGAGTGAACAGAGTCTTCCAGAACCAAAAGAAAATAAGCCCACTCTGTCTTGCCCTGAAAACTCTCCCAAAATCGCTTAAAAGGAACAGCTTACATGAGTTAAAAAATTCAGTCTACTACATGGGGCACTTGGGTGGCTCAGTTGGTTAAGTGCCCGACTCTTGATTTCGGCTCAGGTCATGTTCTCACAGTTTGTGAGTTCGAGCCCCACCTTGGGCTCCATGCTGTCAGCATGGAGCCTGCCTGAGATTCTCGCTCTCTCCGTCCCTCCCCTGCTTGTGCTCTCTCTCTCTCTCAAAATAAATAAACTTTAAAAAAATAGATTAATTAATTAAAAAAATAAAATTCAATCTACTCTATTTTGAGGAATCTAACATAGTTCTTTATCCCGTTTGGAAACACAGCACTCGACTTCTTAGGAAAAGCACCAGCTGAAGGAGTAGGCTTCCATCTACGGACCATGCATTTGAACTAACATGTTTATACACACACACACACACACACACACCCCCCGAGGGCACGGAGTTGAACCGATGGAAATTGAACATACTTTTGATGTACCTCCACAGCTTCATAAATGCCTGGAAAAATTAGCTTAATTGTTTATACAAGACTTGAATTATGTTTTTACATGTGTTAGCTTTCCCAAAAGCTCACACAGGCAATCGGACTGCATTCCTGACTGTGAGTCTCCTGCCGCTGAAGAGCTTCTGCTGGAAAGGAGAAGCGAAGAGGGACCGACAGAACCTAGCGCTACTCTGAGCAGTGGAGGAACAGAACCACAAATTGAACACGATTTGAAGCCTAGCAGAGTCCTGGTGAGTAACTTCGCAGGTCTCCTGGGCAACAAGCAGAGGGGTGGCCCCCTCTGGGAAGCAGGAAGGCCCATCTGTAAAGACTATACATTCATTCTCCCCGAGAAAGACCCCCAGGAAAAAGCAGAGTGTGTGATGTGTGCATCATGGCGCCCCTGACTCACAGAAAGCAAACTGAAGCGTGAGCTCATCAACAAGGAGTCTCAGATACAGTGACAAATTCCTGGTCTGAATTTCTTGCTTAGTTCCTTACAGCGGCAAACCATCGAGTGTTATCTTCTACCCGACACTGCCTTCCAGAAGCAGAGAAGATAACGAATGTGCGGAGGGGCCTCAGCACGGTGCACCTTACTGTCCCTCCCTCCCCTCTGTCCTCTTTCTCTCCTTCACCACCTTGCGTATTGTTTTCCCTTCGTAGGCTCAACTCGACAAATGTCGGTGAACGAGAACCCACAGAACTGATCCCAGCACACAGGCACCGGTTTTGCTTACTTCAGGCTAGCTCTCCGGTCCATGCCGTACTTAGAAAAGGCGTCTAGAGGGTTGAATTTGGCAACAGACCCCCACCCTGAAGCCAGCCAGCTTACGGGGATCAAACTCAGCAAAAACACAAGACAGCCTTTCCAGGTGGCCCACTGTGCTGCAGAAATACATCCTGTTCAAAGACACCTAAGGATGAAGACCAAATGTCATCATACTAATACTAAAAACATTTATGTTTAGGGTGACTGGGTCGGTTAAGTTTCTGACTCTTGATTTCGTGATCTCACGGTTCATGGGATGAAGTCCCACGTCGGGCTCTGCACTTACAGCGAGGAGCCTGCTTGGGATATTCTCTCTCTCTTTCTCTCTCTCTCTCTCTCTCTTCCCCTCCCTGCTCATATGCAGGCATGTGTGCACACATTCTGCCTCTCGAAATAAACATTTTTTAAAAATAAATAATAAAAATCAACAAAAACAGTTAAACTCGTGTTGGTAATTTTTTACTGTACACTTCACACTGTATTTTGCTACCGCTGGTATTCCCAAGAGCAAGTATGAGCCTTAGACTGGAAAGGTGAAACCTAAGCACTCCGGCTCTGGAAAAGCAACTTATACCAAGTCTGCATTTAGGTTTCTACTACTCTACAAATGTTAACAGGAAATGCAACTTACTATGCTCCTCCTGTGAATTTAAAAAGTCAAACTTCGACAGACTGAAAGGCAGTGTGTCTTTACCTACCACCGCACAACCCCAAGGGCCTGTGTAGAAAGGGGAACAGAACAATTTAAAGAAAAAAAAGTCAATTTGTAAGGAGCTCAGTGATAAAGCTAATTTACACACTTGAAGGCAAGTTTTCCAGAACTCAGCGACTGTGAGTCTAGCTGGCAATAAACGCTTAATGATGAACTATGTTAGTCCTATAAAAACTCATTCACTTCTTCTAGGAGGCAGAACTCCAAGATGGCCCTACGAGCTCTGCCTCCTGACTGTAGGGGGACCTATGTCTTCCAGGCAACGGAACACGGCAAACATAACAGGACCTCGTAGGCGTGACTAAGGTTCCAAATCAGTTGGATTTAAGCTACTCAAGGGGCGGATTTTCCTGGGGAGGCCTGGCTTAATTAGGGGAGGTTTGTAAAGAGGACGTGGAGTCTCCCTGAGGGTCAGAGATTCTCGTTGCTGGCACTGGGAAAGCAAGTGACCAGAGTGAGGTGGCCACAGTGGGGAGCCCCCATGGTCAGAACTGCAGGCAGCCTCTAGGAGTGGAGGGGAGCCCTGGGTGACGGCCAGCAAGACGAAGCCCCTGGCCGCACAGCCACAGGAAATGAATTCTGTCAACAAGCAGCATGGACTCAGAAACCGATTCCTCCCCGGTTAAGCCTCCAGATGAGCACACAGTCCGTCCTTGCACCTGACCGCAGCCTTGTGAGACACTGCGGACAGGACCCAGCTGGGCTGTGCTCAAACCGTGGCTCACAGAAACTAGGAGAGAAGGAAGGAGTATTGTTTTACCCAGGAAATTTGTGGTAATTTGTTACCCAGCAGTAAACAACTAACGACCCCTTTTCTCATGCTAGACGTGTCTCCTTCCACATAAAAGACAGCACACGAGCATTTCTTTATACCTTTGGGATGTTGGTAACACTGAGAGTTTTTACGCCAAGCACCATTCCAGGCTCACAACAACCTTAGGAAATCACTCCCATTTTACAAATGGGGAAACTAAGGCACACAAAGAGATTAATCAGTTTGCCAGAGGTCACAAAAGGTTGGTTGTGAGAAGAGTCAGAGTTCGACCCAGGCCACCGCTCTGGACAGCCCACACCTCGGCCACCACGCCCGCTGCCTACCACCCGCCAAAAGTCTCTGGGAAGGAGGAAGACGCGAGGCAGGGGAAGCTGGGGGCAAGGGGACAAGTGGACAGCGGCGGGACCCACTCAGGCGAAACGGAGGACGTGGCTGCTGGAGGCAGACTGGGGCCTGACACTGTTTCACAGTTAACTGCCACCGAAATCATCACAGGGACAGGACTTCTATAAGAAAATCGCTCAGTTTTCTAGTAAAAAAAAAATATAAGAAACTGCACTATAAACAATATTAAAGGCCCCTGACGTTGGTTCTAAAAGAAACTTCACCGCACGTTAGAAACAGTCTGTCTAACACTTAAAGGGGATGGTGTCCCCATGACTCCTTCCAGCTGGAATTACACATGAAACAGAAGATACCAAAGCAATTAAGTATTTTATAAACACTGCTGAGGGGTCAAAAAGAGGGAGGTTCATTCACTGACTAATAACGCAGTAATAAACAAACAGCAATGTTATGCAACTGAGAAAATTATTATAATTGAATCTACACAGCTGGGCAAGAATAGAAGCCTGGTTATGTATATTAGCTCACAAATGCTGTGTGTGGGTAGGTTTTAGTTTTAGAACTCTTTCAGATGTGAGTCTCTTTTATAAAGTCAGATTTTTTTTTTTCCCTTATCTGGATATAATTCCACGATTACAACTGCAGGACAGAAAAGAACTTAATGAACTGCCCCACCAATTTTTGCTATTCTATTTATACTAGGGAGAAACAGATGTGTACACGGTGATTAGGAACTTGAACTTTCCTGAGGTGTATTCATCTTAGATGAGGACAGTCTACCTCGTTGGTGCACAGCAATGTGAATCACGAATGGCTGGGACTCGGTAGCACACTGGACGGAAAAGCCCGGAACAAAGCGGCTTTTCACGTTTTAACATTTAGCTCCTGCTGTGTTCTTGGGGTTTCCTTCAGTCCTTGATATTTTCCCCTTTGCAGAAGATGGGCAGAGAAATACTGCCAATTACCATAGTTAAATTTACACGGCCGTGTCACAAAAGAGCGACTCTTAGATTTCCCTTGAACTGAAGTCATAGCATTTGAGTTAGAGAAACATTATTATTATTCTCTTGGGTTCAAGACTAAGCTTGGTCAGAGTCCACCGTCCGTCCATCGATTAAAGGTAGTTAAAACGCGCACCACAACAGGTTTCTTTGGGGAAAGAATTCTACCCAGATTTTATCCTTATCACTACGTGACTTTTTTTTCCTAATTAAATGACTAAATCTGAACAGATCAGTGATCTCTGTCAAGCTCCCGTCTGCATAAAAACCTAACTAACTTCAACCGCGAACGGCTGATCAGCTAACCATCAGGGCAGAGGTTCAAATGTATCTTCGACAAGCACACATTCTACATCGATGATATCTATTTTTATGAGAGAAAAGTACTAAAGCTTTAATGGTGGCAATTAAAACAGCCAAGAGTTTGAGTAGCTCGATGGCTGAGTCACAGACCTTTTACCTCTAATGGGATCCATTATATCCCTGAACTCAGTTGAGGGAGGGAAGGAGGAACAGATTTTTAAATATGGTTATAAAACAGCAGTACCCTCTGAACTAAGCTGTTTCAGTTTTAAACCTCTGGGTGATTTACCCTGGGCCTTAACGCCAACATCCATTCAGCAACCTTCTTTACAGTTCTCAGACACTTGTATCTATTTGAAAGTATTTGAACAATTTGAAAATGCTACGAAGGTGTTATTATGTAATAACTTGTATGTAATTTGTTTCTATTTTAGCTTAATTATATTTAAAAATCCATCCATTTTGAAAATGCAGACCTTGAGATGACTTCTGACAAAAAATCATCACTTATGCCTAAAATATAAGATTTTACATTTTGATATTCTTTTTGAAAGTCCCACTTACAGGGAACGAATAATTGTTCACACTAAGATGGTGTGTTTCAGCAACAAAGAACACCAGGAACCAAGAGCCGGGGATTTTTCACGGTAATTCCGCATTATCCCTCAAAGTATGAGGATAGCAAGCGCTGTAGTTGCAAAACGCAATGCTCGTCCACCGTCTAGTCCGACACTCACCACTTCTCCAACTCAAGAACCCGGAGGTGTTCTCTCCAGCCTCTATTACAGCAAACTGAGAAATGGAATCAGAAACTATCTTGGGGGCAATCTCTCAAGTTTTTGTGTCTGTCACCATCACCATCTCCAGGGTCGGCTGGCAAACAGGAAACAACATGCAGAACGGATTTGCCTCCGACCAGGAACGACCAAGCTAACGGGGACGGCAGGGCAGCCCAGATGGCCGAGGTCCTCGGGGGTACATGGGCCGCGGCCCCCACCGAGGACGCCAGCACCGGATGAAGGGTGCCAGACACTGACTTGGGTATATTCCTCTCTGTGCTGGCAGCTCTTTTTAGACCAGGTGTCAGAAGGAAGAACAGCAGGATGGACCGGAAAACTCACTATTGGGGTTGGGTTCTGACCACTCACTCTGCAGGGCTTTCACAATCAAGTGGGAAGCTAGTCATCTCAAGATCTGTAAGATGAAGAAGCTGGGGGGGAGAGGGGGCTGATCTAAAAAGTCCCTTCTAGCCCCACGACTCAGGTCTCTGCTGTTAAACTGGACCTCAGTCCTGCTCGAATGCTAACTGCCCCGATCGTCTGAAAAGAAGTGAGTATTTGTAAAAGTGGAGTGAGGAAATGACAATTTCAGAAGGAAAATATTAAGAAAGTTTCTCAGATACACACAAAAAATAAAACTGATTTGAAAACCGATACTAGAAAGCACAAAATTAAATAAGATATGCCAGAATTACCATAACAAAATGTTAATAAACAACTCACTTTTCCCATAGAAAACGTTCAGAACACTATTCCAACCCTACATAGTCTCGTGTCCCAGACACAGAAGGTCTACGGGTTCTCCCACAGGAAGCTTAGCCTCTGCTCCATGCGACGCGTCATGAGTAATGTTTGTTCACAGCTCAGCTCGCACAAACGAGAACGCTGAGGCGGACAACACGCCTTCCTGTACGTGCGCCTCTGAGGCTGCGGATCCACACCAAATGGACCGCGGAGAGGTGACGGGGGAGAGGCAGGAACAAAGGGAAGGCGGAAAGAACAGTCACCAGAGTCGTTCGGCCGGAGCCCCAAGACCAGGAGAAATCACGTAGAGGAGCGACACCCTCTCACCCTCTGACCCGTTGGAGGGGGCAGTGTTGAATTCAGGGAAGGAAGGACAGGGACTGGTGGGGACCCGAATCCCTCGAGGCGCAGCTGAGGGCACGGGCTGCGGCGGCACAGACACACCCCACCAGAGTGCCGGGGGCCTTGCACGCCAACGAACACCAGGCAAAGCAAACTGCATGCTGGCCGCACCCCCCCCCCCCCACCGGCACACATGACGCCTTATAGCAACACTCCTCAGTCATCTCGAGTAAGGCTGCCCCTGCTCCCAAAAGAAGTCGGCTGCCCAGAACAAGTTAGCCTATCCTCCAAACTTATCTACCGATCTACTTTTGGGTCAGGCTCTTGCCTTTAAACAGTTCTCTCCGCCTACAGCATCCTTCCCCCCACCTCGTCCAGCTTTTCAAATGTTTTTTAAGCCTTTCTTGACCCCACGTCTTCCTCCAGCCACCCCTTAGAGCAGTGACAATATTTGCTGTCTTCCTCCTCCTTCCATCCACGCCTGACTTCGTTCGATCTGACCACGCCAACATTCTCACCAAGGTGACCTCCAGGGGCCCCTCTCCCCGCCACAGCTCCTGACCTGACAGCAGAACCTGACACAGCTGCCCACTCCGAGCTTCTTCACGTGACCTCCACCTCCAAGACAGCCCTCTCCCCTCCTACCTTGCGGGCTCGTTCTCTACTGGTTTCTCCTCAACTTCTCAATCTGCGACTCAATCTACATCTCAATCTGAGATGCCCCCAGCCTTCGGGTTTGGATCCAGCTCTATCCAGACCTCCTCTCTCTTCAGGTACCATTGCTCTATACACTACCTACAGACTAAGGATGCCCACAGTTCTTTCTGGAGCCCAGACCACTCTCCTGAACTCCCTACTTCTCTATCCAACTGTCTACTTGATATATCCGCCTGGATGTCCCAACAGGCATCTCCAGTTTAACTCATTCTACAACCAATTCTGAATCGCCTCCACCAAACTCCAACTCCATACAGTATTACTCCAGCAGCAGAAGCAGTCAAACACGGAGTCACCCCTGACTCTTCACTGAGGCTCCTGCTGGCTGCACCTTCCACACACACAGAAAACACCCTCAACGACCTCTCCCACTACCCTCCTCGTCCGGGGATTGCGAGACCTTACCTGGACTCCTGCGACGGCCTCTATAACTGTCCCGATTCCCTGCTTTGCCCTCTGCCCCAGTCTATCAGCTGCGTAGTCTTACGTGAGCCTTTAGAAACGTAACTCAAACCACCTCATGTCTCCACTCAAAACCTCCAGGGACACCTCAGTGGCTCCGCGTTAAGCGTCTGACTCCTGATTTCAGCTCAGGTCATGATCTCACAGTCATGAGATCAAGCCCTGTGTGGGGCTCTGAGTGGACAGCTAGGAGCCTGCTTGGGATTCTCTCTCTCCCTCTCTCTCTCTGCCCTTCCCCCACTTGTAGGCCCATGCTCTCTCTTTTTCTCTCAAAATAAATAAAAACAACATCAAAAAACCCTCCAATATTTGCACATTTCATTCAGAGTAAAATCTAGAGTCCTCACCACAGCCTCGAAGGCCTTATACGACATGGACTCCAGTCACTTCCCTACTTCATCTCCTACGGGCCCCTCTGTGCTCTCCCACCCCAACCACATGGCGTCCTTATTTACAAACTACAGAGGATGAAGGCCCCGCGACCTCAGGGCCTTGCACAGGCTGCCGCTGCCCCCAGAGCTCTTTACCCAAGTGTCTCCACGCTGTCTCTCACGGCTTCCTTCGAGAAGGCTTAGGCGGGGCGCCTGGGTGGCTCAGTCGGTTAACAGTCCGACTTCGGCTCAGGTCATGATCTTGTGGTTCGTGAGTTCGAGCTCCGCGTCGGGCTCTGTGCTGACAGCTCGGAGCCTGGAGCCTGCTTCGGATTCTGTGTCTCCTCCTCTCTCTGTTCCTCCCCCACTCACATTCTCTCTCTCTCTATCTCTCTCTCAAAAATAAATAAAGATTTAAAAAAATTAAAAAAAAAAAAAGAAGGCCTAGGCAGTAACGGATTAAAGGAAACATGACACGTGCTGACACCTGTGATTTTAGGTGAAGGACAAGCAGGTGCTCACTGCATTGTTCCTTCAACTTTTCTGTAGACCTAAAATTTTTCAAAAATCAAAGTTGGAGGGGGAAACCGTCTTTCCTACCACAACATTATTCCCTCTTCTACCTCGTCTTTGACCAGCCCGCCCTCGTTCACAGCAGACCCAGATGCAGGGCTCCACCTGAGACTGGAGATTTCCTTCGGCACCTTGACAGCAGCCAAAACCAAAATCACTTTCCTCCACTAAAAACTTGCTTTCCTGTCTTGCTCACCGTCGGTAGGATTCCCAGTCACCCAACCGTGCTTCCTCCTCACCCTCGCTGGCCCCCATCCACCCTTCTCCAGTCCAGGCCTCCTGCAAAGGTCTCCCTTCCGATTCTTCCTCCCGCTGGGCTTGCCTTCTCCAGGCTTCTCCGTGTACCGCTGCGGAGAGCTCGTTCTAAAGCACAAACCATCTGTGCTGCTCTCCTTCGTACGATCTGTGGAAGAGCCCCACCAACTCCGTTTAAAACTGGGACTCTCGGGGTGGCTGGTTGGGGTCTTCCCGGTGCCAACCTCCTCCGTGCCCTGCCTCTACCGCGGGCTAACAAATGCAGTCACACACGCACTCCGACCTTTCCCAGCTTAGTGCCTGCGGACATGTCACTCCTCCTGCCGGGAATGCTCCTTCCTGCCTCTCTCTTCCCAGTTAGATCCTACTCAGTCTTCTAACTACAACTAGACATAACCTCTTCCCTCTTCTCTCCGGGTGGAGTCAAGTACTCTTCCATTTAAGAGTACCATTTGCCACACTGCTCGAGTACTTATTATGAGATCCTTCTAGCCCTCTGCACCGCGAGCCCCTGAAGGAAAGCAACGTGCTATGCTCGCTTCTATGAAGACAGTGTGTGCCACACACACGTGTGTGTGTTCCTAACACCCAAAGCAGGCACTGAAATATACCACAGACTTGGTATTTATTGACTGAATATCAAAGTCTTCCCAAGCCCCACTCAGATGAGACACAGACATCACACCCGACCTTCCGTCCTGAATCACAGGTGTGCCCTCCACCTTTTATCCCGTACCTCTGAGGTGCCCGGAAGAAGGCCTTCGGCCACTGCGGACCCGACAAACGCATGCGTAAGTAAGTGCACGCTGGGCCGGCTGGCCCAGGCGACGCAGAAGCGTTAGCTCTCCTTCCACGGGGCCCGCGTCGTGTCTGCACTGATTTCTCCATCACTCTTTTCCCCGACTCGACCACCACCTCTCCTCCCGGCCCTGCAAATAATTAATTATCTACTCCCACACAAGTCTACGTTCCTCTTTTCATCACAGCTACGTCATTCTAAACCGGGGGCTTTTTAAAGGGGAGAACGCTTAGTTTCACACTTCCACAACCTCACGCAGTGACTGGCACCTTGCACGTGCACAGTGGTCCTGATGAGTAAGTGCATGGATGGATGGAGTTATCACCTCATCTCTGAATGTCCTAAATATGACTCAACAGGCAACAAATGTTGCCTCTGTACTGTGAACGGACCGAGCCGGAGCACTTGTCGCATTCCCAGAGACAGTGCCCAACAAAGGCACTCCCTGGAGAGAGACCTAGAGAAAGTTCTCAGAATTTGACCTCTAAAAATGAAAGACGTACACTTTCTAGCAACTGCTGAAATTACCTTGATCATGCATTTTTATCAAAAATGGCTTATGACTTTAGTGAATCTAAGTTTTAAAAGAAACGTTAAAACTCTAATGGTTTACGAACTGTGAGATTCTTCAGTCGTTTTTGAGGGAAGGTTCAAACATGTCTGCAAATTGTCACATGTGTGCTTCTCTTTTTCGCTCTGACCACGACCCGTCTCCTGGAGGGGTGGCGGGATGACTATCTGTCTTCCCCTGAAGCCCAGGAAGACAGCCCTCGAGCCAGAGAGGATGCCTGAGTGGGTGGCTGGCCCAAGGGGTCGCTGCTAGGACGTAGAGCTTCGGTTCCATCTGACCTCCCCAGGGTGCCGCACCCCGAGGTCACCCAGCTCCAGACGAAACTCCCAACCCGCGAAGCCCGAGGTCCTAGCTCAACCTCCGACTCCGAGACGCAGCTCACCATCTTCAGTTCCTGCCCCTCTCTTCCTGAAAACAAACAAGAAAGTTTGTGTTCTTGTTCCTGAATTCTTCTCCCTAACTGCTGAGGCCACCACTCACCTGGCACCCAAGAAGGAGACGTGGCGGTCCTGCCCTCCGTCCTCGACCCCTCCACGCCCACTGTCGCTGTCTCGTTTCCAGACCCGTCACTTCCCAACTGTCTTTTCTCCCGAGGCTCGTGCCGCCCGACGTGCCCCGTAGCTCTCGAGCACTTGGAATGTGGCAGGTCTGAACTGCCAAGTGCTAGGAATAGAAGTACAGCAACGCAAGCCAACTGCCTCCATCTCCTGCATCTCACTAATAGTTTTATATTAAATACTTTGTTGAAAGGATATCCAAATATTACATGCTAAAAAATATTTTGGAAATATTACAGTAAATAAAATACATTAAAATCAATGTCACTGCTTTTTTTTTTTTTTTTTTTTTGGCTTTTTTAATGTGACTAAATTTCACACACCCCTGTGGCTCCCATCCCGGGTGCCTCTGCACTGCCCAGGCACACCTCTCAGTTCCTCCGGTGGCCTCACCCCTGCAGCCTCGTCCTCCAAGTTACTGCCCCATGCTCCTCAGTCCCAGCGGGCTTCCACACGCCAGGTCCGATTCGGCCCAGAAGGCAGCTCCGCAGGAGGACCCTGCACGTCTCCCCACAGCCTCGCCCCCCCAGCCGACACCCCTTCTCCCCCGCACGTGCTGCAGCCCCCTGCACACAGCACGAACACCTAGGGAATGTGTGTGCCACGCCCTGAGGGGTATGAAAGAAGGTGTCGGACAGGCCCCCTGACCTCACTCAGTTTAGAACACACAGGAGGTGACCGAGTATTTTAGTAAAAATATAGTCACAGTCGTAGTAGCAATAGAGTAATTTACAAAGTAGGTGCCAGCCACAACACGTGTCACCTCACCTAATCTTCCTAACAGCGCCATTAGATAGATACTAGAACGAGTCCCATTTCAGAGGTGAGAAACTGAGGCCCAGAGTTCACTGAGGTCACACAACTTCTAAGTGACAGAAGCAGGACTCCAAGGCCACGCTATTCAACACTGTGCCGTACTGCCTTCCAAGATGAGGGGTGGCAGCGTGGGGAGGCCGTGGCTGCTGTGGGGGCTTGGAGAGCAGTCCAGAGCCCACCCTGGGGAGGTCAGAAAAGGCTTTGCAAAGGAAGCGATTTCTAAATGACAGGTGACTGTACTGGGCCAAAAGCCCAGGGGTGAGAAGGTCCAAAAGAAATGAAATCAGGTCACCATGCCTGAGAAGAAGAAAGAAAGGGCTGTAGCCAGAGGAAGACAAGGCTTTGTTTACTTGTGCTTTAAGAAGGACCTTTTTGGGGGGTGCCTGGCCGGCTCAGTGGGAAGAGCATGCGACTCCTGGTATCGCGGTTGTGAGCTCAAGCCCCACACTGGGTGTGAAGATTACTTAAATAAATAAAACTTAAATAAAGGGTGGGGGGAGCGGGGACTGTTTGAGAGAATCTGCACAGAGAGTCATGAAGACACAAGACGGGCGAGGAACTGCCTAACAGGGGGGCAACAGAGACAGGTCCCTGCCCACGGCATCTGGAGATAGGGTAAGAGAAGGAACACCGCAGTCCTCATTCCTCATGGCCCAGCCGGAACCTTCCATCTCTTACCGAAGGGGAACCGGGCCATCCCTAGTCCTCGAGAAGGGATTCCCATGCAGACGCTCTCCACCAGGACGGGCCAAGGGCTTCTGAAGATTTTACTAACTCCACACAACTGGGACATGCATCTAAACTTTAAAAAAAATTTCTGATTATAAGGTTGTGAAGTAAAAATGTTATCAAACCACCACCATAAGAACATCCCCAAGAGTACACGGCAAGCATCCCAACAGCAATTCAAGCAACCAAAAACACACTTATTTGCTTCGAGCAGGAGGGTGAAATAACCAAACAGCTAAGCAAACATGATACACTTAAATGGCCTGCAAAATTTACATCCATTTTATTTCTATTTAGTTTTTTTAATGTTTATTTATTTTTGAGACAGAAAAAGACAGACCGAGAGTCAGGGAGGAGTAGAGAGAGAGAGAGAGAAAGAGAGAAGGAGACACAGAATCTGAAGAAGGCTCCAGGCTCCGAGCTGTCAGCACAGAGCCCAGTGTGGGGTTCCAACTCGCAAACCACAAGATCATGACCTGAGCCAAAGTTGGACGCTTAACCAACAGAGCCACCCAGGTGCCCTAACATCCATTTTAAAGATGAAGGAAATGCTTTTAAATGAATGTAGAAGATTCAAAAGAAACGCTTATCTTGCCAATTCGAACAACACCACAGACCCCTTCCTCCCCGCAACCCCGTCCCCGGTTCATTCTCCTTTGCTTTTAGTGGAAGCAGACAATGGGTAAGTGGGGAAAGCAATGCACGAAAACTAATATGATCACTTATCCAAGACTTTCATGGAAATCTGATTTCTTATCTTGACTGAAAGCTTTCTGCTGATGTGTGGTACCTTGAAAGTGCAGTAATTTGCTTTTCAAGTGGACATCCTTCCATAAATATCTTCATAAGCTTTAAGATGGCCATTTTCACAGGTTTAAAGATGGCGTCCGCTGGGGGAAGGAGAGTAGAAACTGCAAGTCAATGAGTCTTGGCGCTAATGCTGTCCTGCCACCGACTGGCTGCAACCACTTTATCGTTGGCTTCCGTATGCCGTTCGTTCAAACTTCACATTCACGGTGCCAAGCACTGCACTAAAAAATGTACATACATTCTTTCCAACGATTACAAGTCTGAGAAGTTTAGAAGGGTTTTTCTTATTCATCTGTTGTCTCGAGAGCCAATCCCACCTAGAGCACGGTAGAGACTAAGTGCTATTATACGACCTCCTGGTGAACTGCTACTCAAAAGCCGAGTTCTGCTAAAATTCAGCGAGGGTTAATTTGTTACATGGTAGGGGAGGAGTATATGAAAATATGAAAAAGTTTGGCCTTTAAGACTGAGACAGGTAAGGGGCGCCTGGTTGGCTCAGTCACGTACAGCAGGAGACCCTTGATCTCGGGGTGTAGGTTCAAGCCCCACGTTGGGTCTAAGAGATTACTTAAAAACAAAATCTTCAAAAACAAACAAACAAAAAAGACTGACACAGGTAAGAGTCTGTCTTCATCTTACTCAACCTCCCAGTAGCACTTGACACAACCCATGACTCCCTCCACCACCCTTTCCATGCTTGGTTCCAGGACACGCACTCTGGTGGTGTTCTACCTTCCCAACTACTCTCCTCGTTGTGGTTTCCTGGATCTCCTGGTCTGGACTATTCCGTGAGCGACTGCACAAGGGCCCTAGCCTCACATTTCTCCTCTGCCCGTCCACTGCAAACAACCTCGTCCAGGCTGGTGGCAGAAAATGCCCTCTGTACCCTGATAACTCTAATTCCTCCCCTAAACTCTAAATTCCCACATGCAAGTGCCTCTCTGAAACATCTACTTGAGTCTAGTTAGTAAGCACGTCCAAATTAGCATGTCTGAATCAAATGTGAGTTTTCTGCCCTACCCTCGTTCTCCCAACTGCTCAAGCTAAAACCCTGCTGTCTCTCATTCTCTCAAACCCCATTTCCGATCCATCGGCAAAGCCTGTCAACACCACCTTGAAATCTGTTCCCACTTCTTACTGCCACAACCCTAACGGAAGCCACCATTATATCTTGCTTGATCAACTGTCCCCTGTTACCACATTTGCCCTATCTAGGCCTCAAAGAGCAGAGTTAGCCTGCTAAAATACATATTATATCATATCGTGCTCAAAACTCAGTAACTTTCTGTCTCACTCATAGTAAAATTCGAACTCCTTACGATAAGGCTCATAATACCCTATTTGACCTGACCCCCCAGTTACTTCTTTTAGCCAAAGCCCCTACCACTCCTTCACTTGCTCTACTCCAAACACGCTGGCCTCTCTACTGCCCCTCAAACATACCAAGTACACTCGGGCCTCAGGGCCTTTGCACAAGATATACTCACTTCCACCAGGTATTTATGCAACTTCCTGCTCCCTTTACTTTATTCAGGTTTTCTGCTCAGCGCTACGTCCCAAGGACGCATTCCGTAACCAACTCACCGCAGCATCACTCTCTCTAGTTCACTATCCCCTCATGCAGTTTCGTTTTTCTTCGTAACTCATATCACTTGGTATTACACACACACACATACACTTTGGTTAGTTATTTGGTTGCCTCTCTGACTAGAATGTCAGCTTCATGATCACTGCTATAATCACTGCTATGCCTAGAACAATCGTTGGTACAGAATAGGCAGTAATAGAGATTTATTGAGTGTCGTTCAATTAATAAAAATAAATAGATGAGAGAAATAGCCACCAAACCAATGTATCCGAAAGAATAGTAAAGAGGTACCTAAGTTTTGAACACTAACGGCCAAGGGCACTCAAGAAAAATCAAGTAAATGAAACGCTGCATAATAATCAATTTTATCAAACCTAATAAGAAGAAAGAAGGTATGAGCAGGAAAGGCAGAGTCTGCTAGGGACCCACAGGACATTTGTGTAAGCCGCTTGGTCGACAAGGTCCAAACATACAGGGATCAAGGAGAACTCGACCAAGAAGAGGAGCTCAGCCACGCGGCACAGGTCAGTCCCAAATAAAGCAAACCTCGAGAAAACCAGCGCCCTTGGTTGCTACTATATTCTCACCAAACGAAGTCTGACTACGAACCTGGGCTCCCGTGTACACTGACAGCAAAACGAAGGGACGGTGGAAACTAATTTGCAAGCAATGTCAAGCGAGCGGCCTCCGCCGTCTTTCTAAATCCAAGTACCGTCTCGTCGGCGGGCCAGTCCCAGAGACTCCGACCCACTCCGCAGGTAGATGTCTCCCAGATTTCCCAAGCCAGAAGCCTCCGTGCAGCTCTGTAACCCACACGAAACGGCCTATCTTTGTGCCATAACCTGCCCGCTGCCTACGTTCCTACCCACGCTTACCACTCGGGACTCGCCGTGAGCGAGACGGGAGGCAAGAAAAAGGTATTGTTTATCCTTACATTGTCCGCATTCACTGCGTACTTGTCGGTCACTAAACACCTGAGGGGCGGACAAAGGAAGGAAGGGAAGAACCAACGACCCCACTAAGGCCCCGCCGTCCTCCAAGCGAGACCCGCCCCAGCAACCGCGCTCCTCTCTCTCTAAACGGTCTGCCCGATAGTCTTGTTTAGTCTCTCCCAAAGAAGTCTGTGCAGCACGCCGACTTGCTCAGTCCCCTAACTCCTCGTCGTGGACGCACCGGCGGGCTACGAGACCCAGCACTCTATGGAAACGCGGGATTTTCTACAGAGTGACGACGGGGGGAAACCTGCTCTTGAGTTCTCTCAGGCCCTAAGCGTCCCCACGCTGTACGTGGAGGCAGGCCTGGCAGCCCCCGAAGCACGTCGGAGGCCCCGATGAGCTTCTTCCCAACTCAGACCGTGAGGCCCACGCCGGCAGCTTGTGCGTCTCTGATTAGATAACACTTGGGCGTGCAGAAGACACTGGGAAGCAAGGCCGGAGTCACTCTGACATTCTCGTGGTCTCCGCACCAGGGGAGTGCAACCCCGGAGAGCTCCGAAGAGGTTCTCGGGGGCAGGGGTCGTCTGAGGGGCTGTTTTCCAATTGCCTGAGGAAGGCACGCGCTCTGCTCACAGCTGCCAGCCTTCTGCCCCTTCTCCTTTTCCATCTTCCCTTTCACAATCCTTTCTTTTTACCAAAATGCTTTCATCCCAAACCTTGTTATAGTACCTTGGCCTGGGGTACCGAAACCTCTGGGGCACGAATCGAATGGTGATTTGAGAATGAATGCCTTCCTCTGAAGGACGTGTAAAGAAATGACGGTCATATAGGTATCTTAATGCATTTATTCTAACTGAAAAAACTAAAACAGAATTTTTTTTTTATTCTTCAAAATTCTTTTAAGGGACCGAGAACTTTGAGTATTACCCCTCCATCAAATATGACTAGAACGGCACCGTCCAATATGGTAGTCAGTAACCAGATGTGGCTATTTAAGGTTAAATTGATTCAAATTAAATGAAATTTAAAACTCAGTTGCTTGGTCACACCAGCCACATCTCAAGTCTTCATGACCACAAGTGTTTACGCATCTTGTCATAAGGGACAGTGCAGAGAACATGTCGAACATCATCCCGGGAAACTCTGCCGTACAGAGCGACTCTGAATTTCGATCGGCTGTTTAATAAGGGCGGAATCCCTTCGTACGGGAAATCCTGGACGTATCTACAAACATTTTGATGACCCAAGTGCTACGAGAAGGTGAGAGATTTCCGCTGAGGTGACAACGCGTGTTAGGAATTCAACTTTCAAAACGGAACATTCACCTCACAACCCTCTTATCTGGTTTCCAAAGGAGAGGGCTCTACTCTCCGCCAGCAAGATAGGAGACGAGCCCTCTCATCGCTGTTTTGAAAACTGTTATCGAGTTGAGACTCATGTAACACAAAATACATAAAATAAACCATTTTAGAGCAAATGTTCTCGTGGCATTTAATACATTCACAGTAATTCAGACTCTCGATGACCTGAGGAATCTGTCCGATCACCTTCCTCTCTTCATGACCTAATTACCAGCGCGCGGCTCCAGCGGGAATTGCCTGGACACGCGGCCCGTCTGCAGCGGGCAACCCAGGTCCACTTCCGTCATCAGGCGGGGTCTCTGAGATGCAGCACCCAGGTCAGGCCAATGCGACCCTCACAGGACGGCTGTCACCACGCAGCCCTGACTGTCACTCTCAGACGGGGATTATCAAGGGGTATGGAAGAAACTATTGTATGAGGGGGGAAAAAACTATCTCTACATTTGTTATAAAACTACAGGTGTCCAAGAAAAGTTATCTCTGGTGCCAGTCAATACTTCCGACATACATAAAACATACCACACCAAAATTTTAGGATTTGAAGCCAGGGGAAAAAAAAAACACCTTTCTGAGAAAAATAATATTTTTCCTTCTTTCTGATGATGAGAATTACACATCTTGTCATGTTTCCCTTTGCACACTCGCCGGGAAGCTCGGAATATAATGCGATGCTGAGTCCCAACAACCAAGGCTACTATCAGCATATTTCCTTGCCCTCCCATTTCCAGGACCCAATTCCTGTCTCTATTTGACGCGCGCACACACACACACACACACACACACACACACGCACGCTCTCTCTCAATACCCCAGCCCCGGTGCCAACTGTTTTTGGAAAATTATCAACTTAGAGTGTACTGCGGAGTTCTGTTACTCCGTTCACCCTCTGCCACTAATCAAACATTATAAAAAATGGGGATATCAAATGATATCAATCTTAGTTTGGAACTAATTGACCCTGAAATAACAGCTTATAACAACTAATGTTTCTCTGCCTGTCTTCAGTGCTAAATAGGCACGAGCACCTGCTGATCGAAAGACATCCGAAATCGGTGCCTGGCCGGCTCACTCGGTAGAGCATGTGGCTCTTGAACTGGAGGGTTGTGAGTTGGAGCCCCACGAGGGGTGTAGAGATTACCTTAAAAAAAAAACAAGAAAAGATCCGCACAGGTATATACCCACCTGGACATATGAAAAGTATAGCTCAGGGAGACCAGTCAACAAGATGTAACTGTTAGCCATAAGAACCTGAGAAAATACTTTGAGGTTTTCTTCTAGGAATGATGAAGCTGAATTTAATATCAAATTGTGAGAAATCTTTTTCAAGGAAAAAAAAAAAAACGATTTTATCACTTGTGATAGCTTTTAACTTATGAAACCAAAGAACGGCAAATGTTACATATAAACTGTAGGTAGGACTTCTTTGGGGGAAAAATTAAATAACAACTTTCTGAAATATCACTTATACTTTTAAACCAAGGCACTCTATTCCTGCTACTTAAAACAGCATGCCGTGTTCAGGAACAATTGGCGACACGCTGCAAAGATTTGTTCCAAAACAACAGAGTGAACTGTGTCAGCGTTCCCATGTATGAATCACTCTATGCTATCACCACCTATCACCCCAAAAGCTATGGGGCACCCCTGGTGTTAAGGCCACCCGGAAAGAGGGGAGATATTTAAAAAAAAAAAAAAAAAAAAAGGTCTCACCAGCCTCATTTCAGGTGTCCGACAGCCGCCTGAGGCTACTGCAGTGGACAGAGCAAACACAGAACCTTCTCGCCAACACGGGGAAGCTTACGGACAGTACCAGCTTACACGCTTTCGATAAACACATCATTTGTGTGATATCAAAGGGCACACAGTAAACTTTCTTTGAGAAATTACTCAGAAAGTACTAGATATTTTGTGACAAACCTCGGTGCACAGTTATGCATATTTAAAAGGTGCTAAATCTTGAATTAAATGAGAAGTACGAGACAGGCCTGGAATGCAACCCCTCTACAGTACTTCCTGAATAGGAAGGGAGCGTTTCATTTCACACGCAGACTGTGTGTAGATTGCAGTTCAATAAATTAATATATATGAGCATATACATGGTATTTGGTAAACACATATCTGATGGATATTGAGATAATAACAAACAGGTTTTCCATTTACTTTTTTAAATTCCATTCTTCTTCAATATTTTTGTAAAAAGGAAAAAACTCTAGTGTATGACGTTTGAAGATAACAGGTGAAAAGAGGCCCTTTCCTTTACATTCAAATTGAAACAAAAATATGTGATCTTTCCTAAATACCATGAGTGTCTTCTCTAGCTCTAAAACTCTATAGCTCTGAAGGTAAACTTTAAAAAGTGGCAACAGTATTGAGTTGCACAAACATTGTTTCCAAAACTGCAAACCTCACATCTAAAAAATCTGAATCACTTTCTTTGGCCCCTTGTAAAAGAATGTAGCTGCTAGGGACAGGGGCGTCGGGGTGGCTCAGTCAGGTAAGTGGCCGACTCCTGATTTCAGATCAGGCCATGATCTCATAGTTGTGCAATCTAGCCCTGTCGGGCTCCATGCAGAGTGCAGAGCCTGCTTGCGATTCTCTCTCTCCCTTTCTCTTTGTCCTTCCTTGCTGGAATATGTGCACACGCGCATGCTCGCACGCTCTCTCTCGCTCTCAAAATAAATAAATAAAACTTAAAAATATATATAGCTACTACATCAAACTGCAAAAATAAAACCTTTTTTATTTTCCATCTGTGACTGTCTCACTCTGAAACATGAAGTTACATTTTATTTTTTATTATTATTTTTTGATGTTTATTTAAATTAAAAAAATATATTTATTTGTATTTGAGAGCGACAGAAACACAGAGCAGGAGCAGGGGAAGGACAGAGAGCGACTGAGACAGAATCTGAAGCAGGCTCCAGGTGCAGGGCCAGATGCGGAGCTCGAACCCATGAACCGTGAGATCCTGACCTGAGCTGAAACTGAACACCCAACCGACTGAGCCACCCAGGCACCCCTTTAATGTTTCTTTTTGAAAGAAGGAGAGAAAGAGAGAGAGAGAGAGAGAGAGAGAGAGAGAGGGCATAAGCAGGGGAGGGGCAGAGAAGGAGGGGGGACAGAGGATCCAAAGTGGGCTCTGCACTGACAGCAGAGAGCCCGATGCAGGGCTCGAACTCGTGAACCATTGAGATCATGACCTGAGCCAAAGTCAGATGCTTAACCAACCAGCTGAGCCACCGGGCGCCCCATGAATTTACACTTTAAAGAGAAAACCATAGATTAGGAGACAGAATCATTAAAAAGATCCCAATCCAATCACTGAGTTCGAAACTGCCATCGGCACTATTCCACAGGAACCCATGTACCAAACAAAATTACAATGTCCTCACAGGGTATAGGAGAGCACACCATGAAAATGCAGGGAGATGTTGGTAGAAACAACGGGGTGAAATGGACCCCAGATTTGTTTATATTTAATACAGTCAAGATTTACTACACAGGGCGGGTGTATATTTCGGAGGGTCGATGTCTTGGATGCGGGAGGGAATGCTAGAGGGCCTCCCTGGGAACGCGAAACAGGATGCCGGCTTCACCTCTGCCCCTCGAAGTCTCCAAATCTAGGAGAGGATTTCCATCTTGGTTCACCCTGGGGAGAAACTAACCACTGAGAAAGAAGCTGATATTTTGTGATAATACCCCATTTCCTAGAGAGTAAATGAAGAAGAAATACAGTAGTGGTGGGCGTGTGAGTGCCCCCTCCCAACAAAAATATCATGAATGCTTATTTGCTTCATAGGGACTCTCATCAACTGATTTTTAAGGCACTGATACACAGTGCTCTGCTTTACAAAATAAGGGAAAGTTTTTCTACCTTGAGGTGAAAAAGTAGAAATTGGGGGAGAAATTCTAAGCGTTCACTTCAACAAACCACACTAGCAGTAGCTGTAATAAAATACCTGACTTCCATTGGAGATTTGCCACATGCCACACACGGTGCTGAAAACCCGACAGCCGCTGTCTCCCAACCCTCATAACGGCCGGAGAGACCGGGACCTGTCGTCCTCGGGAAACGATTTAGGGACTCTAAGTAGCCAAGTTTCCGACTGAGCAAACACCTGGAGGACCGAGAGTCCGGGCAGGCCTCCTGCCGGCGAGGCCCAGGGTCCCCACACGCATGCGCTCCCGGCTCCGGGCCACGGCAGCCCCGTGCGGCCCCCTGGACGGCGCGGCAGAGGCGCGACGTGTTTAAAACATGACAAGGGAAACACTAAGCGAAACGAGCAAACTGACGCCTCTTCCCGTTAACTCGCTCAAGTTTATATTTAATACGAGATACTGCTCTCGCCCCAAACGCGGCCTGGCAGTAGAGGGATGCTCACCCCAGTCTCCAGCGAGGGCGACGCACTACAAACGATCTCACGATCTGGCTCGTTTTTCTCTACGACTGCCCGGTCTCGTTTTGCTTTCTTCCCTTCACCGGTGATCCCCTCAGCTTCGAGGACTTACTTGTAGGTACACACTGGTTTTTCACCTTCTTGCAAACACCAGCGCCATGCGCGGGCGCCAAGCCCAGCTCTCGGGACGGAGCTTCTCCAAGGTCAGGCTCCGGACCGCCGTCTTCCGCCATTGTTTCAAAGTAAGAGGAACACGTGACTGACTCGGAAGTCGAGGCAGAGACACTGAGCGCCAGGGCTGCATTTGCATCTGACCGTGGCCTGGGGGACGAGTGTGCCCCGCTGACAGTCCCTGTTGTTTAGGGGAATACACCTAACGTGTCCGAGGAGAGCATCCGGAGGAAGAGCTGACAAAAATGAAATACTACTTAACTCCCGCTAAATCATCAAACTTTTTCCCCGAAGAACGCTCACTTGTCTCCTTTAATCCGTGCTTTGCCTCCGTGCATTTCAACAGCTCTCCTTTGTGAAAATCCCTCTGCAGCATCCGAGCAGCCAGAGACAGAGTTAGCTCGGTCATGGACCCATTTAAAGCAACGTCAGCACATCCTACTCGGCGAGGGCCCCGGGCCCACTTCTGCCTGTGGTCACTGACAGATTCTCTGTAGATTCACAGCTGTGAATACAGAGAATGGAGAGTAGCATTAAAATGTCAAGACTGAGGGAAAGCCCCCATCAGTCCCTACCGTCCATTTCTGTCAACCTCCACAGTGGCATTAAAGTTTAGCCGTCTCTTCACACTGACATTTTGAGGTGGTTTTAACATCAACAGTGAAAGCAAACACGTCGTGACCGAATAATCCGCGATTTTATAGGACTGTGTGTTTTTTTAATTTAAAGAGAACGTTCATGCTGTAAAGTCCACAAACAAGCACGATCTAAAGATTTAGGATCTTGAATTGTAGTCAGTAAGAACTTTATGTACATATTCCTCTATTCCCTGAGAACTTTAAATTGATGCACGGCCCCTTCGCTAAGAAGTAAGTTCGGAAGCATAAGTTTAACAAAAGTTTGGCAGGAAGGATGTACAAGCCCCTGCCCATTCACTAGCAGAGAAATCCGCCCTGCGGTGCCCCCCCGCACCCCCCTGATAAGCAGGAAGCAGGGACTTCGGGACCCACCGAGCGGCCAAGGGTGGGAGTCCTACCCTAGAGCTACGAAGCGGCTCCAGCCTGCCCATGACGAGACAGGAAGGGCACAGACCAAGCAGGAACCCCATTCGGGAAACTCAGCAAGGCTTCCGATGCCACTACTAGAACTTTCCCGGACACCTTCCAACTCTCTGCCCATGCCCCAAACAGAACCGTTCTCAAATTAACAACCTCTTAGTTCACATTAAAACAGATTTTTTTTTTTTGCCTTCACGTGGTGTTAAAATCTCAGAATTCTCCTGAAATTGGTGGTAATTACTTAGAATTACACATAACGGGCAGTGGAGATGAAGAGGCCAGACGCACCATAAAGCAGAACAGAAACATGCTCTTTGCAAAGGGGAATCAAAATGGCACGTTCCCTTTAAATAACTGGCTGGGCAGGTGATTTTAATGCAGTCACTGAAATGGGACGGAAGGAAACGCCTCGCAGCCTCACCTGGCCATCTCTCTCGCCGTCCAGTCCAGGAAACAGCGAGCAGGATCACGGTGCCTCTGGACCTATGTAGACTTTTGGCTTTTTTACATGCTGCCAACTTCTTGGCATTTGGCCAGCTTCCTTTCCCTTCTCCCCTGGCACCACCCACAGTGCCATGCCCCAGTCCCTAGAAGGCTCTCTGATGCTTCTCACAATGAGCTGGGGGGGGGGGCACCCTCACTCGTGGTGATGCACCATCACCTACTAAAAGTTCTGCAAGGCGAAAGCACGAGTTGGCTGCTGACTTCCTTCGCTGATAAAAGAGCTGTACTCGGTAGGAAGGGGAGAGTGAGGGCCTCTCTCAGCGGCTACTGAGAGATCACCTACAGACTGACAGCTGGAACTACACCAAATGGACATAATATTAAGATGTCAAGATGGAGGTAAATTCTCCAAGTTAGGTCTAGCAATGCTTTTCCCCTCATCGTCCCCCCGACCCGCTTCCCGCTCTTCCTTCCCCGGCTAACTATCGCTCTGCAGGGCCAGAGATGGCCTTTCTGAATGACTGTTAAGATGCAGAAGGAAAAAGCAGCAAAGAAAGAGGTGAGAGGAGAGGGGAGGGGGGGCATGCCTAATAGTAAAGACGAGGGCTTTCTTCCTTATCCTTAGAGAACCAATTCCATAAATAAGCATAGTGACGGAGAGGCAGAGAGCTGTGGGGACAGGGGCGAGGGCAGGTAATAACTACTACGAGTATCCAAAAGCCACTTGAAACTAAAATCTTGGAAGAGATTAGAGATTATAAGAGAAACGGGGAAAAGAAACACTATTTTTTCCTACAAGAAAGCAGAAAGACATTCAGACGGCCACCTTTGAATCCAAACAAATGAAATTTCACTTGGATAATCTTTCCATGAAATGTTGTGGACACTACACACACACACACACACACACACGCAACACCACATGTACTGCTGAATCCTAAAAAACACTACTACTTCTCCACCCTTACAACGAGAGGCTAACTAATGACACCTGTGTTCAAGTATACAGTTGTGTATTAAATAATTTAAAATTTATTTTTATATTATATATATTTTGTTACATATATATTGTTTATTTATATAAAAAATGTTTATTTTTATTTTTGAAAGCGCACACATGAGCAGGGGAAGGGCGGAGAGAGGGGGACAGAGGATCCGAAGCTGGCTCCACTCTGTGTTGACAGCGGGACCGATGCGGGGCTCGAACTCACGAATCGTGAGATCATGACCTGAGCCGAAGTCAGACACTTACCCGGCTGAGCCACCCAGGTGCCCCTAAAATTTATTTATATGTGCATAGATTTATTTATATTCTAACTTGTTTTCAAAAAGAATCTGGGGGCACCTGGGTGGCTCAGTCAGTTAAGCATCCGACTTTAGCTCAGGTCTCGATCTCACAGCTGATGAGTTTGAGCCCCGAGTCAGGCTCTGTGCTGACAGCTCAGAGCCTGGAGCCTGCTTCAGATTCTGTGTCTCCCTCTCTCTCTGCCCCTCCCCTGCTTGTGCTCGCTCACACGCACATGCTCTCTCTCTCTCTCAAAACTAAATAACATTAAAAAATTAAAAAAAAAAAAAGAACCTGAAGCAACTGCTATTGAAAGAGTCTTCAATATGGCAGTCACCAGTCACACTGGGCTCCTGGTTTGCGTTCTGTGGAGACGTAAGTGCAAAATAAGTGAGCTAAGAAATGTCTGCAAGACACACAATGGATTTCAAATCCTGTGTAAAACACCTAATGAGTAGTTTTACACTGATCATGTGTTAGAATAGTACTTTAGGTACACTGCATTAATTACATATACTACTAAAATTAATTTTACCAGTTTTTTTTTAATGTGACCATTAGAAAATGTAAAATAACACACGTAGCCTGCATCTGCAACTCCCGCTCCATTTCAGCGGGACGGTGTGGTCCAGAACAGAGTTGGTACACGAAGAACTGACCGCCAGGAGATTGTACCTCGATAGCAAACGTCCTGTCCGTCTCAGTGACGGCCTTTATCTCCCCCTGCCTTCTACCACATCGCCGATCTCTGCCCCTAATATAGTGCTCAGCACGTAAGACTCAAAATGTTTATTCAATGGTGTTGAATGAAAGCAACGAGATACAAGTTTAAAATGCGGTACCTAAAAGTGGCTTCTTAAAGGTTAAGAAAACTCACTGGCTGCTTAGGACGCTGAGCCGATGGTTAATATCCAGGCTTGAAAAGGAAATTAAAAAACTAACTTCTTGTTACCCTCAACACTTTTGACACTCCACAGAACACAACACTCTTTCACAAAATAAAAGGCACCAGGAGACCAGGCTACCATTTAGTATGCCAGCGGGGTGGGAGGAGAGCCGGGGCAGAACTGTTGCCTTTGCTTTCACTCCGCACTTGATATTTCCATTTTCACCCACGAATCTCTGACCTCTGGGATAAACCAGTTTCGCTGGGGGAGATGCGAGGAGCCTCATCAAGCCACAGCACATGCAAATTGCGAGGGAAGAGACACCTTGGAGCCCTCCTGAGAAAGAACGGGCCTCGGAGAGCACCAGATCGACCCGTGAAGTCAAGGGCAGTCAAGGGCGTAGAGCATGCTGGGACCAAAGGTATCACGAAGAAATAACCGGCCGGCCACCACCAGCACGTGGGAAAGCAGCGACCCCCCTGACTTCCCTCCGTGAGCGCGGTGGGCAGCCTGTTTTGACGAGGTCCGGCGATGGGCACCCGTTCTCTGAGTGCGGGTACACTCAGAGCAGCCCCTGAACGCCACGTAGGTCAAAGCTGGGTTCCTTTAGATATGTTTGACTTTCCCCATCTCCACCCGACATCTATGGGGGTATGAAAGTATGAGTAAGGATGTCAAGAGTGATGTTCGTAGAGATACAGGCACTCTCTACTGAAAAGGTCTTTTTCTCCACTTCTGATCATGATCTGCGTCAGTGAAGCTTGCGGTGCGTGGCCACGTCTTCCGTGAAATTCATTTAGCAGTTGCCGATTGCTCTGCTCATGTCTGGAACTCTGTATTCACGGGGCGAACTGAGAGAACTTCGGTAGAATAGTTGCTCTACTTGAAATTTACCAGGAAAAGGTTTTCCCAGAAAGGCTGTTTTTTAAAAATATTTGTAAGATGTCATGGAAAGACAGAGAACTGGAAAAGTTACAACCACCGATTCTTCTGGGTGTTTTCCTTTTTTTTTTTTTTCCTCTCTCTCTTTTTAAAAAACAATCTCCTGGGGGGAAATTAGGACACAGAAATTATTACCCATCACCTCAATCTTAGAGACACTTAAAAACTTTTATTTGCTTCTGTTTTTCTTCACCATGACTGTATTTCAGGCCCAAAATAAAGAAAAGGGTACGAATGTATTCAAAATGTTCTAAGGACACGACACTGCGGATTCGAAATTCCACCAGAAGTGGCCTCCCCCTGCACCCCCTACAGGGGCAGGATCTGTGAGCGGAGACACCTGGGTCTTGGGCAGTAGTTTAACTCCTTCGGAACCTCCGGGATTTGCCCACAACCTGAAGGACAGTCCACCTCACCAGGCTTTTCCAGGTAAGCTCTTCAAGTGAACAAACCATGTTCTGAGTTCTCCTTCCAGGTGGCTCTCACCCACAGCCACCGGGCTCTGAAGAACATTCCATTCTCTCTCTGTCCCCGCTCCTGAGGCACTGTGGGCACCCAGCAGTGCCGTGTCCCTCCCATGGTGCACCCCATGGACTCAGCGTCGGCCCTGAGCCTCTCACGGTGACGGCTGAGGTCCCACAGGGTGCAGGGCAGCTTCCTCTCTCACACCTCGGCCCTACATTCTGGGTCCCCATGACATCCTAAGCCTTAAATCTTTCTCCCTACCCCTTCACCCAGCCTCCTCTCAACCTGGACTGATGCTTCACACCTCAGTGAAGACATCACTCCCCCCAGGGTACCCTCCCAGACCCCAACCTCGCACCCCCGAGACTGGATTGGGAGCCATCCCCAAAGCACTCGGTGCTTACTTCTGTGTGTGATTTCCATGCCAGACGCTGGCCCGCACCACCTCCCACCGCCATCGGGAGCCTCACTACCTCATAACTGTTCCCTGAAACCAGGGAAACAAAAGCAAACAAGCAAACAACCCTGCCAATGCTTAATGTTGGAATAAGTGCTGTAAGTTATTTTTTAAACTTTGCAACATCAATTCTGAACATTTGCCCAAGGATAAAAAGTTTTGAGTCCCCACCATGTATCTGATACCATGTCAAATATTAAGAGATACTATTGCTAATCTCTCTATGCCTCTAGCCAGGGAGGTAAATCCATCTCAGGTGAGACAGAGGCCCTGAGGTTAAGTCCCCCGCCCAAGGTCACGGGGCCAGCGATCGGTTGGTGGTACCTCCACTCAAACCCTTCTGACTCCAAAGTCTGCATGCTTCCCTTCATGCTGGTGGCTCTGAGAGTGGAGTTCGGGGGTCTTGTGAGATGTTACCACCTCTCACTTTCTTTCTAAACAGGAGTAGACTTTTCCAAAGGCTCATAACTTGCACGCAGACTGTATGCAATGGCAGATGTTAGAATCCAACATTTGAGAAAACGTAAAACAATGCCGTTAAACTTTTTCATTTGGGAAAGGAATTATTTTTCATTTAAAAATATTACTTGTTAACACACAATGGTTTATTCCTTTTAAGGCTTATTTATTTACTATTTTTAGGTAATCTCTACATCCGACGTGAGGCTCAACCTCACACATGCTCTTCCGACTAAGCCATACTGGTTTATTATTTTTAAATGATCAACAAGCAAATATTTCAAACTGTCCTCAGTTGAAATCTCTAGGACAATAAACATCCACACTATAAGCCACATACACAACAGATCTTTGGAGTCCTCAATAATTTTTAAACACGTAATGGATCTGAAGTGAAAAGGTTCAGGAATCAATATCCTTCGCAGCTACTGAAGGCCAGGGTTTCTTCTTCCACTGTAAACGTTATCGAATAATCAGGAGAGGCTGGAGCTTGCACCAGAGAACGTGTCCACGCTCTACCGTGAACACTATGGTCCAATGAACTCTGGCTTTTCTAACGTTTTCCTTTGTTGACTCTTCAATATAGAGTTAAACTTACCTTTAAAGATACTTAAGTGAGTCATATAATTTAGAAAATATCTCTTCAGAGCCCACGCGACATGTAAGAAGCAGAACTTCTATCTTTAAAAAGTGAAAAAGTTGGGGCGCCTGTGGGGCCCAGTTGGTTAGGCATCCGACTCTTGATTTCAGCTCAGGTCGTGATCTCTTGGTTCAGTTCATGGGACTGAGCCCCACGTTGGGCTCCACGCCGACAGCATAGAGCCTGCCTGGGATCCTCTCTCTCCCTCCCTCACTGTCTCTGCCCCTCCCAGGCATGTGTGTGTGCGCTCACTCTCCCTTTCTCAAAATAAACATTTTTTAAAAAGTGAAAAACTGAACGTAACTAGGCCGACGAGCCCATCTGCACACGAGACTTCTGGCACATCTCATCCAAGCTGCAGCGGCTCTGGCGGTCTCCCTGCTCCCCGGCCTGGCTTTGAACCACCGTTCTATCATATGTGAAATGCAAAATAATTTTAGTAGTTCTAAAGCAAAACATAATTAGATGGATATATTTGTTAGAGAAGAATGGGAGCCATTCACGGGGAGAGAGAGGTAGGATTACGTGACAGCATTTTGAATTACCCACCTCATTATCCTCATCACACCTGTCATCGGGGGCTAAGGAGGGGAAATATTTGCACAAATCAAACTTAATGTTTCATAACTAAGGCTATATTTAATAATATTTAACCCGTTCCTTAAAAATAAAGGTAATTTTACATTGTTTTACATGTGAAATGACATAATTATAAAGGAAGGCCCGTGCTGCAGGATCAGAACTAAAGGCCGGAGGAGAATTACCATGAATACACACCACCAGCTGGCATCACACTGGCACTTGGTATATATGGATTTCAACACCTTTTGTGACAGGTCCTATCTCTCCTATCCTACTGACGGAGAATCTGAGGTTCAGAGAGGTTAAGTTGTCTGAGGTCACCACGCTAGTAAGTAGCAACTAAAGTTCAAATACTTTTCCAACCATAAAGCGTATGCTCTTGGGAACAAGATTTTACACCTCCCTAGCATTATTTTCAGAACTGAGTGCTTCAAAATTTGAAGAAGATACAAAGTTAAGCAGAACTAAGAAAGAAGGCAAATACCATGAAGAAATTTTTTTAAAGGCAACTGAACTTAACTAAAAATACCTCGAAGGTACTCGTTTACATCCCTGAACCCATTCTGAGTTGGTCTATGATGGCATAGGAGAAAACGGGGACCACCCGTTGGGTCCCCCAGACTCTAGCACACAAAACACCCTCCGGTTTTCAGCGACCTGAACGGCATATATTCGTAGCCATCCTCGGAGATGCCTGCTGAGGTGTTCCGTGCTCTTCAAACCAGGGAAGGCTCGACAGCTCCCATCCAGAGATCGGATCGCAAGCACAGAGCCTCTCCTTCCAACCGTGCTTGTCCTCCAGCACAGTGAGAAGATGCCAGAACACCGCCCTGGCAAGACCCCTGTCCAGTACGATGCCTTCCCAGGAACAAGAAAAGAACAACTCCTGGAAACTAAGTCGCATTCATTTCTGCCCCGGAAGCCGCCCGGGCTGGCTGGCCTCAGCGACTGCGCTTTCGGTCGGTTCTGAAGTGGGGCGTCTTGCCTTGAGGTTGATACAAGGGGACACCCGTGAGCAGGATTTGATCTCCTCCATCCATCCCATAGCCCTTGTTTCTCCTGAGGCCCTCTGCTCCCAGCCTCTTGTCACCTTTCCCTTCACTTGGGCTCAGAAGTCCTCTCCCAGGGCTGTGTCTCCCGGCAGAGACAGGAAGCAGCTCTCTCCCGGGAAGCTCCCACTGAACCTTGGGGCTCCTCCAAACAACATCCAAGTACCAGCTTCCCAGAAACCCCTACGTGTCCTTGTGTCCTAGGCCCCCAGGAGAAGACTTTCCTGACCTCCATTTTCCCACTCCCGCTGAGGCTAAGTCGCGGTTCTAAATGCTGGGATACCTCACACAGATGTATTTCCTAACCAAACCTTTTTACTTCCACATTGCTTCAATCCCTTCTGTTTCTGCTCCCCGATCCTTGTTCCAAACCATCCTTATACACCTGAGCCACGGGCTCACAGTTGAACTTCTGGTCTCCCAGCCATCCTGCGTACTGTCCAACCAATATCACAAACTCCCCACTGAAGTCCAAATTCCTTAAAACTGAATACAACACTTGTACCATCTGGCTTGCCCCCCAGCAGGCTCGAGGCCCGCGCCCCCATTTACCAAGTCATCCCCACACCTGACATGCCATCTCCAGCTTAGGCGCCCTTGGCTACGTCCTCTAGCCAGACATAAAACACTCACATCCTCAGGAATTTCCTCTCTCTAGACACTTGTCACATAACTGTGTGTGGTCTTTCACTCTGCTTTTCTTTCCACACATTGGTCATGTTTACCCGCACTGATTATAAGTTCATTAAAAACAGTTCTAGGGGTGCCTGGGTGGCACAGTCGTTTAAGCAACTGCCTCTTGGTTTCAGCTCAGATCACGATCTCACAGTTTGTGAGTTGGAGCCCTGCATCGGGCTCTACGTTGACAGTGCAGAACCTGCTTGGGGTTCTCTCTCTCTCTGTCTCTCTCTCTCTCTCCCTCCCTCCCTCAAAAAAAATAAAGATTAAAAAAACAAAAAAGAATAGCTCTAAAATCACCCCCCGTCCTATCCAAACTCAAGTTGCAATCCCAATGGTCTGTATGACAGATGTTGATTTATTTCTCCTAGGCCTAGGGCACAAACACCACGTTTATAATGGCGAGTAAGCTCTGTGAACGTGAGAGCTTGAAACTTAAATGCCTGCTTACAACACTCCCAGCTTACAGAAGAAGGACCCCTGTTTCAGTGTCAGGTACCCAAATCTCTCAGAACCCAAACATGTTCTGCGGATTAACGTCGACTTTGATTTCCTCCCCTTTGCGACTTAAGGTCACACTAGCAGTCGACAGCTGGTAAAATAAATATTATAGAAGAACACATCTTGAAGCTTCCCAAGGAGAAAAAAAATATATAATTTTCTAAAAGAGGTGGGAGGGACTGGCACAAACACAAAAAACTTTGCTGGAAACCAAGTTTCAGTGTGTTTCCAAACCAGAGAGAGAAGAGGGAAAGAGCAGGAATCCATCTCTGTGTCCCCGCTGGCGGTGACAACCCCTACAGGCAGGGACCCGGGGCTCGCGGCCCGTGATGCATCCACAGCACCTAGCACGATGCCTGCGACGGGAGGATTCGGGACTCTCTGAATAAGTGAATAAACGCAGAAGCCAGTAAGGGAGAGGGTAATAGGAAGAGAAAAAAAAAGGAGATTCTGGGGCAGCTTACGAGATAAAAATTAAGGAACTCGTACTGCAAAAGCTTTTCAAAGGAAACCTCTGTCGGAGAAGTTCACCGAGCTACATCTCGCGCTGCGAGGCGGCCGGGACTCGAGTCCCCTTACCTGAGGCACAGGCACTTTCTGCGGGGTGCTCTGGGGTGACGGGTGGAGCTGTGCCCAAGGCTGGTGGTGCGGGTGTGGGGGTGAAGACTGGCGGTGCAGGCCCGGGTGGGGCTGCATCGGAGGGCAGGTGGGCAACTGCTGGAAAGCCGGCTGCGGACCGGGGTGCTGCTGGCCGGGCAGCAGGCGCTCCTGGATGGCCTGGGGGTCCGCGAGGCCGACACCGGGACAGCCGTTTGGTCTCAGGTGCCCGGCCAGCTCCCTCGGCGCCGAGGACATGCCCATAAACGGACGGGACTGCTGCATGTTTCTGGGGCCCATGGTCCTCGGTCCCATTCCCAGGGCACCGGGGGGCTGGTGGGATGGCTGAGGGTGGGGCATATTTGGATAACTGCCGACTTCCATCGGTATCCCAGCGCTCCCGGGCCTGACTTGCGGAGGAGGAGTACCTGCCGGATTGCTCATTGCTTTCATGGGCGACATGGGAGGTGGAGAGGCGTAAGTTCCCTGAGGCTGTGAAGGATGCATAGTTTGTGTGTTCATTTGGTTAAGTGAGCCGCTGGGGTGGATGGGCTGCTGGTGCATTAGTCCTTGACCACTGTTCGATGGGAATCCTACAGCATTGGGGTATCTTGGTACGGACTGATTCATTGGAGTATTATTCGTAAGGCCTAAATTCTGATTCATCCCTGTATTGTTAACTAATCCCTGATTTAGGTTACTGTAAGGATATCGAGAATACTGCCCTGAGTTGTTTACAGTAGGTGAGGGGACTGTCTGGCTCCGAGAACTGAAGGTCAGGGTCTGAGGCCTGCCGGCCCCTTGCTGCGGAGGGTTCGGGGAGAACCTGGGGCTGTGGGCAACGGGTTCTCCGTGGAGAGCAGTCGGGGCGTGGTGGTGGAAGGGCTGCACTGAGTGACGCAAGGCAGGCGCCATGCTGGGGCTCTGCTGGGGCGCGTGCGACAGGTGGCCGGGGCCGGGCGTGGTGATGAAGGGGCCCCCCTGACTGAGGCCCTCCTGGCCCTGGGAAAACTGGCTCATCCTCTGCTGCGGCTGGCCGTGCTGCTGCATGGAAAAGTCCCCGCGCGCCATGTAGCCGCCCATCTGCTGCAGGTGCTGGGGGTGGCCCTGCGCGGGGGGCCCCGACGGGGCGGGCTGGGGCTGCTGCGGCGGGGGCTGCGGCTGGTAGGGGGCCCGCGTCTGGCCGGGCACCTGAACGGCCCGGGGGCCCCACAGGGAGCCGCTGTCCACGAAAGACTGCCCGTGCCTCTCGTTCTGCATGCCGGGGTAGACTCCCATCTGACCGCCAGAGCTGCCGCCGTGGGGGACCTGAGGGACGGGAGGGGCATGGTACTGCGAGTGAGGAGACGCGAGCCCGTTCCCGGGGGCGCCGCTCAGCATTCGGCTCGGCTGATCCATCAGATGCATCTTTTGCTGTTCGTACTGATTATAGTGGTCGAAGTGGGTCAGCTTGCTTTGATTCTGGTTAGTGGAGGGATGATGGAGGGAGGGCTGCAGGGAGGCAAAGCCTTGGTCTATCGGCATCTGCTGACCCATGGGGTTCACCGGATTCTCAGGGTAACCACATTCTCCGAGGCCTTCGAGGCCTTCACTGAAAATATTCCCATCCTCGCCAAAAAGACTCATCATGCCTGGATCCGCCATCTTCTTCCAACACGCGGCTGCTCCGAACTACAGCTCAGGAGCTTGTCTGTGCTCCACCTCACTCAGGTGTTTGTCCTCAAAGCCTATAATCCTTAACTAATCTTCTTCGTGTCATTCCATATTTCTTTAATTCTCTCGGACCCTGCAGTGTCAGGCAAAGTCTGGATATAGGTCCTGGAAGAGAGTGGGAGGTGGGGAGGGAGGGGAGAGGGAGGAAGAAAACAAAGAATTAGGAACCAATGATAAAAACTGCCAGTATTTTTACGCATCTGATTTTGGTCTCCATCAACAATGCTAATCTAGCCCCCTCGCTGGGCTGTATTTTATAAATCTAGTTCACTTTAAGAGAAAGTCATTAGCTTCTACCAGAAGCATTATTATGATCGGTTACTTAGAAGGCAAGCAAAACACTAACCTTAACCTTAAATTAATCCATTCACTCCACTTCCTAGCGCTCCGTTCTTGGATGGAACAGAACAAAAGAACACAACATGAAGCGGCAGCAGCTGCCACAGCAGGCAAGCAGATGTATGAATACAGCCAAGCAGCCCATCTGCTGAACTAAGCCCTGGAAATGCTCTGGTTACCAACGGCCCGCCCTTAACCTTATCCCCTGAGCGGCGTAATCAGATGAGCAGCCGCAGCACCGAGGGCTGTGAAAAGCTCAACTTAGTTAAATTGACTAGAGGATTATTCAAATACCAAAATCAGTCATTTCGTACAAATTAGATATTTACGGCTCCCGGACAACTATGCGACAGCAACGGAGGCGTCGAACGAGAAAGCGTCCGTGACCACGTTCAAACGAGGGAGCGCCCTTGATGACGCTGGGAAGCAAGCTCGCGAACGGGCTGATACATTCATAATTCCATTATGTTTAATGGCAGAAATACGCGAGATCCAGAAAGACACCAGAATACGAGCTTTCACTCCCCACGAGGACCGATCTCGCTCATGGCTCTGGGCCCGTGGCATCCCCGGCAGAGAAGTCTAACCACAGGTCATCATTCCCCGGCAGGCGCCGGACTCCGAGGATGGACCCAGAGCCCGTGTGACCACGTGGAGAAACTCCGGCTGGACGGACAGTTTCAAGATGGTGACTGTCCTCATCAGAAGAAACCAAGAAACCTTCCCCCAAACTGGGCAAAACTGAAAATCGCTTTGACAGAATAAAGTTCAAAATATCTGTGCAGGCTTTACCCTTGCCTTGAGCTCTTCTGGGAGAGAGCCAGCAGGGGGTAACACACAGCCGTCAGCGCCCTGCGTGTCCACGGCACGAGGCACGCACTGCCTGATGCTCCAACGGCTCCTTGCAGATTTTTGCGTCCGATTAAAACCACCAGTTTAAAGAATTCTTCACCAATCGAAACAGGAGAATGTTTTTGTTGAATGTTAATTAAATCAACAACCTAATAAAGAACTAATTCACATAGGAAAAATGTCCGAAATCTTAAACATCTTTGGAATTTAACTCATTTTTCCCCCTTTCGTAAGCACATTAAGCATTGTGTGATGCTGCCCGACTTGAGGAAAACGGGTCTTGTGGAAGAATCTCAAAAGTGATGCTCTAAACAGGCCCGGCCACCAGCTCTCCTGGCGCCCCTCCCCACGCGCGCGGGCGCGGACACGGATGCTGGGCGACCCGCGCTGCCGAGGACTCGCCAGTAAGAGGGAGGAAGCCCGTGCCGCCGGCCCCGCTCTAACATATTCCTGACGAGGGGAGGACTGTGCTTACAGACAATGTAAACAACATTCCTGTTCCCTGTCACAACTACAGACGCGACACCTGAGAAGGTCCCCGGGTCTGTAGTTTCCAGGTGACAGCTGTCAGCTCAAGTCAAAGGTCTCCTCACTCCGCCGCTAACTGCCATGAATTTTTCTGATCGACTTTCTCAAAACAGAGGTCGGGAGGGTGAAAATGAGGCGAGCGCGAGCGCCGTCGTATTTACCGACGCACGGCTCCACTACACAGCCACTCTCGAATCCAAAATAAAGAGAAGCGGAAATTTCCGGTGCCAAGTGAAACAAATATTTATAAACTGACTTTACTCCTCAACAGCCTAAGCAGTCAGTCTTCATTTAGTCAAGGCTCATTCCAGCTTTCAAGGAAATAAATACTAGAAAGGACTTGATAACAGCCTAAACCAGCCGGGCAGACTAACCGCTCACCAAAACAACCTTTCAAACGAGCTTACGGAAGGTAATGTCTACTTATATACACGGATGGCCTTGTTTCATAGGATAACGGCTTCATCCTCCAAGGTCCCCCACGTGTCATGGGAGGCCATCCTGTCCGACCGCATGGGGGTCCCCGCCAGCTCTGGGGGAATGGGGGTGCGGATGGGGGAAGGAGCCCACAGGGAGGGAACAGCCCGGCCCGCAGAGCCCAGGGGGCACCGCCAGCCTGGCGTGGCAGCTGTGGAGTCGCTGCTTACTTTGTATCAGCAGAAAGGGAAAAAGAACCAGCCTCACAGGCACAGGAAGGGACAAAACCGAACACTCACTGAGAGGAAGCAATCCTACCTGACGCGTAGGCTTCCAGTCCCCCAATTGTTTCGACTAAGAGTCCATTTCACAGCAGCAGGTAAAATGACAGCACTACTAGGTAGCCAGGAAATGTGCCACCCGCCACCACCGAGACTACCGACAGGGGAGCTCTGGGCACGGGACTTCAGAAACTGAAGGCTCTGGGCTGTCGTCAGTGATGGCTCCTGCTTGCTTGGACAGCCACCACCGCCTTCCTGCCCCTTTTCTGACCTCGAGACTTGGCTGGCGACTGTGCTAGGAATGCATCTGGGAGCTGGATTTCATATTTCTGATCTGAGCTAATCTAATTAATTTATTTTGGTCTTTTTTAATTTGATCAAGTCCATTTGCATGCCCACTTTCCCAAGTCGCAGCTGCAACATCTAATTTTGTTTGTATCAAAGATGTTCATTTAAAACTCTTTTTTGGAGATGGGCTGCCCCCTTCTCTGCCCTCGGTACCTACGTTTTCTATGTCCGATGGATCAGCTGTTCAAGGAGCCATCAAATAGGAGCCATCGATGTCATTTTAAATTTTCTAGTAGCCGCATTTTAAAAGTGACCAAAAAAGAGTGAAATCATTCTTAATAATAATTTTTATTTAACCCACTATATGCAAAATATTATCATTTCAACATGTAATCAACGTTAAAAAAGAAAAGAATCGTTCACGCTGTTTGGTACTGAGTCCTTCGAAAGCCAGTATGTATTTCACACAGCACGCCTCAATTTCAAGTAAAGCATGTGCACATGGGGGTAGTGGCCCCCACGCTGGACAGCACAGTCACGGATCATTAAAAAGAAGAAACAGAAATACAGGTTGTTGGTGTTATCAAAGAATTCTCATAATTATCACTTGGGTAATAAATATTCAAGTGTATTTATGTTTGATTTGGCTTTAAATAAGAATCAAGCTAAATCTCAAATCATTTACTTACCCAGACTACATTTACTGAGTACCTACTTAGGAGCCAGGGACTGGTCTAGAAACAGTGAACAAAAACCAACAAAATTCCCTTGCTCCTCACGGAGCTCACCTGCAAGTGACAAACCTTAAAGAGGAAGTAAGAGTCAGAGGAATGTGACGTTAATGAAGATTTAGGATGCCGTTTTACAAAACTTTTCTTGGGAATTTATGATGACGAGGATTTTAACGATGTGTGATATCATACAGTAAACAGTACAGAAACATACAGAGAAGACAGAATAATGTAGGTTTCTGCTCGGGGCCCTACCAGCAAGTATCTTCTGAGACGAGAACGGCGGCGCAGAAGGGGCACGTGTCTGGGGGTGAGGAGGGCTCCACGAGACAGCTCGGTCACCTGAGCTGCAGCAGGGACGCACTGGGAAAGCACGGATGAAAAGCTGAGAACTGGCAAGTACTTTGGAGACCTTCTAATCCAAACCGCTTTTCTCTGACAGATGAAGGAACCTTTTTATAGACTGAGAGAAGTAAACATCTTCTACCAAATATTTTCACGACGAAACAATTCCCAAAGACGAAAGAGAAGTGCACAGAAGAAATGGCAGCTTGCCAGCAAGAGCAACTCATTAAAGGCCTATATTGGGTCTGTCTTACTCAGAGATAAGTCACCACACTGTGGAGACCACCAAACAGAAGGAGAGTTTCCTCTCAGATCAGTTAATTAGACTATCTAGAACTTTTAGGAAGCAGGCACGTATTAGCAGCGTATTGAGGCTACTGGCTAATTTGGGGGTCAACACGCAGGATGAAAACGAGGCAGATCCAAACAGCAAGAGAACAGCACACAGAGAATCATGGATGAAAGCAAAGGGTGTACAGCAAACCAAGATGGGAGACAGGTTGTGCAAGAATATACATTAATATTTTGAAGTGGGACTTCTGACTTCCAAAACTTACATAAACAAGGCTTAACTACATCGCCCTTCCCAAAGTAATCTGGCGTTTCTGCAGCCGAGTTGCAGTTTGGTATCACGATGACCTGAGAAACTGGCAAGGAAGTAAGTGAATACAAAGCACTTTCACGTGCATAATATCTTCCACAGCCTATCACTTTCTCTCCAACTGTGTAGGCAGAATGCCTTCTGAAGGAAACCTTTTCATAAATGTCTAACACATATGGGCAAGCGTGGATTCAAGAGAACTGCCTTTTGGTTGGTGAAGACTATTTTGAGTTCTATAGCTTGATTCCTAATTGTTCTCTTTAAGTTTCTCTCCTGCACCTCCGAAGAGCCTGAGGCATGTAACATGACTGTGACCTTGATTCCGGGGATTGGGGAAAGCATGTACCGGCATTTCCAAGGCAGGGGCCAGCAGCTGGAAAAACACATGTCACCACCCGCAGCACAACCTGTGAACACACCTGTCCATCGTCGAGGTTACAAATCATGTCGAGAGGAGGCTCCATAAGCTGATGGGTGACCACACCAAAGACGAAGGCCTCGGCACCGCTGGATACTCATAGTCATAGACCTGCCAGATCATGAGGCCTGTGGACATCGATGCCCGCTAATGGCCCCCAAGAGCCACCTGGGAAAGAGGAAAGTCTACCAGGCTAATGCTCGCTGTGGGAGAAGGAATTGCCCAATAGACAATGACTCAGGTAAAGAATCAAGAAACGCTTCCACGTCACCAACATCGGTTCACCGCCAGTCAGCTCGACTTGCCTCATGGAGCAAGGTGCCCTTCCCGAGCCGTCCGCCCCCACCCCGGGAAAGATCACATTTTCTTCCTCATTAGTATGTTCGGGCAGTGCCAACACACCGTGAATGCGCTGTCCCACACAACACCCATGGCCACATGTGGCTATTTAAAACTAAACAAAATTTAAAGTTCAGTAGCTCAGTCGCACGAGCTACATGTCAAGTGCTCACGATGCGATGGGTACACGCGCAGTCCATCCGTGCAACATTTGCACCATTGCAGAAAACCCATGGACGGCGCTACTGTGTATTTCTCATTAGAGGTAACACTTTCAGACAAAGACCATATTAGATAGTAGCAGTTCTCTCTGACGAAAACGGTTTTCGCCTGTTTGGAGCATTCTTTCAAAGTGTCCTTTCAAAGGTCTGTATCTACCCCTTGTCATGAAATTCACAGCATTTGTTCCATTTATCACATTTTATGTTAATTAACTCTATTTTCAACCTATAAAATTTCTCCTCTCTGTAATATCTCCCAAAGTATATTTCTATTTCTGAGTAATTTTTATTGTGTTAAGAATGTTTCTGAACTATACAAATTACGACACTTAGGAATAATTAATTTCAAAATCCTTTTCCCTTATAATTGCCATATTACCATTGCCCTTTAGTAAAGTATTTGCAAACTTAATTTTTACAACCAAGAATCTACATAGCTATATAGTAAGGTGACTATTTTTCTTAGTGGCTTTGTGCATTATTTAAAAAAAAATTTTTTTAATGTTTATTCATTATTGAGAGACAGAGAGAGACAGAGCATGAGCAAGGGAGGCAGAGAGAGAGGGGGAGACACAGAATCTGAAGCAGCCTCCAGGCTCCGAGCTGTCAGCACAGAGCCTGACGCGGAGCTCAAACTCACAAACCGCAGAGATCATGGCCTGAGCCGAAGTTGGACGCTTAACCCACTGAGCCCCCCAGGCGCCCCTGTGCATTATTGTTATTCACTATTTTATTGGAAGAAAAAGATATAAAAAGAACAAAAAGTATTCAGAGTGCTTCAGAAGGTCTATGTTGGTCAATGCACCATATGAAAAATAAAACCAAAAGAAAAAAATTACATTTACACAGTTACCTTCCATTTATAACACTAGATAATTCCCAAATATGCTGATACTAATTGAGGAGACACATATTTTTAATAGGAAAAATTATGCTCAGAATCGGTGTACAGAGTAATGCTGCCCTTTCCGTCAGCATTCCCTATGCTGCTAATAATGCTAGCTCCCTCCACCCCTTTGACCCAACCAAACAATGTGCAATAACCCTCTATCCTTCCCATCACTCATTCATTTAAAAAATATTTAATGAGTGCCTACTTTGCATAACACATTTCCCAGACGCTGGGGACGCAGAGCTGAACAAAACAGACGTGGCCCCCGTGCTGTGCTGTGCAGCTTGCTGTTCTAACAAATGCCCCTCCCGTCTCCGACAGTCCCCCCAGCAGCCAACCTGCTAACTCTACCTCCCCGATTACCCCACGAGCCCGCCCCTTCCTCTCAATTCACACCGTCTCTGATGGCGCCAGGCCTTCCTGTGTTGGTCAAGGACAAAACATTAACGTCCGGCTGTATCTTCCAAGTCAGGTCTCCACAGTTCACACAGCTGAATGAATGGTCTTCCAAAACACAAAACACACCATGTCTCTCCCCTGATCAAAATCCTTAAAAGAGTCTCCATAGCTTTCCATCAAGTCCGAATGCTCCAGCGGGGGTGGAGGACACTTCATAATCAGATCCCGCCTCCTAGCCTCCCAGATCCGCACCCTGCCCCTGAAATGTGCCCAAATGCCCCGGCTAGCTCTGTCACACTACAGGAAGTTCGCCAACAATCATCTCTTCAGTGCCTCGCACCTTCCTTTCTTGCCTCCACACCTGTCTCCTACCCCCTCGCGTGCAGTCCAGCCTCTTTTTCGTCTCAGTTCTTCAGTTACCACCAGTCTGGGGAAAACGTCCTGGCCCCCGGCCCTTCCTTCTCAGGCTGATTCCCAAGTCCTCCCTTGTATTCACGCTGCATGGAGGGGGGAAGGGCTACAAAAGCACCAAGCACGTTTTTGCCGGCCTCTCTCCCTGCGGACTAGAGCCTTGACATTTGAAGGGGGTCCCGGGACCACTGGCCCTTCCGGAGAGCTGGTGAGAGATGCAGAATCTTGGGTCCTAACCCAGACCTCCTGACCCAGAACTCTGCATTTTATTAACAAGGACCCCTGCCGATTCCTGTGCCTGTGACAATTCGGGGAGCCCCTCGAGGGCTCCGCTCCTCCTCAATTAACAGGAGAATGAATAACCAACAACAAATAATTCATCCCAAAGAATTACAAAGCAGGTAACACAGAGACATGCTATCTTACACTTACGGGAAGTCTAGGCATTCCTGGACTGACAAAGAAACAATACTAATACTGACCTCATCCAAAGAATTACGAGTTAGTGACAAATTCTAATTTGTCATGCTTTACAAGGAGTGGACATCTAAAAGTAGCCCGATCTTAAAGATGCACTCGTCTGCTTCCCAATCACTTTGCACGACCAAAAAAACAAAACAAAACAAAAAAGCAGCTACCACTAATATCTAATGCTACGTTGCATAACACACTGTTTCACAGGCTTCTTGCAGAAGCCTTTCAGTTATTTCTACATCACTTTGAGAGTCTGATCTGAGCTGCCTTTCAGATAAAGATGATTTTTTTTTTTCCTATATAAGGTGCTGGGCCTATGTTTTCCTTCAAGGCAACTAATGAAACAGCACTCAGCTAACAGTTCACACCACGCACACGGCCCCGACGCTGGTTTTTTTTTTTTTTTTTTTTTTTTCTAAACCGGCCAAAAAGCACATAACTGTCTTCTGCAGAAGTTGTGCCACGAAACCACAAGGATCCTGGGAATCGATGTCCTTGAGAGAACAGCTTTTGCACCCTGCGCTTCCACGGGGAAATACCACTCTCTGAAACTAGCTCCTGCAAAGACCAGGCCCACCGAGAAGGCGGCCGGCTGACCTGCCTGTCCAACCGCAGACTTAAGAAGAACACATCTAGGGTGACCTCCTTTCTGTACACAGTTTTGCATGGCCCAGCAATGGCCACTATTCGTTCTAAAAGCACTCAGAGCACTCGGTATAATGTGGCAAAAGAAATGAGAACACCCAGATACACATCTGTACACACCAGATGTGTAAAATATGTATCTTGTCAACTGTGCAATCTATCCCCGATCTTTTTTTAAAATTCATTTATTTATTTTGAGCGGAGGGGGGGCGTGGAGAATCCTAAACAGGCTCTGTACTGTGAGCACAGAGCCCAACGCAGAGCTTGAACTCACAAACCACAAGATCATAACTTGAGCTGAAATCAAGTCAGAGCCACCCGGGTGCCTCTATCCCATATCTTTTTAATGCTTTTTTTTTTTTTTTAATGTTTATTTATTTTTGAGAGAGAGATGGGGCATGAGCAGAGGAAGGACAGAGAGAGAGGGAGGCACAGAATCCGAAGCAGGCTCCAGGTTCTGAGCTGTCAGCACAGAGCCCGATGCAGGGCTCGAATCCGCAAACTATGAGATCATGACCTGAGCTGAAGTCGGATGCTTAACCAACTGAGCCACTCAGGCACCCCTTTTTAATGCTATCTTAATTCATTTTATTATAGATGAGGAGGAAAGTAGACATGGGTCCAGAAATAGGTAAACAGAAATTTTTTAATGTATTTGGGACAGGGAAAAATTAAACTTCAGAAACGTATTCCAATCCACCCGGCGAGGATGCTGATCGTGCAGACCAATGGAAGAGTAATATAAATTCTACAAATTTGGTGACTGCTGGCCCATCTTGCTTAATACTGTAAGATATCTTGGCACAGTTTAAACGAACAAAACATGGTTGATCTACAAAGGCAAATGATGCCGCATGCTTATTAGCCTAATAAAGAATCATCATTTAAAAATACATTTCCCTATTCACTCTATCTAGACGTATTTCAAGCAACTGACTACACACATGCGCCCCCGCGCACACACACCCCATCTAGGTGACGTCAAGCCTACGAGAAGTGGGACTAGAAGGAGGGAAGGAAGAAGCCACCTGGGCCCACCCTCTGTCCAGGGGTGCCTGCCCGTCACAAACTCCCGTAAGCTGACCCGAACCACTGGAAGACGCCGAGGAGGGACACGGGCAACATGCAGAGGGGCTGAAAAAAAAAAGGCAAACAGCCAACGGCTGTTGTAAGAACCGTGCTTCCTGTGTGTTTACTACAGTTGTCACTGATGAACTGCTCGGACAGTTTCCTACCATCTTTGGCATTTTCAAAGATTCTAAAAAGTTGAAAAGAGGATCTTGTCTCATATTCCAGGGGGAGTTTAAGACTCCCCAATTCTGTACTCAACTCTGCCTGGTGTGAAATACAGGGAGAGAAAGGTTGTAGTAAACAGTCTTCTCCGATACACACAACCAGCATTCTTTTCCTTAGAGGAGAGGGTTTGAAAAAAAACAACCTTTGGCGATACCACAGCTGAAAATAATTTGTCTATTTTCTCTGCTAGAGCAGAGCACGTGTGACGAGAAGCCTTATCCATCCAGAATAAACCTGAGCACAGAGACAGGCAAAGTGTCACAGGATGAGGGTAGATGCCCTATGGTAACCTGGAAGGTTTTTTTAAGATCCCTTTTTTCACGCAAAAGAGGAATACACAGGAATTAGAAAAACCTAAATTTCTATTAGGGAGGCAAGCAAGGTAAGAGTGACACAGAACTGCAGGGCTGAGTATTAGAGAATACACTGGAAGAGTATTAGAGAAAGTTATTTTGGAAAACCGCACGTACACTCAAAAATGTATAGGGGTAAAAGGAAGAAAACACCTGTAACTTATTCAGAGACTACAGCATTAAATTTCTCCTTCAATAGAAATTACATTTGACAAAAAAAATGGAAATAAGACTGGAATATACAGTAAAGAGCTTCGCATCCATTGTTCCACAATCATTCTGACTTACGACGAAGTTGGAACCATTGCTTCTCTGCCTGTGACACTCAGCACGAATGCGAGGAAGTTCTATACACCACCGTCATCAAAACCATTTGATCGTCCAAACTGTTCTAAAATGTAACCACCGATAATCAAAACTATCAATTTCATGCAGCTAAACAAGCCTGATACATTTTTTAGCCAAGTTAAACGCCTTCCTTCCTGCTGGCATGTAAGAAAAGACAACAGTTTCATCCATAGACTCTGTATCTTTAATTTTACGTTTTCCTGTACCCGCGGCAAAGGCTCAACCCCAAACTGGCCCCTTTCCTCAGCACCCAGAAATTTTCTGAGCTTCTTTCCCAATTAGCTGAGCGCTGTGGGCAAAACAAGATACCTTTTATGTTATTCTAAGCAAATTAATTCATAAGCCTAAATCTCCCCCCCTCCAAAAAAAATTACAATCCATTCCATAACAAATTATTTTATTATTTTACTGCAAAGCACCTTACTGTTCTATGCCGTTGAACGCTGACTGTAATGACCCACTTCTGACTCACATATTCCTCCTAAAAATCACTCCACTAACCAATTCTAATGTGAAGTACTTTTTACATGAGCGTACAAGATTCCTGATATCAGGATATCAATTCTAACTTACAGATAAAATTTGTGTTTCAGTTTTGAAAAGGGATCCTACTAATGTAGTTATAAATTCCTGCCTTGTGTTCATTTTGATCATAGGCCAGTAAGAAGTTCACCTCAAGTTAGCAAGTAAAACAGAATGTAAGAAAAGGCCAAATGAGAAGAGGGGCTACTACCCGGTGTGGCATTTGTTTCCCAAAATGAGAATGATCAAGATAATTTAAGGCTACCAATGAAACCTTATCATTGAATTTGGTATTTGGTTTAACAAAAAAAGTACAAAAGAACAGGCGCCTACTCAGCTTTCAAATACAGAGTCTCGGGGCACCTGGGTGACTCAGTCGGTTGGGCGTCCAACTTCGGCTCGGGTCACGATCTCGTGGCTCGGGAGTTCGAGCCCCAGGTCAGGCTCTGGGCTCACAGCTCAGAGGCTAGAGCCTGCTTTAGACTCTATGTCTCCCTCTCTCTCTTCCCCTCCCCTGCTTGTGCTCCATCTCTTTCTGTCTCTCTCAAAAATAAACATTAAAAAAAAAATTTGTTTTAATACAGAGTCTCCTAAGGCCTCAGACTGCTGCTCCCACTTGTTGGTATGGTTTTAGTGAATTTACTAATATACACCAATAAAATTATGATGCAGCTAAGGAAATCTAAATAAAGTTTCATCAGTGATACTACACCTACCCACATGGTTCATGCTCCCTTCCCCATATTCATTATATCTCTAAGCATATCAAGGTCTCTACTCCGTGCCCATTTCTCAGAAATAATTTGAAAATATTCAGAATTTTTCCTATAAAACAATTCTGGAGGATATGAATAAAGGTTTCTAACCAGGCTACCAAAAGTTTGCTTCCTTTAAAATACAGTGGCTATGTCAAACATATATCAAATTTCTTTTTTTTTTAAGTTTATTTGTTTTGAGAGAGAGAGAGAGCACACATGCACGGTGGAGGGGGAAGGGCAGAAACAAAGGGAGAAGAAGAGAGACAGAATCCCAAGTAGGCTCCACGCCGAGCCCCCGCATGGGACTTAATCCCATGACTGTGAGATCACCACCCAAGCTGAAACCAAGAGCTGGACGAGTAACCAGCTGAGCCCCCTGGCTGCCTACAGATCTCAAATTTCTTAAAAGAGCCTTAAAGATTCTGTGTATAAATCAGAGTGACCCATTAAATAGAATACTGCTCGACACTACGTTTTCTGGGTTGCAAATATATACCTGGAAAGAGCAAATAGTGTTTTGGAGGACCACATAGCTCAAGTTTCTACTTCAAAAACACACTCACAAGCCCTCTGTGCTCCGGGCTGGGCACCCGTGAGGCCTCTGCATATCCGACGACGGACATTCCTTAGCATTAAAATTCAAGCAGGGAGATGAAAGCTTTTTTCTCACCATGGTAAAGGGAAAAGTTTTAAAGTACCATTTGGTATTTATGATCATCAGTATCCAAATAATTTTTACTGGTTGCATACGAACTTGGTAGTTAGTAGCTTTTCACCTAACAGAAAAATATATAACTTCTCTGTAGGATGAAGTTAAATTTTTTGTTTTTGCTTTTTAATTTTCCATTTTTGCATATATTTTATTTGAATAAGTGATGCCCTGTCGAAAGGTTAACTTACAAATATATACTACGTTTCAATATTTCTTTCATCATAAACCACTCAAATTTCCCCTATTGTATCTTTATAAACGGACCCAAGGTGCCCAGAGTGGTAAGTTCACTAAGACCGTGTTTTATGTCTACCACTTTGTACCCCCAATGCCAGACCCAGTGGCTCAGGTGAAGGAACCAGCCATTATGTATTCCATATCTCAGGAGGTCACTAACGCCTTTCCTCCCACCGCAAAAATGTAGGAGAGTCAATAAACCGCACTGTGTCCCTAAGATTTCATTCACATGAAGGAGGAGGGGGACCTGGGGTGGGACAGGGAATTAAAACCTCTCCCATTTCTTCGCTGACACCGCCATTTAAAAGGGGAGGCTCACACTGGGAACAGGTTTCTCGTCCTACAACTCCTTGTTTGTGTAATGACCTGCTGCAGCCTTCAGAATGAACCTCCCAAACCCATGTGGTCGGCATGTTTCCCATCAACAGGGTCCGAAGAACCCGGCAACCTCTTCTCCTCGCTGTACACGCTACCTATACTCTGGCCACCCAGGAAAGAACTGCATTCGAGGGCGCCTGGGGGCTCAGTCGGTTCAGCATCCGACTCCTGGTTTCGGCTCAGGTCATGGGTTCAAGCCCCAAGTGTCCCTCTCTCCCTCTCTTGCTGCCCCTGTCCCACTCATGTGCACGCACTCTCTTTCTCTCTCTCTCTCTCAAAATAAATAAATAAAAACATTTAAAAGAAAGAAATGAGGGGCGCCTGGGTGGCTCAGTCGGTTGGGCGGCCGACTTCAGCTCAGGTCATGATCTCGCAGTCTGTGAGTTCGAGCCCCGCGTCGGGCTCTGTGCTGATGGCTCAGAGCCTGGAGCCTGCTTCGGATTCTGTGTCTCCCTCTCTCTCTGCCCTTCCCCTGTTCACACTGTGCCTCTATGTCTCTCAAAAATAAATAAACATTTAAAAAAATTTAAAAAAAAAGAAAGAAATGAATTAAGTGCTATTTATTGCTTATTATATTTGAACTCCTTTTCTCCAAAAAAGTCCGAAGTTCTCTACACACTGCTGTTTCATATATTTCAAGTTCCATCAATATTTGCTAACAACCCAATAACAAGTATCATTAAAAACTATAATGTTATCTGGCAACTACAAACAGTAAGATGTCTGAAATAAATTTGGATTGCTAATCTCACTGGGCCCCTTTGGGTCACAGCTTATAGTTAAGCATTTCAGGTGTAAGTCCAGGATAAAACAAGTCTAACGATGCGAATATCCTAAAAGTAATAACTGCTTCTTGATAAATCAAAATCCTATTTTAATAAAATTATTTTCCTCCATTATAATATTCTCATGTCTTCATATATACGTTGAGTTCTTGCGCTTGTTTTTTGTGGATTTCTTCTGACCCCTCCAATACTATCGGCTAGTGTTTTGTTGTCTCGGGAGAGTGTTCTGGTGGAGATAAGAACAGAACGCCAAGAAGCACCAGGCACCCTCTCGTTAGCCCATGTAGCCATTTCAATTAACTGAAATTACATCGAGTTGCAAACCTACTTCTTCTGCCACGTGTGGCTAGCGGCTACCGAACTGGACCCAGCAAATACAGAGCTCTGCTGAATTTTCATCATGGCAGACAGAGGACTCGATCTGAGCGGAGACCAAGAGGGCTAGCAGGAGCAGAGCAGGTAAAAGGAAGCAGAGAGGGCTGACAGTCCTTTCCTGAGGCTGAGGGAAGCAGGACGTACGCAGATGTCTGCAAACACCTCAGTGTGGCTTCAGCGGAGGCTAGGTCTTGAAGGGCCTTATCGTTCATTCTGAATTCACAGAGAAGTCCCTCTCAAGGGTTTAAGCCTTCCGTTCAGGGAAGGTCCACATTTAGGACAGAAGCCCCCTTGCTGACACGTGGATCACAGACCGGGAGAGGCGGAAGTGGTACAAGACTAGGGCCAAGAAGCCCAGTTGCAAGGATCTTGCGGGAGTTCGGGTAGAAGACAATGGTGCAGCAAAAGAGGAGGACACACTCAAGGTCCAGAACTCCCCGACCGCCTGACTCGGCTCCTGACTGGACGCTGCTGGAGGGGCAGAAAGAGTCCAGGAGGACAGGACTCTGGCTTGGCAACCGAGCAGATGGTGACACCATCCGCTGAAACACTGGGGACAGAGAGAAGGAGAGTTTATGCGGGGTGGAGGAGGGGTAGAGGGAAGACCCACACGGAGCTCTCCAGGGGGCCATGCAATGTAAGAGTGACGAGCTCAACCGAGAAGGCTGAGCTGAAGACATGGCTGTCTGGGCCGCTGACAAACAGAAGGAAGGCAGAGTCTTGGAGCAGATAAGATCATCCAGAAAATATGTTTAGCGATAAGAGAAAACAAGGGGAGAATTCTGAGGAACACCAACACTTACTGGATGGGCAGAAGCCTCAGCCAGCAAGACAAAAGCAAACACTAAAAAAAAAAAAAACAAAAAAAAACCACCCATAAACAAACAAACAAACAAAACCTTAAAAACGAGAGGACCGACCGGTTTGAAAGCTATAGAGAAAGAAGAACAGCGTCCACCAGACTCCAAAGGCAGGATATCAGTAACTCTGTTACTGATAGTTCCTACAGGGGCGCCTGGGAGGCTCAGTAGGTTAAGTGTCCCACTTCAGCTCAGGTCATGATCTCACAGCTTGACTCATGGGTTTGAGCCCCACGTTGGGCTCTAAGCTGAGAGCTCAGAGCCTGGAGCTGCTTCAGGTTTTGTATCTCCCTCTCTCTCTGCCCCTACCCCGCTCACGTATGCTCTTTCTCTCACTCTCTCTCTCTCTCAAAAATAAATAACCATTTTTAAAAAAAGCAGTTTCTATAAAGTAGTGGAGGCAGAGACTCAAGTGCTCAAGTTAAGGGGGTGACAGGAGAGAAAAGTTGAGATGGCTGCCAACCTTCAGCAGAGGAGGTGAAGAGACAGCGGGCCCCAGGGGAGTAGACTGACCAAGGACTGGGACCTGTCTACTCGACACGAGAGAAATGGGACTGTGTTCAAACACAAGTCACACAACCCTGGGAAAATCCCTTAGTCTCTCTGTGCCTCCACAGAAAGTGGGGATAATAATAGCATTTACTCCAAAGGGTTATTAGAATTAAGTGCATTAATAGCTGTAAAGCACTTAGAACAGGGCCTGCCACTGTTATACAGTGCAGTAAGCACTATACGAGCGTCTGTTAGGTCAAATAGATAACACTGACAGGAAGGGACATAGACCGTGAGAGGTCCAAGAAGGGACACAGAAGAAAGGGGGACGATTAAGCGCAAGAGTCTCTGAGGCGGGGGCAGGACTGGGAGAAGACTCATGCCTCTCCATTGGGACCCGCAGGAGGGCGGGTACAGACGCAAAGTTAATGGTAAGTAAATCCACATTTCATTCCCATGGCTATGAGTGGTTGTTCAGTTTCGAGAGAGGTAGGAGTCATGAGGTGTAAGTTTGAAAAAAAGAAATTGAAGACGCAAATAAGTGGAAAGACATGACTGTGCTCATGGACGGGGAGGATTCACGTTATTAAAATGCCCACACCGCCCAACACTATCGAAATTCCAACGGTGGTTTTCACAGAAATAGGACAAACAATCCCAACATTTGCATGGAGCCACAGAAGACCATGCGAATAACAGACGGAGTGGCCTGTTCACAGGGCACTATGGACCCGCTGAGGTCCGAGACCAACTCTGAAATGACGGCAGGTTCCAGAAATGAAAATTCCACCTATCTCTAACTCAAGTGGACTCAATTAGATTGTATTTATAAAGCACTTAACACAGTCCCTGGCACATAATTAGTGGACAGCGCAGATGATCAAACACTGTCTTCTTTAAGGAGAGAAATTTAAACATGTGAAATATGTCACCCAGGCTGTGTGGTCTTGATCCATTAGTCAGCCTCTCTGGTTGAGCTGCTCGCTTGCTCTCTCTCTCAAAAATAAATAAACATTAAGTTCCTCGTCTGTGGAGCAGGGAAGTGGAGAGGTGGCTGAACAAAACGGCAAACACCCCGCCACTCCACGACACTAACCTAAGCACTTCGCAACTGGAAATATGTGAAGTACGGCTGTCGTCTTCTGAAACTCACTTCTAGTGATAGAAAAATAATCAAAATTCCAAAAAGCACAGATCATTGATAAAAAAAAATGACTGTACAGATAAACTGAACACACATACGTCATGTACATAATCCAGTAACTCTAGAGTTACTACTCTACAGGATTCATTCTGAATTCATGGAAAAGCCAATCACTCTGAAGGTTTTAAGCTATGCTATTTAGAAAGATGTGCATTTTAGAAGAATCCCCCCTTACTAAGGCGTGAGAACCGCTAGTCACCCAGGTGACTGTTCCCACCCCCGGAAGGTAAATCAGCACCTGGCTTCGTGGTAAGAGCAGGAAACCACCATCCCTCAGCGGCATTCGCTTGCCGTGCTATCAAGGGGCATCCCAGGGAATCCCCGCGCGTCAGCCCGCCTAGAGAAAGCGCGGTCAGGGCAGTGGACGCCTGCGGGCACCTCTCTGTCGACAAGGCCTCGGGGTTGCCAGGTCCCTTCCTAAATGTCTGAAGTGTTGGTCCAAAGACCAAGCCGTCATCCACAGCAAATTTCTCCGAAGAACGAGACCTCACATGATCTTTATTCCTAAACAAGGCTGACAGCACACAATCTCTCCCTGATCGCCAAAAATACAAACTCTTGGCCACACGACTGTAAGCTTCCATTAAATTAACGACTTACGGTTCGGAATGTAACATGGTGTCCTATGAAACACCAGAGGACGGGGAGCTGAATGTATTCTTCCCAGGTCCCATTTGCTTGCTCGATAAACCTGGGTGAGGAGTCACCTCTTCAACTTCCTTTTCCAAAAGCAAAACAGGTTAATGTCAGCTGTCACCTTCAGGGATGCTGTAAGGGCAACTTAAGTTCAAATTCCTACCACAAATATGCTTAATATAAAAAATATATTAGAATTTTTCTTATGTGCCATGATTAGCCTTGAAGGTCTAGCTTAGGACGCTTCTTCCCTCAGATTTCCTAACTACGCAGACGGAGGAACCTGAACTCTCCCATCAAACACACACACACACACACACACACACACACACACACACACACATTTCATTTTTCAACCCATCCTTGACCTTGGCTTCCACAATTTTTATTAAAAACTTCCAGAAAAGATCACAGAACATTTCTTTAAAACATCTCCTTCCCTAACAACCCACCATCAGTACGTGTCCCCATATCTGTGGTTTGCAGGGCTGCAGCAGGCAGGCCCACCAGGTCCCCTCCCCTAGAGCCCCCTGGGGAGCGGGAAGACCTTGGCAATGGCCGGCATGGCCCCTGGGCTGAGGCTCAGGACTCCTCATTCCATCCCCAGCATCATCGCCGAGGCTAGGAGAAAGCGGGTGCATGCACACGCTTACAGAAGGAATAAAAAGTAAGAGTTCTTTTCAGTAAATAATCCACCAAAATTTGAGCTTCTATTTCTTAATACAGAAAAGCACACAGGAGACGCCTGCATGTTGTATTTGCAAATCCCATTAACACTTTCTGAATCTGTCCCAAAGCTTACCTCCCTCGAGTTTACATATCCAAGAGCGCTGGGCAGAACCCCCTTTCAACACGAGTGTATGATTTCACATCAGCATTTTCTCATTTTTACCTTTTATCGACCATTGGCAAAAATTAACCTTATAAATGTTAAGTTTATGTATAAAATCACCACCTCTCATCAAAGATTAATGCTGCACAATTGTGATGTCTCTTCAACACTTCAGAAGAGCTTAAAACAGTCATAAGGAAAAAGGAGAAGAAAGGAGTATCACGGCCAGGGAGGGAAGGACGAGAGCGGCATCTGGACGCTTGGAGAGACAGCCAGCTGTGACGCCAGCTCGATCTAGCTTGAGCACTTTCTCTGCTTCAGGTGAGTGAAAAGAGCTCTCTGGCCTTCAACTTCCTCATCTATGAAAATATGAAAATCAGTATTCTATCACCTCCCGCAAAGGGCTGCTTAGGGTGATTTCAGTGAGTGATCACACGTGGCCATTAACAGAACGCCTTGCAACCCCCACACAGTAAACGTTCACTCTTCTCCCCGCTTCTGCACCACCCCGAGCCTAGTCATCTAGATTCCCTTACTCCCAGTTTCACGCTCAGATGTACCAGGAGAGTCCACCAATCTCCAGTGGTATTACACCAAGTCCTGAACTCTTCTGCCATATTAAGAACCAAAAACTCCTTTTAAAAAGCACAACCCCAGAAGCCTGTTGCCTTGCCAGAGCAGAGACCGGGCAGGCAGGAAAGGAAGAGCAGGCTGCAGAGCAAGTCCCTGGACAGACACCTTCACAGACGATGAAGGAAGTCCTGCTGTCACGCATCTAGGATCTGGGAATCACAGGACCTGAGTGTTGAAAGACTCGGCACCTAACCCAATCACTTGACCTGACAGAGAAACAGTGAGAAGGTAAATGCTTTGTCCCAGGTCATTCGGCTAGTCAGAGAGACCACGAAGACCCAGCCCCGCATCTCCGACTCCAAGACTAGTGCTGGTTCCCACTGTAATACACACCCTAAACGGCTAAAGAATTTTCGGTTAGGCGACAGTGTCCTCTCAAGACTAGACAACTGTACGTACCATTGAGAAAATGTTAACAGAAAATGGAGGCAATGCAATTTTAAAAGAGTACATCCAAACAGCATCTAGGGAGCAAGCTCAAGCCATAACTGGAAGCGATTCCAAATAAGGTGGCATTCTAAAAACGTTCTGGTCAACCGTCGGCGTTATCACTGAATGTGGCACTGTGTCTCCAAGGTCACTGTGCTGAAGGAAACAACATTCATTTGCATAATTTCTGGTGTATTAAGTCAACTCTGTCATGAGAATTTTTTCTTTTAAGCAGCAGAGTAGGTGTTTCCCCAAAACGTCTGAGTGCTAAGCCCTTCTACACACACAGATTTCTGCCCTCCGCGTGTCACTCCTGTACGCCCGCATCTTCCCAGACGCCGGTTAAGACCGTAGGGCCATTCAGCTCAGGGTAGATGGAGAAACGGCTTGTGTGACCGTGTTGCAAGCTTTTTCCAAAGAACACGATTTTTACTGGGGGAAAAAAAATGACTAACGAACTCTGGTTATTCAGACTTGAGTATGTGGCAGGCATTTTCTCAAAAATGAACAAAATAACTCTGTCACTGAAAACATTTGTTGTCAATGATAAAATTTGAGCGTTGAAGCAAAAATCAGAACTTTGGAAAATCTGTATCCACCATCATGAACTTGACAGCTTCCCAATACTTACAGAAATTTTTGATAAGATAGGTAGTAAGAGGAACAAATGAGTTTTTTAAAATACTCTATAATGAAATGTGCCAACATCTGAAAGATTTATGTAACTTGCTAGACCAACATTTTCCAAATTACCAACGCATGATGTTACAAAACCATACACACAGATAAAAGATCTGTTCAAAGTGCAAGACACACCAATGCGTTTTCGTGACACCAAATTCAAAAATTTCACAGATATGATTTCAGATTCTGCATTGCAACTAACCTTCAAGGAACTACTTCTTACAGTTTTAGAGTAGCATAAAATTATGTGAAAAGGCCATTCAAATATTCGTCCCTTTTTGATTTCAAATCTACGTGCCAGATTTTCTTCATGTTCTTCAACCAAAACAACATATTACAACAGAGAGAATGCAGAAGCAGTTATCAAATTCTAACGGTCTTCTCTTGAGCCAGACACGAAAGAGATTTATAAAAACAAAGAAAAACACCCCTCATTGTCACCAAACTTTTGCTTTGGAAAACACTCATTTTTCATAAAAATTATGTTGTTTGTATTAATGTATAATGTGTTATCGGTCATCAGCATCACTGAAAAATGCAACACACACCCTTAAAACGTACACATCATAGAACATTTCAACATGGCAAAACAAAAACCAAAACCAAAAAACCCCAAAAAACAAAAAACAAAAAAGACCTTTCAAATATGATCATACGATAACCTGGACACGAAGAGCATGGCCACAAGTTGGACCCACGGAGAACCAGAAACTCGGTAGCTACCACTGCCACACTCACCGAAAAGGCCACAGATATCCTTGACAAGAGAGAGTCGGGACAAGGAGCCACAGACTCTCTAACGAAGGTTACTTGGCTAAAATGCCTGGCTTTCAAGAGAAGTTGGGGCCGGGAATGCAGAGAAGAAAAAGGTTCCAGAGCCGGCAAATCAAACGACTAGGCAGCGCCCAGCAGAAAAAAGAGGGAATGCCTTGCTTTTGCTCTATCGCTTACTATGAAAGTACTTTGGCATTCACCCGCTGGTTCTTTTTACAAGAATGAGATGCTCGCGCTCCTTTTCTCACTGCATTCACACTCCTACTCTGAGATCAGAGAAGGACCCAAAAGCTTTTTTTTTTTATGTGTATCTTAGTTAATTTCAAGAATCCTAGGAGATAAGCAGTACAAATACTATTCCATTTACAGACAGTGAAACTGAGTCTTGAGAGTTTAAAAGACTGCCCCAGTTGGGAGGAGGACCATGTATCCCTACCCCAAGTCTTCTGGGCCCTTGTTTGAAAATCTCCCACACACTACTGGGACACTTGTTCTCCAAGCGTGGCCCCGCACCAGCAGCACCAACACCGTGGGGAACTTGTTAGAAATGTGACTTCTCAGGCCAACCCCGACCTACTAAATCTGAAACTCTTGGGGTGAGGCCCCGCAATCTGTATTTTACAAAGCCTTCCAGGTCATTCCAGTGTATGAACTCATGGTCTAGAACCAATGACGCCCCAGGAGGCACCCGTCTGCCAGGACGATCATGAAAACAATATGAACGAACAACTTTAAACCAACACAATACAGCCGGGGCTGCCATAACAAAACACGGCAGACTGGACGGTTTAAACAGAATGTACTTCTCACAGCTCTGGAGGTTCAAAGTCTAAGATCAAGGAACCAGCATGATAGGTTTCATTCTGAGCCCTCTTCTCCTGGCTCGCAGCGGCCACCATCTCATCCTGTGCTCACGCGACCTCTCTGTCCACACACAGAGAGAAAAATCTTTGTCTTCCTCTTCCTACAAGGCCATCGATCCTATCGAATTCAGGTCCCAACCAGATGACTTCATTTAACTTTAATTATCTCCATAAGGGCCCCATTTCCAAATATAGTCACATCGAGATTGGGGCTTCAACATAGAAATTTGGGGGGACAAAACTCAGTCCCTAACCGCCTTCAGAAGGAAAATGTTCAGGTCCCGTACTAAGGCTGATGCTGCCAGTCCAGGACCTCGCCCGCAGAACGCGCGACACGGAGGCTCGGAGAGAGAAGTTTACCAAAAGCAGCAACTGTCATGGGAATCCCGGCACTGATCCAAAGCAGCTGAGGAAGACCCACGGGGATTCCCACGGGAACACCGGAGGACGGAGAGTCATTTCCCGCACTGGTGCCTAATGCTGACCGGCGGCGGCAAACATTCACAGAGCCCTTCTGTGCGGTAAGGCTGCGGGTGCGCTCGCTCATTTAATCCGCGTTACCCCCATTATAGGAACGGAGAGGGGGAGATTTAAAGGTTAAGTAGCCTGCCAACGGGCCACACTGCTTGGCGAGAGGCAGCAACGGGAATAATCCCCAAGACAGCCTTACCCCTGCTCTCCACTAGAAGGGAGAAAAGAAGCACAGGCTCGCATCCCATCTCCAATCAGAGAGCGATCCCGGGCGCCAGAGGCCACGTGGCACAGGGGGGTACAGGACAACTGTTAAGGAAACATGAAAGACCAAAACACGCAAGGCGAGACACTGGACTTCACTAATCCTCAAGGTGCATCTATCGAATTGGCCAGAGACAATAAAGTCCCGAGTTGGCAAGTGCAGAAACAATGGGCAACTCCCACGCCACGGAAAGGATCGTGCCATGATGCTGCCTTCCAGGGCGCTCCAGGAACACACGCCGTATGGAGAGAGAACACAGCCTGGGACCCCACGACAATCTCTTCTCGAAATGTATCCTAAGGGTGCATGGAGATGTGTGTGAGGGGCTAATCGCTACAGCAGCAGTGTCTTCAATAGCGAAACACTAGCAATGACCCAAACGTCCGTTAAAGGGGGACAGGTGAGTGAGGTTACATGGGGCAGGATGTCACTGTTTGAGCTCCTTGAAAAGATAAGGTAGAGCCCCCTGTATTGATATGAAAAGATCACCACGGTATTCTGAAAAGGGGGGATTACACGTGTATGATACATTCACAGTGTGGAAACCTATCTCTCACTAAAAAGACCTGGGGGAATAATTAATGTACCAATGTCTACTGGGCACGGGGGCTTTCACTTTCTACTATCTACACACTTTGTGGTGTAAAATATTTTGGAATATGCATCCTTACAATCAGCCAGATGTTAGGAAAAAAACTGTTACAACTTTTCCCCCCATGCCAAATGGATCTAGCCTCCGAGTTCTGCCAGCTGGTAACGCTGGACGGGTTACTAATGTCGCAAAGCCTCAAATCACTCAGAGGTGAGCAGGAACCACTGTCCGGGCCGAGGACACCCGTTGTCTGCTCTCGGGATCTGTCCCCAGCTTTCCTTCGCGGTGGCCCCCAGCGCGGTACACACGTAACCCTGCGAGTTGTGACAAGGACCTGCTGAGCTGAGATCTCCTTGAGGGCACATCCGTGTGCCCTGCCCTGGGCACCCCTATTGTCTCGGGGCCCCCAGAATGCCTAGTACGAAGAGCGGATCAGGTAGTAACTCACGAACAAGACGATCGATGGCGAGCATATATAACCAAGACTAATAAGAAGTGTCAGTCTGATATTTCACTTTCAAGAGAATTTGGGGGGGAGGTATGAATCCTTGAAACCTCACACATGTTCCAAATATTTTAAAGGTATGAAACTAAGCTACCTACCTAAATTTCTTAATTGTGGAGGTTCAAAATGAAAGATGCCCACATTTTCCACATTCCTGCTTTGAAAGATTAAAAAATATTTCAGTCCACTCATTTGAAATCATAACTTAGACTTTATCTGGATCAAAAAGAAAGTCTGTCGTCTCCACAGTTCGTTACCCCGCAAGTGGCGAGATCCTGCCCATATCCAAACGGTGTCACGCGTTTACTCAAGTGATGATCTAGAACGCAAGACGCTGCACGCAAACATACGGTCCAGCCTAAACCGGTCAACATTTACAGCTCGTTACTCTACCCGTCCTCACCCCTGCACACCTAAGGTTTAACCAGAGTCACTCGCATGGCACTGTGACCAAGAGGAAAGTACTGGTGTGGGAGTGGGACTAACCATGCTACTGCATCTATGTCTCTCTCTCTAGATAAACAAAATACACAGGGAAATAAAAGTGACATAATTTTGAGTTCTCAGAAAAGTCCTACACAAAGAGGTATTGCCAAGTCGAATGACTAACCAAAGCGTTTACATCATGACCAAAAGTAACTAAATGAAAACGCTAAAATGACACACTTTCCTTCATTTTCAAGCAAGCAAATCACCGTATTTCTAATGTGACAACAAACTAGGGTTAAGAATGGAATTCTAATAATTTCCTGTTCAAGACAGAAATGTAGCACCTTCATCAAGTGACCAAACTAAACATCCAGTAAACAAGACGAGGAGATGTCACATGCCCCAATGTGACACTCTGAGGAAAGGAACACCATCACCCACGCGTTACTCTGGTCTAAAAAGACTTAACCTAAATCTAAATAGGAGGGGAGGGGCCCCTGAGTGGCTCAGTTGGCTAAGCATCTGACTTCAGCTCAGGTCATGACCTTGCAGTTCATGAGTTCGAGTCCCGCGTCAGGCTCTGTGCTGACAGCTCAGAGCCTGGAGCCTGCTTAGGATTCTATGTCTCTCTCTCTTGCTGTCCCTCTTGCTGCTCGCACTCTGTCTCTGTCTCTCTCTCTCTCTTTCTCAAAACAAAAATAAAACACTAAAAAAGCCTTTTTTTAATATATAAACAGGAGAGGAAAAAATCTAATTTGCTATTCAGGTTGCTATTTGGGTGGTCTCAAAAAGGTGTCTAATTTCTGAAAGCCACTACGGTGTAACGATATTTGCTCTTTCATGAAGTTTCGTCTGCTGTACGCATGCCTAAAACTATGTGCCACAAAGAAGCAAACTGAGGACATCTTCCCTCCAATGATTAACTTCCATACACCCGCATGAAACGGAGGCTTACTGAGCACCTGCCGTGGGTCAGACACTGCTCTAGGCACTGAGGGTGCGGGGAACACATCACAGACAACGGTCCCCCCCTTCACGGCACTGGACTGCATTCAGGACAGCGTCAGAGTAAGTCAGCAAAACATAAGTAATTAAAAGGCAAAAACAAGAGAAAAACTAGAGCACAGAAGGGGGACAGGTAGTTTGGAGGAAGGGGTGTGAATTTTTTTTTTTTTTCATTTTATTTCAAAGAATCTTAGGCAGGCTCCATGTTCAGCACAGGGCCTGATGCGGGACTCGAACTTGCAAACCGTGAGATCAGGACCTGAGCCGAAATCAAGAGGCGAACCCTCAACCAACCAAGTCGTCCAGGCGCCCCCGAAGGGCTGCGATTTTAAAGCGGGCAGTGCGGGGCAGCCTCCCGGGGAACAGGGCCGTGAGGCTGCGGAAGGAGCTGAGGAGAAAGCCGGAGGCTCCACGGGACCCACGGCCGAGAGGATGGCTCCCGGTGGTCGGGGCATGGGGGGAGGGGAGGGGTGTCACCAAATGCCCAGGCCGTGAGGCGTCTGATCCCAAGGACCCCCCAGAGTGTGCCTGGGGGCAGCGGCTGCTCGCGGTGCAGAGGCAGAGCCCACGGGGTCTGAGGAGGAATCTGAGGCAGTGCGGGAGAGAAAGCGGGAGTCGCCAGGCCCTCGGGTGCCGAGGGCTGCGAGAGCATTCACCCGTCCCGGAAACTCCGAGCACGAAGGTTTCCCACTGACTACCTCTCAGGCTCTTCTGTCGCGGCCGGAATCCCTCTGCCCCGCCCACTGTGCCAGCTGCGCCACCCGCACCAGCCTGAGTCCGGCCGTTCACCCATCCGCGGGCACGTCTCTGCCGGCGGCTCGGCCTGTTCTGAGCGCTCCGACTTCCGGTTCCCGCCGGGAGCCGAGGCACACTCATGACGAGTGGGACAAGGGTTATGAAAGCAGAACGGGAGGCTGAGGCCCGGGAGCAGGGACAGGGGCCTAACCCGGGCTACGGCCAGGGCGGGCCTCCCTGAGCGGACCGAGGGGCAGGAGGGGCAGGGACCGGGAGGCGAGGGAAGGCGGGTGGGGAGTGGTTCCTGCAGCACCTGAGGCAGAGAGAGAGCAACCTGCGAGGAAGGCAGGCAGGGCGGCGACCCGGAAAGGCCAGGGGGCAAGCCCAGCACGGCCGAGGCAGGAGAGCGCCTCCGAAATCACACCCGGACTCCTGGCCTGTGTGAAGGCGATGAGACGGCGACACGGGGTGTTCAGCAGAGAAGGGGAGAGATCAGGCGTTGGGGGGAAGGGTCACTTTAACTACAAACGTGATGTTTTTTCCATGATTTCTTGTAGAGTCTGTTCGTCTACCCGCCCCGGCCACAGCTCCGGCCCGCTCCTCCGAAGCCTCCAGCCTCCAGACACTCGTGACGCCGACACCCCGTGGCGAACATCGCCTTGGAAAATAAAACAGTGTTTTGATCCTGTCCTTCTCATCTCGGGATGGTGATTGCTCCTGAAATTAAATGAAGCCTACTGATCCCGACTGTACGGTAAGTGCCCGTCACCCACGACGCTCTGGAGAAGAAAACGTGCTTACACATCGCTCCTCAGATACAGCACCGCGTTTAAATTAAAACAAGCAAAAACGCTCCTTAAAATGCTCACACAGCTTCTATAGCAATTTGGGAGGAATTCTTTCCTTTCAGTGATACATACTGAAATTTTGGTTTTGTTTTGTTTTGTTTTGTTTTGAGAGAGAGAGAGCACATGGAAGCTGGCGAGGGGGAGAGAGAGAATCCCAACCAGGCTCCACGCTGTCTGCTCGGATCTTGACACAGGGCTCGATCCCACAAACCCTGAGAACATGACTTGAGCTGAAATCAAGAGTCAGACGCTCAACTGACTGAGCCATCCGGGCACCCGTGAAATATTTTAGAATGAATAACATGCTGTCTAAGACCGCCTTCTGAGTAATACAGAACATGGGGAGGCGGGTGAGTGCGTGAAGGAAGTCCATCCGGCGGCGACGCCTGATTCTCCTCTCCTGTCTCCTTACGTGTGTTACGAAGGCTCTGCCACTCGGGCACCTGAGGCGCCTCAAAGAACTCAAAGTCTACGCCAAGTCCTCTTCTTTGGTTCTGTTACTTTTCCCTGTGGAATATGATGCTGCACAGAATGTAACAAATGTAACCCTCAGAGGTTAAACTACAGTGACCTGTCAACAAACATTTCACAAAACTGTAATTTTAGAGCAAATAGCTCAATGAAGCATTTGGGTTTAGTCTTTAAAAACAGTCCTGCCGAGGGGCGCCTGGGTGGCTCCCTCAGCTGCGCATCTGACTCTTGACTTTGGCTGAGGTCACGATCTCACGGTGGCTGAGCTGGAGGCCTGCGCTGGACTCCTTGTTGACAGCGTGGAGCCTGCTTGGGATTCTCCTCCTCTCTCTCTGCCCCTGTCCCCACACTCACTCTATCTCAAAATAAAGAAACTGAAACAAATCAAAACAGGCCTGCCTAAACATCCCCCTTCCACCAAAACCGCTCAGTCAAACAAACCTCACCATTACGGATTTCCAAAGCCGCAGATGACCTGTTAGTAGATACCTATGCATTTCCGAATCACCTTCTCATGTGGACATACATATTTCCTACCTCATGTGTAACTCCTAACTCTATCCCTGAAAAGCGATCAGTAACCGTGGTGAGCGGCGTGTAGAATACTGACTTTCAAGGTTGAAAAGGACATTCAAGGCTCCCTAGTCAACCAGCCATCTGATGTTTTCGTCTTTCGATGAACACGCACATGTAACCTGAGAAGCTCTGGTGGGTAATTTAATGCTTCCTACTTCAGACACCACACACAGTAGGAAATGAGAAAGACCAGCAAAGCTTGCTTGACCCACAATGGTGGATCGATTACTAGTGCCTTCCTAATATCGCGGCCTAAGTAATGGCCACTCGAGGCTATAAAATAACACCAGTACATCTCTGTGTCGTGTTAGGGCTCCTATGGTAGGCGGTTAGAGGCTCAGAAAAACTTTGTGCTCGGCATCGTCTGAAGAGCGTCTTCACCAAACTGTGTTCGGTTGGGGGCGCTTCCCCACAGTCCAAGGAACAGCTCCGTCTCCACTCCCCGCTCGACATTTAAAGCCAAAGTCATCTAATAACGGAAGATTTCATTACCACCCTGTACTGACGGAGACCAATATTAATTATTATTTGAATTAACCTCTGAGCCATGGTTTTCATCAGCACTCAGAAAAGACAGGGACAATTTCTAATTACATGCCACCCTCATTATAAGTCACGAGGCCGCAAAGCTGCATCTGATGAGGCTGCCACCCTTCGCCTCAAAGCTGCTTTGGACTTCCACTGCGGAACATTCTCGTCTCCTCCATGCAGAAATGGAACTCGGCACTCGGAGATGCCTTCCCCGGGAGTTACATTTTTTCCTTTCAAATTGTGATGGGGCACTATAAGTAAGTCTATCAGCACAAGTCCTCAACACAAGGGAAGCGGTACCCGGTGCTGACACTTCGCCACACAGCTGGGCGGCAGTGGCCCCTTCGCGTCTGTGCCTGTCAACAGGACGCGGGAGTAAAACGCGGTAGGAGTGAAGGAAACGCGCTAACACACCAACCGTATCCACCACGTGCTCACTGGTTCTCATTTAGCATGAAAATAATCTCTCATCGGAGTCCCAGGTGAGTCTGTCGGTTAAGCGTCTGACTCTGGATTTTGGCTCAGGTCGTGAGCCCGTGGTTCGTGGGTTTGAGCCCCATGTCGGGCTCCTCACTGACAGTTTGGACCCTGCTTAAGATTCTCCCTCTCCCTCTCTCTGTCTCCCCCTCTCCCTCTCTTAAGCCCTCTCTCTCAAAAGTAAACAAACATTTAAAAATTAATAATAATAATCTCCCGGGGTGCCTGGTTGGCTCAGTCAGTTAAGCATCTGACTTCGGCTCAGGTCATGATCTCACGGTTTGTGGGTTCGAGCCCTGCGTCAGGCTCTGTGCCTACAGCTCAGAGCCTGGAGCCTGCTTCGGATTCTGTGTGTGTCTCTCTCTCTGCCCCTGCCACATTTGCACTCTCTCTCTCCCTCTCTCAAAAATAAACATTAAAAAAATTTTTTAATAATAATAACAATCCTTCAATATGGCAAGGAAAAAATCCACCAATACAGAAGAGTAAAAATTGAAATATGAGTTTTATTTCTGCCCTCTATCACCAACTCTACTCTCATTCTCCAAAGACAATGAACTCAACCATTTCTTATGAGGGCTTTTCCGGCCCACTCGTGCACATGCAGATGTGTCTGCACACACCAGGTATCGTTCCAACCGTTTTGAGGCAGGAACTTAGGAGGAGGACCTTACAGCCAGCCATCGACATCTCAGCTGGAGCCATTCCGCAGTGAGGTTTCGCTGTTGCCTCTTCCAACCACACTGCCCTTTGTAGCACACGCTTATCTATTCTGAGAAAAATGCACCATTTTTAAATCCTAAAAGTTTCAGGTTAATCATCTGTGACACAAGTATTCACAGTTACAATATCTCAAGATTAAGGATTTAGGTGTGGCATTATACGATTCTTTTAATGTCAACAGGAACGGAGAGCAGATAAAATCGGACCTATGTTCTCAACTAAAGAAGACACGGAGTTTCTGAATTTTTATTACAACCTGATTTTCAACTTGACAAAATCATTGGTACAGCTACTGTGAAAAACAGCATGAGATTCCTCAAAAAATTAAAAAAAGAAATACCATGATCCATGACCCGGAAATTCCACTCCTGGGTATTTACCCAAAGAAAATGAGAACCCTGATTAGAAAAGATCTAAGAACCCGTATGTTTACTGCAGCACTATGTGTAACAGCTAAGACACAGAAGCAACCCAGGTGTGCATCGAAAGACAAATGGAGAAAGATGTGATATGTGTACACACGCACGCACACGCACACGCACACGCACACGCACGCACACGCACAGGAATATTACTCCACCATAAAAAATGATGAGATCTTGGCATTTGTGACAACATGTACGGACAATGACAACACGCATTTTACTTCCGCGAAGTAAAATAAGTCAGAGAAAGACAAATACTACATGATTTCACTTATATGTGGAATCTAAAACACGAAAGAAAAAAGCAGAAGCAGACCCATAAATACAGAGAAGAAACTGACTGTTTCCAGAGGGACGGGGGTTGGGGAACGGGCAAAATGGGCGAAGGGAGTGGGAGACACAGGCTTCCAGGTATGGAATGCGGAATTCCCGGGGATGAAAGGCACACCACATCAACGGCGCAGTAACAGTATGTGGGGACAAGTGGTGGCTACATTTGTGGTGAACATAGTAGAATGTATAAACCTGTCAAATCACTATGTTGTACACCCTGAAACTAACGTAACATTGTGTATCAACTACACTTAAAAAAAATAAACTTGACCAAATCGACTGCATGTTAGAATGATAATTCACCAACTTTAGTACAGTTGGTACCGTGCATAGAGACTAGATGTCACTTTCCGCGAGATGAGAGAAAGGGCCACACAGATGCATTCGGAGGACGCCTGATCCGTTTCTTGGAGATGCGCCTCGCAGTCCTGGCGTCCATCCCCCACCGGTTAGCGCTTCAGGGATGAGTGCGTGTGGCACTGAAGACAGCACTGCTGTGGGGACCAGCGTCGTCAGGAAGACAAGGGCCGATTTTTAAAATGAAAAGTCTACATAAGAGTCACAGCGAATTAAGAACAGGTATTTTGATATCCAAGCTTTCTGTCAAGGAGCCTGCCCTCCCATTCCCCATTTTATCAATGTAAGACAGCCTTTCATCTAAACAAGATGCAAAGAAGAAACTGGTATTTGGAGAATTCTTTCCCAGAAACTAAGAGTGAATTTTTGTAATCACTTCAAAAACAACTATCATAAACTAAGGAGTCAAAACCTGACATTTAAAACAGTCTCCAAGACTATTTCTGCCAATTTATATTTGCAAATCTCCAGTCTTAAATACCTCACTACTAATAACAAGTTAAAGATACTTGAATTTAGACAGATTATTACCATAACACTCCTTTACACTCCTCTATAAGAAATCACTATCTTTAAATGTCAATTTCAGAGCGCCTGGGTGGCTCAGGTGATTAAGTGTCCAATTCTTGATTTTAGCTCAGGTCATGATCTCACAGTTCCTGAGTTCGAGCCCCACATCAGGCTCTACTCTGACAGCACAGAGACTGCTTGAGATTCTCTCTCTCTTCCTTTTTCTGCCTCTTGCCTACTCTCCCCCATGCATGCACTCTCTCAAAAATAAACATTTTTTAAATGCCAATTTCTATTATCATCTCTAATAAGAGATAAGAATCGTAGGGACGCCTGGGTGGCTCAGTCAGTTAAGCCTCTGACTATTGGTTTCGGCTCAGGTCAGGATCCAATGGTTTCATGAGTTTGGGCCCCACATCGGGCTCTGCACTCATGGTGGATTCTGTCTGCCTCTCTCTCTGCCCCCTCCCTCTCTGTCACTCTCAAAATAAATGGATACACTTAAAACAAAATTTAAAAAGGGCGCCTGGGTGGTTCAGCCGGTTAAGCATCCGACTTCGGCTCAAGTCATGATCTTGCAGTTTGTGAGTTCAAGTCTCACATCCGGCTCTGTGCTGACAGACCAGAGCCTGGAGCCTGCTTCAGATTCTGTGTCTCCCTCTCTCTCTGCCCCTCCCCCACTCACACTCTGTCTCTCTCTCTCTCTCTCTCAAAAATAAACATTAAAAATTTTTTTAATTAAAAATAACGAATTGTAACTAAAGTTTCCTTTCACCCTTACAGTTTCCATTTCTAGTTAAAAACTTAAACATGGTGGGGGGGGGCACCTGGGTGGCTCAGTCGTTAAGCATCCGACTTTGGCTCAGGTCATGATCTCATGGTTCATGACTTCAAGTCCCACATCAGGTGAGCTCAAGCCCCGCTTTGGGTGAGCCCCACTTCTCTTCTCTCTCTCCTCTCTCTCCCTCTCTCTCTCTCTCTCTCTCTCTGCCTCTCGCTCACTTGCGACCTCTCTCTCTCTCTAAAAATAAAAATAAAAAAAATTTAAACTTGGGAGACCCTAGGTGACTCATTCGGTTGAGTGTCTGACTCTTGATTTCGGCTCAGGTCATGAACTCACAGTTTGTGGGTTCAAGCCTCTTGTCAGACTCAGCTGACGGTGTGGGGCCTACTTGAGATTCTCTGTCTCCCTCTCTCTCTACCACCTCCCCTGCTCACTCATGCACAGGCATGCATGCACACACTCTCTCGCTCAAAAATAAATAAAAATAAAAACTAAAGCGTATTGGATGGCAGTCATACTGCATCCTAGAAATAGAAAGTAAATAAGAAACTCTTAATGAATTCAGTCTAATGAGAAGAGCAAAGAAAAAAGTAACAATGACACAATGTGATTTAGCACTATAATAGTTATAAGGTAATGACTTTCACCTAAGAGTTTTTGTTTAATGTTCAATTAAACCAAAACCCATAAACCCACTCCTTTAGGCGGTTTGCAGGCTTCTATGGGGATGCAAAAATAATACCAATAAGCTTCAGTGATTTTTACTCTATATTTACCTTCCATACTTCCTCTAACTTTACACTTAATTCTAGTCAAGCATACACAGGATTCCCTCCTTTGAGGGAATCTACCACTTTTTCAAGTTAATCAAAATATTACGAGCTACACCAAGGACCTTGGTTACTTATTAGGGAATGTACAATACAACCCCCTATTTTAGAGAGCAGAACTTAACCATTAACAGGCATAATCAGGAAGTTACTAATAACAAATATTATTACACTGCCTTCAAAGAGCTTATAACATAAAAGAAAACAGCCGTGTAAACCAACACAATTTTGGAAACTCGGCAAAAGAAGCATGCTGCAGGCAGAGACGGAGCACCGAGGCCAGAGGAGGGAGTCCTCCCAGGAACGGAAAGGGCGGCGAGTGCGCCACAGGGACCCTCAAGTGACCCAAGGGCAAGATGTTGCATGTTTGCCTTTGCACCTCACCTGTGTGTTTACTTGTTTACCGACTGACTCACCAGCAAGGAGACGTGTGCCCCAGATGACTAGAAAGAGAAGACGGCGGACGCTAGGGAAGTTGCATTCAGTTGAAAATAATCAGAAATGGCTTCACAGAAGAGGTAGCGTTTGAAACAGAACTGGCGGATAAGCAGGATCTGACAGGCAAAGATGGGTTTGAGCGGACAGAAGGGAACTAGAAGTAGGGCAAGCCGGAGCGAAGGCCCTGAGGAGCAGAACTACTGTGTGTTCGGGGACCGTGAGTAAGCCGGGGAAGCCTGATTACGGGACACACTTAGGAGGAGGAGGTCCTTGCTCAGAAGGCTGGACTGGCAACGAGGATGGAAGAAGACTGAGCGCCAGGTGAGGGCGGGCTATTTGCATTTCGAGAGGGGGACGCAAAGAAGGGTGTGCGGAAGTGTGCAAGGGGAGACGCGGGCCTCGGGGCGGCTTCTGGAGCGTGCCCGGGGGGAGGACTTCTGTGACGGGGTCTCTGCAGCGGCCCGGCAGAGGGGCCAGCAGACGCGAGGCCACACCCGGGAGACGGAACCTGCAAACCTACCAACTTGGGCAACATCCTGGATATGGGGAGGGAGAGACTGTCAAAGCAGAAGAAAGGGGCGTGGAGACAGGGTGACTGGGAGGCAGAGGGGTGCAGAAGCCCGATGCGGTTTGCAGCCCTGACGCCCGAAGCCCGGGTCTGGCGGCCCCCGTCGTCCTTCCATGGCGCCCTCGGACTGTAACACCGGGCTCGTTCAAAAAGCCCTCCTTATGCCAGTCCCCACCTCTCCTCTATTGCACCGCACCGACCCTCCCCAGTTCCTAGCAAAAAGCCTTGCTGCTTGCCCACAGGCCTTTCTTCCTCCCCTTCCCCTCGCCCTTTCTCTAAATCCTGCGCGGAAGCCAGTTCCTCCGGGAATTCTCCCAACACTGGCACTGGCCGAACATGGCCAATGTGTGAGGTCCTACCCCTTAGTGTCTGACTCAGTTGTGACTTTGCAGGTACCTGGCCTCACCATAGCAGACTGTCGGTGTGTGCTGGGTGAGGTATCCATAGCTACCCAATTCTGACAATTGGTTCTTCATAATTACTGTTAAAAATCCCTTAAAGTAAACTCTCATAGAAGGGTAACTTATAGGGGCACCTGAGTGGCTCAGTTGGGTTGACTCTTGCTTTTGGTTCAGGTTATGATCTCGATTTTATGAGCTGGAGCCCCACATCGGGCTCGGTGATGACAGTGCGGAACCTGCTTGGGATTCTCTCTCTCCCTCCCCCTCTACCCCTCCCCTGCTTGTTCTCTCTCGAAATAAATAAACTTTAAAAAATAAAAGGATAACTTGTAAACTTTTTCCACTAATCCAATCCATTAATCAGTTAATGAGACAACTGTTGCATTATAAGACATATCGAAGTGATACCATTTCACGGGAAATGAGTGTACGACTTAGGACAGTAAACTGTAATCTTCAAATTTAACTGGACTACAGCAGAGTCACTCCGGAGGAAAGCGGTCAAATTCCTTTCCATAGAGAGAGCTGCCAGTCACGACCCTACTCCTAGATGCACTGACTTGCAATATTGTAATTGAAGTAACTATCGATAAATCTTGTTTTGTCAATATATGCATACTTCAGCCTCTGAAAATGTAGGAATACACAAGTTCCAAGATGATACTAGCATTAAAAGCTGCTTTTTATTAATTATCTGACTTTCTATCAGATTCTGAGCCCTTATGAAAAATCCTGATACTAACATGCATTTTCAAATATCGTTGTAGATTAGCTAACAATTTTAAAAGAACTTCCCCTTTCTTCATATACAAAAATTAACTTTCAGCACACTGACATTTTTAAATGGCAAAATATTTTAACCAACAGATTTAAACTTCTTAAATCATGAAATCAGGGCTAAATCACTATACTTTCGTCCTCATAATTCGAAGATAAATGTGTTACTCTCCGATTTATGTCTTTACAACTCCAACGCTCACTTTTCATCACAACTATTCAATAATCAGTGCAAGATCCTCTATTAACAAGAAGTTCCATAACATGTGATTATGTAACAAGTGGTCTAGGCCCCCCCCCATGTTTTTTCATTCCCTACAATGTCCAGATGCTGTTTTAACATACTTTCCATTTAGCATATTTTTCCATTTAATTTCTATTTAATTATATGTGATCTACCCAAGCACAAAAATACTCCCTGGTATCATAAATTCACAATTTTACCAAGTGTTTAAAAATATTAAATACTAAAAATAAATAAGTAAAGAATAAAAGTAAATATTATAAGTACATGCCACGTTAAATTATTCCTAACTGCTTCCTCTGTGCTACCAACTTATTAAGCAATTCATAATGGCTCAACCACCTAATTCAAATTGAAATTTTAACCATTATAAATAATTCTGCACAAGCATGATTAGAAAACAAATGAGACGTTATTCAGGAAACTTGTAGGGGTGCCCGGGTTCAGTCAGTTAAGCATCTTGATTTCGGCTCGGGTTATGATCTCTGTGCTGACAGCACAGAACCTGCTTGGGATTCTCTCTCTCCGTTCCTCCCCCGCTTGCGTATACGCACACTCACTGTCTCCCAAAATAAACTGTAAAAGTGAAAGAAAGAAGGAAGGAAGGAAGGAAGGAAGGAAGGAAGGAAGGAAGGAAGGGGACTTGCCACAGCACCCAAGAGCAATCGGGTCAAATGCATGACAAGGAAAAGGTCTGTGTGTGTACTAGATACCCCCTGATACGCAGCACTGCACGGCCAGGGGCCACCAAAAAAAAAACGTAACTCACCCTTTCAGGATGCCTGTGGTAGAAAGGCCCTTGACTCTGTTTTGGAATCACGGGGACTGGGGTCAGGTATGTCTCATCCATCTATTATGCACGTGGCTGTGGGTAAGTCCTCAGGTTCGCGGTCTATGAAATGTCACATGGATTACAGGGCCAGTGAGCGTTAGGGTGCCTGGTAAGCCATGAAACACGGGACAGACGTGCCTTCCTTTATTACTCGGTGTTGGCCGGTGCACACGGGCAGAAGCGAAGAACGATTACTCCATGTAGCTCTTGCCCCTGTTTCCTCTTCTGCATGTGCCTTTGTACTTGATATCTAAATCTCCAAGGGTGGATGGCGTACATTTCTCTGAAGTCCAAGCACCAAACTGTTAGCAAGAATGCTGCCGTGTTTACACTAGGAGGTTTACTTACAGAAACTTCATCATACATTAAATTAGTAATATTCAGAAAGTAGGTAGGGACATGTTTACCACATTTAGCATTTTTTGCAAATTTGAAAAAATGATGAGCTTTCACATGAAACCTCATATTTAACCAAGTGGCAAGTCTAAACCTTCGATGAGTCCAATTGTTCAACAAAACCCAACAATTTAGTTTCTATCAACCTAGTGCTATGAAACAAACAAATAAGCACGTTTATACATACACACCGTTTTGTCCTCACTGAATTTGTACTCTGGTTGAAGGGGCGAGGCATAAATAAGGAACCCCACTTGCTACTTGGCAGGGCAAACAGAAGCCCCCTGAGAAGGTTAAACATGCTCCCTAACATCCCCCGGCCCCGGCCATCGTGCCTGCCTTCCTGCTGCTACAGAGCGGCCATGATCTTCCAAGACTGGTCCTTCTGTCTTTAGGCTCTATCCCTCCTCCCTCGCCCCCCACCCCCCACTCAAGAATCTTACTCTACCAACTACCCTCTGCTCTCCCACCCAATCCTATATATCTGTCTCTCCAGTGGGTCCTTCCCAATTGCTTCTACATACTTAAGTCTCTGCCATTTCATCGAGAAGGAGGAGGAGGAGGAGCAGAAGAAGAAAGAAAAAGCAGACAAATCTCACCTGGTTTGGGGACTGGCTGGGGGCTGCTACAGTCAGCTGGGTGACTGTACAGTCCTTCCCCTACACTGGGGCATGGGGAAGCAAGCGGGCATGAAAATTCAGGCGATACACCACTAGCCAAGCCATCTACCCTACAGAAAGGGCATCTCTCGTGAGTTTGCACAGGCGCCCTATGGGGCAGGGCTGGCCATTTCAGCAAACCAGAAACCCGGATGTCATCCCAGATACCTTCTTTCTCCTGTGCCTCCCCACAGCCGATCTATCTTCAAACCGCAGTGATTTTGCCAGCTGAATCTGCCTCTGTCCATGTCCCCACAAGCACCACACTAGATCAGATCACGGTCCCCTCTCCGTGGGCTGGGCCACAGTCTTCCCCCACCATCATCCCCTCCATCTGTGTGCACAGCACAACCACAGCCCTTGCTCCCCACTGTTTCTATGCTGTAGACCAAGCTCTCCCCAGTTCAGCCACCGAGTCTGTATCTAATATCTACTCAAATGCCCATTACCCGCTCCGTAGCTCCTTTTTTTTTTTAAGCAATTGTTAACAGTTGCACTTTCACATGTTTGTGTGGTTACCTGATTAATATCCGCCAATCCGGCTAGCCTTCAGCATCTGGTATAGTTCTGCTCACCTCTGTATCCAACACTCAGCATGGTGCCCAGCCCACAGACATTCATTTAAAAAAAAAAAAATTAAGTAATCTCTACACCCAACGTGGGGCTCGAACTCACAACCCTGAGATCAAGAGTGTCACGCTCCACTGACTGAGCCAGCCAGGCGCCCCAGCCCACATTCATAATTACGTTTTTGGACCAGCAAATAAGCATGAAACAACTAATTCTGTAGCCAATACCTTAGGGAGAGCAAGATAAAATACATGATCAAGTACGTGTGCACTGAGGAAACGCAAGGGAGACATTTTCCTCTGAATAGGTTTACTACATTTCAAGAAAAAAAAAAAAAGGCAGGAGGCAGCATGAAGGAGAAAAGGCTCAGGAGCGGGTACGGCTCAGAAGAGAGTACGAGGGCGGCCACGCGGGAGAGGAGGGGAAGAGCTGGGACACAGGCGGGATGGGGGGAGGGTCTGAAAGAGTAAGCGAACGCTGGAGATCCAGGAGCTGAGACGCGCTTAAGTCAAGATTAATCTGGCAGAATGAAGTCTGACACGGGAAGGAGTCACGAGCCGTGTCAGAGAGGAGGCGGAACAACAACGGATCGGACCCAGTAACTGGCCGGTGCAGTGAAGGAGACGGTTCGGGAGGCCGAAGCCCGGAGAAGCCGTCCCACGTGGCACCGGGACGGCAGGGCTGCTGTGGGACAGCCCTTCCGGCAGGAGGGGACCAACGCGGCGTGCGGTTCACACTCGGACACGGGAGTGGGCCATTAACGCGTTACGACGCGGCTCAACGAGAGGAGAGCCGAAGCCCTGGGTCCGGTCACTGAAGCAGCCGGAATCTGCCTTTTTCCTCGCGGGGAGAGGGGCGGCGGGGGTCGGGAATATGATTTCCACTGACAGAGTTTAAACCAAATAGGAGTTTTAAAGAATGTACCCACGACAGCTGCTAAGACGTAAGTATTAGAACGGGGAAAATGAAAGTACAAAGAGCCTTCTTTCCTTGTTTTGCTTTCTTCTGTTTCCCCACCTTGACCAATGACGGGAGGAGAAAGCGATGAGATTCTAACGCATTCTCCCCTAGTGCCTCCAGCTCAACACCATCGCCAGCCACCTGGCCAAAGGTGTTCTATGCAAGAGTTACGCGCGTTCACCGTGGAACGTGACTGCGCCAATGGCCCCGGTTTGTTCACACCTCCCTCGAGTAGTCCCTCCCACACTGCCGGGCCAAGTGAACTAAACAACTGAGATTCACTCGGAGACGCTAGTATCTCAGAGCAGAAGCTAATTCCTCCTCACCTTCCACTCACCAGCAACTGAAATGCTTGCACAGGAAAAGGATTAGGAGGGGGGATTTGTTTTTAAATTCACGACGAAAACCACGGTCTCCACCTTCTCACAAGCTTGTCGCTGGGTCTTAATATAAAAAGCTTTACTCAGAGGACTGAACAGATTCCAGTTGTTCTATGAAGTGAGAACGACGATCGAGTCGAAGAGGAAACCGAAATAAGAGCCTCAAGAGGCGGGGCGTGATACAGATGCAATGGCCATATCTACCTATGCAGGAACCCCTAGTCTAAAAGAGGGTCACATTTGTAGTAAGAAAATCCAGTATTTTCCCACCACATGTGGAAAATGACCGTTAAAGCAAGGGGGCAAAGTGACTAACATTTCGGACGTGTGCACGATAGCCCAAGCACCGGGCTAGGTGCTTTACACACCACACACACACACACACACACACACACACCCGTGTAATCCTCACAAGTGCCCCTCAACTATAATCTGCCTCTGTTTTGTAGATGAGGAAAAGGAAATCAAAAGCCATCAAGTAACTCCCCAAATCACAAAACTAGTGAGTAGAGGAACCGGTTTTTCTTTACTTTGTCCTGCCTCAGAGCCCCTCGCTGCAGGGCAGAAAGCACAGGTCCTCGCCCCCGTGGCCTGTGCGGAGCCACACCGGGGGTCACGGATCTGCACGAGAGGCCGAAAACAACCCTGCGGCAGGGCAAACGTCCCTTACGGAGAAACCAAACAAGCCACAGTGGTGATGGGCGCCTCCCCCCAAAAGAGTTGGGGAGAAGTTTTCAAACATCCCCAGGAAGGTTAAAAATATCTAAGTTCACGTGGAGTGTTGCTAAGCCAAATACCTTCCGAATGAGCAGAGTTTCCTTCTCACCCAAACCCGGCATTCCAAATAAAATTCATTCTTTAATAATTTTAATTATCTGGAGCACCTGGCTGGCTCAGTTGGTGAAGCATGTGACTCTCGCTCTCGGGGCTGTGAGTTCAAGCCCCACGTTAGGTGTACAAATTACTTAAAAAATAAAATCTCAGAAAAAAAATTTTTAATTATCTGATAAAAAGTTAATCCAAGAGAGAACCATATTAAGAAACATTCCAGAGGTACCTGGGTGGCTCAATCACTTGAACGTCCGACTTCGGCTCTGGTCACGATCTCGTGACTCATGAGTTCGAGGCCTGCGCCAGACTCTGTGTCTCCCTCTCTCTCTGCCCCTCCCCCATTCACGTCTGTCTCTTTCTCTTTCAAAAATAAACAAACATTAAAAAAACTAAAAAAACAAACCAAAAAAAAAACCACTCCCACTATATAGTAGGCAGCCACACAAGACAACAGTCCAGGCCATAATGGCCGCACGTATCTCTGGGTAAGAAGCACCCTCTCCATGATAACTAGTGAATCCATCTATTCCCAAGCAAATATTCAAATGTAACCGTGTACAAAACGGAAGGAGGAAAAGCGATCCGCTTCACTGTGAGGGACGTGCAGGTTTGGAAATACAAACGGGACAGTCCTCAAACAGACACGGACCGTCCGCCTCCACAGACTACTGAATCCATGTGGCCGAGAGGCCTGGCCCTCTGAGCCGGGAGGCATCTCTTCCGCCACGACTGCCACTCGCTGAGCACCTCACGGAGCACTCAGGACACGTTACACAAGCAGGCTCACCTACGCGGTGACTACGCCACAGAGGCGGCTTACAGAGGTGTGCTAAGGCAACTCGGGTTTCACTTAACCCAGCCTGCTGGTCTGGCCGACCTGCAGGTATGTACCAGTTGCTACCACATAAGATATTCTGAATTAGCTCAAGTTTATGTCTGTGCACGTATGCGTGCTCATTTGCCATCAGATTATTTTCTAGCCCAAACACACATTACTCGCAAATCTCACTCAGCTCAAAACTCAAATGAACATATTGTTCTAATCTGTGCCGCCAGCCCACCATTTCTGGAAAGTATCACCTCCTGGGGCAAGGACAGACTTGCCGGAGCTGCGACTCCATTGCCCCTCGTTATTGTGCCCGTGGTTCCACCGAGTCGGCGTGCGCCGGGCACTGGTCTCTCTTCAGAGCCTGAGCCTGGAGGATTTAAGTAGCTTTCCCAAGGTCACGTGGTAGAGTGAGGAGTCTAAATTAGAACCAGGTTCTGACTCCAGAACCCAGTCTCTTAACTGTTAGGTTATACTGCCTCCGATGGCTAGCGATAGCAGACATAGCATTTGAAAACACTCTTCGTATTTATAGACCTTTGATTGGTTTAAATGGCTACCCAGTCAGCACTGAAGCTGGCAGTATTTTTAAGTTTCTACAAGTATTTAGTCACCTGATGTGCCACCATCTCATCCTATGGGCCCAAACACAGTAAACTCCTAATTCTGTGGTCCTGATTCCTTTGGGTTTAGTGCTGTCTTCATGTAGTTTGGGTTGAGGGATATATGGAACCTTAGGTGGCTTTCATCAGGTCGATATCCAGTCTCAGCATAGCAACTAATAAAAAGACCTGTTAGATAGTGTGTACCCACTCCAGAACAGCCGCTGGCTGTTATACTTCCTCCAAGATAATACTAAGCTCTTAGAAATGTCCCGGACCCGGTCTGTGAAGGTGAGCGGGCACCAGTGGCAGCTGGAAAGAGCCCAAGGCAAGCAATCGCCAAGTACCAATTCACTAGCTAGTTTTATCCCTGATGATCTTTTGAAATTTGACTGTTTCGAATCTAAAATATTTCCATAGAAACAATCTCTAGCTATGAAACAACAACAACAAACAAGAAGAGGGGGGAAAAAAACCACTTGACCTAACCCATGATGCAGCTGAGAGGGTGGAATGTGACGGGCGATGCTGGAAGTCAGTGGCCCATGAGGCTGAGGAGGAGATGAAAGTTAATTCAACTGTAAGCTCCTTAAAGTCCTGCCCTATTTCTTATTCTAGTTTTCTCTGCCCTCCCCACCCCAGCAGAGAAGGCTCTTGGGAAGGAAGCAGAGGAGTTGGGACATGTTCCATGGCAATGACGGAGAGACACGGGGCTAGCTACGCAGAACAGGTTAATCAGGGCTTTAAAAACAAAAAAAAAAGATTAAAACATAATAAAATAGAACTCACTAAAATGTAATAAAATAGAACTCATCACATAGCGCTGGCTTGCTCTAGATAACTAGAAACAACAGTTAAAATAACAACAGTTAAAAATTGCCAGTAGTTGGCAATTTTTTTAAGGTTTATTTATTTTGAGAGAGAGAGAGTAAGCATGCATGAGCAGGGGAAGGGCAGAGAGAAAGGGAGAGAGAGAATCCCAAGCAGGCTCTGCGCTGAGCGGAGCTCAAGCCCACGACCGACCGTGAGAACCATGACCTGAGCCGAAACCAAGAGTCGGATGCTTAACCAACTAAGCCACCCACCCAGGCACCCCCAGTGTTTGGTAATTTTGAAATCATCTCAGTCCTTCTCAATGGTCACATAAGCTTTTGGTGACATTCGAATACTTGGTTATATCACTTAAGATATAGGAATCTATAGCATGAAACAGAGGAGCCCCTGTTACATACAAAGCACAGCTCCTACCCTTGGCTACAACCTAAAACCACACTGCCATCTTACAACCACTCCCAGAGCACCCAGTGGCTCAGCTGGTTAAGATCTGACTCTGGCTCCGGTCATGATCTCACAGTTCATGGGGTTCATGGCCCACGTAGGGCTCTGTGCCCTACAGACAGCTCTGACAGCTCAGAGCCTGGGGCCTGCCTGGGATTCGGAGTCTCCATCTCTCTGCCCCTCCCCCGCTTGCACTCTGTCTCTCTCTCAAAACTAAACATTAAAAAAAAGTAAAAAAAAAAAAAAGTAAAACCACGCCTTCTTTAACCACATGACGCAGGGAGAAATCCAGCAGAAAACCCTGACCAGGATACTGCTAGCAAAATATTCTACAGGTAATCGCCAGTCACACTTCCAACCTTTTCTCTTAAAGATTTTAATAACTAACTGTTCCCCAGTTGCGTTAATGCGCAGTGCGGCCAAGAATGGCGTTATCTGCCATCTTTACTTGAAACCTTCAGTCATGCAAATAGACACCAGGGCTGTCAAATCTTCACACCCTCACTTTCACATTCTCTTTCTAAAGAAACACAGCAAGCCATAACAATATTAGTAACTGCTCATTTTAATGAATGACTGGTATGTGCCAGGCACGGAAGAAGGTACTATTATTAACCCCATTTTACAAGTGAGGAAACTGAAGCACAGAGGTTAATCACCTTGCTCAAGTTCCAAAAGGTAGACAAGTGCTGGGGACTGGGTGCTAAAGCCAGAGCCTAGGGTTCCAGAGCTCTCGGCTCGAATCTTCACGCCGTGCTACCTCTCTGAGGTCTAATTGTACGTTTAACTTTAATCTTTAAATTGTTAACATTTTAGGGCACCTGGGTGGCTCGGTCGGTGAGGCATCCAACTCTTGATTTCGGCTCAGGTCATGATCTCATGGTTCATGGGACTGAGCCCCACGCTCGGCTCTGCACTGAGCTGACAGCAAGGAACCTGCTTGGGATTCTCTCTCTCCCTCTCTCTGCCCCTCCCCCCACTTGCAAACATACATGAGCTTGCTCTCTCTCTCTCAAAATGAATAAACATTTAAATAAAACATTAAGTTGCTATCATTTTATCTGAAGTTTTTCTTTCTTCTGGCTAGTGGAGGAGGCAGCTCTGATGTCATTAACAGGTCCACGTTTGGGTTTGGAGAAGTCTACCCAGCCTGAATTCTTCGTGTAGGGCCCTCACGCGGACGCAGGTCACGCATCCGAGGCGAAATCCTCTCCGATTACCCTGGACGCAGCAGCGGGAGGACGGCTCTTCCTTGCATTTGATCACCGACTAACTAGATTTTAAAATTCGTATGAACGAGAACCATTCACTTCACCACTTTTGCGTATGTGAAGTGTGGGCACTAGCCTAGTACTAAACTAAGCTCAGAGTCCACACTCAAATACCCGATTGTTTCTCAAGTCAGGCTTTTAGTGGTTAACAGTACATTTCTTGTCTTACTGTGAGTTTTAATAGATTTTGGCATCAGTCTGGTGGAACAGTCTTGGTGACACTGTTTTATGGTGCCTAATGTGTTGACAGCAGTCTGGCAGGTTAACTCCACAAAGAGTTGCCCACTGTCTGCTCGCATTAGGTCCAGTAGCCACGCAGGGTCATGCTGAAACACCTGGTTCACGAGGCCATCTCTGCTGTGTTCTATGTGCTGCTCACGACGTATGGAGCAAGGCGGGTTAGAGGTGGCACCAGGTGTGATGAAAGTGACATATAACTGTGAAATCTTTCTGCTAAAGATTAGAGGCTTAGGTTGATTTCAGATGCATTCAGTTTATTCAGTAAACAAAACAGAAAAATACAAGTACCTGCAAACTGAAAATTGCTTTTTTTCTCATTACTATATTTCATTGATTCTAAGACATATTTTTTCACATCTCAACACATCAAAAATAGGTCTTACAGCCATCTTAGATTTGACAAAATACAATCACAAAGTATAATTGTCTATATTCTGATTCCTATGGTTTTCAAGTTTTATATTACCATCAACTCGTTACTCATACTTAGGGGACAATGTCAGCTGCATTCTTCCTTGTCTTATTCTCCTCCGTTTGTCACAGAAGATATAATAGGGAATGTGGGAGATAAGGGGGAGGGGGGTAACATAACTTCGAGGAGACAAAAGCTTTGAAGCTTTTATTCTAAGTGCAAAGCTGTTGCCCTCCTGTGAAGAAAATATAGCCTGAAAGTTTCTCTCGGCTGCATGTAGCCCAAATGTGCTTCTTCCAGGAGCAAGACACAATTCCAAGGTGAAAGAGTTCCAGATGCTAAAGTCTTCCTACCAGCTTACATCAACTTCTCCAAGACACAATAAGCCTTTTAACTCAAGCTCAAAAACCTCAAGGGCTTTCTCCTCCACCTCCCAATATCAAAATCATGCTCACATATTTAAACAATTAGGTGAGACGTACAGAAGCTAGCACTAAATATGTCTGAAATTTGAGTGCTAAATGTGCAGTTAATATTAACCAAATTCAGATCTCATCTACAGAAATTTTTTTAAAGATGATTCTTGTTTTCTTTGACTTTAGAAAACTTAAAAAGGGAGTGGGGGTGGGGAAGGGTTCTTTAAATTCAACCTAGTGCAGAACAAAATTTCTTAGGGAGAGAAAAAATAAGCCAATTACTGCGAAGTGATCTACCAAAAAGAAAAACCCTAAGAGGGGAAAAGTTGGGAGTGTTTGTTTCAAAAATATAACTAGCTAAGGTGATTTTTTTTTTTCCAGAAAATTTCCCTGGCTATACCACAAAACACTGAAAAATTTTCAGAGTCCTCCTTCCCACATAAGGTACTAGACAGTTTCTTGGTGGTGGTTTTTCCTGACTGTAAAAATATCTTTCAGTTCGGGGCGCCCGGGTGGCCCAGTCGGCCAGGCGTCAGACTCTTGCTTTCAGGGCAGGTCATGATCTCACGGTCCATCAGATCGTGCCCGGTGTCAGGCTCTGCGCTGGTAGTGGGGGCCTGCTTGGGATTCTCTCTCCTCCCTCTCCGCCCCACCCCCCCGACTTGTTCTAGCACATGCTCTCTCATTCTCTTAAAATAAACATTTTTTTAAACTTTCGGTTCAAACTTTTAAAAATATAAAAATTAAAATAAAAACACCTGCAACCTGAATGACATTTACTAAGTGCCGACAAGCAGCACTGCGCGAAGTATTTTACACGCAAACGCACTGTTAACATTAACCTAAGTAAGTCTCCGAAGTAAGAACTGTTAGCATCTCCTTGCTGCAGCTCAAGAAACTGAGTCTTCGATAAGTTAAAAGAAAACTTGCTCATGGCCAGAGAGCTAGTAAGTCACTTGTCCAAAAGTCGCACAGCCAATAAGTGGTTGGACAGAGATTCAAACCAGATCTATTTAACTACGGAACTGGGGCTTTTAACTAAGTGTAGCTGCCAGTCCCTAGAACCACTCATTTTTTAAATTGCTGTATTTCCCCAGTCTTATCCTGTGCTTATAATTTAATTTGTATAAAATTGGAACCACAGTTAATATTATCTCGTACTCTACTCTTATAAGCTTTATATTTTTAAAAAACATGGTTTGTGATGCTTGCATAATATTCTAACATGAATATAACACAATCTGACCACTTGTAATTTTTCACTCCGAAAAAAATGCTGTGATTTCTTATCTGTAACAGCTGATGGGACTGCAGAGTTTTCCTTAGGACACATGGCTGATACATCTTCAACGGCCATTTATAAAGGTCTGGATACCTCCAATCTCCAGTTTCATTCCAAAACGTTTGTGCTTATTGAGTTTCAGCCAACGCTGAGCATGCAAATTTCACTAGTAGTCCGCCAGCATCAAGAACATACTTTGGGGGCGCCTGAGCAGCTCGGTCAGTTGAACATCCAACTCCTGATTTCCCCTCAGGTCATGATCTCGGGGTCCTGAGATCGAGCCCCGCAGCAGGCGCCACACTGAACACGGAGCCTGCGTAAGATTCTCTCGCCCTCTCCGTCTGCTCTTCCCCAACTTGCACTTTAAATAAATGAATGAATGAGTGAATGAATAATTTTTTTATTTTTACTAATTTGACATGGAAGAAAAACGTGTCTCACTTTAACATGCGTTTCTTTTATTACTCCACAATCTGTTCTCACGTGCACTGGCAATCACATCTTCTTTCTCTGCGTTACCTACTGGAATCCTTTACTGCTTTTCCCCTGGGCTGCAAGTGTTTGTCTGCGGTATTCTCTCACAGAACGTGCAGATGTGTCTTTTTAACAGATCCATACACACACGAAGTAGATGAATTATAAAACATGAGACTGTTCTCCCTAATGTTGAAACACAAACATTCGAAAGGAAGTGATGGGTGCCTGGCAGTCTCAGTTGGTAGGGCTCTTGATCTCTCGGTTGTGAGTTCGAGTCCCACACTGGACATAAAGCTTACTTTAAAAAAAAGAAACGAAGGGGGACCTAGGTGGCTAAGTTGGTTAAGCATCCAACTCCTGATATTGGCACAGGTCAATATCAGCTGGAGGCCTTGATCTCAGGGTTGTAACTTCAGGCCCCGCTTTGGGCTCCACGCTGCGCTTGGAGCCTCCTTAGGAAAAAAATAATAAAAGAAAAGAAAACGGAACTAGAGTAAACTATGAACTTCAGTTTGTAGTAACTGTATTTGTATGGCCTTCTGACAGGCTCTTAATCAAATTATCATCGTGCTGTTTTGATTCTGAAAGAGTAATTATTAATATCCTATGGAATTCTGTCACTATTCTGAATGTGCCCATGCTGGAAGGGTGTTTACAAAAATAAAGTCAAGCTATATGTGAAATGAGTTCTAAGATCATCTTTATAAGATCTTTTTCCTTAAAAAAAACAAAGAACAAAAGGTTTAATATTTTGACATTTCTTGACTTGTAAGTTGTACAACTTCATCCGTTAAGCGGCTGGACTCTGGAACCTTTCTAAGGTGACCGATTTGTCTTTTTATATACATATTACCCTCCTCGGATGTCTCCTCTTTCTGGATCTAATCGAAGTTCAGAATAGCAACCCTGGTTTCTCGGCTCCACGGCCAGCCCCCATCGCGGCCGCCCCGCTCCCTGTCTCTCCGGCTCCTCCTCACCCTCCCCCTGTCTGGGCTCCGGCGGCCTGGCTGGCCTACTCCACCCACTCCGACTTTTCGCCGCTAGTCCCTCCTCGCCCTCCTCAACTGCAAGCCATCACGTGTTGCCAAACTGACCTTTCAACTCCCTTCCATCACGTCATGGAAGTCGGGATCTAACGAACACTCTGAACTTCCAGTGTCACCACAGCCCACACCCTCCTGGTCTAGCCCTTTCTTCCCGGCCACCTGTGCTCCTCCCTGAGCCGGACAGCCACTCTCGGGCCACGCTCAGCTGACCCCGGGGCTGAGAGCAGGAGAGGACAGGCGTGTGGCAGTGGCTGTATCCCTCCCTCTCCCCGGGCTCCTATTCTCCCGGGGAGGACACTGGGGACCAAAGTCCCCTCTGCTGGCCCCTGCAGGTCGCTCTGCGACAGCCCTCTGTTTCCTGCCAGGACCCTACCCAAGGTCAGAGCAAGTCAGACCTCCTGACTTCCTTCCCTGTTACCAAGCCCGGCACTGGCTGCTCCCGGTTGCTGCTACACTGACTGTATCACACCTTTTTAGCACTTAATGACACACTTTGCTGTCCTGCTCCACACTGTCGCGTGTGGGTTAACCTGCACTCCCTAGCTACAGATAACTTCAGTATCTCTCACAGAACGTACACAACTGTACGTGGGCCCCCCTTCACGAACATTAAAGTCATACCAAAAAGTTAGCAAGAATATTCTAAAAGTCTGCATAGTCATAATTCTGTTATCTTGGAGTTAATGAAATAACAGCTTTCACCAGGCATTCCCAGATTTCCAAAAACCAAAAAGATTTTAATATAAACCTCACAGAGAAATTGCCATTTACTCTTCAGAGATGTAAATCTGAAAACATTATTGAATTTTTCTCTGTCGTTAACTGGCCATGACTTTGCATTCATTAAAGTCCTTCCTAGGGCGCGCCTGGGTGGCTCAGCGGGCTGAGCATCCACTTCAGCTCAGGTCATGATCTCACAGTTCGCAAGTTCAAGCCCCACGTCAGGCTTGCTGCTGTCAGCAAGGAGCCCGCTTCAGATCCTCTGTCTCCCTCTTTCTCTGCCCCTCCCTTGCACGCTCTTGCTCTCTTTCTCTCTCTCAAAAATAAACATTAAAAAAAAAGAAAACCTTTTTAGTTCAAAAATAAAATTTAAAAAATAAGTCTTTCCTAGAATTGACGTGGTTACGCCCCTTTACACAAAGGCTCACCCTAACGTGGATTTGGATGGGCCCTGTTTTCTGTAACCCCATTCTTAAGAGCCTGATATACCTGTGCGAGCCGTGAGTCAGACGTCCACCCAGATTCCTGTGTCACCAAATGGTCCCTCCTCGGGCTACCGTCACCCACTCCCGTGGTTACTTAGGTCCCGCCCATTTCGGCAGGGCGTTCCCTCCCCAAAGGATTTCAGTCGCTAGTTGCACGGCTTTCCCTCCGAGCCCGTATCAGAACACGGCTTCCCTCCAAGCCCGTATCAGAACACGACATTCCCGTGCTAACTCCACACGCCCTCGAGTGACCCGCCGTGCATCCTGAGTACCTAACCGAAGCCACACCACCTCGGAAAAGGGCATCTGACTCGGACGCCGGGCCTCGGTGACCGGGCCGGGGGAGGCCAGAACAGCTCTCGCCTCCTCTTCCCCATGCACGTTCTGAACGAACCGGGGGATGGCCAAGCAGGGGGTGCTACCTGTCACTGAGAAGGCCGGCAAGGCCTCGGGCACAGCGCGACTTCACAGGGCCGGAGACGGAGCCTCTGCCTGAGCCTGGGCGGCCCGGCCGCACGCGGGGGCCCCTGTCGTGGAGGCTCCTAAACTCCCCGGCAGGGCGGCAGGCGGCGGCTGCCGGGCCCTGAAGGAGGGCAGGAAGCTGGGGGGGCGGGGAGGCTGTCCCCGAGACACTGGTTACTCCTCTGCTCTCCTCCAGGGCGAGTGCGTCCTACGAGCCCAGCGGGTGTCGCAGAAGCAGCGAGGGTGCCAGGACACAAGGAGAGGGCGCCCTCCAAGGAGGAGGAGGCTGCAAGAGGCCAACAGCAGCGGGACCCGGGAGCCAGGAACGGACGACATCCGCGCAGGCCTGAGCCGTGCGGCCGCAACGCGAGAGAAAGAGCTGGGCTTTGGTTAGGCTTTGGCAGGCAGGAGGAGGTGTTAGGAAGACTTCCGTCTTAGACAGGTTGGGGATATAAGGACAGAAGCATGGACGAGATGCTGGAAACGAAATCACCGACTGAGGACTTAAGCACATGGAGACGAGAGTGACGCTGTGGGCCCGAACCGGACCCCGGAGCAGGCCCAGACGGAAAGCCTGGGTGCGGGCAGGCCGCAGAGGGCAGGAGGATGAGCAGGAGGAACTGCGAGGGCGTCGGAGGCCGGGTCCGGGGCGCGACGGGGCGGCCGGGCAGGATCCGGGGAGACGGGCGGTAAGAGCGCAGGGTGGTTCGTGAGGGCGGAATCAGAAAGGAAGAGAGGAGAGCTGAGAAGCAGCCTCCGTGGGGACGCTTCCTCTCACCCTCCCCACGTGAGCACCCTGTCTCTTACTGACGACGATGCTGGCAAGTCTTCCAAGACGGCACTAACCCACTCGCCAAATTGCTGTTCTGAGATGACTCTCGTGTTAAAGTTACTACGCGCCCTTGGAAACGATCCTGGCTTGAAGTGGGCGGTCCCAAAGTAGCACGCTGCATGGCGACGGGCTCGCGTCTCGTACACCCACTGTACAAACCAGGACGACGCACACGACGGGTTTTTAATTCTTCCATGCCACGAACGAAAATAAAATGTAACAAATAAATACGAAACAAGTTATTCACCATCCCTTTACTCGTCGCCTTTAAAGTGGACTAGATTTTTAAACTCTTAACCTATTTGTCCGTTTTCACCTCTTCTGTTAATTGGTATGCCACCTAGCAGCTCCATTTGACTCACTTGCCTGGAAGAGAGTAACAGTACTTGCGACGTTGAAAAAAACATTGTAAGGATATATCAATTGGGTTTCCTTTTTCCTAAACTGTTTTACAATTCCCAGGTATGCCCACTGTGTAACCCAAATGTGTGGCTTTTTAGAATACTTGAGAAACACCTGGATAAAAAGTCAGATTTTAGATGGATGGCCCACAGAGGTTCTAATTCAGTAGGGTGGGAGGGGCGGAATCTGCATTTTTAGCAAGTACCCCAGATGACTGTGTTAATTCTAAAGAACAACAAATATCCATTTTAATACGTTATTCTAATCTTACTACATCAACTTTTTTTCCCTTTTCCTTATTTTACGGAGAGAGCAAGCACACACGAGGGGAAGAGGAGCAGAAGGTGAGAGAGAGAATCTTAAGCTGGCTCCGTGCTGAGCTTAAGACATGGGGCTTGATCCCATGACTCTGGGGTCATGGCCTGAGCAGAAATCAAGAGTTGATGCTCAACCGACTGAGCCGCCCAGGCGCCCCATCACCTCAACTTTTAAAATAACTACATAAAATCCGGAAAATCACCTAAATGGACTCATTTTATGGTCCCTTGGAGAAAACAGATGAAAAAGCTACCTCAGCCCAGCTCACCACTCCACTCTTCCTTAAAGACCAATGGATGAGAGGGGCGCCTGGGTGACTCGGTCGGTTAAGCGTCCAACTTCACTCAGGTCATGATCTCATGGATCGTGGGCTCAAGCCCTGCATCGGGCTCTATGCTGACAGCTCGGAGCCTGGAGCCTGCTTCGGATTCTGTGTCTCCCTCTCTCTCTCTCTGCCCCTCCCTCACTCACTCTGTCTCTCAAAAATAAATAAACATTAAAATTTTTTTAAAAATGGATGCATTATTTCTGCAAAGCAACCTTCTCAATCCCGGTGAGGTAAAAGGTGGAAAAGAGAAGGAGATAAAAACATTCTTTAAAAGCTGCTTTTCTGCCCCCAAAATGATGGATGAGCATTTTCTGTGCAACTGTCTCAGAACACAAGAAAAGGGAAAGGTGGGGGTCCTTTTACAAAATAGAACACTCAAAAGTAAGAAATACACAAGTACATTGCACGGGGATACGTAGTAATGCTGCAGTGCTTTGAATCGAAAGGCCCATTTTCTCACCTCTGGCCTGGTGTTAGTAGGTGAAACAGGTCAAGTCTCCTACTAGACCCAATACCTGGCCCAAGCAGCCATTTTTAGAGAAGGGAAAGGTAAGAGTCATTTTCCAGGTTTGCCAAAGGAAGATGTTACTACCGTTATTGCCATCATGACTGTGGCGCCGACCCCTAAAGGAAAGTACCAACGATGTGAACCATTTCCCGAAGTTCTGGAAAGCCCGAGCGGCAGAGAGTGACAGTCATTCCTCGACATCGACCATCCTGCTTGCGAAACCCGGGGTTTCCGGGCGGCTCCTCGGACAACACCGAGACGGTCAAGCAACACCGCGACGCGCTCTCCGGCTTGCGGCGCGGCGGCACTGCCTGCCAGCCCGCAGCTCGTTCCGGCGGTGTCACCACCGGGGAGCTCCGCGTGTGGGGAAAGGACCCCACTCGGTTACGACGCTGTGTCCTCATGAGTGTATCTGACGGCACGTGAGACGGCGCCCTCCTCGCCCTGCCGGAAGCCAGCCGCTACACGGAATGGCTCTCGGCAGCCCCAACCGGCCACAAAGTTCCTGAAAACAACAGCCCGGATGCTTATTTTTGTTTTTAAATGAGAGGGCAAAACGGAAAACTTAAAATGCTAATTCCAGTGATAAACCTAGCACTGAAGCTTAACACATCAAGACAAAAATTAAAACTTTAATTGCGCGCGCGCACACACACACACACACACACACACACACACACACAAGCAAAGCTTAAGTTTGAACTAGAAGCTCACTGTATTCGAGCTAGTCAACAGTTTGAAGCAAGGGAAAAAGAACTATAAACATCGAGAAAATCTGGAACCATCACCATAGAATACTGCAATAGGGAAAAGCAGTATTAGGATTTGGGACTTGATCTTTTCTTTCTAATCCCCTAGAAAAGGAGCACACACCCGCCCCATCGCATGCAGGTCTACAGACCTCTACGCCGGAACTTTACCCGCACTCAAGCCACGCGATGAGCGGCCGCCGAGGGCGGCATGTGCTCGCAGAAACCCTCGACAAGGAGGATGCACGTTCCTCCAAGTTACTGTCGCCGTGAAGAGCAAGTGACTGGGAGCCTCGGCGGCAGCCCGGGTTCTTTCCCGGGCCGCTCTCCTGCGGGAGGAGAGAAAGATGGTGTGTGCTGCATCGTGGATCAACACCGGCAGGACACGTTGAGGAACGCCAATTCGGCCGCAAGCCGAATACCCGGATGCTGGCTGTGGCTCGGACTGATAGAGGAACCCCAGTAAGTCTTGCAATGAGCATGCGTCTGAGGTTGAAAGCGTTCGTAATTAATAAGATACAACACCTGAAGAAAAGAAGCTTCATAACTATAATTTGTTAATAGACACCTTTCTGCCTCTCGATTTCTCTCCAGGAGGCGACCGTCCAAAGTACAGGTCTGTAAGATCTTGATAATCTCTTCCCACCCTTCTAAGGCCTACGTCATCTCGATGGGACCATCCAAAGCCACTTCTGCAGAGAGGTTAATGCCAGGCTATTAAATGAGCCTGTCCTGGGCGCCTGCGTGGCTCAGTAGGTTAAGTGTCCGACTTCAGCTCAGGTCATGATCTTGAGGTCTATGGGTTCAAGCCCCACGTCAGGCTCTGCACTGGCAGCTCAGAGCCTGGAGCCCGATTCAGATTCTGTGTCTCCGTCTCTCTCTGTACCCCCATCCCCCCACTCACACTCTGTCTCTCTCTTTCAAAAAACAACAGGGTTGCCTGGGTGGCTCAGTCGGTTAAGTGTCCGACTTCGGCTCAGGTCATGATCTCATGGTCTGTGAGTTTGAGCCCTGCATCGGGCTCTGTGCTGACAGCTCAGAGCCTGGAGCCTGCTTCGGATTCTGTGTCTCCCTCTTTCTCTGCCCCTCCCTGGCTCACACTCTGTCTCTCTGTCAAAAGTAAATAAACATTAAAAAATATTTTAAACAACAACAACATTAAACGAACCTGTCCTGATCTGAGTCTGAAGTCTACCCATAATAGCTGTGTGAAGGAAGGTAAATTTATTAAACGATCTCTAAAAGTCCATTCCCTCGCCTATATAATGGTAATTATTGTTTCTACCTCAGCATTTTGATTCATCCTACTTCAGGAGTCACGGAAAACAGTTCATGTAAATAAGTAGTTTAGCAAAATGTGAACTCCCAAAAAGTCCACGCTCCATACGCATTAGCTACTGGGATCAAGGTCTTAGAGTCACTGTTATTTAAGAAACTCGATTTGGCTACAATTCCTTAAACATGTCGTAAAGATGCAAGACCAGCAGAAGGAACTCCCATGTGTCTGTATTTACCAACTGTTTGCATTTTGCCCAACCATTTTATTTTGCTCTTAAAGTCACTTTTAGGTGAAAATACAATGGAATAAAATAAAATGAAAGTTGTCTACGCTCGCTCCATCTCCTCCATCGTCATGCCAGTCTGGATAGCAGTGGAGTTCCAAGGAAACTCCCGCAGAGCCCTACCCTTCCAGAGGAAGGGAACCTTGTCACTTTCTAGTTGCTACTCATACCCCAGACCCTGGCCCCAAAGCTACCTTCATTTTCGATCCCATCTTCTCTCTTCCTTGAGCAGTAAAAATAACTTGGAGAGGACAACTCTCAGCAACTTGAGGACCAAAGCTACAGATTGTGAGAATACACTGTAGCTCTCCAGTCTGAATTGTGAAGTGCTAATATTCCAGAACAGATCAGATATGCCCACACCGCTGCCTGTCTAGGATAGCATATTCCAGCATTTTCGAGCAAGTGCAGGTTTGGGGGAAAGAAGGAACGCCTGGTTTGCTAGCAAGACAGCCACCATCCAGGTCGTGGGCGGGTGCCCTACAGCTCGAAAGGAAGAACTATTCCCTCAAATTGGTCATTTTTATACCTGGAATATCTCAACTGCCTCTGAGCAACCAACAAGAAGTTCGCTGAATAACATCTAGTTACGTGTTAGAGCGGGTCAAGGGCACATATAATTTTATGTCTGAGGAAAAGTGAAAATGGGACAGCCGATCACGAACGCAGCCCGCTCATTCCTTTCTAGTCATAATCTGGCATTCTGGAGGCTTTTTAAATTAAAAAAAAAAAATCAAGACGCACGGTTTAATAAGCTCGTGACAAACAGTGAGCCGGTAATAACTATTCGGTACATGTGCCACGTACTGTATCGGGGGCTTTGGGTAGAGTATCTCACTCCATCTTCCACCACAACCCTGGGTAGCTGGTCGTCTTACTACTTCCATTTTTATGATTCACTACTTGATCCATCTGATGTCAGAACTGAAGTTTTCTGCCACGACAGAATAAAACACCCACAAAAACAATTGTTCTCACCTCCATGGGAGATGAAGGGCATGAAGAGCAAGAGGCTTGGGACCTAGTCAGTTTAGGTGGCAAGCCATATGACCCCGCAAATACGGCAGGCACGAAAAGAGGAAGTTTGGACAGAAATAACCTGGACTGATCGGATATAGCAACAGAGTACGATCTAGGATTACAGGGCGTTGCTGGTATTTTTAACAGACCTTTGTCTACAAAGTCAGAACCGATGGTCTCGGAGCTGGTTGAGGACACAACAGCGCAAGACGGTTCCCATGCGGATTCCGGATATGGGCCAATCTGGATTCAAATTCCTCCTCCATCACTTGCTAGAGCTGTAGGGCCTGGACCATTTTACCTTTCGGCCAAGGTGCCCGCATCCACAAAATGGAGATAATAATTCTACTGATTTCCTAGGTTCTGATAGGCAAATGAAACAATCCATTAAAACACTCGGCATAATGCCTACTTGACTGGAAATGCTCCATAAATAACTGGTGGTTAGCAGCTATGGTTATTACTGTTATTTTTAATGCTGTTTTGTTATTTCTACACCATTTTAGCTGATTGCCCCAATACACGCCTAATAGAAAAAAAAAATAAGCTTTTAATTTAATCAAGATTTATAAATTCTCAAGATGAGTCTGCATGATGTTTCTGACAAAATCAATACACCTGCAATTGGCCAAAGCAAAATCCCAAGCACAAACAAGGCCAAGTATACAAGAACATGAAATGCGGCAACAGAGATGTTTCCAAAAGCAAAAAGCTCACCTCGGCGATGTAGGCTAAGAGTTTCAGTGTGTTAGTCCCGTCCATAAGTAAAGAAATTTCTAGACCCATACACTTTAAAATACATCGCCAACCAAGGCAGTTTTGATAGCACACCTGTGCTCAAGCTGATTTTATTATTCACTTAGTGCAAGGCAGGAACTGTCTTGGAAACTAAAGCATGCTTGGAATTCTACAAGGGACTGCTCCCTATTTGCGTCTTAGTACCCCATTAAACACGATAGTTTTTAGATGTGTTAAAATTAAAGATATGTGCTGATCATGTTTTAAATATCAAGAGAATGGATTCCACTCTGGGTCTCTTACAGAAGAACACAAAGAGAACCAAGTGGACTCTTAGAAAAATGAAAGTAGTCCCCCAACTTGCCGCAGAACTAGGGGAAAAAATGAATTACTGAGGGATCGTGTATCCTTTATCAGACCGACCGCAACCACTGGGTAAAAATCTCTCACGTGGAGGATGCCGGGGGGGGGCGGGGGGGGAGTACACAGTAACACAGGTGTCTAACCCCCTGCCTTTCCCTACACAGAGTCTCAATGTGGCAATCCAGGTCTCACTTGTCCCCCTGCTGACAGCAGCTCTTTGCCTGCCCCCCCCCTCCCGCCAGCAATATATGAGATACTTGGTGGAAAACTCAAACCTGCCATCTGATTGGCCGCTGCGGAGTGGGGGTGGGAGAGGGGAGGGCAAATAAACATCCTCCTCATTCTTCCACTAAAACCCACATCACAGGAACCGGCGTGCAGCTTTCCATTTAGTGTCTGAGAAGGCAATGATTTCTTAAACTATAAGAGTATACCGTTGACAAGACCAAAGAAGAAAATATATTTTAAAACATTTTTGAAAAACTTAAAACAATCGAGCTGAAGAAAGAGTGTTATAAGTAAAAGAGCAGTTGACAACGGTCCCTCGGAAGGTAGAGTCGGCACGCCCAGCTTTTCTGTTCCAGGAGGAGAACGGGCACCTTCTCCTCCTGAATTTTAAATTTATCCGAATAATCACTCACAACAGCTAGCGGTAAAACTCTCAGATGAAGCACGTCCCTATCACCGATGTCAGTCCCTAACTTAGCCTGCAAAGCCACACAATCCCGCCTGTCCTGCAGGACCCTGGAAGGACTCTGGCAGGCGGGACCAGGTCACGGTGGCCATCGGAAAAGCCTGTGCGGAGCAACGTAAGTCAAAGCGCCTTTGAAACAGACCCCGACCCAAAGGCAGTGAGTCCCAGGAAAGATAACTTTACAAGTCTGGTTTATAACAGAAATAGATGGGTAACAGCATTATCTACATAACACAAAATACAAACATGTCCCTAAAAAACTGTTTCAAGATAAATGTTCAGGATTTTCATAATTTATCTCATGAGAAGGTTTTCTGCATTTATTAGCATCTCTCATTTGCTACCAACCATGCTGTATAATCCACTTTTTACAATAACTGAACAAAGTGGCTTTTAAGATAATTTACATATCAAAGTTTATACATACCCCACTAAAACACAGGTAAGCATTCTGACCGAGGATGCTGTTTTCTCCACAATTATCTAAGTGCCGTATTCCTTTCCACCACGCCCGTGGATGACCGCAGCCGGCTCCTAAAACACAAGCGAGCAGTGGGGAGCCACTGGCTATCAGCCGGGACCGAGGCCCTCGTTTCGGCACATAACTAGCAACGGACATCCATCAACGCAACGCGGAGGTACAGGAAAACAAAACGTGGCGAGGTCTGCTTACCACAGGAGGCCATTCTCAGTCGATGTCGAGCAAGTTCATACAAAGTGCTACGTATTAGGCAAGTAGCAAAGTGCCACGTGACAAGGTGCGAGTAACAAGGGTTTCCGGTCCACTGACCCTCGCCAGCACTCCTTGGTAGGCTCGCCATACACCGTCTTTTGAGAAAGCTGGCAGATTATTCTGGGCAAGTTTTGGAATGCCGCTGGCAATGGAAACGAGCCCGAGCGAGGGCACCATGGTCCACTGTCTGCTACCTCAGTCAGTCCTGTGCCGTAAGAACTGACAAACGCCCGCCTCAAGGCCGGTCCCCATCAGGGGCTCCCTGCCTCGGTAAACAGCATCGCCCGCAGTCAGCTGGCCAAGCTGGGTACACGCTACAGACACACACTCCCTGACGCCTTCTCCTAAGAGCAAATCTATCCTCCAGTCCTGTTCGGCCAGCCTCCTAAGCGTTTCCCAGACCAGTGCATTCTTCTCCACACCCTCGGCCACCAATTCGCCCCAATCATCATCTCCCCATCGCACGGACCGTGGCGACAGCAGGCTGGACGCCGGCCCTCACCTGTTCTCCCTCCTCTGCCCCACCACCAATTCAGTCTTCTACGAAACCTAAGTCTGCTCATGTTAAACACTGCGCAACACTCAGCGGTGGCTCTTTAATTTTTTTTAATCCCAAATTCTATATCCTTTAAGCCCCGGCCAAGCCGGCCTCTGCCTGTCTCCCTAGTCTCACCTAACTGCTCTCTGTGCGCCTCGAACACACTACTGCCTCCAGGTTAGCTAATGCTACCCTCCTCTCCTACCACCATTCAGAGGACAGCGCTAAAGCCGCTTCCTAAGGAGCGACGCCCCACACTGCTCGACGAACCCCCAAGTCACTCTCACTCCTCCCCGCATCCACCACATAGCCCCGAGGACGGTGCGGCTGCTCTATTTATGTTTTCTCTGGGTCAGCCGGGTCTTCTTCTGGCGCCACTGCATTCCTAACACAGCACCTTGCAGGTGGCAGGGACCCAAGAAATACTTGAATTGATGAACGAGAAAAGGGACAAATGAGGAAAACTGACAGCAGTCCAGAGGCATTTGCTACTAGAGCCAAGCCTGACACCTACAGCAATTTAGTGGCTAAAAAGGCCATCAAAGAAAGTGTCGCCGATTCCACACTGGCCTAAGCATACAAGCCCAAGCCTTTCGCCAGCAAGTTATGCTTCTGGATTCCTAGTCTACATTATTTTTTAACAGAATCCTCTAGAAACACTTCACTGAGAAAACAATCATGTTTGCAGTCACCTAACAGTAGTCGAAAGGTACAAGAATCTAGTTATGGTAATGAATACAAGCCTCTAAAAAGAAAACAGCAATCAAATCTTGGAATAATTATCTCTACACTTTTCTAGGTAATCATAGTTTTCCTAAACAAAAAAAGACCTCCAGACCATTACGCAGTAGAGACAAATAAAGTATTACTGGCTTAATAACACCTTTAAGAGCTACATTAAATTCTTAAGCCAAAGGGACTTCTTGATCGGAACATAAGAGGGAGAGCGAGGCTCTACCAGAGCCGGCTCAGTCCTCCGACAAAGACAAACCCAGGGCCTCCCCTGCACCGGCACCAAGCTAGGCACCAAGAAGACCATGACCGACGTGGCCGCGTGATAACTGGGTGACCAGCCAGATGCAGCTCAGTTAATTAATCTCTCTGGGCTTCAGGTTCTTAATCTGTAAAATGAGAAAGTTAGACTTGCTCTCCAAGGTCCTCACGCTCTAAATATCCAAAGACTCACTAATGACTCTAAGATGAATTTCTATTTGACAATATCATGACGATTTCCTACTTCGATTTGTTATGTTTAACACGCAGGTGTGGTTTCATTTAGGAATTTTAATATCTTGATAAAAGTAAAATATACAAGGGCAGTAGTAGCATTTTGTAAGTTACTTTCCCAGCTCCTAACTACCACCAGGATCAGCTACGGAATTCTGCCGTGACTGCAACCCCACCTGAATAATACCCAGACGGAAATGCGACATCACATCCTCATATTTTTATAGAGAAATTAAGTGATGGTTTTCTCCCAACTTCTTTTATACTTTAACGTCATCCATCACCCTTCAGTATCCAAGGTTTATCTTGTGGAAGTAACACAAAATAATGAAGTTTTCTAGGGAAAAAAAGAAAAAGGAAAATTTTACCTCCCAAACTAATAAAACTATAAGGGCTTTAGATGCCCGGTAAGACACACCGTACTACTAACTTCTGAATTTCTAGCGACACGAACACAAAGCTTTTCAAAAAGATACAGGAACGCGTCCATACGAAAGGACAAGACAATGAAGTGACACCCAGGGCCCACGTGCTCCTGACACTGGCTCCGCGTCACCCCAAATGTCCCTTCTCTCTTTTTTCAGCAAATTTAGTTAGCTCCATGACCTACATCTATCTAAGTGCTTGCTTGTTTACGTCAGATAGCAGCTGAATACTGAAAGCGAATCACCTTATTACCAAGCCGAAGTTTCCAGGGCCTGTTTTTTGTCGTCACGCACCTTGCTCAGGCCTGACTAAGCATCTTTCTTCTTGTGATGCCTTGTGTACAGAGGAGATGGCCACGGCGGCTGCTATCAAATCGGAAAGGCCGTATATGGATAACAACGGATGAAAGATAATGGCTCCCCCCAAAGTTAATCTTACAAGTTCAACGTATTTGGTCACCGGAAGAACTCTCTCCTACTAGACGGCAAACTCTCTGAGGGACAGCGCTGCCTCTTATGTGTTGTTTACACCCTGAAAGGTCTTCCAGTGATCACCGAATCACAAGTAAATAAGCGGATGGTGCCTTGATGGCAAGCACACTTGCGGAAGCCCAGGGAATAAAATGCTGTAAGCCGAGGTCTGAAACAACTGCTCGAAACTTGGCACTTAGATTACGCTGTGGGCCACACAGCTCACACACGGGGCACTCGGACTGTTTTCTCGCATAGATGAAAATATTTATTTTTTTAAATTGCCCTGACTGCTTAAAACCCATACTATATACATATATCACATTACTGACTCTGACTGTAGGAGAAAAACAGTTGTAACATTTCTCTGATACCTTATTATACAGGTACTTCTTGTGGTATTCATTTTTACTCAATAAAAGGCTCTTTTGAAAAAAGTTTTGGAAATAGTCCTGTAAGTTGAACTGATTGAAAAACTAACCCAAGCACAGGTGAGTCTACGAAAGTTCTATTCTAAAACCACCTTACTGGATGCGTTACTTTGAACTTGACTTCTATATTTAAACTTGGGGGGAAGGCATTATTTTTGTCCTCCAAAGAGGAAAATAACGTTTGAGTTTTTAAACCATCACCATCACATGTACGCGAACTGTACCATGTCTCTCTCCTGACTTGCCTGTCGAGACACAGAAAAGGAAGTGACTTTTTAAGTTAAATTAAAAATACTCCTGTCGATTAAACCAATAGAACTAGAGTTTGGAATTCACACACCGGTCTCTACTCTTCTTCCTTTCTTTCCTCAAAATTCATTTGAGTCTTGAAAAACCCAGAAAAGAATTCCTCAGGCATCAATTTACTGGTTTGCACAGAGGGAGAAAAAGAAAATAGAATATACCAAGAGAATATAAATGATCCAATACCTAGTGCTGAAAATAATTCTTAAGTGTCACGGTGAGGAAATTCACCTGTTACAAGCCTCACAAGAACCCACTATTCCCTTATCAGGACATCGAAAACGGGCGAGGGCCATATTCCCACGATTTGGCAAAATAAGAAAATCTAGGTCCCTAAATCCATTGCGAGTCCCTATCCACTTCCAAATTCTGTTTACTTTCTAACTTTTTGCTACAGTACAGATTTTCCAGGGAAAATAAACTTTTCGTGAGCAAATCTGGAAGCCATAAAATGTCTCCTACTTATTATTACCTAGAAAGGCAAACCGAGGACTGCTCGGTGCCCCAAGCATCTAGCTTTCAGCCTCTTTATTATCATTGTCAATGAATGGGCCCAGTCAAATGAAAGCTGCCATTTTAGGGTAAAGACTGGAGGGCTTCTGTCGTGCAACAGCAAGACAAAAACACTCCGCGACAGATGTACTCTGGGGGCTGGGAGCCGGCTTCAACTTCATAAAATCACTGCTCAAGTTATATCTGAAATAAGAATTACCCAGTACTCACACAGCACTACAATCTAAATAGAATTATAACTGGGATAAATCAGGTTCCCATGCTGTTAAGGTCGTAGTCCCCAAGATCTGTTTGTCATCGTTAGAACGGATCTGTGAGGAAATAAAGAGAACTATTTTTTTTTCCTCCTATTTGATTATTACGGATAGTGAGTACTCCCCCCTCTCCTTATTGGGAGAGAATTGGGGGAAAACACACTCCACCTCTTTGAAAGGCATTGCCCGCTGCAAAGACGCCTTCAAATAATATTTTTAGAAAATAAAAATCGGGGCCTTCACACACATCCTTTAAAAATAAATTAAAATATTTAACGTACCCCAGAAATCGGGCCCAGAGCACGGACCTATTTCAAGATAAGTTCTTTAAATCGATTGCTAGATAATATACAATGGGAAACTAAAAAGTATACTTAGCGAGCGGAGAGCTGGCTAGTGTATCTAATTCTAGCGATTCAAAAGGAAACTCTCCATGTGGGTTGCTACTTTTCTTTTGTCCATTGTCTGTTCAGAAGAGGGGGGAAAAAAACTAGTTTAAAACCGAGGCGTGAACAGTCTCTAAAAGTGACCTCCGGGAAAACCGTCCGACCCAGAGCAGGAGCACTCCCCGCGCCGCCCGCTCTACGGGGGCGCTCACAAAGCGGGCGGCCGGCCGGGAGTTTGGGGTGCGCTCCCACGGCGCGGGGCTCCTCGAGGCAGAGCCATCCGGAGAAAGGCGGCTCGGTAATGATGGCTGCTCGGGGCCGGCGGCTCCTTCCCCGGAGCCTCCCGACCCCCCCCAACCCCCCCGCCGGGGATCCGCCGCCCTCCCCCCCCCCCACGAGCGGCGCTCGCGCGGACGCGGCTGCCCTGCACCGCAGCCCACCGGGTGCCCGCGCCCCTGCACCCCCGGCGAGCCCAGTCCCCGGTGCGAACCAAACAAACAACGCGTCCCCCGCCGCCCTCCTTCCTCTCCCCGCTGACCGCTTGGCCTCCAGCCACCTCGGCCGTTCACGCTCCGAACCGCGGATCTCTGCGGGGGCAGAGCGCACCCGGGCCACCGCGGGGGCCACCTGGTGAACCCCCCCCCCCCGGCGCTGACCCTCGGCGGGGTCGGGGGGTGGGGAAGCCGAGTTGCCCTAGGGGGGTTAAAGTCGCTATTATGCAGTCGCCGCCGCCGGCCCGGCCAGCTCGGCAAGGTGGGGTCCCCTCCTCGCCGCGCCTCCCCGCGCTCGCCCCGGCCCCGCTCCCTTTCTTCTCGTCCTCGCGCACTTGGGAGCCGCCGGGGAGCCCCGGGGAGCCCCGGGAGCCCCCGGCTGCGGGCTCGCAACTCCGCGCCCGCCGCGGGCACCGGCCGGGATCCCGACGCCCCCAGCGCCGCGTGTTCGCGCCGCCCCCGCCCCACGCGGCGCCCCGCGCACTTTCCCCGCCGCCGACCCACCTCGCCCGGTGGCCGTCCCCGCGCGGGCCGGCGCCGCCGCCGCGCCAGGAGGGACGCACTTTGTTCGCGCCGGTGCGGCCGCCGCTCCCGGCGAGCGCGGCGTGGTCGGTCCGGAGCGGGGGGCGGGGGCGGGAGGCGGGGGTCGCCGCCGTCCCCGAGCCGCCGCCGCCGCCGCCGCCGCTCAGCCGCCCCGCGCCCGCGCGCCCATCGCCCACTCGCACTTGAGTTGGAGCCCAACTTTTCCTCCTTCCTTTTTCTTTCGAATGGAGCCGGCAACTCGTGCTCGGCGCCGGCGGGAGGAAACGCGCTCGCGCTCCCCCGCGCGCAGACACGCTCCCTCCTGTCCCCCGTCCCCCCCCCCACGCCGGCAGCACAACAAAAAGCCATTTACATGCGAGGAAGTGACCCTCGGCCGGACCGCGCGCCCCCGCCGCCGCCGGCCCCGCGGACGCAGGCAAAAGTTGGGGCGCCGGGCGGCGCTCGGGGCGCGGGTTCGGGCCCCGCGGGCGGCGACGCCGGCGACACGGCACGGGCGGCGCTGCGCTCCTGCGCCGGCCCCGGCCCCCGCCCGCCCTCGCCCCTCGCCCCGCACACGCCCAACTCCTCGCTCCCAACTCCTCGCGCGGCCCCGGCCCCGGCCCGGAGCGATTTCCTGCCGCCGCCGCCCCTCCCGGAGGCGCCCGGCGAACTCTCGCGCTCACCGGGTCGGTCGGTAGGGCTCCTCCGCTGCCCTGTGCCGAGGGGAAAACAAAACGCAGAGCGGCTCCGGAGTTGGCTCGGCGGCCACGGCCAGGGGGCTAATCCACGGGCGCGGAGTTGGCCAGGGGCGAACGGGGCTCTGGCGAGTTTCAGGGTCTCCGGGTCCCCGGGCCGCCTCTTCAGCGGTGCTCCTTTGTGTAATTTCACTCGATTCAAGTTTAATCCGATAGTTCCCGAGCACGAGCGCGTCCGCACTACCACGGCTCAACCCCCGCGCCGCCGCCGCCGCCGCCGCCGCCGCCGCCGCTGCCGCCGCCGCCGCCGCCGCCGCCGCCGCGGCCCCAGCACGCCAGCGCCTGCGCGCGCCCGGCACGCCGCGCGTGCCCGCGGCCGCGGGGCCGCGCGCGCCCGCCGCCGCGGCTCCCTCAGCGCCGCGCCCGCGCGCCGCCACCTGACGTCAGGCGCGCCTGGCATAATTTATGCAAGAATTCGGCCGGGGTGGCGGAGGCCGAGGGAGAGGCCGAGAGAAAGGGGGCGGCGCGGGGCTGCGGGGCCGCGGGCTGCGGAGGGCGGGCCGGGCGCCACTTCCCGTCCCCGGGCGGGCGCCGGCGCTGCGGGCGGTTCTCGCCGCCGGCCGGTGCGCGGCCGCCGCGCAGCCTCTCCGGCGGGGCTGCTCCGAGCGCTCGGCCGCCGCGCGGCAGCGCCCCGGGCGCGGGCTGGAGACGGTGCCACGTTTCCCCGCGCGGCACCTTCCCGGAGTCAGGGTGCGCCGCCCCGGGGCAGGAAGCGGCGGCTCGGAGCCGGCCGCGGTGCTCCCGGCCGCGGCGAGGGGCTTCCAGCGCGACGCGGACGGCGGCGGCTCCAGGGGCTTGGACGTCTCTTCTGTAATTATCCCTCAACTTGAAATGATTTTCCCACATGCGATTATTTAGAACGGACTCGTTACCCTTTCGACGAGGTCTGTCCTGCCTCTCCAGGTCGCTTTTCCTCCCCTCCTCGGTGACAGGACAGCCGGATCCACGACTAAATCAAAAAGTTTGACTAGATGGCGTTGATTTTGTTGAATTTGTTACCATGCCAAAAAAAAGGGGGAGAGAGCGCGATGGTTATGAAACAAAGAAATAGGTTGTGTGCCCATTATTAAACGTGTCAGGGCTAGAATGTTTTAATCATTCTTTGGCAAAAAAAAAAGGGCACTTTATATGATCTCCTAACCTTAAATGTCCACACCTCTCCTTTTCTCTTCCCGGTACAAAATGAGGAGAAAACCTGGAGAAAATTTGCTTTTACTAATATTCCTTTTAGGAGATACGTCGACAAACATTTACTAAGTACCTTCTCTGTGCAGATTTCTGAGCAATTACAATTCTTTTAAACTCTCAACAATTGTACACTTATTAAGATGATTTTATTAGGTTAAAGATTGCATTTATTTTTTAATCAAGGAAGGAGCTTGTATCTGCTGAAGATACTCCTAAAAAAATACAGAGTGAGCAACGGGCTACTATTGGGCTCCAGAATAAACTGAAGAAAATGGCAAAACTATGCAAAATACACTTTCTCCTCATTCACCGCCTGTAGTGCTCAGACTAATCACAATATTTCTATTTGAACAAAAGATTAATCAAAAAATCATTTTGCTGTGTAACAACTAGCACTATTCAATAACTAAATTTGATTATCCTAGAATTAACCACTGACACATTTTTTCTAATTTTAGTAATTACCGTCTAAAGATTTGTTACATTATACTGTCATTTATGGAAATGCATTGGTTTTGACTTTGTCATTTATTTGGTTTTAACAAAGGTAAAGGTTTCATTCAAGGGATTTACAGATACACAGCAGAAAAAAAGATTGCCGCTACAGAAAATTCTGACATTGGCCCATTGGAAAGCATTCGAATCCGCTTCTGCCTGTTTTATAGCCCCATATCATAAAGCAAAAATCAGAATTCTGAGGTTAGGTTTACATTTGCACGAAGTTAATATCTCTCAAAGCACATGGGGGACGTTTGGTGGATGTGTGTGGGAGAGAGAAAGGTTAATCGACGTAAAAGGAACTATTTCCTAGCCTTTACAGTATACCCCAGCCCATTGTCAGACGCGCATGTTTCAGGGATAATGGGGGGGGGGGAGGGCGGCGGGAATGGTATCTGCCTATAGTGAAAGTATGTTAGTTAACTTTTAATCAACAAATAGTATTGAGTGACTCTGAGGTGGTCCGCTTGTGCCCTGGTGTATTTAACTAGACAGGTAGGACACTTTTCTCGAAACATGAGAAATGGTAAACTGGGATAGCCAATGCGCAAAGTAGAAACGAAACAGTCATACTGCCCCTCCCTGACTTATTCCCGTCCCCCCCCCCCCCCCCCCCGGCCCAGCCACAGTTGTGACAGCCATGATGGAGAAGACGCAGAGCTTTTAGAAGTGGCACTGGCGCAGAGCTCGAGGGGCCTGGAAAAGCAGAGAGCCTCAGGGGCAAACTCTAGGCAGCTCTGGCCTACTGAATGAAGTCCTTACTCTCCCCCATCCCCGCTACCCTTTAGCCCCGCCTCCTCGCGCCCCCCCCCCCCCCCACGGTTTTCTCTTCATTTGCTTCACTATTGAAGTTTTCCCCGATGAGAATAATTGGAATTCACAAACTTTCCCTTTAAGTATGCACATACCTTAGGGAGAGATAAGGGACTCTGGTCATTCACAGATGATTGTAAATGAGTTCAATGGGTCATTTTCCTCCCAACACCTAGCCGAAACTAACAAACTTAGAGATACATTTATTCATTCAACATGGAGTGCCTAAGAGTTTCAGGCGTTGTTCTAGACACTGGAGACGCAGTAGTGAACAAAACCAAAATGCCTGTCTTCCCGAAGTTTACAGTCCAAAGGGTTGGTAGTTTTGATTTAGTGGTTAGAGAAAATGGTAGTTTTGCGGTCTGAGCCCTTGGGGGACAGGGCGGGCCCCTGTCCCTCATAGCTGGAAGGCAGTGGAAAGATACCAAGGACCTGGGAAGTGGACACAAAAGTATGGAGTAGGTGCCAGCAGCAGAAGGCAGTTGAGAAAAATACCAAATACAACTTAACCTGCTACAAAAAGGTTTTCTCGGCCCCTTGAAAGGAAAAAAAAAGTCTTCAAAGAATTGGAACTAATGCTACATTACTGTTTAGACAAATAGTTGTTTCTGTTTGGGACATAGCCATAATGTATCAATGCGTAGTACTTCATGAGGCCAGGAGGAGAGGGATGGGGGGGGGGTAATTTACACATCCCAAGTAACTGAAGGGTGCCTCACTCCTTAGTTGGTAGAGCATACAATTTTTTTTTCCTGAAAGATATTATTTTTTTCAGTAATCTCTATGCCTAACATGGGGCTCAAACTCAAAACCCTGAGATCAAGAGTCACATCCTGCTCTACAGACTGAGCTAGCCAGGCATGCTGAGCATTCTGCCCTTGATCTCAGGGTCATGAGTTCAAGCCCCACCTTGGCTTATAGAACCTACTGGAAAAAAAAAACAAAACCAGCAACCACTGAAAATGACCCAAACTTTAGGAACACCTCGTATTTTTTTTTCCATTTTTTTAATATTTAGAGAGACAGCGCGCCCGTGAGCAGGGAAGGGACAGAGAGAGAGAGGGAGACCCAGAATCCCAAGCAGGCTCCAGGCTCGGCTTCAACTCACGAGCTGCGAGATCATGACCTGAGCCCAAGTTGGACGCCCACCCGAATGAGCCCCCAGGTGGTCCAAGAACTCCTTTTATTTAAAACTAGAGCCCTATCTGTTCTTCCGAATGTTACAAACTTTTAAAAATTACAGATACTACACCAATTCCAGTGTTGAAGACCTACTTTGATAAAGTTTTGTAACTCGTCTTCTGAAAATGTGTTTGGAACCAATCTGCAAGTCACAGAAAACAACTCGCTTTCGGACCCCGTCTCTTTTTCTCCACCAAAACTATACCATACTACTTCATCATTTATCGAATTTGCATCCAAATGATTTTGACAAGCTCCACACAGTACATTTTGCCTTTAAATGATGAAGACTTACTGCCATTGAAAATATAGAGAGAAATAAAGGTACATATATTTAAAGAGCTATAAATGCCGAAGGAAGCACCAAAAAGGAAAGTCTAAAAAACATTTCCTGCATCACCGGAATAACAGCATTAATCTTCCACTGTAATTTTTTGGTAAGGGAAAGAAGGCAGTTGGATTTATAAGCGCACCATCGATGCACTATTCGTAACAAAACGACTTGCTCTCAGCTTTTGCTAGTCACTGCCAAGGTCAAGATGTCAGGTGAAGAGAAAGCCACAAGGGCTACAATTAGGCCACTGTTGGCTTGCAACGGTAGCATATTTAGCTAAGGTTTGGCAAACATTTTGTCGAATGCCTACTCTCTTTCAGCAAACATTTACTGAGTGCCCAGCCTGTGCCAGGCCATTAGCACTGGGGGACATGGCTAGCTCCCTGTCTTCCAGGAGCTCATGGTTCCTGGCAGCATAAAGAGAGAAGTGATTTTTGCTCCCCGAGACAACAACGTGGGTTTTCTAGAAGAAGGGAGGCTTGAGCTGGGTCTCGAGTAAACAGGGGAGTTCATCGAAATAAGGAGGGTGGGAGGGAGTCCCGACAGACAACCAAGTGGTCCGGCGGTTTGTTACTGCTAATGATTCCGTGCCGCGTGGAACACGGAAGGTGAGCCATTTCTCCACTTCGGTCTTCTCCGATCCTCCCTGAGTGGGTCGGCTACCCTTCTTTTGTTCCCTCCGAAGTGCCTATCTCATTAGTACTGGTTTACACCGATTTATAATGAATTGCTATCCTATTTCGTTATTAGGTTATAGACCACTTGAATATGTCTTATCTTTTAGCATTCGTTCCCAGTTGGCATAGAGCCTTCCATACAGAAGAGAGTAGGGGCATCTGGGTGGCTCGGTCGGTGAAGTGTCTGACTCTTGATTTCAGCTCAGGTCACGATCTTACGGTTTGTGAGTTCGATATCTGCATCAGGCTCCATGCTGACAGTGTGGAGCCTGCTTGGGATTCTCTCTCTCTCTCTCTCTCTCTCTCTCTCTCTCTGTCTCTCTGCCCTTCACCTATTTGTGCTCCCTCCCTCCCTCTCTCTCTCTCTCTCAAAATAAATGAACTTTAAAAAAAAAAGTTGCTGGGCGCGTGGGTGGCTCAGTCAGTTGAGCGTCCGACTTCAGCTCAGGTCATGATCTCACGGTTCGTGGGTTCGAGCCCCACATCGGGCTCTGTGCTGACAGCTCAGAACCTGGAGCCTGCTTCCGGTTCTGTGTCTCCCTCTCTCTCTGCCCCTTCCCCACTCACTCTCTGTCTCAAAAATAAATAAGCGTTAAAAAAATTTTTTTTAAAAATTGCTTAGAAAATGCTTTCATACTTATGTAAACGGTGGTGGTGAGGAGGTAGCAAGTTAGACCGGAGACGTCGATAGGGTCAAGGAGAGCTCTAGATGTCGCCCCCAAGGTTTGGGGGTCACCGGTGAATTCAGCAAGAGAGTAACAAGTCAGATCTTAGAAAGAGCTCTGTGATAAGGTGCAGAAGGCGGAAAGCTAGACCTGAAGCAGGAAGAAATGTGAGGCGGGCCCCGCGAGACAAGAACAGAGAAGGCACAGAAGCAATTACCCACTTCTTTGTCTCCTCCAGACTCAAGACATGACTAAAGTGCTCGTCACAGGGTCTGCCGTCCCATTGGGAAGACAGGGCAGAACTGAAGAACCACTCCGCCCTGTGGTGGAGGAAGGCAGTGCTCTTAACCGAAGGAGCACCGACGGGGAGTGTGAAGGCAGTGGTTCCAACGTGGCCCTGCCACCAATCTGGAAAGAGCCATTTCACCTCTTCTCCCCTCAGTTACCAGCTCACCGAACTCAGCCCTGAACTTACCCTAAGTAACAGGGAGCAAATACCTACAATCTCTTGTTGTCTCCTTTTCTGGACTAACCAATGGAAATCCACAGAGCTAACTTAGCCAATTATAATTAGATTCTTTTACAAAACATTTGAAGTGGGAAAATAGAGTGTCTTATTCAACAGTTAGTGACCCCTTCCTGTGCCTCACAACACTGCTGGGTTCTACAAAAAAAAAAAAACAAAAAACAAAAATAAAGCCAACCCCTGCCCAAAAGGAGTTCTCTGAATCTATTAGGCATGACACACATTTAAGGATGTCATTACAATTAAAATATGTACGATAGTGATATTACCGGGTATAGTGGTAGCTCAGAAGAAGGGACGGCTAATTTCGTTTCTGCCCAAATAGGCAGGGGAGGCTTTCCAGAGGATGTGACATTTAAACCGAGTCTTCAAGGACTCCGCAGATGGCAGGGGTGGGCAGGAACACTGTCCGGGACATCCATTGGGCAGATGGCTAGTGTCAGCACTGCAAGTAATTTGGCTCAAGTACAGCATAAACAGAGAAAGGACAGGACACGAGGTTGAAAATATAGGTAGAGCCAGACTGGGGAGGGTTTTGTGGCATATTCAGAAATCTTTAGCTTCTTCTCCACGCGCCGAGGAGCCGTTAAAAGACTGTCAGCAGGACAACGATCGGGACAAACATGGGTGTATTGGCTGTGTGAGCCAATCCACAGAGCAGGGAGACAAGGAGTAGACATCGCCGACGGTCAGAGAACAACATGACGGAGCCTTGGACCAAGGCCGCATTCCAGGTGACGGAAGTAAAGGAAGAAAGGTGAGAGATATTTAGGTGACCTATTTGATAAGATCTGGTGAATGGCTGATGATTGGTAAGTGAATGAAAAGTAAGGGCGAAGATTCCCTTCTAAGTTTCTTCCATGAGTGACGGGTGACTAGCTGCCTCCCTAACAAAGATGAGGACTAGGGGCGGCGGCAGGGTGCAGAGCGCCTGCTTCAGTGTGGGAACTCGAGCGGTCTGCGGAATAGTCAAGTGCGGACGCCCGTTAAGTAAGAGATGAGAATGTAGAAGACATTCTGGAAGTCTGGAAGTATAGGTGTAAGGATCATGAACGGCACAATGCGTTGGCGTGGATGGCATTGTTTAGAAAGACCTACAGCCTGAGACAAAAGCAGGCTGTCAAGAGGAATCTTTATTTTTTTAAAAAATGTATTTATTATTGAGAGACAGAGCATGCGCATGGGAGGAGAAGAGAGAATGAGTGTAGCATTTAAGGTGCTGGGATGACTGCATACAGAAAGGCGAAACTAAATAGTCCTCTGGGGGCGCCTGAGTGGCTCAGTTTGTTAAGCGATCGGCTCTTTGATTTTGGCTTGGGTCATGATCTTACTGTTCGTGGGATCAAGCCCCAAGTCGGGTTCTGCACTGACAGCGTGGAGCCTTCTAGGGAGTCTCTCTCTCCTCTCTCTCTGCCCCTTCCCCACATGTTCTCTCCCTCTCCCTCTCTCTCTCTCTCTCTCAAAATAAATAAATAAACTTAAAATTTTTTTAATGTTTATTTATTTTTGAGAGAGGCAGAGTATGAACAGGGGAGGAGCAGAGAGAGGGGGAGACACAGAATCTGAAACAGGCTCCAGGCTCTGAGCTGTCAGCACAGAGCCCGATGCGGGGCTTGAACTCACAAGCCATGAGATCATGACCTGAGCCGAAATCGGAGGCTTAACCGACTGAGCCACCCAAGTGCCCCAATAAATAAATAAACTTTAAAAAAGATTTTGTGTACTTGAATTTGAAAGAAGAAAACTTCCTAATGTTATTTGGATTTGTATTTTAACATACTTAACTTCCTCCAAAGTAATTACTTGTTAATAAAATGGTTGAGCTGCTATACAGAGGCTTTTATTGAGATAGCTAGCAAGAATTCGTGTTAACTCATTTCTTCAGCTCCTCTCTGGAGTTTCTCCGGCACATATGCCGCCGTAACTTCAGTTCCCAGGGGAGAGCTTCATGGTCAACAAGGCAGAAGCCGGCGAGACGCAGAGGTGTGCACTGTCCGGGCTCTGTTCCGTCCTCATGGTTTCGTGGTGGGGCCCCCACAAGTCACGGCCTTTGAATCACTCCCAAGTCACCCGGGCCTAAAGTCGATTCAGCACAATTTCACAATGTCTCACCAACAGCCTATCCGTTTCCTACCTCTCTTAGGAGAAGGAGATGTATTATTGCCAGACCTGACTCGTCAAGGGGAAAATATAACACGTGTGGGCTCAGAGATCGCACACATACAGGCAGTGGACTCAAGTATCTAAGTGTGACTGAACTGGGGGGAACGATACCACGTTCTATAGGGTATGTTTCCCTTGTTTCATGCTTTAAAAAAATTTGTTTAATGTTTTTTAGTTTATGAGAGACAGAGCACAAGTGGGGGAGGGGCAGAGAGCAAGGGAGACACGGAATCGGAAGCAGGCTCCAGGCTCTGAGCTGTCAGCGAAGAGCCAGATGCGGAGCTCGAACTCATCCGCCGTGAGATCATGACCTGAGCTGAAGTCGGACGCTTAACCAACGGAGCCACCCAGGCGCCCCCTGTTTTTTCTTTAATTGTGATTAAACATACACTATATAAAAATACTTTTTAAACCAGTTTTATGTGGCCAGGCCAGTGGCATTAAGCTCATTCACGACATTGTGCAACTCTTACTACTATCCATCTCTAGAACTTTTTTATCTCCCCAGATGGAAAGTCCATACCCATTAAACATTAACCCTCCGTGCTGCCTTCCCTCCGGCCCCGGCCCTGTCTACTCCCCTTTCTGTCAGCTTACCGACTCTAGAAACCCCGTGTAAATGAAGTCATACAACATTTGTCCTTTTATGTTTGGCTTCTTTAACTTAGCACAGTGCTTTTGAGGTTCGTCTGTGTGCTAGCACGTGTCAGAATTTCCCTCCCTGTTAAGACCGAATCATATTCCATGGTAGCATGCGCCGTATCTTCTTTGTCCATTCATCGGTTCATGGAAACGTGGACTTTTCCACCTTGGAGCCATTGTGAATAGCGCTGCTCTGAACATGGGCGTAGCCTCCTCTCGTTAAAGCCCGGGCCCCAGCCCACCAAGGCCCTGGCACTTTGTAACTCCTCCCGCCCTGGTACCGGTTCATGCCAGCTTCCCTGTCGCTTGGCCTGCTCCCTGGTGAAGGCCTTACCTCCTGTCAGCGGCTTCCTCACGCTCTGGGCTTCCTCAGCACTGGAGTGCTTCTCCTGGTCCTGCGGATTCCCTGCTCCTGCCTCTGGGCACGGTAACATGGCCGGACCCGACGGCTTTCCTGGAAACCACCGCTGCAGGATCAGGCACACCCAGCCCTCCTCTTCATGAGTGAAAACGTGGTATACTTCAGCGTCACACCTTTCCCAACCATGCTGTACATAATAGCAAAAGTATCCCGCCACATGGAAAATTTCCGTCAAAGGACAGATAAGGTTGATTGGACAATGCTTTAAGACTTTCTCAAATTAGGGGCGCCTGGGTGGCTCAGTCAGTTAGGTGTCGACTTCGGCTCAGGTCGTGATCTTCTGGTTTGTGGGTTTGAGCCCCACATTGGGCTCTCTGCTGTCTGTCTCCCTCTCTCTCTGCCCTAGCCTCTCTCAAAAATTAAAAAAAAATATATTAGAAAAAAATTCTCAAATTACACCTGAAATATTTTCATGAAATAGAATTACCTGCTACTTTGACTATTTGCTGTGAAAAATTGGCAATCAGTTATTTATTAAGCTTTTCCTAAGGGGGTTGTGGATACTATTGTGGATAGATTAAATGTCTCCATTGCCCACAGAAAGAGTACATTTTTTTTCAGAAAGAATACATTTTCTTTAAATGTCTTATTTATTTTTGAGAGGGGGGAGGAGGGCAGAGAGAGGGGGACAGAGATTCCAAAGCCGGCTCTGTGCTGACAGCACGAGCCCATGGGAGGCTCAAACTCACACAACCACAAGACCATGACCTGAGCCGAAGTCAGACGCTTGACCAACTGAGCCTCCCAGGCGCCCCTCAGAAAGAGTACATTGTAATGAGAGAGATACGGACCCCAATGGTATAACTATGTTATATTATGCAAAGATGGTTTGTCTCTGCAATAGAAGCAACATAGGTATTAGAACAAGGTATATCTTTTTGTGCTGATGTGCTATAGTCTCCAACCTATATGGGTATATGGGTATATGGGTATATGGGGTGGGGATGGGGGAGTCTAGCTGCAGAAGAACATATGTGGTATGTTCATAGTTGAGGGGGAAAAGGACCAAAGAATGTATAAGCACACATGCACATATGTATATACATATATTTGCTTAGACATATATACATATATGTGTATTCATGTGTGTGTGCGTGTAAATGTAGAGATATGTCTGGAATGATAACACAAGGAACGAGCAACGATGGTTGCCTCTGGCGCAGCTGTGGATGCCAGAATACCTTTTTCCTGTGCAACCTCTCTGGTACAGTCTAAATTTTTGACTGGGCGCACATATTACTTTCAAAACTTTAAAAAAATGTTTATAAAACTAGCAATGAAAGACAGCGAGTGGGAAGTGCTAAATGAATAGCATAGAAACAACGTGAACGGATCTCAGAGGAAGGAAGGCGTGCTGTGGGCTGGGGCGGTCAGGCTTCGGGCAGAGGGAGGAGGGGTGTCGGGAGGGGGACGGCACTGCAGTGAGAAGGCACACAATAAGCAAACTCAGAGTCTATGAAGTAAATCAATTGACCTTTGCCTGGGTGGAGGAATGTGGCAGTATTTTATTTACTTAATGTATACACTGTCTCATTCCATAATGTATTTTTAGACATTTAGAAGACAAAACGCAGCACGAAATTATTAAAGTAGAAACAGAAACTGAGATCAAGGCCTAGGGGAAAATATAAAACGTGTAACCAAGAGAACTAACCAGTTACTGAGCTTTGCAATCTGAGCCTCCTGATGGCCAGAGTAAAAAAGGAAAACCGCAATATAGAGCTCTGCTAGGGCAAGAAGAAGAGTATATCACCTTACTGGGTGCCAGCTCTTTCTGTGAAACTTTCTAAGAAAGTGTCGCATGAGAATTCACATAGGAGATGGGGGGTCACGGCCCTCAGCAGGACCCGTGGAAGCCAGGATAATGATCGGGGGCTTCTTGGTTGAAGGTCACCCAGCATGCAGTTCACTGGGCTCCCTTAACAAAGTTCTTGGAAGAGCAGATGAGTATCGTGTCTCCTAGAGAATTTCCCCTGAATATCCCTCTCTCAGCTGGGATTCTTTGTGTTTGGGGGTGGGGGGAGTGTGTGGCTTGGAATTAAAGCCAGAGAACAGGTCCCATGAAGACAGAGCCTAAGTGGCTGGCATTCTGGATTACTAGTGGATGGCCAGTCACATGTGTCAAGACCAGACCAACAGAGAAAAAGCTGAGAGAGCTAGCAAGCAGGGCCGTGCCAGAGGGGCAGACAATTTGCCCTTCCCCGAGCATGGGACCACAGGTGTCCCTCGAGACAAATCAGAATTATCCTCGGAGAGGAGCTTTGCCTTATTACAGCACTCAGATACTTGTTCATTTCACTCTCTGTTTTTCAGCCCTGGAAGAGGAAGTCAGGTGTGACACTGGTCCACACATCTTCAAGTCAGTTGGTTTTCATGGCTGTGGAAAAACATCGAATGCTAAGCAAGATGAACTGGGGGGGAGGTTGGGACCAGACTGTGTTGGAGTACTTCCAGGAGTTAGACTCTCCTCCGAAGGAGATGGGTAGCCATTGAAGGTTTGTGACTAGGAAGTACATGATGAGGACATGATGTGTCCGGGGGAATCCAGGGGCAGTTTGTGGAGTGAAATGGAGGAAAAAAAAGAGACGGGAAGGGGGAGGGTATTGTAATACATTTGAAGCCTGAAGGAGAGCAACGGGTATGAGAATCAAAGGGAAAGGCTGCTCACCTGCCAGAGAGAAAGAACTGGCAGGTCTTCACGAGTGAATACGAGAGCTACAGAAAAGCAGGGGCTGGCTCAGAGACCTGGAGCCCGAGTGATTTAAAAAGACAGCAAACTGCAGAAACAGATGAGGTGTCAAGATGGATAGTGTGTGTGGGGGGAGATACAATTGTTTTTAGATGTGTTGGTTTCGAGATGACGGCAGATTATCCCCGTGAAACCATCCAGCAGTTCGCTGACGATTAAAGAATGGACCTGAAGACAGACCGAGAAGCTATCTAAATAAATGAGATTCCTGATGACAGTGCCTCATTTCACCTACGAAATCTTCTTGCCCCCAAATCAACTTGAATCGGATCACACCTCTAGCTCTGACTACAGTTTACTGGAAGCGTGGGTGGGTGGAGGGACGAACGTGTTAAACGGCACCATGGGGACGTGATTGGCGAACTCCAGAATGTGGGACATGGCCCAGGACAATTGAGCAGGTGTTTTCTACAGATATATTGCAAGGAAAAAAAAAAAGAGGGAAAGAGAAGCTAAAGAGTAAAAATTTAAGGGGCGCCTGGGCGGCTCAGTAGGTTAAGCATCCAACTTCGGCTCAGGTCATGATTTCGAGGTTCCTGAATTTGAGTCCCCCCATGGGACTCTCTGCTGTCAGCACAGAGCCTGCTTCAGATCCTCTGTCCCCTTCTCTCTCTGCCCCTACCCCACTTGTGCTCTCTCTCAAAAAAATAAACAAACATAAAAAAAAAAAACAAGTGAGCATTTTTTAAAAAGATTTTCAGAATGTTTTTTTTTTAAGTTTTATTTATATATTTATTTTGAGAGAGAGGGAACCATGGGGGAGCGGTGGAGAAAGAGAAAGACGGGAGATCTGAAGCAGGTGAGCACAGAGCCTGATTTGGGGCTCGAACTCACGAGCCATGAGATGGTGACCTGAGCCGAAGTCAGACACTCAACCGACTGAGCCACCCAGGCGCCCCCAGAGAGATTTAAAGAGCCACATCGACCAAGTACAATTTGTGAACTTTATTTAGATGCCGACGTGAACGAACTAATTCCTCAAAATATGTATGAGACAAGTGATGAAATTTAATCTGATTGGATATTTTAAGACATATTAATATATTGGGCATTAAGACTTTCTTTAAAGAGTTCTTATAATTTCAAAATATATTGGAATCTTCACAAACAAACTGATATAATTTCTGAAATGTGCTTCAAAAGAATCCCGTGGAGGTAGGACGTGCGGAATGAAGTGGGGGCGGCCATAGCGGGTGATGGTTGGGCCTGGGTGATAACACCCGGGGAGAGGAGAGCGTCATTACGCAATTATCTCTCCTTTGCAGACATTTCAAAAGTTCCGGGGCGCCTGCGTGGCTCAGTCAGTTGAGCGTCCGACTTTGCCTCAGGTCATGATCTCGTAGTCCTTGGGTTCAAGCCCCTCATCAGGCTCTGTGCTGACAGCTCAGAGCCTAGAGCCTGTTTCAGAGTCTGTGTCTGTGTGTGTCTCTCTCTGCCCCTCCCCTGCTTCCACTCTCTCTCTCTGTCTCTCTCTCAAAAAATAAATGTTAAAAATGTTAAATGAAACAATGTGCATAAAGCACCTTATCTCCTGCCCGACACAAAATACATGCTCATTAAGGATTTGCTACTAGCCTTGTCGTCTTATTACTGACCAGAGCGGTCGTAACAGGCCACCGAAAGGCCAGAGTATGCGGCATGGCAGAAGGCGAGAGAAAGCTTTGCTGAAACGGCAATGACAAGAGTGCCAGGTGACAGTCAAGGACTCCGATGCCTTCATCAGATCGGGTAATATGGAGGTCACTGCTGATGCCAACGTCTTCATTTCATCAAGACGGGACAGGCACGACCTGATGACAGGGACTTGAGCCGGAGCGCTGGGGAAGCAGGCGGGGGGTGGGGGGGTGGGTTCTGTAGATTCCCCTACTTGGCCACGAGAGAAAGGAACGGGGTAGAGCAGAAAAGGCAACGGAGCCCTTTCTCAGAGTGAGGGAGCTCTGGCAAGTGTGTGGGCACAGAGGAGGAAGGAACAGAGGCGTGAGCCAGGAGCAGTGTCCTCCGCTAAGGAAGAGAGAGGGCGGGCCCCTGGGTGAGGTTATTCAGGGCTGTTGATTCGCAGTGAGTGAGGTGTGGAGAATAAAAACAGGCGGAAGCCGAGGGAGGAGCCGCTGGAGGAATCGGGGTTTCCAAGAACACTGGAAGGGACCATGAGGGAGGAAAAACGACCAGACAGGCAAGGGAGAAGCACCGAGAGCGCGCGGCCATGAGAATGGAAGAGAGACTAGCTGAGCGCTTGGCCTCTGGATGAGGGACTCTGGATGACAAGGATGACCAGGCGGGCAAGAGCAGGTTTCGGGAGCGCAGACCGGGGTCCCGGGCACTGTCAGAGGCCCGAGCAGGCAGCCGGTGTACCCAGTTCTGGTGCAGAGACTGCTCTGTGGCCTTTGATCGCTCCTCCACCAGGGAGATGGGAGGAGGGCGGCCGCTGGCACTGGTACCAAAGCAGCATCCCTGGAGGCCATGGCGGGAATAGAGACCTCCAGCTTCCCGGGGTGGCATCGCAGGTGCTTGATGAAGGAAGGGATAGGAGCCCTCCCCAGAGAGCCCAGGGGGAAACTCAGCACAGAGCAAATCCAATCACGGCCAGTGAGACTCAAGGTCATGTTAGAAGTGTTAAAACGTCCAACCCTCTCTCTATGTTGCTGAGCCCTCTGCTCTCCTCACGCCCTTCACTCCCGCCCCCCCATCACCTCATCTCTCAGCCTCCTCCTAAGGCCGAATTGATAGTGGTGGTTTCTTACATGACCTGGTAATAAGAAGACCGCTGAACATTTAATGACTTGCTTGGTAAGAACTCCCGAGTCTAATTGTCATGACCTTTTGACGAAGGAGATTAAGATTTGGGAAGAAGACATTTCGAACCTAGATTCATCTGGATTATGATGTTGGCATATTACAAACTTTTCTAACTCAAACTTTCCAAACTCATGGGTGGCCTACCTTTCTGTTGGCCCCCAATACTCATTGGTCCTTTTTTAGCCGGGCGCGTGGCTGCTCAAAATACAGCTGATGTGTCTCAGCCTCCCTTGCAGCTAAACAGTTATGGAGGCAAAAACGTTGGATGGGAGCTTCTGAAAAACTTCCGGAAAGACACTTGGTGCACGCCTTCCACCCTTTCTAGCTTCCTTCCTCTACCCTGCCGCCCAGAATTTGAGTCTAGCCTCCACCTCGGACCACGGAGATAGCAGCACAGCCTCTGGCCGGCCCAAGTGAAAGATTTGAAGCGGGACGCACACCGGCCTGACACTGTCTCTGCTTGAACTTGTTCAGAACTGGGATGAAATTTCTATTTTGTTTATGCTAATATGATTTGAGGATTTTCTGTTACGTGCAGCCAAAGCTAATGCTAACTGACATACAAAGTTTAAAAATTAACTAGACGTTGGGGGCGCCTGGGTGGCTCAGTCAGTTAAGCTTCCAGCTTCGGCTCAGGTCATGGCCTCAGAGTTTGTGGGTTTCAGCCGCACGTCGGGCTCTGTGTTGACGGCTCGGAGCCTGGAGCCTGCTTCGGATTCTGTGTCTCTCTCTCTCTCTGCCCCTCCCAAGCTCGTGCTGTCTCTCTCCCTCAAAAATACATAAAGACATTAAAAACAAATTAAAAATAAATAAATAATATTAACCAGTTGCTGGTAAAAAAAAAAAAACTAACATAAAAGGTAATGATTAGATATTTATACGAATATAATAAAATCACAGAAGTAAAGGCATCAGCCAAATGATCATCTATTAAACCAAACCTATAACCACGTGTTCTTGAAGGCATATTCAGTGACCAATTTTCAACTGCTCTTCTTGCGTCGGGCCTGGCATCAGCCTCCGAGGACGCCGTGATAAATGAGTCACAGTCTCTGTCCCCTGAACGGCATGTTTGGGGACATCGCGATCCGACTGCGACAGTGGGAATAAGCAGGGGGAGCTACGGGCACGGGCACGTCCTCCTGCCACCGCCCGAGGTAGGGCCCAGGGAATGCCTCCCCAGACCCGAGGCCCAGCTGAGACGTGGGGAACCTACGGGAGCGGGGCAGACAGAGAAGAGGAAAGGAAGGGCTTGCCAGGCAGTGGGAGCGGCTGGTGCAGAAACTCGGAACAGAGGAAGCGTGGCACTTTCGGAGGGCCGCCAGAAGGGCCATGCCAAAGGAGGTCCATTCAGGCGCAGCCCTGCTGGAACCTGCCAGGCAGGGCTCTGTCGCTCCACGTTAGCAGAGGCCGAGGGTGACGCGGAAGGCGGCTTCGGGCGCGCAGTCTTAGAGTCTAAGAGGAAGTCATTAATGACCTTGTAGAAAAAGGACCGAGAGACTTCACTTTAGGGCTCGGTTGGGCTTGCGGTCCGTGAGCCAATACGTCAGGGCCCCCGGGGGCACACATCTGTGTGACACTCTGGACGGACAGAGCGGTCCCCCCGGGGGAGAGGCCGAGGGGACGGGGTCCCCATGAGGTCGAAGAGCAGGTATAATAAAATCAGAGCCAGGCGGGAAGGGTGCAGGCACCGCAGCCTCCCCCCCCCTCCCCGGTGGGCTGCACGCGGAGGCACTTCCCAAGTGGGGCGGTGCCACGCAATGCCCCCCCCCCCCGCCCCCGCGAACGTGATGGAGCAAGGCTCGGGGCTGGGACGACAGGCCTGGAGCAGTGGCCGAGCACTGTAAGCAGAGAGTTTTGCTTGCAAAGAGCTGGGGGGGATGCAGAGGGCACACCGCGACCCGGAGGGTGCACGCTGGAGCACCAGGAGCCTTCCCTGCAGAGGGCTGGGGCGGGCGTCCTGTCACGCAGGGAGAGGCGGGGTGGGTCAAAGACAAGTCAGGGGCAAGGCGTGAGAGAGACGGCCCACAACAGGTCTTCAGCCGGGGTTCCTCCTGTGGGGCACCCCGCTGGCTCGCTCAGTGGAGCGTGTCACTCTTGACTTTAGGGTTATGAGTTCAAGCCCCACGTTGGGTGTCAAGATTCCTTAAGAATAAAAATAAAAATAAATGTCGGGGCGCATGGGTGGCTCAGTCGGTTGAGCGGTCTGACTTGGCTCAGGTGGTGATCTCACGGTTTGTGAGTTTGAGCCCCGCGTGGGGCTCGCTGCTGTCAGTGTAGGGCATGCTTCGGATCCTCCGTTGCCCTGTCTCTCTGTCTGCCCCTTCCCTGCTCGCACCCTCTCTCTCTCGAAAATAAGTAAACATTAAAAAAGAAACCTTAAAATATTTTTGTGGTAAAATACACATAATATGAAATGTGCCATCTTAACCGTTGTTAAGTGTACAGTTTGGGGACATTAATTACATTCTCATTACTGTGCAACTATCACCACTATCCCTTCCAGAACTTTTTCATCTTCCCAAACTACAAATCCGTACCAATTAAACACTGGCTCCCCACTCCCTCTTTGCTTCTGTGCTTGGGAACCTCTGCTCTACTTTCTGTTCTGTATTGTCTATGAACTTGACTTCTCAAAGTACCTCATATAAGGAAAATGATACAATATTTCCTTTTGTGTCTGGCTTATTTCACTCAGCGTAATGCCTTCAAGGCTCATCCAGATTGCAGCGTGTGTCAAAACTCCCATATTCCGTTGTAGGTATAGACGTTACATGCTGTTTATTCGTCTACAGGGACATTCGGGGTGTTTCACCTGTTGAGTAGAGAGTACTGGGCGAGAACTTAGCAGTGCAAGGGAGAGACCGGAGCAGAATAGGAGTGTAATCCACTGTCTCCTTTTGCATAAAAATGTGGAGACTGCGGTCTCTGGAAGGTCTGAACGGCTCAAAGTCAAAAAGAACACTAGACTTCTGACCTTCAGACTGCTTTTTCTTCCGGTACGGAGTTTACCCCCAAGCTAGCCCGAATTCGGCCGAATTCCTGGAGACACAAGGAATACAGGCGGGGCGGACCAACAGGTCCCGACAGCCTGACGACGCAGGCTGGAGTCCCGCGGCCCTGGCCCGATGTCACACCAGCACGGAAAGGAGCTGCGAGGCTGTTTCCAGGCAGAACCGGCAAAGCCGTGTTGGGTCCCACCTGCCTGGGTCTTTGGTCTTTTCTTTCTTTCCCCCTTATTCTGGTCACATTCTCTTATTTATCCATCGTATTCCCATTCTGCGTCTCAACAGGATCGAATCAATCTCTGCTGACCGAGCAAAGGATTATTTCGATCATTTATGCGTTAGCTCAAAGTGCCATCTCGCCTCCTCCTGGGGAGACTTCTATTTTAGGGGGCACCTACAGAACACTGAAAAATTTTGGGAGCCAAGAGAACGGGCCTGTAAGAGTATAATGAGAGAGAGTGAGGGTGCAGTATTCGGGCAGGAGTCACCTCGTCTGCTTGCTGGTGAGGTTAGAAGGCTCCAGAGAGAAGTGGCTGGGCCAGTGCCCACCCAGCTCCCTTCCGTGGAAAGAATGGAGGCCCACCCACAGGTGCGTTAGGGTTTTGCTTTTTTTTCTTCCTCATAACTCCATGTTAGCTTTCTTGAGGGAAAACGCATCTTGTATTTATTTTACCATCCATACCGGGTGCATCGTCGCCTCCTGCACATAGTAAGTCCTCAGTCAAACCTGGGAGGATGATTAACCTCCGGCCAAACATTTCAGACTCGCATAAAGGAGCCAGGGATAAGGGAAGGACTTTTGTTGCTCCTTTAGCCTTTAGATTTGTCATGATTCAATAATGAGTAAATACTGTCATTGAAGAACCTATTCCTCTTTTAATCTTTTTTTTTAATGTTTATTTTTGAGGGAGGGAGGGGGGAGAGAGAGAGAGAGAGAGAGGACTCTGTGTGTGTGTGTGTGTGTGTGTGTGTGTGTGTGTGTGTGCGCGCGCGCGCATAAGAGTAGGGGAGGGGCAAAGAGAGAGAGGACAGAGGATCCAGGGTGGGCTCCCTGCTGACAGCAGAGAGCCCCATGCGGGACTCGAACCCAGGAACCCTGAGATCATGACCTGAGCCAAAGTCAGGTGCTTACCTGACTGAGCCACCCAGGCGCCCCTTTCTCTTTTAATCTTTGACAGCGAGCACAGCACTGAATAAGGTATATACTTCATTAAATATTTGCCTTCTTTTTCTTTATCCATTTTTATTAGTTTCTCTCATACACACACACACACACACACACACACACACACACACACACACACACACACCTTGCTCTGGTATAATATGTGGAGCCTAACAAACTCCAGACTGTGCCAGAATCCTCTTAAACGTGTAACAATGGGGGCTCCTGGGTGGCTCAGTCATTTAAGCGCCCGATTGGCTCAGGTCAGGATCTCAGGGTTCCTGGGATTAAGCCCGACCTCTGACCTCTGGCTGTGTGCTAACAGCGAAGCCTGCCTAGGACTCTCTCTCTTTCTCTGCTCCTCTCCCACTCGCTCTCAAACTTCCTACAATGACTATTTTTTTTATATAGAGTGCTCCAATTGCCTCTAATATCAGCTATTACCCATGAATAAATGCAAGAATACAGCAATCCCTACTTAGGGAACTGGAGTTTATGAACACATAACTTTACTTCCTTCTTAGATTTTTTCATACTCTGTGTGTGTGTGTGTGTATGTGCGTGTGTGTGATTTCTATGAAAACCATAGGTCTCCAAGTCCAAAGCAAATGTACAGAACACTAAGGCTGACTACCATTTGTCCAGTGTTTTCAGGTTGGTGTATATATTATCCTCATTTGATCCTCACAACAGCAGTGTGCTCCGGCCAAGAGAGTAAATAGTTGCTAATTTATAACATGGAAACTAACTCTCAGCCATCACTTGCAGAAGGTATAAAACTAGCTGATTTGGACCTGAGACTTCAAATCCCAAATCCTAACCGTTTCCCGCTGTATTAGGTGTTGGGCATCACTATCTAGAGGAAGTCTGCAATCTCCTCTCGACTGGTAGTTTGTTTTCAATGCTCGGTGAGCTTGAAATCTCTGCTGAAACCAACAAATGTAGCAAGTGGCAATCTTAGATCTCATTTTAAACGTGTTTTTCTTTCAAGAGGTCCCCTAATCGGGTTTGCCATGCTTACACAAGGCTGAAATGTATTTCATTGTAGGTACACTCTTAAGATGAACTATTTAAAAAAAAATGTTTCACTATAAACACTAAAAAAATCATTTACCACTCCGTGAAGTTAAGATTTTTAAAAGGTTTAAAACCGAAAACCACAGCTAAAATGTCAGTAAAGTGTACTGATAGGAGTTTTACCAAATTGGTGCCTAAAATGTTTTCCGAACTTAAAATTATCCAAGCCTGGGTACACGAGAGAAGCCCTTTCTCCGGGATTTCTTTTTCCTTTATCAATTGTTTATAATAATTGTTTGGTTTGGCCTGCAAACAGATGTGATACATACTGAGTGAATACTTTTCTACAGAAATGGTAAATAATTATAATGCATAGGTTTTTTCTCCTTCACATATTTTAAATACATGGCTTGCTTTTAGCTTTATATGACCTCATTTATTTTTTGCCTTATTTTACTAAAAGAAACTTTCGTTCTTCTTTTAAAGCTTTTTAATTTCTTACTAAATTATACTCCCTTCCACCAGAGTGTAACAAAGTCAACAGACGAGTTGTGCAGGAATGAGAAAGCCAACAAGGATCTCCTTCAGAGTTAAGGCTGGAGGGAAACAATTTGTAGTCGTTAAGATTTATTCCCTTATCCTCCCCTCGAAATATTACATCTCTCGACAATGAATTCTTGTTTAACTTTATTGAAAGCGTGTAGCAGGATGGTGTTCAGACACACAACAGATCTAAAGGTACGTACATAGCTTTGGCTGCTCTGAGTGAGAGCACGAATTTCAGTTTGTGACAATGACATCTAGGAAACAAAAGAGAAATATTCAGAATACAGAATCTTTTTTAAGTCCATAGCAGGGTAGTTTCTTAACAGGTTGATAATTGCTGTCCCCAAAATTAATAATAATAATCAAAGATCAGGACTCTCATCCTAACACTCTTTCCTTCCACTGTCATTACTGGGGATTAGTTTCAGCTCAGCTTTAAGGTTTCCGAGTCTGGGCTCGAACCGAACTTTTCTGCCTGTTTGCACTGGACCGCGAGCCACTGTCCCAGAATCTCACTCCACAAACCACACACGCCACTGCTGCTAAAAGAGATTGATGGTTAATTGTGACAAAAACATCAGAATGGTTTCAGTAAAATTTACTGTTTCGGTTTTTTAAAAATGTTAATTCTTCTAGAGAAACTTACGGTTAAGAGAGGAGGAATTCAAAGTGGAAAAACACAGCAATGTGAGAAGAAATGAATCCGTAGATCCCCAAGGCGACTCTAACTTTTGGTTTCCCGGCTGATCGTGGTGTATTAAGGGTCACCCAGCTCTGACCAGTATTGCCTAGCTGGGCCGACCATGCTGGGAACTGGGAACAGTGGTGGAGCAGAACCAGCCCCTGCTCTGAAGAGCTGACTTGGATGGAACAGACAGCAGGGTGGGGTAGGGTTGTACTTCCCTGTGCAGGCAGGACGCAGGTGGCCCCTCATCGTGGGGTTAGGAGAAGAGGGAAGGGAATGAAGCCACCTCTTAAGAAAGAAGGAGACCGGGGAGGGTTGCAGAAGCTAGGGAGGACTCTCACCTTAGAGAACTGGAAGCAATTCAGGTAGGCTGGAACTGGGGAAGGGTGGGAGGAGTGGGAGGGGGGATCGGCTGGAGAGGAGGACAGAAACAGGATTCTTTTCGGAGGGCCTTCCAGAGCGAAGTTAAGGAGATAGGACTTATTCCGAAGGCAAGGAGATTCCCTAAGAGATTTTAACCAGAACAGCACGATCGGATTTACTGTACAATAAAGTGTCTATCTGGTGGCAGTGTCGAGACGGGGGAGGGGCAAAGCCTGAGGCCGAAAGACCAGGGAGCCGAAAACTACGGTTCTCCAGGTGGAAGCCGCTGGTGGCCTGCACGGAGGCCGTCAGAGCGTGGCAGGAGCGACAGCGGACGACCAGAAGTACTGAAGTAAATCGGATCCTGGGGCTTCATGATGGCGGGATGGGGTGGGGGTGGGGGGGGCTGGTGGCCAAGTAAAGCAGTTGCGAAGCTGCGAGACGTGGGGAGCTCGGAGGAAAGGTGCGGGGCTCCGTTTAGGACACGATTTCCGAGGCACCCAAGTTAAATATGCCCGGACCTCAGGACAGGGCGGTCTGGGAGCAGGACGGCGCTCTGCGAGGGGACCAGACACCGCCCAGAGTGAGCACAGAGGAGAGGCGCCCCGGGACAGCTCCCCAGGGATCCCCACCCCTGCGACCGGACAATTGCCTGCATCCCACTTTTCTTCGGGTACCCGCTGACTCAGAACGCGCTGCGAGACACGGAGGGGGGTTCACTGCTCTAGTTTTTCAGCTGAGAAAAAAATGAGACTCTGGGGTAGGGCTTGTTCAGGGTCACCTGCGGGTGAGCCTTGACCTCCCGTCTCCCAGCCAATCCAGCCCCTGCTCTACCGTAAAAGTAATTACCCTAAAAAGTGATTCATAGCCGATTGCCGAAACATATTCTTTCTCAAATTTTCCGTAGAGTGGATCACATACATGGGTCTTTCTTTTTAAATGCCTTTTGTTCTTTTTCTCCCAATCCGCATAAAACGTTGCGTGGTCAACTTCCAATTTTAATAAATATCACCGGACGTTAAAAATACGTAAAAAATAAATCGGAAAGAGGAAAGTGTTAGAGCCTATCTCCATCCGTAAGCACACAACTTCTTGAAGTTCTCTGAGCCGCATAAATAAACCTTGACAGATTCTGGCTTTACGCTTATTAACTGGGCACCTCCATCCCGCGTCCTAACTCGACGACGTGCCGAATCGCTCCCCCCGCCCCGCCCCTCCCTCTCTCCCCCGCCCCCGCCCCCGCCCCCCTCCGGCCGCACCACCTGCTCCCGGCGCCTCCCCCACTCCTCCCGCCGGTTCTCACGCGCGGCCCGCGGCCCTCCCCGCGCTCCCGGCCCTTTCACTTCCTCGGGGCTTCAGAATCGGAGCCGGACTGCCGCGCGCCCCGCTTCCCAGCCCCGCCCGCGCCCCCGCGTTTCCCCGCCCGCCCCGCGGCGCCGCGCCCCCCACGAAGTTCTCCCTCCCGCGCCGACCCCCCGCGAGGACCTCGGGGGCGGTCCCTGGCCGGCCGGCGCCGATTGGCTGTCTCCCCGGCGCCCCGCCCCTGTGCACGCGCAGGAGGTGGGGCGGACCCGAAGCGGGCGCGCGCGGCGCGGCCCCGCGGGCGCAGCGTCCGTGACCCGCGTGCCGGCCTCGGCGTCCGGGCCCCCGCGTCTGCGAGGCGGGGGCGGGCGGTGGCGGGGTGCACTGGGGCTGGGGATTCACGTGGCTCCTAAGGCTCCCCCCCCCCCGCCTTGCCCGGGCAGCGCTCCCTACTCGCAGCCAGTCGGGCGTCCCGCAGGGACTGGGAGCTGCCCGAGGGGCCGTCGTCGTCGCCAGCCCGGTAGCCCGGATGTCGCTGCCCCCCGCGGCGGGGCGGCCGACGCTTCTCTCGGCCCCGGGAGGAGGCTCGTCTTAAAGGGATAGCGCCGAGTTCGTGCCGGAGGGGGCGGTGCGTCCTGCCCTCCGTGCGCGACCTGTGTCCCCCGGGGACGGCGCGGCGCCCGCGTCCCGGGCCCCCTCCTCCGGGCGGGGCGCACTTGGAGCGCGGCACGCCCTGCCCCGGGATGGCCGCAGATGGCCGCCCAGAGGCCGGGTTTGCTCGGGCCCGAGCCGTGGCCGGTGGCGCCGCGCGGGGCCGGGAGGCGCCGGCCTGTGATTGGCCGAGGCCGCCGTGAATGCAGGACATTGTCTGGTCGCAGCCGTCTCTGTCCCTGCCCGCCGCCCTTCCACAGACCGAGATGGGTGCGGAATGAGGGCCTTGGTCCTCAAGGTGCCCCCGGCCAGGGAGTGCCTGCAATGGTGGCGGCACCGCAGTGGGAAAAACCTAACTTTTCCGAGATCCTGGATCCTGAGAATGGCAAAAGGTGCTGTTTCAAAATACAAAATCATTCTCGACAAGGAAATAAAATCATTGTGTTTGATATAAGGGTTTCCTTTAAGAGTCAAAATGTTAAGGTAATTGAAAAGGGCCAACTGGTATAAAAACGGATTCGTTTTGTCTTCAGGGGTCTTTTAATTAGGATCTATGATCATTCATCTGAATAAGCCTTTATTATAAAATTTTAAGCTGTATATTCATACATGCATATTCATATTTATATGTAAGAACCTTGTTCCGGATAGTACAGCCTCTTCGGGTCTTAGTTTACCTACTCGTAAAAAAGACACCCTAGACTCCTAGCTTTCCAAGTTTGTTTCTATTGTTAAAATAACTCTGATTCTGACTCCAGACTTAAAATCCTCATACATCCCGTGTGCCGGATCGCAGCTCAAGGTCTTGGAATAGATGAGATCTTTTAAAGAGCCCTGGAGGAGATTTTAGTTCTCAGGTCAGCTTTGAATATCTGTGGGAGTTATTTAAGTGGAGTTGCACTCTTTCAGTGTGTAATTTTGGAGTAAAAGAAAATGAAAGCAGCAGAGCAGTGTATGGAGATGAATCGGTTATTGTCAACGGGAAGATCAGGGCCTTCTTTCATCCCGAAGAAGTTTTCCAGGTAATGGAATATTATAATAAAGAATAACTATCTTTCTTATTTTGTTGCCAGTTATCAAAGGAGTAGAAAGATGGCAAAGAAAAGAAGACACCTATGAATTAAGAGATACCCCGATGGAAAATGTTTGGAGAGTTCTGGAACATAACTGAATTGTGTTTGCTTTTTTTTTTTTTTTTTTTGTATCTGCTTTTTAAAAAGCTGGAGAGGAAAAATTGTAGCAGAGCAGACTTGTGTTACTACAGATTATGTGTGTGTGTATTTTTAAAAATCTATTTACACTTGTTGGGATGAGCACTGGGTGTTGTATGGAAACCAGTTTGACAATAAATTATTAAAAAAACAAAATAAAATAAAATAAATCTATTTAATTTTTTTAAGTTTTTATTTTCATTCCAGTTAGTTACATACAGTGTTATGTTAGTTTCAGGTGTACAATATAGTCATTCAGCACTTCCCTACATCACCAGTACGGATTACATTTTGTAGCCTCAGTTTAATGCCCTCTTCAAAATTAAAAAAAAAATCAATGATTTCATTTAATTGAACAATCAACGAGAATTAGAGACTTGGAAATGACAAACAAATGAAGGAAGGAAAACATCCAGAAAATGAGATGAATTTAATGGACATGATTCATTGCAAGAGATATGGCCTCATTTCTTATTACAGGGATTTCCACTAAACCAGATCTGATGTTAAATAAATTTATTTTACAGACTTTCCTCAAAATTATACTAATTTAATATGGGGTTTTGTGGAGGGGGGGTCATTGTTGTTTTGCTCATGGAAAATGAAAAAGGAGAAGAGACACAATGAAAAATTGTAAACATTGTAGCGGCTTCTTCAATGGCAATGGTTCCAGCCCCTCAACCTCACCCAACACAAAATAGGAATAAAAAAGCAGAAACCATCAGCAAAAGCATTCTAGCTGTCCCCAGAAATGAAACACATTTTCATGCGGACGTGTGGGTGTGTGTGAGTGATACAAATTTAGTTTTGATTATTTAAACTTCTAGCGTTTACATTGTTGATTTCTAGGGGCACCTGGGTGGCTCAGTCTGTTAAGCGGCCGACTTCGGTTCAGGTCATGATCTCACGGTTTGTGAGTTCCAGCCCCGAGTCGGGCTCTGTGCTGACGGCTCAGAGCCTGGAGCCTGCTTCCGATTCTGTGTCTCCCTCTCTCACTCCCTGCCCCTCCCCTGCTCCCACTTTGTCTCAGTCTCGAAAATAAATACACATTTTTAAATATGAAAAAAAAAATAAATTGTCGATCTCTATAAGTAAACTGAATTTGCTTAAAAGTTATTGAATAAGTGATTAGATTTAGGTATTAAGCTGAGTGAAATAAGCTGTTTATAATAAACACAGGCAGCATGTTCTATAACACAGTCTACAAGGTATGAAATGACGAGCCAACCAAGTCTGAGACTTTTCCAGCAAGTCTTTTCCTGAGGACTTTTGCTTTGGTGTTCTATATATAACTATAGACTAACCTCATAGAGTCGTAGTATTTACAGAGCACTTGGGACACGCCACACGCTGCTTTCAGCTTCTTAGAGTCTCATGAAAACCCTAGGGAGCAACTACATTCTCATCCCCCTTTCACACATGCGGAAGGTTAGGTAGCTTGCCCAAAGCCAGACGGTTGGGGGCCAGAGCTGGGAATCGGGCCTAGACTCCTGCGTGACTCTGTTCGAAGCCGTGTGGCTGTGTGTTCTCAGTCACTCACTAAGCGGACTTAGTTATTTCTATGGATACGATCACTAATCCATTTCTGATCAGATGTTTTCCAACAGTCATGCATTTAAATATGTTACCCCTTTCATCCATTTATATTTCAGGTGACCCCTTGAAGACAAGCTTTCCATCTGTGTGTAGTTTGCTGCGAGAGTCAAGCCTGCCTGTCATCTTGAGGAGAGACACCCCCTCAAATGGACATGGACGGTAGCACATGGGAAAGGCTTCTCAGCCTCTGCTTTTCTGCGTTTTCTCTTTCTCTTCTTCCTTTGTCTTCTTTTAGGCGTGTGGCTTCATAGAACCCCTGTGATCCCGACCGGCCGTGTTTGCTGCATCTAATCGGGGCCGGTCCCAGAAGAGGTGCCGGGGTGCTCCGTCATTCAGCTGTTGGCTGAACGCCGATGAGTCATTTCTCCAGAAGACGGAGCAGAGCGGAGGAACCAAGGATGCGTGGCAGGAATTTGGGGATTCGGTAGCATAAAACTGAGAGAAAGGGCCGTATCTTCAAGACGCCCCCCCCCCCCGCCCCACCCTTTCTTCTTCCGTCTATACCTTTGGCTGAGAAGTGACACATCCTTGATGACAATCGAGGGTAAAGGGGCTCTGCCCCTCCCGTTTACCTTGGCCTCTTTAGGCCTGGTTCTCCAGGTGGTAGCCAGTCTAGCGCTCTGCCAAAGACGGGGGGTGGGGGGGGCGGGGGGGAGGAGGGACGGTCAGCCTCGAATCAGTCCCTGTCAACGCTCGCTCACAGTGCCTGTATCCGGAGGGTTAAGAAATTAGAAATAAAATTATTCTGAAGGGGATCGTTTTCGACTCATTAATCCATGTGATTTCTGATGCTCATTATCACTGGAAATTGAGTTGGCTAAGTCTGTTTAACTTTTGTGATTAGGGATCAGCGTTAGGATTTGAGGTTCCGGGGACGGAGGGGGATAAAAGGATTGCGTTCAGCCGTCCTCCGCCCCCACCCGCCCCACAGCCAGCACCCAGCGCTCTTTGTCCTGGGCCACCACGTGCTTCTCCATCTCGGGTAAAACACTGCCAAGGGACGCTGACAGAGCAGCACGGGGGCCAGCCCTATCCGCCATGTCCCACTGCCATCTGTGGGTGACATGCACACCTGCAATCAGAGTCTTAATACCTAAGGTGCCTCCAGGGGCAGCGAAGAGGCGTCTGCAGACCTGCCTGAAGACTGGCCTCCTTCGCTAGCGGTCGTCTTTTTATTATTGTAGTTTTACAATGTCCCGTAACCAAGCTCTTACCATCTGATATTTTTCAAATCCATATATTTAAACATCTCACGAATGCGTAAAACTATTTTAGATCTAGTAGGAAGCACCTCCTAATTTGTCTTCATAGTAGTATTTTTTTTTAATTTTTATGCATTTTTGAGGGACAGCAAGCAGGGGAGGGGCAGAGAGAGAGAGAAGGAGACACAGAATCTGAAGCAGACTCCAGGATCCAAGCTGTCAGCACAGAGTCCGACGCGGGGCTCGAACTCGTGAACCATGAGGGCATGACCTGAACTGAAGTTAGACACTTACCCCACTGAGTCAGCCAGGTGCCTCTTCATAGTAGTACTTCTTCACACTCAACAGGTGGCCACCCTCTCTTCCTGGGCGCCAGCACGCAACCGGTTTCTGGTGTGTGCCATCTTCTTCCTTTAACCCCTCAAGCCTGAGGTGGTGATGGCTTTCCCACAGCTGCTCTTCCCGGAAGCCTTACCTTGCTCGTTCCTTTCACTCTGCCCACACTTCTTCTTTTTATTTTATTTTATTTTTTATTTATTTTTAAAATTTTTTTTAAGGTTTATTTATTTTTTGAGATAGAGAGGGAGAGAGAGAGACAGAACATAAGTAAGGGAGGGGCAGAGAGAGAGGGAGACCCAGAATCCAAAGCAGGCTCCAGGCTCTGAGCCGCCAGCACAGAGCCCGACACGGGGCTCAAACTCACAGACCGTGAGATCATGACCTGAGCCGAAGTCAGCTGCTCAACCGACTGAGCCACCCAGGCGCCCCTCAAAATTTTTTTTATTTTTTATTTATTTTTGTTTAATTTTTTTAAATGTTTATTTACTTTTGACAGAGAGACAGAGTGTAAGCAGGGGAGGGGCAGAGAAAAAGGGAGACCCAAACTCCCAAGCAGGCTCCAGGCCCTGAGCCGTCAGCACAGAGCCCGACGCGGAGCTCGATCCCACAAACCATGAGATCATGACCTGAGCCGAAGTCGGACGCTTAACCAACTGAGCCGCCCAGATGCCCCTGTGCCCACACTTCTTAAGAGTCTTTCACAAAGTCCAAGTGAAAGTGCCTTACCTGTCCTCCTTTGATGGTGCCTGCGTCAGACGTCCATCACGGGCCGGCCCCTACCCACACCTCCAGGTTCATCCGTGGCCTTTCCCTTCTGCGCGTTGTTCCTCTCACACAACCAACCATTCCTCTCCCCGCCCCGACCGCCCCCCACTTTGGCCCTGGAGGATGCTGTTCTTTCTGTCCGAAATACCCTCTCAAGACCTCCTCGGGTCCTTCTGCCTGGGCTGCCTCTGTTACTACATTTACAAGGGTTTTGCCCTAAAACCGGAAGTTCTTCGAGGTCGGAGACCATGTCTCTTTCATCGGCACGTGGAGGTGCTTAGCACAGTGCCGAACGCGGGCGAGAGAATGGGTAGATACGAACTGAAAATGTTTCGTTTCTTCTATGGATTCTTCTTCCAGATCAGCTGTCTAGTTTTTCAGAATCGAATCAATTCAAGATTGAAGTTTCATTCATGTCCATCGTGTCGATATTTATGTAGATGAAATTATACCCTTTAACTGACATGCGCACGATAGCGTGCTTTCACTACACTGTATAAACAGATACGCTTTCGAGACGTGAGTAAATTAATATTTCTAATTCGAGCATTTACAATTTAAGGCAATTTTGATTTCTTTATTAGTGCTGAAGCTTTTGTGTTGTGTAACCATCACTTTTCAGGTTATTTATTTTGGAATTTCTACTTTCCTTATATCAGATTTGCCTGAAGAAAAGTAACTCTACGTTGCGCTCTCCCGTATATGTAGATTTAACTGAGAGGTATCAATCTGTTTTTTGCCTGTAATTATAAAAATAACGACAATGATGTAACGGTCATATTCTCGTCAAGGCAACTCCACCGGCTGTGTGTTTTCAGCAGTTGGAGTCGGGGAAGGACCCGTCTCGCCTCCGTCCCTTCCCCGCGTTTCTCTCTGGCTCTAGCGGAGACGCTTCCTATAATTGGTTTTCCACATTCGCCAAGAGTCTGTTTCCTCTTAACATTCAACATGTTTAACAGAAGTCTTGTCATAGTTCCAAAAATAATAAAGTTGGTCCCAAGCACAAAAATGATCCATACACAGCACGTTGTTTCTGTGTCACGGCTTTGGTTTGTTAAGTTCTTTTTAATAATTTTTAGTGTCAAATCGTGCGGCAGACATAAAAAGGGTTTCTTCACAGTAAGAAAACCCGTGGAAGAAATACAAGTAATGGCTTGTGCGGAGGGTGAAGTTACCTGGACAAGCAGCCACCCCCCGGACGGCGTGGCCGCATTGATGTCCGGCCCTTTTTGTTTTGATGGAAGGGGGTGGTTCCAGCTAAATTGAACGACGTGGCCTCAGAAGGAACAGAAGCTGATTCGAGGTTCGTGCTTCTGATGTATTGGTAAGGCTCTTCTCGGTGTGATGAAAGTTATTTCTCACATTGCCAAATGCTAACGTAGAATATGTTTTAGCCCCTCCCCGTCACTCCTAGAAGATGGCTAAAGTGTCCCAAAATAACTCTCTCTGCTTGAATATACTTATTTATTATTATTATTATAGAATAATATTATTATATAATAATATTATATTATTATTATTATTATTATTATATAACTTTTAAAAAATTAAAAAAATCTTTTTAACTTATTTATTTTGAGAGAGACAGAGACAACGTGAGCAGGGAAGGAGCGGAGAATGGGGGAGAGAGAGAATCCCAAGCAGGCCCTGTCTGCACTGTCAGCACAGAGCCTGATGCAGGGCTGGAACTCAGGAAATCATGAGATTATGACCTAAGCCGAAACTGAGAGTCGGTTGCTTAACCGACTGAGACACCCAGGCACCCCAATTAGAGCATCTTTAAATGTTTAGGGCATCTGGACTTAGGAAGAGCTTTAAAATCCCAGAGACACCAGCAAACAGGTAGCTGTGGTGCTGAGTACAAAATCTCTATGATTTTGTACAAGGCATTTTAACCATTTCTTCATCAGGGAATTCGAATCCAAAAGATAAGACCTAGGCAATAAAAATAAATACCCTCGAGAAGGGATCTGCCCCCCCATCCCTGTTTGAGCACGTGTCCCCCAGCTGGCGGGATTTTATCCCCCGATTCGCACCCATGTCTGGGAAACCCGTGTGGTCCCCGCCCCAGATCCGCTTCTGTCTGCTGAAGGAGCCCACTGTTTCCCACGGGACCTGGATGGGCCCTGAGCTCAAGGTCTTGCTTCTCCCAGCCTGTCCGAGGTCCAGGAGCCACCGTGTGACCGAAGACCGTGATGGAAATGCAGCAGCTCAGGCTGTACCTGGACCTTTGGAAACCAGATCGGTGTCTTACTGAGTCTTCAGAGGGCCAAGGGCAACCCCGACGTGAGAAGCCTGAGCTAGTGCACCCCCGAATGGAGGTAAGCAGAGAGCGCCACAGCTGGCGAAGCGGGAAGGCTCCTTGCACACCCTGTGTTTTACCCTCTTGTGTATTTCACCCCCTTGTATATTTTAGGATAGATTTCCAGGAAATGGAAAGATTTGGGGGGAGGGGTGTAGATACAAAAGGAGTACGTCCCTCCAGAGCTTGATCAAGACACAGAGTTCAAATTCTATGACCACCTTCGTGGTGAAAAGAAAACAAAACAGAACAGTGCGGGGGGTGCGGTTGTCATTCAGTGCGGAAGGAGGACATTTAGGATCTGTATTCCCTTCCTGGGGCTGCGGGGACCCAGGCCCACACACTGGCTGATTTAAAGGCGAGGCCATCCTCTGGTTCTGGAGGCTGGAAGTCAGGGACTCAGGTAGGGGTGGGGCCACGCTCCCTCTGAGTCTCAGGGGACACCCCTTCTCCCCTCTTCCTGGCTTCCGTGGCTCCTGCTCCGCTGGCAGCTGCCCCGCCCCAGGCTCTCGGCAGCACGATGTGCCCTCCCTGGGAGCCGCCTTGTCAGTGGATTAAGCCCCCTCTCCTCCGACTCCAGTATGACCTCACCTGCGACTGGGTCATTTCCTAATAGGGCCACATTCCGCTAGACCTGGGGGTCCTCAGATGAGGCCTTTGGAGGAGGCCCAAGTCAGGGGGAGAGGGCAGAGGAGTAGGAGGGGCTCACAGGTGTCTTTGCATCCTGTTGCCAGGCTACCCCCGACTCGGATTTTGATCGCCTGGCCCTGGAACCTGGATTCGGAACAGACACGGACAGCCTCACCTGCAGTCTCCCACTACAGGCAGCAGGACCCCGACAGAGGGCTCCGTCCCTCCCGGCCTGCCCAGAGCGGCCCCCACAGGTGGGGTGTGTAAGAATGAACCTAGCGGTGGAGACAGAGATCAGGAATTTGTCGTTAGAGTACAGTGACAGGTGACAAAAGCTCTTAACGGTGTCATGACAGCCGCTTTTATTGTTGTGAAGTCTATACATTGACCTCAAGCATTTGAGACCAGAGTTGTTCATTCATCAAATATTTCGGTGCCAAGTCACACTCAGTGTTTTGGGATCTGGGGGGTTTGCTCTTAATTTGAAAAAGCCAACTTAAAGACATTTAGGAAATTAATATGAGATTGCAATTAAAATTTTTTTATTTTGCCTATTATGGACATTTAAAAAATTGCCATCCCAACAGCAAAGACTTCAATTATTTTGGGGGGGGGCCTTCAATTATTTTATTTTAAATTTGTATTTATTTATTTCTGGATAGGTAATACCAAAAGGTACAAAGGATGAAGGGGCAGAGGAAATGTCTTTCCCACAAAGGAGACTGCTGTTACTTGAGAAAAGCCATTTTATTACCCCCAAAAGTAAGAAGGACCTAATCTTAGAGAAAAAGAGAGATTTTTCCAAAAGCGAACAGTTAGGGAAAAAATATGTGTATACATGTTTCCTTTTTTTATTCTTCCATTAATTTTTTCCAAGTATTTTCCACACTTTTTTTTTATATGAATGAAGCATTGTTCCAGGTGCAAGGGGTACATTAGAGAACGAAACAGTGAAAAAACCATTCCCTGCCTGTGAACTTACATTCCCGTGGGAACCGAGGCTGAAATTGGGACGCAGAAGTCCAGGTAAGTGAACTGGGAGAAGCCAACAGAAGCTGAGGTCACCCGGTGTCCTCTGGGCGGGTGGGACAGGGGGACAAAGGAGGCCAGGCATTTAGCACCAGCCACCTGCCATGGCCAGGACTGGTCAGAGGCCGGGGGCCAGTCGGACCAGCTGCAGGACCTCACGTCCTGGTCTCGTCGGGACTCGGGCAGCAGAGACAATAGAATTCGGTCCGGATGTGAGCAAGGGTGCAAAAGATGTGGTGAGGCCAAGGGGATCTTAAGGAGCAGCGAGGAGAGCGATTTTGATTTTTTGATGGCGTTTCCGCTCGTGCCAGGAAACCAGCTAAATCCGTCTGCCACTTGCATGCTTCCTTCTTCATTCTTCCGGAATCTGAACCTGCCTCGGAGCCGCAGTAGCACCTGAGCTGTGGTCAATTCTTGGGACTCTGGTCTGGCCCTCCCCTCAGGACATCGGGTGGAGCACAGACCTCGGTCTTACACTTTTTTTTTTTTTTTTTTAATAATAGACTTTTAAAAGTAGTTTGAGGTTTAGAGAAAAGTTTTTGTACATGCTCTCGTTCATTTCCGTTTCCCCTGTTATTAACATCTTGCGTTGGGGCGATAACTTGTAATCGATGAATGCAACTCGATACGTGATTATTGACTAAAGTCAATAGTTAACACGAGGGTTCGGTCTTTGTGGTGCACGTTCTGTGGGTCGTGACAAAGGTATGATGACACGTGTCCACCATGTAGTGTCACACGGAATGATTTCACTGCCCCCAAATCCCCTGCGCTCTGCCTAATTCCTCCCTCCCGCACAACCTCTGGCAACGACTGATCTTTTGTTTGTTTGTTTGTTCATTTTATTGAGAGAGAGAGAGAGAGAGCACGAGTAAGGTAGGGGCAGAGAGTGAGAGGGAGATGCGGGATCTGAAGAAGTAGAGTCCCATGCAGGGCTCGAGCCCACAGTGAGATCGTGACCTGAGTGGAAGTCAGACGCCCACCCGACTGAGCCAAGAGCCCCGATCACGGATCTTCTCACTGTCTCCATGGTTTTTGCCTTTTCCCGAATGTCGTGTGGTTGGGACCATACACCGTGTGGCCTTTTCAGATTGTCTTCTTTCACTCAGTGGTACACAGTTAAAGCTTCTGCGTGTCTTTTTGTGCTTAACAGCTCAGTTCTCTCGAAGGCTCTGTATTATTCCATTCTCCGGATGGCCCCCACTCACGTTCCCATTCATCTACTAAAGAGCATCTTGGTTGTTTCTAAATTTTGGCAGCCGGGAACACGGCTGCTATGAGCTTCGGTGTGCAGCTTTGTGTGTCAACATAAGTGTTCACCTCAGGTGGGTAAATGCTAACGAGAGTTACTGTAGGATCATATGATAAGAGTGTATTTCACCTTTAAGCTTTTCCCTTAAGAAACTCTTACTTTACCTAAAATTTTGAATGCATGAAAAAAATGCAGCATAACATTTTGTCTTAAGATACTATGTTGCCTGCAGTTTATTTCTTGATAGGAGTCCGTCAGTTTGGGAATCTGTAAGTCACATCACCACCCAAAGCTAGGAAGAATTTTTAACACAACTTCTTGGGCATTTGGCTTTAAAAAATAGACTTTATTTTTTAGAGCACTTTCAGGTTCACGACCAAGTTGAGGTTCCCAGACCCGTCCCCCACATTTGTTTTGTAATGCTGTCGTTTATAAAAATAGAGTTGCACATAGATTTGTTACTTAAAATGGTGATTAAAAAAAAAACAACCCGTGGCACCTGGGTGGCTCAGTCGGTTGGGCGGCTGACTTCAGCTCAGGTCATGATCTCGCGGTCTGTGGGTTCGAGCCCGGCGTCAGGCTCTGTGCTGATGGCTCGGAGCCTGGAGCCTGCTTCGGATTCTGTGTCTCCCTCTCTCTCTGCCCTTCCTCTGCTCATGCTCTGTCTCTCAAAAATAAATAAACGTTAAAAAAAAAAAAAAGAAAAGAATCCTTAAAAAAAAAAAAAAAACAACCCTGCAACTTTTATAATTCTAAGAGCAACAGCAGCTCCCGGAGACCAGCACAAGCTGGGCACACCTGTGTCATGGAAACGTGGTCTCTCCTGCCGCCCACCCCCCCCAGGGTCATCACTCAGTTCACTGTGAACTTGGTGACGTCATTTTCCCAGGCTTTGCCAGCATATTTACACTGAAGTAGGATTTTCTGCTTTTGTCATCATTTTCACAAAAATGGGATCTTACCGTAAATATTTTTCTGTACCCTAAAGTTTTTTCTTTATATTATGGATTTTTCAGCTTAGTGCATAAAAACTTTTAAGTTTCTTTCCTTTTTTTTAAAGTTTTTATTTATTTTTGAGAGAGTGTGCATGTGCGCACATGTGGGGGAGGGGCAGAGAGAGAGAGGGAGGGAGGGAGGGAGGGAGACACAGAATCTGAAACAGGCTCCAGGCACTGAGCTATGAGGGCAGAGCCTGACAAAGAGCTTGAACCCACCAACTGTGAGATCGTGACCTGAGCTAAGTTGGACGCTTAGCCGGCTGAGCCACGCCTAAGTTTATTTCTTCATTTTGAGAGAGAGAGAATGAGATAAAGCATGCATGTGTTGGGGAGAGGGAGAGAGAGAGAGAGAGAGAGAAACAGAATCCCAAGCAGGCTCCATGCTGTCAGCACAGAGCTGGACTCCAGGCTTGATCTCATGAACTTACGAGGTCATGACCTGAGCCAAAGTCAAGAGTTGGATGTTCAACCGACTGAGCCACCCAGGTGCCCCCTTTATTTTTTTTTTAAAGATTTTATTTTTAGGTAATCTCTACACCCAACATGAGGCTTGAACTCACAACCCCGAGATCAAGAGTTACATGCTCTACCAACTGAGCCAGCGAGGTGTCTCTTATTTTTTAAATGACCTGTAATGTATTCCCTAATCTATCCCTTCTCCTAGTGTGGAAATTTAAGTAATTTTGCTTTAAGCATCATGTTTAAGGAAATATTCTACAATTCATCTTTATGTATTTATGCTATGATTTTTGTAGAATAAATTTTAAATAAATAAATAAAATAAATGTAAATAAAAAATAAATTTGGAAGAATAAAATTGTTACCATCTGATTATTTTACACACACGCAAACACACACACACAGACTCATATATACAATTTCCCCTCTTTAAATTCCATCAGCATTTTATGAACAAGTAAATCCTTAATCCTGGATGTTAGGAAGCATTTTTATTTTTTGCCGATTTGACAGAAAAAAGACTGGCATCTCTTTGTTTCAGCTTATATTTGCCTCATCTTGACCATCTTTTCAGATGCTTGGAAGCTATTTGTATTTCTTCTTTTGTGCAATGTCTGTTCATCCCGTTTGCCTATTTTTTCTCTTCATATAATTTTCATTTATACAAATACTATATTAATGTAATATTATTATTTAAAAATTCAAACAGTATACAAGTGCATAGAATTACAGGTAAAAATTCTCCTTCCAGAAATTAGTTATCGTGGTCCAAAGTTGGGTTGTATTTCTCTACATAATTTCCTCTCTGTGTGGGATACACACATTTATAAAGTGCATGTGTGTATATGTGCATATGTGATCGTAACATGCATATTATTCTGTGTCACTTTTTTTAGTTAACAATAGATTTATATATTTTATAAATAGTTTTACTACATAATATGTACAGATACATATATATGTATTCTATATATAGATACACATATATACATAATACTGATTTTTTTTTGCCATTGTTCAGTATTCCACAATTTGTCTTTCTGATTTCCCTTCCTATTTGATGAACAAGCATCTACTGCTCACTGTGGATAACGTACTCCAGGTGCTTCATAAAAATGAGCCCATTTCATCAATTATCTCATGGAGTAGATATTACTGGTATCCCCATTTTTATCAAGGAAACTAAGTTACAAAACGGTTAAGTACTTGCTCAAGATCACGCTGCTCCCCAGTTGCAGAATGGATTAAAATTTTACTTGAAAATTCCCGCACTGATGGGCCTAAGGTGTTTCCACGTTTTTGCTCTTTCACGCGGGGCTACAATAAACAGTGCAGGGACACAGCAAGAAGCTCAAGGAAGGGAAGGGCAGGAAGTCAGGCCCGGAGGGGCTGAGAAGCTTCGAAGGAGGTACCACGTACCGAAACAGGGAAACAGGCGGGAGAAAGAAGGGCCAGGGCACTACAGAAAGATCACATCTTTACAGCTTTTATGACGAAGGAATAGACCATGGAACGAATCGAGTGCAATTTGTCTCGAGGACAAGATTAAAGGAAGCCAAGAAGAGCCAGCCTGCTGGAAAGAATGCGATGTGGAAAACTTGATTATTAAGCCACAAGCAAGGACTCTAATAATAGTCATTATTTTTCAATAATTTGGATGCTCCATATGAAGGAGGATCACATTATGTTATCAAGTAGCATATTAATACGACGTTACTGTATTTACTTGGCAAATACTCAGTATTTGCTGAGTGTTCACTCATATTGAATTGAATCAAACGCAAACAGAGCGACTACTTGCTGTTTATTTTTGGATGACATTTTATAGCTAAAAGAAGAGGAAGGCTGTTTTTCAGGATTAAGAACTAAGAGATGTGTAGGAGAGAAAATAAGCAGTTGAAAAATAAAAGTCAATGAGAAATGATACGAATTAGTAGAAATCGTGAAATGCCTTAGATTGGTCAGACGAAGAGCAAAATGGGCAGAAATTTCCTCCCTAAATTGCACTGAATTTGAATATGCAGAAGTGAGATTAATTTTAGGTTTTTGAAAACAAATTGAGCTCCTCAAAATTCTATTTCTAGGATGAATATCATTACTTTAAAAATCCTCTTTAGGGGGCGCATGGGTGGCTTAGTCGGTTAAGTGTCCACCTTCAGCTCAGGTCGTGATCTTAAGGTTCATGAGTTCGAGCCCCACATGAGGCTCTCTGCTGTCAGTGGGGACCCTGCTTCCCATCCTCTCTCTGCCCCTCCTGTGTTCGTGCTCTCTCTCTCTCAAAAATAAACATCAAAAAAAAAAAAAAAAAAAAGTCCTCGTTGCACAGATAGACGTATCTTTTTCCTGGATGAGAACATTAAATATCACAACAACATCAACTTTTCCCCAAATTACACTATACATTAAACACAAGTTTAAAAAATTCCAATAGAATTTTGGGGGTTCTGAGAGGTGGTGGTAACAGAAATGTAGAAATCTGTGACACAATAAAAATGTCACACACAGGCTCGAAAATGCATGGACAGAGTTTGCCATCTGAAACTAAACCATTCCAATGCAAGGAGGGGAAAAAAGGCTTCATAAATGACACTGAAAGAAAAGATTTGAGAATGGCCCATCAAGTTGCTAAAATTTTTTAAAATTTTTTTTTAACGTTTATATTTATTTTTGAGAGAGATAGAGACAGAGTGTGAGCAGGGGAAGGGCAGAGAGAGAAGGAGATACAGAATCTGAAGCAGGCTCCAGGCTCCGAGCCGTCAGCCCAGAGCCCGACATGGGGCTCGAACTCACAGACCGTGAGATCATGACCTGAGCTGAAGTCGGCCGCCCAACCAACTGAGCCACCCAGGCGCCCCTAAAAATGTTTTTTAAATAAACATTTCCATTGCTGGTAATCCGGTACAGAAAGCAGAACACATCAAGGTCTAGCTGGAATGCAAAATGGTGCATTTCTGGAGGGAAATTACATGCATAGAATCTTTAAAAATCCTACCCTTTATGAATCAGGACATATACCGCTAAGAATATATTCTAAATCATTGTCCAAAGATTTAGCTTTAAGAATGTTAGCTGAGTCTCTCCCCTCCCCCTCCTTTTTTTTTTTTTTTTTTTTGTGAGGGAGGGAGGAAGAGAGAGAGAGAGCATCATAAGCAGGCTCCATGCCCAGCTCAAGGCCTGACTGAGGGTTTGATCTCACAACTGTCGAGATCATGACCTGACCTGAAAGCAAGACACAGCCGCTTAACCAGCTGAGCCACCTCGGCGCCCCTTAACTGAGTCTGGATTATTGTGTTGAAATTATTTAGAACGCTAGTCATCAGAAGGAGACGATCAGATACATTTTAGTGCATCCACACAATGAGGTACTACACGGGATTCAAAATCATGCAGAAAATCAGTGAGGGTAACAGTTGTTGAAGAATTCACCTCGTGCCAAGTGAATTTCTAAGAACTTGCAAGGCTCGTAATGGTATATTCCGCCCGCCCCGCCACCCTATAAGGTAGGGCAATTATTACTTCCATTTTATAGATAAGGAACCTGAATGAGGGGCTCCCATCCTTGCTGGCAAATGGTGGAGCCGGCCTCTGAAAAAGATGGTGAGGGCCCTGAGCTTCCACTCCTGATCACGACGACTCGGGAGGGTGTGTGACAACATTGGAACATTTATTGGAAAACAAGTGATGTGTGCAGTGTTATTCATTTTCATAAAAGAGCATGCATGTGTTCAATCAGAGAAAGAAGCTGGCAAGAAATAGAGTAAGATACAGCTAAGCTGTTTTCTCTGGGTGCTAAGATTCTAGGTCATTTGAGCAGGTGCTTTTGGTGCTCTGGTCCCCACCCCCAGATCATCACCTGAGTCATGTGTCCCAGGCCGCAGGTGTTCTAGTGTCTCTGCCTCATGGCGTGTCTGGTGGTATCCAGGGAAGGCTACATTGCCGGGGACCTGATGTCCCCAGAGGAACTCCCACCAAAGACAGAAGTCACCTTTTGCTGGAGTGTGTTCTTGTCAGTTTTCAGGGGTCCTCAGCGGGAATGAGCCCTGGGGCACCCAGCACAGTAGAGCATTTCCCCCGAAATTACCGGCACCCGTATCTTGTCTCAGAGTTGGCTTCGTGGGGGAATCCACACTTGGAGACTAATTTTAATTTTTCACCTTTGCTTTGTTTTCTTTATGTTTTCTTCAGCAAATACTGTGTTTTAACAATTTATAAAGGAAGACTTTTTTTTTTTTGTACAGAAAGAGTGCAAGTGGAGGAGAAGGTAAGAGGGAGGGAGAAAGAGAGAGAGAGAGGGAGAGAAGGAGAATCTTAAGCAGACTCCGTGCACTGACAGCATGGAGCCCCACGTGGGGCTCAATCCCATGACCCAGGATCCTGACCTGAGCCAAAATGAAGAGTTGGACACTCAACCGACTGAGCCACCCAGGCGCTCCTAGAAATTTTTTTAAGAGAGAGAGAGAGGGTGCAAACGACTGAGGGACAGAGAGAGAGAGAGAGAGAGAGAAGCAGAGCTCAAGCTCACCTGATGCAGGACTTGAACTCAGGAACTGTAAGATCATGGCCTGAGCCAAAGTCAGATGTTCAACCGACTGAGCCACCTAGGCGCCTTCGAGTAATTTTTAAATAAAACACCTAGAGGGATGTTTTTGTTATTTAAATGTGGGAAAATTAGAACTAGGCTGTTGACAAGTACTCTTGGATAATGAGTTTGACACACGTACACGCTTGTTCATAAGGGCAGTAGTCCCGGCTGTCAAAAGGTGGAAGCAAGCCAAATGTCCATTAGCGACTGAAGGAATAAGAAAGCGTGGCGGCCACGTGCAGCGCAGTAGTAACGTATGAAAAGGAATGAAGTACCGATATCCACTACAATGTGTGCAAACCTCGAAAACATTATGCTGAAATAAAAAAAAAAAAAAAAAAAACAACGAAAACCAGACACAGAAGGCCACACATCATATGTCTCCACTCATAGATAAGAGACGTCCAGAACAGGTAGGTCCAGAGAGAAAGAACACAGATTCGTGGTCGCCAGGGACCGGGTGGAGGGGCTGATGGGAAGGAACTGCTGAATAGCTCTAGGGTCTCCTTTGGGGTTTTGAAACTTGATACAGGGGGTGGTCGGATAGACCGTGAGTGTACTAAATACTACCGAAATGTTCCCCTTACGATGGCTAATGTCACTTCAGTTTAAAAGAAAGAAAGAGGGGCACCTGGGAGCCTGTCGGTTAAAAAAAATTTTTTTTAAGCTTATCTATTTATTTGAGAGACAACACGAGCAGGGGAGGGGCAGAGATGGAGAGAGAGAGAATCCCAAGTAGGCTCTGCACTGTCAGCACAGAATCCGATGTGGGGCTCGAACTCACGAAACCGTGAGATCATGACCTGAGCTGAAGACGAGAGTCGGATGCGTAACCAACACTGGACGAAGCGTACGGCTCCCTGCAAAGAAAGAAAGAGGGGCGCCTGGGGGGCTCAGTCCATGAATTGTGCGAGTCTTGATTTCAGCTCAGGTTATGATCTCATGGTTCATGAAATCAAGCCCCACAACCGACTCTGCACGGACAGCATAGAGCCTGCTGGAAATTCTCTCTCTCTCCCTCTCTCTCTGTCCCTCCCCCACGCTTGCTCTTTCTCTCTCTTGAAATAAAGAAGTAAACTTAAAAAAAAAAAGAGAAGAAGAAAGAGGTGCCTGAGTGGCTCAGTCGGTTAAGCATCTGACTTCAGCTCAGGTCATGATCTCGAGGTTCGTGAGTTCGAGCCCCACATCCAGCTCGGCACTGGTGGTGCAGAGCCTGCTTGAGATTCTCTCTCTCTCTCCCTGTCTCTGCCCCTCAGGCGCCCCCCAATGGATCTTGATTATGTAGTAAGATACTCAGAATTAGAAAGCGGATGGCTCCATTTGCTGAGTTTTCCTCTAGATTTAGTAGACACAGAGAAACATAAGGAACGTTAAGGGACCATTCCTTAAAATCTCTTCACATCCAGCTTGTTCATGTGTGAACGAGCATTCCCCAAAACCCAGCTTCGTCATAAACACATACTGGGCTGATGAAAGAGTTGGGTGCTTTCTTTTTTAATTTTTTTTTTTTTTTAGTGTTTATTTTTCAGAGAGAGACAGAGCATGAGTGGGAGAGGGGCAGAGCGAATCCGAAGCAGGCTCCAGGCTCTGAGCTGTCAGCCCAGAGCCCGACTCGGGGCTTGAACTCAGGAACGGTGAGCTCATGACCTGAGCCCAAGTCGGGTGCTTACCCAACTGAGCCACCCAGGCCCCCAAAGAGTTGAGTGCTTTCCTACTCTCTAAATCCAGAATCCACAGCCATATTTGTTATGCTCTGAATTGTGGCCCCTCCTCCACCTCCCAAATTCGTATGTTGAAATCCTAAACCCCAGCACGGCAAACCATGAGATTTTCTGGAGACGGGATCTTTACAGAGGGAATCCCGTTACACCGAGGCTGTTGGGGGGGCCCTAATCCTGCCTGACTGGCGTCCTTATAAGAAGGGGAAATGTGGGTACACAGACGCACATAACGGGAAGATGAGATGCAGAGACACAGGGCCAGGCGGCCGTCTCCAAGCCAAGGAGAGAGGCCCGGAGCAGGCTCTCCCTCATAGCGCTCAGAAGGGACCAACCGGGCCGACACCTCAGTTTCAGATTTCTAACCACCAGAACTGCGAGACAGCACATTTATTGTCTGAATCAGTTTTTTTTTTTTTTAAAGTAATCTCTACACCCAATGTGGGGCTCGAACTCACAACCCCAAGATCAAGAGTCACATGCTCCACTGACTGAGCCAGCCAGGCGCCTCTTGTTACGACAATCCTAGCAAACTAATACGACATCATATAATAATCCTTGCTTTTCATCCCTAATATGCCCGTTGTCTGAATACTTAACCCATCGTGCAGTGGCCGGTCGCATGGAATAAACTCCCTGTCTTTTTAGATTGTAGGTTCTTAATAGGACAGGACCTAAAAGGAGATAACTCTGTGGCCACCGCCCCTGACAGAACCGGCTATGATGATAATCTAATATCAGTGCTTTATCAGGAATCGCGACCTGCCTGAGGGAAAGGTATAAAATGGAGCCTGGGGCGCCTGGGTGGCTCAGCTGGTTGAGCGTCAGACTTCGGCTTAGGGCATGATCTCACAGTTTGTGAGTTTGAGTCCCCACGTCGGGATCTGTGCCGACAGCTCGGAGCCTGGAGCCTGCTTCGGATTCTGTGTCTTCCTCTCTCTCTTCTCCTCTCCCCCCCCTCAAAAATAAATAAACGCTTAAAAAATAATCATAAAAAAGACACAACAGAGTCTGGCTAACTTGTATGCCAGCCTGCTCCCAAGTCGTGCCCGGGCACGTGTGAAAAGGTGTAGCAGGGGGCTGACTCTGTGGCCATGTACCAAGTTCCTGTACCTGTGAATTCTCCCGGGGCCTGGCACGTGGCTGCTTTAATGCAAAATTCGTTGTCAAGTGTAAGACCGCATCTGCCTGCTCCGTGGTGGCCACCTCTCCCTCCAGCCAGGTGCCTCCACTCCGTCCTCCACGCTCTCCAGCTCGCTAGCAACGCTCAGCTTATCTTAAGTGATTTCAGCAGCTCGACCCCCTGAACACAACCCTCTTGGGCAGCTTCCACCCGCTCTCGTTTCTAGAACTTGTGTACTGTCTCCACTTCGATCTCATCATCGTACACATCAAATCACACTTGGACACCTTGGACACCTGCTTCAATTTGCAGCTGAATCCTGGGGCTAAGTAATGATGAAAATTCTATCTTTAACGTCATCTCGAGAAAGCCCTATATGTTGCATCTATGATTTTTCATGAAATCGCTACGTACAAATATTTCCTATTCTGAATGGCATCTCGATGGGTCAGTTCAGTTCATCTGAGGCAGGAAGATGTAATAGCCCTAGAGACTAACTTTGCTTCTCTCAGGATGAGCCCTAAATGCGCCGGGCAGCGAGGCGGCCTTTACTTACCCACAAGTCCATGGCATCGACATGACCTTTCGCTGAAGGCACACAGCCCATCACAGTGTCTTTATTCATAGAATATTAGAACGGTATCCGTTTTCTAGGGTGGCTGTAACAAAAGGCCACAAGCTGGGTGGCTTAAAATAGAAACTGACCTCTCTCACAGTGGAGGCTAGACTAGCTCCAAGTCAAGATGTCAGCAACGCTGTGCTCCCTTTGAAGCCTGGACGAGAATCCTTCTTGGCCTCCTCCTGGCTTCTGGTGGTTTGCTGGCAGTCTTTGGCATTCCTTGGTTTGAGGCTGCGTAACTCCAATCTCTACCTCTCGTCACGGTGGCCTTCTCCTCATGTGTCTCTGTCTTCGCATGGCTGCCATCTTCTTATAAGGACGCTGGTCATAACAACTTCATCTTTAACCGGTTACATCTGTAACAGTCCTATTTCCAAATAAAGACAAATTCTGAGGTGTGGGGAGCTAGGACTTCGGCATATTCTCTTGGGGGGCGGGCTCAATTCGACCCAGTAGAAGGGATTCAGGTAAACATTACACGTTTAACTTTTAAGGGTAGCTCACAAAGCAGCATTTTTGTTTCATGAGGCAAAATCTCATTACAGGAAAGTACAGAAAACACAGAAGCATAGTTTCAAAACCGTAAGGCAAATATCCACACAATCCCCATTCAGGTTAAGAAACAGAATCTTGCTCTGCGCACCCCTCTTCAGTCGGAATCCCCCTCCAGGGTCCACGCAGCCTTCCGCATTGAATTTAGCGTTCATGTTTCCTTTCCTCCTTCCATCCGTGATGTTTATCTTTCATGACCTTGATATTTTCGAAGAGTACTGGTCACTTATTTTTGTAGAACATTCCTCAACTTGGACTTGTCTGAGGTTTTCTAATGACTGGGTTGAGGTTATACATTTTTGGCAAGAATCTCTCAGAACTGTGCTCTTCTCCGCGCATCCCATCCGTTGGACATGATGTCCTCACATCTTATTGGTCATTGGATGCAGGTAGCGTCAAGTTGCGTAACCGTCAAGTAGTATCTTTCCTTTTGTGAGCAGCTCTTGTGGGGACACCCTGCGCCTATGTACATAAACAGATCCTGTTTCTCGTCATGCTTTTTGCCCGCTACGCTCAGCATTCATTAAGGATTCCTATCTTTAACAATCACTGTGTTTTTGAGGATTTTGTTTACATCATGCCTTCTAGCTCTACTGACTGGTATTCTACTGTAAGTAAAAGCTGCCTCTTTCCCTCATTTATGCAATTTTTCGTTTATATCATGGATGTTTATTTCATGGTTTATAGTCCATTGCTAGCACTTTTTTTTTTCCCAAATGGTTCCAGATTTGGCCATCGGAAGCATCGAATTGGCTCCCGAGTCCTTTCTCATGTTCCCCTTTCCATGCCTTTTTTTTTTTTTTTTTTTTTTTTTTTACGAGCACTCCTTTACTTTTTTTGGCATCACAGATGTTCCGGGCTTGTTTTATAATTTCCCTGCCCCAGCCCTAAAAGCAACTATTTCTCCTAGGAGGCCTAGTTCCCTTTATAGAATGGTATTTAGAAACCAGTATCTGAAGAGTAGGTGTGCTCACTGATGCGGGGGTGTTTTTACTTTTAGGCCCTTCTCTCAGTAGACGAAACTAGAAAAAGTATATATCTATCTGTATTTCTCCATGCATATGTACATACACAAACCATGAGTTCCTAACATCTCCGATTTCAATTCAACACCACAGGGTTCATTCTAGTCTTTCCCAACTTTTATTTGTAACTCCTTTTTTAAAATAATGAAAACCTTTGCTTTCATTATAGCTCTTTCATTATCTGCAGTATAACTTATTTGCTCAATCTAAATCTGCAAAAGGTTATTTTTAGAATCACTCACCCATATCCCTTTAGTAGTTACAGTGTATTTGTATATATATAGTTCATTGTGTTTTTAGTCTTATAGTATAGGGTCAGATCCTGTTTTCCAACATTGCTGGTTGTATGCTAGTTTTCTTTCCTATCCCTTTCAGTACGGTACTGTCACTCGTAATATAGGAAGGTTCATTCATTACTTTGTACTTCATGTTGAGTTCCCTGAACGCGGTCAAGTTTAATGATTTCTGGAGTATTAGAAACATTACTATGGCTCTGAGTCAAGAGCTAAACAAAAACGTATACTGAAAAAGGGGTCGCTTGTCCCGAATACCTCATTCCCAATCCTTACTTTACACACTAAACTCACTCGTTTCTAGTTTCTTCTTCCTGGTTTTGTTTTCTTTTTTTACACAAATAAGCAAATGCATGCATATTTTCTTCCTTTTTATTTTTTTTAAAGTTCGTTTAATAAGAGTGCATGCACCTGACCGGGTTAGGGGGAGACAGGGAGAGAGAATCCCAGGCAGGCTCCAGGCTATGAGTGCAGAGCCCAACACAGGGCTTGAACCCATGAACCGTGAAATCATGACTTGAGCCAAAATCGTGAGTTGGACGCTTAGTCAACTGAGCCCGCCAAACACCTCCATGCATGTTTTCTTATATTGCCTTCTGACATAATGGTAAGCTGTAGACAGTCTTGCATGTTGCATTCGTCACTTAGCATGTCCTAGAAATGACAGCAGTTCATAGAGCTCTTCCTCATACTTTTTTTTTTACAACTGTGTAGGATTCCCTTGCATGGAAGTGTCATGGTTTATTCAATCACTCTATTTTGAGACATCAAGGTCATCTCCAAGTATTTTGCAGTTACGACCAATGTTGCAGTGAGCAGCTCTGTGGATACGTGCTTCTGCGTTGTTGGGAGGTATCATCCGGGTATTTTCCTAGAAGTGAGATTGTTGGGTCGACAAGTGCATTTTGGTTTTATTAGTTGTGGCCAAGTTCCTCTCCAGAAAGGCAGTACAAGTTTGCACTTCCACCAGCAACATCTGAGAGTTTCACCAATGGAATGTGTTATCGTTATTTTTACTAAACTTCTTCCAATCTCCAACCTCACAGGTGAGAAATGGTGTCTGTTTTAATTTGAATTTCTCTACGTTTGAATTTTTAAATTATATTTTAGGGACATTTAACAATCTTTTTAAGGGTGAACTATTTTTTTATTTTTGCATTTTCCAGGATTTTGTTTATTTTGAGAGAGACAGAGCGAGCACACAGGGGAAAGGGAGAGAGAGACAGAGAGAAAGAATATTGTCTATATGCACTGGCCCTTTGAATCAGTTTCCCATCATGACTTCAACCAAGTACTTTTATCTAGTAAATACCAATACAATAGAAGATGCTCTACTAGGGGTTAGGGTCTAGTTTCATTTGAACACCAAAGCACATGTAAACTCTATTTCTAAGAAATACAGGTTAGGTACATCTGTCTGACTCTCTGTATGGTCAATCGTTATTACGACAGGGATTTTCTTTCTTTACATTGGTTTTATTATATTTTATTATTTTAGTGACTATAATCTAACCTTATGCTGTCAGCCTTAGTACTAAGCTTTGATATGGTTTAACTGTGAGAGAATGAATACTTAATGTGTTCTGAAGCCAGACATAAATCATTATCTGAATGATTAGACACCACTTGGCATCAATGGCATTCCCACCCTCTTGACTTTTAGAAGACAAATAGGGACTATTTTCCCGTTAACGGGCTATTTTACAATTAAAAACAAGCTGTGTAGAAGATCCAGTTCACCTCCCATGTTGTTTGGATTATATATCAAATTATATGCTACTTTCTCAAAAAGCTGCTCCTGATTCAGTTGTCTTCGGTTCAAAAGACAAACAGTAACACTGTCTTTAGGGAGATTACAACTTTGGAATGTTCCATGTTAAGACGTTGAAAAGTTGTATTTATTTTGTTAGTGACTGATTTTCTAGCTCGTCAGTGTATCCACAGGCGTTGCAAAAATTGATCAAAGATCAATTAAAGACCCGATCATGGTAGGAGACATTCAACGACAGGTGTTGATATCACTGTTAATGACAGGGACAAGAAAATGAGCGAAGAGTAGAAACCAGACACTAACACTGCTTTTGTCACCTGACGTAAAGGATTCATCAAATATATTTATTTAAAATCATTTAAAAATGTTTTATTTTTCAGTGAGAGAGAGAGAGCAAGTGGAGGAGGGGGAGACAGAACCAGAAGCAGGCTCAAGGCTCCGAGCTGTCAGCCCAGAGCCTGACGCGGGGCTCCAACTCATGGACGAGATCATGACGTGGGTCGGAGTTGGATGGTTAGCCGCTGAGCCACCCAGGCGCCCCACATATATTTCTTAATGGTAGATGAGATTTGCAGAGAAAGTCGTAGTGAGTTAGAGAAGTCTACTACTCACCCCTGCTGCCCAAGACTGAAGCCGACTAAGGTTGCTGTGGTAGGGGCCATAGGAGGGCTCCGTGTTTTCTTCGGGGACTAAAATACGTGCGCCCGTCTGCCGTTGTTTGTTTTTAACCATCATCTCCCCTCAAACTCTCAGGGGAGACAGCATGCAAAAGAAACACATTAAGTTTTTGGAAAAGTTGACGGCTTAAAAATAAGTTTCCAAAGGATCATCCCTTTCCTGGTGTAGAGCATTAGCAAGTCCTAGATGTCCCCTCTTTCTGCTCGTCATTAGCGAGCGTGAGTTCCGAGAGCAGTACATTTCATATGCGCACTTTAAGGAAAGACAAGTTTATAGTAACAATACTCCGGAAACCTGGTTTGCTTTCGCCTGTCCCTCTGGCCCCCCAGGAGCTAGTTAGAGCAAACCTAAGATAACCTCGGGTGATTTCCCGTCGAGAGCGAGGTCACGGCTCTGACAGGGTACTGCCGAATCTTCAGGGAAGACCTGCAGACGGTCGTTGAAGTCAGTGAGTGAATTCAAAGTCGGTTCACAGTCAGAACTTCTTTAGAAACCCTTCTTCTGCTTTGACTGCGCTTTCGTGCTCACTGAGAAGCAGGAAACACGTGGTCCCATCATCGGCAACAGAAAGAATGTTGGTGTTTGAAGAGGGTGATCACATCTAAGCAAAATTTTTACGCAGGGTGTGCTGACCCTTTAAAAAATTTGCTGAAATGCACGTAAAACCTGTGGACTAAAAAACGACATTAAAGAATGATGTGGTCATAATAAAACAGGCACACTTTTATACATAGGATTTTATTTTGCACTGCTGTAACAATTTCATTATAGACCGAGGGAGAGAGGGGAAAAAAAAAAGGATAAAACCACCACACTGAGTAAATTACTAAAGCTTTTCTACTTTCAACAGGACTTTCCATCTGGTAGATTTATTGTCATACCCCCTTCGAAACAGACAAGATGCTTACCATATTTTAAAGATTATAGGTTGCCACAGAAAGAAAAATTTTACACAGTCACTGTACATCAAGGTTGAAAAACTGTCCTGCATGAAAAATATACTTAGAAATCATGGGAATGAAAGCAAAAGAAAACATTATTGTGTTTAAGGAAAGGTTAAAGTCCTCGTAATGTGCCATCTAAATGCGGACATTCATTCTTCTTGGAGGCGCTCAGGTGTAGGGAGTTCTTGCTTCTGCCCATTTCACTCATTATACTGTGTTTTCACCCAACAGTATTCATTAAGGCAAACAAATCCTTTTCTGAAGAGGTCTTAAAGAAATCGTGGACATATAGCAAACTTTTGGCATTAAAACAGGTTAACACATACATAGCCTTTAGTAATGTACATTAAGCATATTTTCTTGGACTAGTGACAAGAAAAGATGAACATGCTTGTTAACAATGTCAAAAAGTTTAAAATTCAGTGTCCAAGCAATTCCTAACAATGCTTCTGTAGCTTTAAGCTCTAGACGGTATAGAGTTTATGCAAATGCATTAAAGAATTCAAGCTTGGCAAAGTACACCCAAGCAGGTTAAACTGTATATACAGAAAGTAAATGATAAATACAGAATTAAAAGAGTCCTTCTGGTTTTCCTTATAGCCTTGAAAATTGACAAACTTTTTGAGGACAGTTCTATAATATTAAACATTAGGTCACCACGGGTGTTGGGAAACCTAACCACACAAACTGATTTAAAATACTCAAGATGACTCTGTAGTGTTTAATACAGTTCAGTTCATAGGTAAGGGCACGAGACAACATTTAACAAAAATAATCACATCAATTGACCTAGAAATCAAATGCAAATAGATATGAATACAATCTCCAAAATCTGTCTTTTTAAGTGAACATTAACCATTTATTCAAAGTTATACAAGAATTTGAAGGATTAAAGTCTCCTGTGACATAAAGCCATTTCGAACAGTTTCATGTCTCAGCTGAGCAGGAGGAGAGAGTGAAAGAGGAAGTGAGTAGCCGCGTTCGGGCAGCGAGACAGTAAAACCGGACTAACAGCAGCCGCCCCCCGCCTGCTGTCCTCCCTGATTGCCTGCGTGTGTGGCATTAGTAGCAGCGTGCTGAGGGCCAATTTTAATGCCGTTTGCCTGAAATACAAGGGGAAGGGATAAAAAAAAAAGAAGTTAACGGGATTCAACCAGATAATATGGTTTAACAACATTGAAAGACTCCATGTAATTCTCAATGACAGGATTTCACCCGACTGTCTCGGAGAAAAGATACACGAAGTGGATTTTCGCAATAATCGAAACGGCATCTCTTACGGGATGTTCCTTCCCTTTAAGAATAACGCTGTGGAACTATTTCTGGAAAGAACCCTGGTCACCCCGGGGACTCGGGAGCGAAGGGAGCCTGGGCAACGCTGCGTTTCAGGCCGTTCTCGCGGTGGAGAGACTGCACGAGGCGGCGCCGGGAATCTTCCAGAGACAGCAACGGGCGAAGCCCATGCCGCTCTGGAGGACGCCGGGAAAGCCTTCCTCCAGCCGCCGCCGCCGTCCCGTGTGGAATCAGCTGTGCGGGCCGAGGGCACGGGAGTGTTCCGTGTCATCAATAATTTCTATGATCCCCACAGCCGTGGCGGCTTGCCAGGAACCCACACACAGAGCGGTTCTTTCATTCATCAAACTCACACTTCTGTCTCGGCCCTCACTCCCTCAAGTGGATTTTACCTAAAAATACAACACTTGGAGCAAAGTCACACAGTAGCCTCAGAAATTAAGCTCTTAAGGAAACTTTACGTCACAGTAAATCTCAGATTTATGGCGCTTGGCAGTTGCTCCGCGGCCGGAGGAGCCTGGGGGTTTCTGGCACCAGCTCGGTATTGACAGCAGCTGATGCGGTTTCTTTTCGCTCTTTTGACTCCTCTTTAATAAAAAGCATGCCCTATGGCTCATTGGTTTTGTCCCCTCTGGGCTGGAAGCGACTTCGTGAGGAGTCGGGGAGTCAGGCCTGGCATCGGGCCAAATAAATCGCACGGCCTGTGGGCCCCTGACAGCGCCCGGCGCTCGGAGCCGCGCGGGCCCGGCGCAGCCGTCAGCTACTACCCGGACCAGGCGGGAACCGCTCACACGGAGGCCCGGCTGCCGTCCCATTGACATGGCATTAGTCTCCGGACGGTGTCGTCTTTAAGTTAACTCCAAATCCACTGCCGCAGAAGCTCAGGAGACAGGCCTTAGAAAATGCAGGCCTCCCAGTGAAAAGAAAGGGGAAAACCGAGTACTTTTTGGAAACCTCGGGCAAACGGCGGTTTGTTTTAGGCAAAGAACACCGAGGCACCTACCTCAGGGCCTCGCTGACGTGCAGTTAATAAAGGCCTTCTAGCACAGAGCTTTCCTAACTGCAACTGCGGGAGGAATAGGCTGCTTCTCGTGGAAGCACAAAATCTTAACACGGGCACGGCGAAGATACCTCCGTGCAAGTACAGAATATACTACAGACCCATAGAAGCGTTCTGAAATAACTACGGGTCAATGCGTGGTGGGGATTCAGGTCAGAATGAGGACCTCTGGTAAACACTCTGAACCACTCGCTTCGAGGCTTTATATTTTATCCTCATCATACTCATCCAAACTGGCTCGGAACATTTTTACAAAAAAAGACAAAAACAAAACCCGAGACAACGCTCACGGCCCATTACCTATATTAGTCTCCTGAAACATACTCTGCTGCACAGGGAGTCATTTCCAAACCGGACCCGCCCCTCTTTCCTACTAGACGACACAGAGAGCATCTTGCGCTAGTAACATAGCGCGTGCGTTTGCGCGCTGGAAAATTATTCCCCAAAGCCGATGACGCCATATGGACGTGAGGATGAAAGAGGAATGTCCTCTCTCTTTGGAGGATTTATCTTATTTTGCATTGCTTGCAATCAATGGGCGGGGTCGCTTATTTTAATCCATTTTCAGAAAGTGATGTTCTATGAGAACATAAACATTTGCCCACTATAAACATGCAACGAGTTTTCGGTTAGAAGATTATAAACTTAGTGTGTCAACTGACATCATAAATTCATTTTAGGAATTAAAAAGAAAACAAAATCATGAATCTGTGTAGTACCTAAAATTCAATCCTAAATTAATATGTGTCAATAATATATATATATACATATATACACACATATACCTCATTATTAATGTCAAAGACTCCTTCTTGGATTTTTTCATAAATTTCTTTTGCTGTATTAATAAATGCCTGAAATATAAAGTAGAGAAATTGATTCAAATTATTTAAAACGACAAGAGTAAGACAATATTATGTAAAAACTCTGCAGAATATCTTAATGTTCCATTTAAGAAAACCAACCAGTGTAATACATCGTATTAATCAACAGAAGACAAAACCCATACGATCGCTTCAGAAGAGGCAGAAGCAGCATTTAACAAAATCTGACAACTTTTCATGATAAAAACACTCAACAAAATAGGACCACAAGGGGACGTCCTCGACCTGATGAACGGCACCTATGAAAACTTCGCAGCTAACCTCACGCCAAGTGGCGAAGACGGAACGTTTTCCTGCAGATCAAGGGCGAGGCGAGGATGTGTATGAATGTTCGTTATTTTCAGCCACAGTCGAACAGGGGAAACAACATAAATGTTAGCCTACTGGTGAATGAAAACCAAAATGTGGTATAACTTTAGAATACGGTATTGCCCAGCCGTAAAAAAAAAAAAAACAAAAAAAACAAAAAAACCCAAAAAAACCCCACAAAAAACATGAGGCGCTGATTCATGCTACGATGTGGACGAACCTTGAAAACATGCCGAGTACAAGCAGCTGGATATAAAAGACCACGCATAGTATGATTCCGTTTACTGAAATGTCCAGAAGAGGTCAATCCATGGAGAGAAAGCTCATTACGGGGATTAGGAGAAACGGAGAGTGACTGCTAAGGCGTATGGGGTTCCTTCTGGGGTGATAAAAATGTTCAGGAATCAGACAGCAGTGATGGTTGTACCACTCTGAATACACGAAAACCCACTGAATCGAACCCTTTAAAAGGGTGTATTTTATGGTGTATGAACTATATCCCTAAAGAAAAATTCATCACTGGGGGGCGGGGGGGGAGAAGGGGAGGGTGGCGCGGCACAGAAACACCCTAATGTGAGAACAGCACACATGAGAAAAAGAGGTCAGTTAGGATAAACTGGAAAAACTTCCTTGCTGAGCCTGGCTCACTTCTAGAGGCCCCCGTTCCGCACGGGATCGTTCTGTCAGGACCATGTGTTGGCTGCCACACAGTTTAGCAGGGAAAGGATCAAAGGAACTTATGCGGAGATAAAAAGCAGCTCAACTTTTATGCCGCACTGAATAAAGTTCACCCTTTTGGCATATAGCACACTAGGTTGGCAAAAAAAACCCCAAAATCAGTGTTAAAATACTAAAGCAAATTAAGCCTCCGAATTCCAAAATTAGTTCACAAGCATTCTTTATTTAGGTAAAATATTAAGCTATATTAGGGCGCGATCGGGAGAGCACGCGACCCTTGATCTCGGGTTTGTGAGTTCTAGCCCCATGCTGGGGGTAGAGATTACTTTAGAAATATATAAATAAAATAAATAAATAAATACGGAGGCATTTTATACCGATATTGGCGGCGCTACAGAAGGCGTTTATGAACTCCCGTTCTAAACGATCCCATCTGAGAGCGCCGATAACAGCGTTAATATCATAAGCCAGGTCCTCTTCTGTGGGCACTCGATGAAAACTCACAAAACCGGGCTATTCGCCACGAGCACGGACACGGATCTAATTCCAAATTTAAAAAGTAAACAGGTTCGCAGAGAGGAACCAATCATACCTTTCGTCTTTTCTACACTGGAGACATCTGACTGCTGGACTTGCCACCCGGGCTTTTGTTTCCTAATTAACAGGACTGATATGTTTTCACCTTTAAAGGCCTCCCGGCTCCCCGGGGTGATCCATCTACTGCGGCCTGATCACTGCGCCAGGAACACACCAGTCCGCGCGGAGGCGGCGCGCGAGGAGCGCACGGCTATGAATATGCATGGACTCTAAGTGGCTGATCGAATCGTCAGAGAGGGTCATGAGAATTTGCGGCAAAATAATGAGAAGAATTAATCACTGCAGATTCACCAGGCACTTAGGAAGCGAGCGCGCTTTCCGTGTGCGCGCAGGAGTTACAGCGAAGGAGACACTGGCTTCCGGCCAACTATGAATTGATTCACATTCTTCAAAATTGAAGTTAACCCTTATAAATAAGGAAAAACTTAACTTTATTTCCAATAACATGTCAATTACGGTGATGGCCTTAAAACCAGGCTAACTAAATACTGAAGTCAACAGATTCATAAATTCAGAGGGCTGGAAATCCTTAAAGGGACACCGGCAGGCATACATCTCCCTAGAACATCAGACAGAACGACAAGATCCCATAAATGAGTTCATACCAACAAGCATGTTTATTATGAAAGTTATTAAATGTGCCAATTTATGTAATAAATGGAGGTTTTTTGCTACTCTGTTGCTGAATTCTTTTAAATACTGGCTCAAGAGAGCTACGCTATATGAAGTTTCCTAAGTCACTTCTAATGTTATTACAAGAACAGTACTTAACACTTTATTAAGTACCTTTAAGAATGCTTATACCCAATGAACTTATTCTGGGTCTGAAAAAAAATGCAGTTAATTTCATCACAATCGAAATGTAACAAATGGTTATATTTTCTTTCACAATTTCCACCACGTCAATGAAATCTTCTTCAGACAATGCTACATTTACCTGCCATCCAACTCATGATTATGTATTGAAAACACTGAAGTATCTTCCACTCCCTCCAGGCATATAAGAACACGATACACACACACGCACGCACGCACACACACACACACACACACGGGTTGTTTTATGTACATGGCAGCAAAATTAATAATCTTTCATATGTATTATTAAATGATTAATGATCAATTTTAAGGAATCTTTAGTTTAAAACCCAATGTAATAAATACAGACATTAGTTCACCTGTTTTAAAAGTCTGTGGCTATAGACAAATTGTTGAATCCCCAAATACAATGAAATTGACCAAACACTGTTAGGGCTTATTGGAGAAGAAGTGAAACTTCTAAGGTAAGAGCTTGGGTGTTACAGACAACAGCTGTCCCCTAAAGCCGCAAGCACGTTAAGAACCTGGAAGAGATACTTCTTACAATAACTGGCTAGTATTTGAATTGCTCATTTTGTTCTGGTCACTAAAAAAGCAGTCCCCATATATATTTTTGAATGTAGAGACGTAACAAAATGAAATACCTCTAGAACACAGACTAGAGTGAAGAAACGAGCAGCAAGTGAACTAGAAATGACAAAGCTTTTACACTAAAACTCATCGTGCTTTCATAGGACAGTCTTAAACCTGGAATTCCTTCCGATTTTAAACAAAATTTTAGCCAGTTTCAGGTTTTCGATTTCCCCAGCGATCGAAACAAATTCTCAAGCGGGGGCAGGAGAAAGAAAAGGGGCGTCCGCGGGAGGGGAGCCTGGGCATGGGAGGTGGGCCGCGCATGTGCGGAATCAGAGGCAGAGGCCGCGGGGGGCCTGCACAGGGCGGCGGCTGTGCGGAAGCAGACGGTGGACATCGCACAGCTCCTGACAGCGGGAACAGCGCTAGGGATGACGGTTCATGTCATTAAGGAGAGCCTGTAACCTAGGGAATCCATCTGAAACACTTATTTCTGTATTACGAGAAAAATGAAGCAAGACAATGGCACACCCACAGAAAATTTTTCACGTTAGTTAGTGTGATACTTTCAAAACACGACAACCTAAAGACCACTGCAGGCTTTGGGACACGTAAGTCAGAACTATAAGCAGGAACATCACAACTACAGTCAAATCTGAATATTAATAAAGAGGCTGCAGAATAGGAAGAAAAGATTTGCTGAGACACCCGCCTCCAAGGATTTCATCACCAGCACTGTGAAACAAGCAACACCTAGGCAGAGCCACAATTGTGAAGTCAAACAGTTTCTGGGTGGCCAGGGCATTTGGTGAGCCTCCTGCTTTCCCGTGCGGGACTCACGCCAGGATCAGAGGCGGACTCTCCCTTCATCTCACCATCAGCTCTCCCTCTTTGCCCTGCTTTGATTAATTGCCGTGGTCAGTCCTTCACCTTCACTGGCCATTAATTGCCTTCCCCCTCTGACACTAATCTTTCAACCCTTGGCGGTAGTTCTCTGAAGGGACCTAATACCTAAACTGAAGTACATTTTCAGTGACTTCGGGAGCAAAACTTAAAACAAACATAACCACAAAGAACTATAAATGCACTGAATTCAAATAAATATTCAACACACGAGCTGGTGCATATCCTATCGTTCACCCGAGGGCACCTATTAAACTGTTACCTTAGACTCAGCACTTCCCTAGGTTCCATGGAAGATACGCGGAAGAGGGAGATACGGTTCCCACTGCCGCCGAACTAGGACAATTTGGGTGGGAGAATAAGAGCATAAGGGTTGAAATCTCTATTGGAGATGCGGGAAAAATACACCTTTTGCAGAATGTGTGCAGGGCAGGGCTGAGTAGGCCTAGATGCGGGCCAAGGACAACGTGCTAAGAGGGCCCTTCTTCAGAGCCGACGAGCCAGAATAGAGGTAAAGGGGAGAACAGAGTAATATGTCATTTTTACTAGGGTTTAACAGTTTTTAAAGCAAAATACTGAAAATAAATTGTCTACAACAGAGCAGAAGATGTAAATTATTTCCTCATGTAACATGCTGCCATCTGGTGGCAAGAACAAATGTGTGACATCTGCTAGGTGAGGATTCCAAATACATCAAGTATCTGACTTTCATTTCAGTATCCTGAACAGGTGCACGTGGCCGGCTCGGTCAGAGGAGCACACGACTCTTGATCTCGGGACTGTGAGTTCAAGTCCTCTGTTGGGTGTAGAGATTACTTAAGAATAAAATCTTTAAAAAGTAAAATAAAATAAACATCTTGAACAGATGCTGGACAGTAAAGCATCCTGTGAAATCAGTGGCTCTTCAGTATCTTTCTGAGAACTGGGAAACACGAAGTAACTGAAATGCTGTAGAATTTTCTTCCCCAGTCCTACTCAGGCTATGAACATTACAGGTGCCCATCTGATGAAGCTAACGACAACCAGTATTTACTAAGTACTCACTACGGGCCAGTCAATGTGCTAAGTAACTTGCACAGGTTTTCATTATTTCTGAAGGAAATTCAAAATATGTATAAAAATAAGGAAATTCATTTTTATTATCTTCCGTTTGCTTCTGAGAAAATCTGTAGGATAAAGCAGTTATGCCGGTAAGATCAGCAGAATGACCCCGGGTGGGCCGGGCCGTCTCTGTTCGAGCCCCAGTGCCAACCTCTGAGAGGTGTCACTCTGGACCCACGTGAGGATAATGACGGTGCCCACTTCACAGAGTCGTTGGGAGGATGAACGCAACCACCGAGAACAGTGTGTGGCAGACAGGAAGACCTCCCTTCTTGCTGGCTTTCGTCACCAGGAATGCGAGCGGGCAGTGGCGGGTGGGGGTAACAGAAGAGGGTACACGTGCTAGGTGTGAGTCTGCCCTGAAACACTGCAGACTAAAGGAAAGAAACAGAGATTATGCTCTTCAGTGAATTAAAATACCTTGATTGAATACAAGCTAAACATCTGAAAAGGGAGAGGGGTGCCCAGGTGGCTCAGTCAGTTAACCGTCTGACTCTTGATTTTGGCTCAGGTCATGACCTCACGGATTTGTGGGCTCGAGCCTTGCGTCAGGTTCTGTGCTGACAGCGCAGAGCCTGCTCAGGATTCTCTCTCTCTCTCTCTCTCTCCCCTTTCTCTCTGCCCCTCCGCCACTTGCTCTTGCTGTCCCTTGAAGTAAATAAACTTAAAAAATAAAGTGAGCAACCTCAAACATGCACAGTGAGTACTGAAGAATCAAATATATCGAGAGAAGACTTACATATTACGCAAAGACAGGGAAATCTTGCGCAAAGAACATCAGACTAGAATTCAAGATCAGGCAGTTTAAACACAAAACTCTTTCAAATTCTGTGGTTTTAAAATGTTTTGATTCTAGGGGTGCCTGGGTGGCTACCGACTTTGATTTTGGCTCAGAGCATGATCTGACTGCGAGACTGAGCCTCGCATCAGGTCCTGCGTTGACAGCACAGAGCCTGCTTGGGATTCTCTCCCTCTCTGCCGCTCTGTTGCTCTCTCGCTCAAAATAAATAAATGAACTTAAAAAAAAGTGTTCTGATTCTATTTGATTTTCACTAAGACAGAACTCATGCATATACCATCCAATGCGATGACATTCAAACTGTATTTCACGAAGGGGCCCCCTATTGGGATGAGGAAGGAAGTAGGGAGAGCCCGAAGAACCTCCCCTTTCCTCCTCATGTTTCAGGGCATATTCCTCTCCACTTTCGTTTATTTATTTTTTTAAGTGTATTTAAGAGAAGACAGAGTGTGCGGGCAGGGGAGGGGAAGCAAGTGAGTATCCCAAGGAGGCTCTGCACGGTCAGCACAGAGCCTGGCGTGGGGTTCGAGCTCATGAACCGGGAGATCATGGCCTGAGCTCACTCTGGGAGAGCGAGCTGCAGAAGGAGAAATGACTTGCCCAAGAACCACGCACAGCTGCAGCAGAAGCAAGACTAGCAGGATTAACGTTCTGTCCATATTTATCTTCCCTTTGCCAAGATCACTTTTTATCTTCCACACGACTCAAGGGAATCTTCATTTATTTTATGTTTGCACTTCCTGATGGAATTGATGAAGAAAGGTTGGCTGGCAATAAGACCAGTTCAGTCTAAACCAATCGTCCAGGTAAGAAATGAAGGCTGGCTAAAGTAACTGGTGACAAGAATGGAAAGCAAAGATCCAACTTAGTGTCTACTTTGGAGAATTAACAGGACTTGGTCAGTGATAGGGCAGGAATGGGAAGGTGTCTAAGGATGATTCCACTTTTGGCTGACATGACTGACATGGAAGGGTATGCTGTGAATGGAGATAAATAAAAAAGGAAAAAAAAATCAGATTTCAAGGAAAGAATGAATAGTTTGTCTTAGACACATGGAATTCTAATGCTTATGTCATGTCTAAGTGGGAAGGTCTTGGCAGCTGATCTACACAAAAGTGTGCTTATCTATGAATACGTGCAATGAATGTGTGCGTATGTCCGTGTGTGATATGCACTCACCAGCATGACTTTCTCCAGTAATGTTTAGCTACCTTGGTTTAGGAGAGAAAATGGTTCTAACTTTCAAAATTAGTCTGGCTTAGATGATCCTTCAAGTTCCCCAAGGGTCATGGCCAAATAAGGGGCCAAGGAACTGCTGCTGGTCAGCAAAATCTTCCAATCAGGGGACGAGAGTAATAAATATTTATTAAGTTAAACACTCCTCAAAGGATGCTGGAAGCCTCATAAGGTCAAGTCAAATTTCCAGTGGAAAGCTGCGTGGTCCCCTTGACAACGAGAACAGGGTGAAGGGGAAAACGAAGCCTTCAGTTCACGCCACGTTCCAGCTCTAGAGCGACGCCTGTCCCACCACTTACAACGCAGCCCCAGGCAAGGAAGATGTCCTCTCAAGGCAAATTAAGTCTATTTGTTTTCAAGAACTGGGACAGGACACAAATATTAGCAAAGGGCCTTGAAACCTTTCGTCTTCTGAGTTACACAAGTCATGTGTTTTCCCTAGACACAGACACCCACCTATCCTATCAGCGCAGACGGCTCGGCAAGGTGCTGCAATCTGTCTGCGGGTCGGTAGTTGACTGTGCTTTCCACTGTTATCTAGGCTCTATCTCTTAGGACGTTAGCAGCTAAGTCAGGAATTTCCAGTCTTGAGTTTTCAATATTTTAATTTTTCAAAGATTTGACTTTTTACAGTTTATTTATTTATTTAAGTCATCTCTACACCCAACATGGGGTTCGAACTCATGATTCCTGGATGAAGAGTCATATGTCCTTCTGAGACAGCTGGGCCCCCCTAAAGATTTTATTTTTAAGTCATCTCAACATCCAAAGTGGGGCTTGAACTTACAACCCCAAGATGAAGAGTCACAGGCCTTAGTGACTGGGCCCGCCAGGCGCCCCAATAGTCTAAGATATTTTAAATTACCAGACTTCTGCCTCGAAGGTTTTTGATGTTTATGTACTTTTCTGGCTTCCTATAAACTTTCGATTCTAAGTAAAATTGATGAACACAGGGAAAAATAACCCATCAAATGGCTGAGAGAGCGAGAGTATTTAACAAAGAGACGACTTCTTAGAAAATGGCAAGTCTAGCCACTGTTCACACCACCATCACCCGTAGGTCCTAGAGGGAATAGAATACTGTGGTATTGTACTGGGTAATGTACACCTCTGAGAAAATGAAATTTTACTTTATAGCAAAAATACACAGAGAAAACCAGGGAAGGAATTAGAGGAATATATATATATATATTTATATATATATATAAAATTATGAAACTAATTTATATAGTTAATTAGTTTATAAAGTTATACAACTACGTATAAAATTATATATATATACACACACAATTATATATATAATTGTATATATAATCATAATACATCACTTCTAGGGTCTTTTGCAATCATCAGAAAGTTAGCATGAGTCTTTGGGGAAGGGGTAGTTTTCCTAGCCTGCTGGAATCTTTGCTACATTTATCCCTGGGTCTAAGGAAAACCTTTTCGAACTATAAAGATCCTACGCAGCTACCGAAGGAAGCTCCTGATCAAAGGAGGAACCAATCTGACCATCTGGGTTTTCAAAAATCACACAGGTTTTAGAACGCTCAGGGCAAAGAAGAGTTAGGACAGAATTCCACCTACATGTTAACAAGTGGGACCGAAGCATAACCGGATTAAAGACTGGAGGAAGAGGGGCAAGGCTGAAGCAAGGAAATAAATAGTGAATCACGCAAACATATGTTGTCTCCCATGCAGGGGACACCCCGTGCTAGGCGCCGGGGATGCAGAGATGAAAGGACAGCCTGGGTTTTCAAGGAACGGGGCTGCCCTTACGTTGAAGCGACATGAAAAACAAGTGTCATGATAGAGCGCTAAAGGTAATTCATGGTCAGGAGGAGACAGGAATGAGCAGCGAGAAGAGGGCATATAATTTCTGAGCGTGCGTGCACATACGTGGTGGCTGGGGGTGGAGGGGCAGGGCGGGCATTCCAAGAGGAGGTATGAGACTTCATGATATCCCTGAAGGAAAAGGCAGGAAGGAAGGGCATTCCAAGGGCAGAGAGCACTTTCCGTGCCCCGCCCAGCTGAAGAGCTCGTAGTTTAATGTAGAGAGCACACTGCGTAGTGTTGGCAAAGAAGGCGACTTGTCCTCCAAGCTAATGAGTCTGATCCTGAAGCGGTGGGAAACCCGCCACATGCTTTTAATGAAATTGGGGGGTGACAGTCAATTTTCGTTTTTAGAGAGATCTCCGAGGACCCAGCGTAGAGGGCGGAAAACCGAAGACACGGAGCCCAATTACGGAAGAGGACAACTTGGAGAGAGATTTAACGGTAGAAATAAGAAGACACAAGTCGAGGGCAAAATATAGTAACTGAATAAATGACTCTAAAGGGGTAGGAAAAAGGACACAGGCTGCTGAAGATTCAAATATCCCTCAGGGACTGTTTAAGGTAAGAACAGAAAAGCATTTGTTAGGATAGGCAATTAGGAGGTCCAAGGTGACCTTGGCCATGGTGGAGGAGTCAACCTGTGACCCGAGGTGTGAAAAAGAATAGGAGATGGAGACTGGTCTTCCTGGAGGATGGAAGAGAACATACATATCCAGAACGGGGAATGACAGGTTTTTGTTTTTCAAATTGTTGGTTATGTAACTATGTGCTGAGAGCCAAGAATCACTAGAGAAAGAGGATGAAAGTGTCTGAAGGAGGGTCTGTGAGGAGCAGGGAAGGCCAGTAGCCGGCCGGGTTCCTCTGTTAGGTAAGAGAGCTGAATGAGCCCCAGTCTCCATACTCCCCACAGCCCGCCCAGGAGCAGCAGCGTGACAACACCTGACAGCCAGTTCCAACCGCGGGCTTTCAGGCCACACCCCAACCGATCAAATCGGAACCTGCGTTTCAACAGGATTCGCACAGTAATGTGTGAGGAGCACAGCTCTAAATACAACTGATTTGGGGGAAAAAACTTCCTTTCCTTTTTATTAAAAATACTTTTCTGTAAATGTTTATTTTTGAGAGAGAAAGAGAGAGGAGCAAGTGGGGGAGGGGCAGAGAGAGCGAGCGGGAGACAGATGATCAGAAGCAGGCTCTGTGCTGACAGCAGAGAGCCCGTTGTGGGGCTCGAACTCATGAACTGTGAAGTCAGGACCTGAGATGAAACCAAGAGTCGGATGGACGCGTGGCCGACTGAGCCACCCGGGCCCCAGGAGAGCTGTCTCATTCTAACTCCTCACACGATCCACTTTCCCAGAAATGGGTCCTCTGAGGTTAGGCGGTCAGCTGATAAACTCCTGTCAAGCCCAGAGCAGGAGGCTCAGCCCACTGTGTTAAACCGCCTCTCTCATGGAAGGATGGCATGACTGGGCGAAGCCAAGTCCTTCAAGAGCAAAGAGCAGAAGACATAGTACTTAGAGCAAACTTCCCTGAAATTAATTCCTATGTGCTCCAAAGCCAAGTCTACGCCACTGAGAATCTATGGACCCTGTAAAACTAGGGTATTTCTCTCTTACGTTTCATCATGATTCCTCTTTGGATCTGATTCTAGCAGGCTAATTCTCGCTTAAATCCTGGAGACAGTATGCTGCAATTTTACCAGCTGTGTACTTTCCCCGAGGGGCTGGCTGACCTGCCCCAGGCACCGGCTGAGCACCTATCACAAGGCAGACGCCGCCGGATAAAAGCTTAGCTCTCCTTCTGCCCTCTTCTCAAAGCAGATACTACACCTGTTAGTCTTCGCGGACCTCAAAGAAACGAAGTACTTGCTTTCCAACATTAATTGCTGAACGAAATAAAAAGGATGGCATTCGTACTTGATATCAGAGTTTATTAAGGAATTACTGCTAGGTCTGTCAGGTATAGTAATGGTATCACGTTATATGTTTTTAAATTACTGCCAATGAAATGTTTATAGGTAAAATATTTCTGGAATTTGCTTAAAAAAACAGAGGACATAATAAAACAAGATCATCAAAATGTCAAAACGGTGATAACTTCTAAAGCCTGATGACAGATATATGGGTTTACTTTTTTAAATGGTGACAACTGTTTAAATTGATTTAAAACAGCAATGCCATCAATCTTATTGTGAGCTGACCAAAATGCTTTAATACAGCTGATGTAGAAAAAGACACTAATGCATAAACATACACCGTCGTAAAAACGCTCTTTACTTTAATGAGAGACTGAACTGGGTTTTAATTTTTTTTAATCTTTATATTTGAGACAGAGAGAGAGAGAGAGAGAGAGAGAATTCGAGTGGGAGAGGAACAGAGAGAGAAGGAGACACAGAATCCGAAGCAGGCTCCAGGCTCTGAGCTGTCAGCACACAGCCCGACACGGGGCTTAAACTCACGAATCGCAAGATCATGACCTGAGTCGAGTTCGGATTCTTAACTGACTGAGCCACCTAGGCGCCCCCTAACTGGGTTTTAGAGTCTGACATGCACAAAGTTCATGAATGAACTCGGTTTGTTTTAAATATTAATATAATTTCTTCTTCAGTTACTTCTGAGCAATCTTACTAAGAAAGCCTATGTATGCATAATAAAAATCCCAGCAGTAACTTTATTATTTGTTAGGCCTAAGCTAAAACACATAATATTTAACACGGAAGAATCTGGTTGTTTGTATAAAAATGCGCTCTGTGCAGAAATGTGACAGACTCACCAAAGAGCCATATCTAACAACAAGTTAATAACTTAATAATCTGAAAAAGAAATAGTTCTTTGTAAATTCAAAAAATGTCACTTAAGCTTTTATTACAGTGTTCCATATTCTCACATTAGTATTTTTTAATACAAGTGGGAGGCTTCCTAATCTTTAATTTTTTTGTTTTAATCGCCACTATGATCTTTAAGAACAGGTTAATTTTAAAGTTGTTTATATGTGGTTATTGTGTATGTGTATCTTGATCAAACTTTTTGAGATAATTATAGATTCACACGCAGATTTAAGAGAGAACACAGAGATCTTGTGTAACCTTCACCTGGTGTCCCCCAGCAGCTGTGCCCTGGAAATGCAGAGTACATTGTAACAATCAGATTGTTGAAAAGGGAGGCAGAACATTTCCATCACCATAAGGGTCCCTCCTATTGTGTTTTCACAACCATACGCGCTGCTCTTCCACCCTCCTTACACTTGGCAGTGACTACTCCGTCCCCATTTCTCTACGTTTGCTGTTCCAAAGTCAAAATCATATAAATAGAACCACACGGTATGCAGCCTTTTGGGACTGACTTCATTTACTAAGCGTAGTTTTCTGGAGACTCGTCCGGGTGGTTGCGTGTGTTAACAGTTCACCCTGTTTACTTGTTGAGTAGTATTCCATGGTAAGGGTGTATTGTATGACTCTCTATAAACCATTGATCTGTCGAAGGACATCTAGATTGTTCCAGTGTTTGGCTCTTCTGAATAAAGAGGCTATGATCATCTGTGTACCGGTTTCTGGGTTAAACAGAAATCTTCATTTCGCTGGGATAAATGCTCAGAGATACAACTGGTAGGTAGTTGAATCTCTAGGTTGGTTTGTTTATTTTTTTTAATTTTTAAGTAATCTCTACACCCAATGTGGGGTCTGAATCCACAACTCTGAGATCAAGAGTCACATGCTCCACTGACTGACACAGTCAGGCACCCCTAGTTTCTTTTTTTTTTTTTAAGTTTTATTATTATTATTTTTTTATTAAGTAAACTCTATCCCCAACAATGGGGCTCAAACTCAGGACTCCTGAGATCAAGGGTCGCTTGCTCCGCTGACTGAGCCAGCCAGGCATCCTTGAACTGTTTCCAGCGTGGCCATACCATTTTACATTCCCACCAGCAGTGTGAGTGATCTAGTTTCTCTAGATCCTTGTCAGCATTTGATGTTGTGGCTTTTTGATTTTAGCTGTTCTACTGGGTGTTAGTGTACTATCTCACGGAGGTTTTAAGCTGCACTTCCCTAACAGCTGGTGATGCGGAATAACTTTCCGAGTGCTTGTTTCCATTGACATACCCTTTGTGATGAATCTCTGGTCACATCTTCTGCCCATTTTCTATCTGATTTTTTTTCAACTATTATTGAGTTTTGAGAGTTTTGTAATTGTAGATACTAGTCTTTTGCTGAATATTTGGTTTACGAGTATTTTCTCCCAGTCTGTAGACTGCCTTTTCGTTCTCTTACCACCATCGTTTATACGGCAGAAGTTTTTTAAAGGAGAACTGACCAATTTTTCCTTTTATGGATCATGCGGTTAGTGAGAAGCATGCCTACCACCAGAGGAAGAGTTTCTCTTTTTTCCCCATAAAGATAAATATCTGAATGTTTTATATTTAAAAGTATGATCTGTTTTGAGTTAGGATGCATTTTTATATAAGATGCATTTTTTCTTTTGTATAAGATGCTTTTATTTTTTTTTTTTTTGCCCATGGATGTCCAATCGCTAGAACACCATTTATTGAAATAGCTATCTTCCTCCGTGAGTTGTTTCTGCACCCTTGTTAAGTCAGTGGGGCATATCTGTGTGGGGACTATTTCTAGATCCTCTGTTCTGGCCCCCTGCCGTACACATCTATTCCTTTACTAGTACCGTGTAGCGTGCATTAAGGCTCGAAATCACAGAGTGATTCCCCTGCTTTATTCTTTTTCAAAATTATTTTAGCTATTCTAGGTCCTTTGCCCTTCTACCTGTATTTTAAATAGTATTATCGAATATCTACAGAAAAATCTTACTGGAATTTTGATAGGTGGGTTAAAACTCTACCCATGTCAATTTGTGAAGAAGTGACATCTTTATTATGCAGGATCCTCCAAACAATGAACATAGTATATATAGTATGTCTCTCCATTTATTCAGATCTTCTTTAATGTCTTTCATCAGCATTCTGCAGTTTAGAGCACACATGTCCCGTTCTGTACATGCTATTTTTAGATTTATACTAGGTATTTCATTTTCTTTTTGTGTGATTATAGATGGTATTGTATCGTACATTTGGTGCTCACTGCTATATACAGAAATACAAGAGATTTTTTAAAGTAAACTCTATGCCCATCATAGACCCCCGGGGTCAAGAGTCGCAAGTTCTACTGACTGAACCAGCCACGCACCCCAGAGATGCAGTATGTTTTTATATATTTGTCTTGTATCTTGTAATTTTGCTGAACTCAATTATTAACCAGCTTTTGTGTGTGTATGTAACTTCCTTCGAATTTCCTAGAGACGATCCTGTCAGTCACAAATAAAAAGTTTTACTTCTTCCTCTCTGTCTTTAGAGCCCTTTATTTCCACCAGTATCTTAACTGTGAGCACAGACGACTTTGCCTTGTTCCTGATCTAAGCGGTAAAACATTCAGCCTTTCGTCATAATTATAATGTTAGCTGTGGGTTTCTGTAGATGCTTTTTAATAAGTTGAGAAGTCTTCTTCAATTCCTATTTGAGTATGTATGATATGTTGTAATTTCATTTTCATTCAGTTCAATGTATTTTTAAATTTCTTTTAAGACACCCGGATTATTTCCTTGACTCGGATTATTCAGAAGTGTGTGTTGTTTAGTTTCCAAACCTCTGGAGATTTTCTTTCCAGTTATCATTTACTGATAACCGGAACTAATAGGACTGAAAGGAGAAACTGACAAATCCATAATCATAATTAGAAACTGTTAGTGATTGCTAGTTTAATTCCATTGTCTAGTTCAGTTCCAGTTGCTTTACTGGTTTTTGCTTCACATTATCTTGAAGCAGCTCTATTGTTTGGTACATGCACATTTAGGATTGCTAGGTCTTCCCGGCAGACTCTTCTTTTATATTATTTAACATCCCACTCTGTCTCCGGCAATTTTGTTTGTTCTTAAGTCTAAAGAAAGCCACTCTTGCCTTCATCTGATTAACGTTTGCATGATATATATTTTCCAATCGTTTTACTTCCCACTTGCCTGTATCATTATAATTGAAGTTTCTTGTAGACACACCCAGATAGTTGTTCTTTAATCCTCTCTGCCAATTTGTTTTGATTTGTGTATTTAGATCATGTACATTTTTGTGTAATTCTTGCTATGTGAGGGCTTACGTCTGCCATTTTGATTTTTATTGCTGTTTTTGGTTTTCTTTTTTCTGCCTTTCTGAGGGGGAACTGAATCTTTTTTAAAATTTCATACTGATTTATCTGTTGTATTTTAGTGTATCCCTTTGGATATTTTTTAGTAGTTACTCCAGGTATTCCATTTATATGTATAAAACTTTATATATATACATAACTTTTCACAGTACAGTACAGTTTTATACAGTTGGTAAAATGACAACACAAATCAGATGAAGTATAGGAACCTTACCTCCCTGGATATCTCCTTTCTCTGCCATTGTTTATGGTATTTTCTATATGTACACCATTATCTGTACTTTTGGTTATGGGTATTCCTTCAAAGGTTCCTTCTTTTATCATTTCATTTCTGTTAGGTAACTTCCATTAGCCATTGTTTTATAGTGAATCTTGTATTAGTAAATTCTTAGTTTTCTTTAATCTGATGTCTTCATTTTCCTTCATTCTTGAAAGGTATTTTTACCAGTAATAGCATCCTGGACATGATTCTTTTTCAGCTCTTGAAACTGCTATGTATTTCTTTCTGACCTCCATTGTTTCTAGTGAGAAATCTACTGTCATTAAATCGGTAAGGTGCTTCTCACTGCTCTCATAATTTTTGTCTTTAGCTTTCAGAGATCTGATTATGGACGGAAGTTTGGTTTGGTGTGGATGTGTCTGGGTTTATCCTGTTTGGAGTTGCCTCAGCCTCTTGAATCTGTAGGTTTATGTCTTCTGCCACATTTGGGAAGTTTTCAGTCATTATTTCTTTGAGTACTTTTTCAGGACAATCTTTCTTCTCTCCTTCTAGGAATTTGATAACACAATGCTAGAGCTTGGGTCACAGCCCCAAGGTCCCCGAGGCACTGCTCATTTTTGTTTTCCAGTCCATTTTCTCTCTGTAGTTTAGACTGAGTGGTTTCTATTATTCCATCATCCAGTTCACTATTTCTTTCCCTTGTCCCCTCCATCCTGCTGTTAATCTTACCCACTGAGGCTTTTATGTCAATAACTGTTTTTTTCAGTTCTAAAATTTCTATCTGGTCCTTCTTTTTACCTGTATTTCTTTTTTTTAATTTAATGTTTATTATTATTTGAGAGGAAGGGAAGGAGGAAGGGAAAGAGAGAGAGGGAGAGAGAGGGAGAACGAAAATCCCAAGCAGGCTTCATGCTGTCAGCACAGTGCCCTATGTAGGGTTCAAACTCAGGAACCATGAGATCACGACCTGAGCCGAAATCAAGAGTCAGATCCTTAACCGACTGAGCCCCCCAGGCACCCCTTACTTCTATTTCTATTGCTGAGACTATTTTTCACTTGTTTCAAGAATGCTCCTAATTGTTGAGGCATTTTTATGATGGCTGCATAAAAAATCTTTGTCAGATAGTTCCAATGTCTCTGTCCTCTTGCTATCAGTATCCATTTTTTTTTTTTCCATTCAGTTTGTGATCTTCCTGGTTCTGGATATGAGGAGTGACTTTCTAAAGAAATTGGACATTTGGGGTTCTGTGTTACGAGACTCCAGACCTTATTTAAACCTATACTTTTACTGGCTTCCTCTGCCCCCGATCCCACAGGACAGTGGTGAGTGTGGGAGAACCTAATACAGCAAGCTGATGGTAGAAGCAGCACCCTAATTTTCTGTCACGTTTGGCTGTAGCAGAATGGTTATTTTCTTGCTACTAGGCTTTCCTGGTCCTCTGACTAGAGGTAGGCTTCTCTTTTCCCCTGTACCTGCTGGCCTTTCTCGATCGCCAGTTTCTCTAGTGCGTGATCTGAAGAAAACCAAGGGAAACTACTGCTGGGTCACTTCCCTCAGATCCCGAGGTCTCTAGCTAGTCTCCTCTCCATCTTTCAGTCTTCCTGTAATTATTTTACATATAATGTTCAGAGTTTTAGCTCTAGCTGGCAGGTGGGAGAGGTGAGGAGGTCTACTCCATTTTTTCTAGATGCTGAAGCCCTTTGGTTATTGTTTTCATGGGCAGGAAGGTCCTAGGTCACGTAGAGATTTGGGTTTGATTTTGCCCTCTGTGGATCACAGAATAGTCTTCTACCTTCTCAAAATACTTTGTCATGAAAGATTTTTTAGCTGTTAGGTACAATCTCATGGATGATTATACTATGTAATGCTTGTCTATGAATCTTTTAAAATGGGATTTAAAGAGATTATTTCTTAATATCCTTGGCTTCTGAGAGGCAAATTAATTTACACAATTAAATAAAGTTCTCTCATGAGTATGGGAAATTCCTGCCCAGATAAAATTTAAGTAATTATTATTATTAACCATATATAAAGGAATTCTGTAATAAGGACTGCCAAAACATTAATAGAATTTATTAAGTGTTCAGCCAAATGTCAACAGTTAATTTGCTGCTTGCAAATAAAATACCTACTGTTTGGGGTTAAGAATAAGAAAAATGAACACAAAATCATCAGAAACAAAGCTAGAAATCTAGGATTAGTTTATAATAGTCGGTGCTTTGTCATCTGACTTCAGAGTAGTTCTGTTAAGTAATCTCTACACCCAATGTGGGGCTCAAACTCACAACCCCGACATCAAGTGCTATATGCTCTTCCGACTGAGCCGGCCAGATGCCTCACGGTATGTTTGTTTGTTTTTTTTAATTAAAATGTAGACAGTTTTGGCTTTAGGGTTCTCAAAATCAATTAAGAAAATCAGTAATAATCAAGAAGGATGTTTCAGAGGTCTTGAAATCTCTACAACACATCGGCCCTGATGGCTTCGAATACGACACCTCTACTAGAGGCGTACCTCTCTGAAACAGGCAGCTTTACAGGTCTCTTTTAAGTTGAACAGAGAGGCAGAACAAATTTCTCTCCGGGTTTGCTGTGCAAAGTGCCATGTAACTCCTGCATGTTATCAAACTGTAATTACTGCACACTGGGAAAGCACGGATTGGACGCTGCAGGAAAGGCAGGAAGGACGGTCACAGAGCACCTCTTTGAGTATAGATAAGCGGAACATCTTACCGAAGAAAGAGTTTTCCAGTGAAAATACCAATGCTGTTGAATGACTGTAGTCTACGTCTGGGTTCAAAAGTTCATTAGAAGAGCTCCAAGTACATTCTTAATCAGTATTTACTCACTGTTTACTAGATCAAAGGCATAGTGTTAGCTGCTGCCTGGGACCTCATCTCTGCGGTCGTTGGAAAAGGAGATTTTAAAATCATTTATTTCCTAGAGTCCCTTTTTGCAGCAGCTGCTAAGAGTCTGACCCAGAAGGTGGCATTACTCTAGGCAAACTACTTATTTTCTTAGCCTCTTCCCTGTTTTGTTTTGTTTTTCAACGGTAACTGTTTTCAAGCAATCTCCACACCAAACGTGGGGCTCAATCTCACAACCCCGAGACGAAGAGTCGCATGCGCCCCTGACTGAGGCAGCCAGGTGCCCCAGGCTCTTTCCTGCCTGTTGTAAAACAGAACGGAGCAATACTTTTAGAGAGAATTAACTGCCTACTCATCTCTGTGTAGTATATAAATACCATATCCAAACCCAAAACACATAAAAGAACATGGTGTGTTCAGAAAACTTGGAGCGGTTCAGGCTGATCAATGAAAATAATGGAGATATTTTAAATTTTACTAAAGATGGCAGAATTCCCAAGCTTTGTACGTTACACGGCGATAATATAATACTCTCTCTAGTTAAGAAAAAGTAGATACAAAGAGCTACAAATGTTCAGTGTCTTCCTATATTTCCAAATTTCATTAGAGTTATTTTTTTTCCCTCTCAGGATACATACATACAGAGATGTGTTAGAGCATTCTGGCTTAGAGAGAAGGTTCAGAATATAATTTAAGAGTCTGATTTAAGACGAATGCTACGAGACAAGGCATTTTAAACAGAAGGAATTTTCCTACTCTATGATAATGAAGACTAAAAAGGTTATGGAAGATATATCGATAAATGAATATTAAAGCATATAATACATTTCAATTAAGTAAAAAGATGACGAACATTGAAAAGGGCCTTTCATTTACCTCTTCTACATTGGAGGCAGTCTTAGCAGAAGTTTCCATGAAGATAAGTCCATGCTCTCGTGCAAAAGCTTCACCTTCTTCTTTTTTTACTTCTCTTCTAGATTCTAAATCACTAAATATGGGGAATAAAAGGCCATATTATTAACCAACACAGCATAAATGGACGCATCTGTGGAAAGTCTACCACGTGATTCGAAGTTGTGCTATTTTTTCAGTTAATTTTTAACACATAACCATCAACCGCGTTATTCTGGGTCTTCCGAAGGTCAAAACAGAGCACGGTGCTCAGTTAAAAAGAACAAACAATCCAACAGCAGAAAGATTCTGAGCCAGGGTCCTAGAACGTTAAAAGTAAGAGAAACCTAAATGGAACACCCACCCAACACTCTGCTTTTGAGTACAGTGGGTTCCCAAAGAAGGGAACAGTTTTCTTCAAAATAGTAATTCAAGAGAGTACAACTACACTAGTCTCATCTTTCGGCCACACTGAGTTTCTATGAATGTGATTAAAAAAGAAATCAGACAATTTTCAGAAGCTCTAGGAAACTGCTTAATAAAATCCAAAGTACTGAAGACACATTAATTAGATTATCAATCTCACTTGGTTTAACTCCTAGTATAAAACCGTTAATAGAGAGAAAGAAAGAGAAGTCTAGGCCGGAAGTTTTGGGGGAAAGCATGGTACTCATTTTTCTCCTCCAGGAATCGCATTGGTAAGGTGGGGGGAAGTGGCAGCGTCTTTCAAGTGTGTTTTATTGTAAAAGTTTCTCATCTTTATTATAAAATATTTTATCATTATAAAAGATTTTAAGCACACAGAAAAGGATGAGGAAAAAAAGACTGCTCATGTACTTCCACCAGGCCCTGGCATCATATTTTGACGTTTGTATCAAATGTCTTTACTGCTGAGGAATAAAATCAAGTTAGAGCCGATTAGCCTCCTTCGCGCCCGTCTGGTCCTGATCTCGTTCTTTGCCCTCTTATGTCTACGGTAACCACTTGTCTGTATTTGCTGTTTTCACTCGCATGCTGGTCTTTAATACGTGTACTTTTATGTTTATAGCCATATAATAAAGAGGGTTTTTGCACATTAAAAAAAAAATTCAGATGGAGCTACCATTCTACAACTTAGTTTTAGTCAACATGTTTTTCAGATTTATCAACACAATATATATAGATCTAGTTTCTTAATGTTTTACTGCTATATTATATTCTGCTGGATGAATGCAACACTTTTTTTTAAATGTTTATTCTTGTCTGTGAGTGAGACAGAGTGTGCGTGGGGGAAGGGCAGAGAGAGAAGGAGACACAGAATCTGAAGTAGGCCCCAGGCTCTGAGCTGTCAGCACAGAGACTGACATGAGGCTTGGGCTCACAGACCGTGAGATCATGACCTGAGCCGAAGTCGGACGCTTAACCAACTGAGCCACCCAGACACCCCAACACAATTTTTTTTAATTTTCCATTTGACAAAGTTGTGACTACGATAAAAAATTTTACACTTTTTGGCGTACATGTGCCCAAACTTTTCGAAGGTAGTATTTTCCCAAACTGCGCCATGATTCAGTGAAACGGTAAGGAATAAAATGGAAAATATCAGAGCGCCTCACCCACTGGTTCATGGAACTTCTGTTTTTTATGCAAGTATGCACGTAATTTGTGTACGAGGGCATGAGAGAAAATGCGTTTATTTTCAGTCAAATCAAAAAGCTCGAAAGCTATTGCACTTGAATATGTACTTAGTACAAAGCCGCTTTCCAGAACACTTGTATACTTGGTGCTCTTAGCGGCAGTGTCTGAAAGTGCCCACCGTATCACGATCCTCATCAACACGTGATAAACCCACAGGTGCCAATGTCTGCCACTCGGAAGAATGGGACAGGTATCGCATTTGTTAATCTTCCTTTAGTTCAGCATTAGTTCCATAAATGCCTATTATCATCATTATTAAATTAGAAATACAGGAAGATCCAAGAGAAGGAAACCACTCCTTTACAAATATCTGCCAAATGTCTTTTATAAGCCAGAAATTTTCCCTTTTCTCTTGGGATGCAGTAATGAACAAGTCGGACTAAGAAGGGAACATTCTGGCGGAGGAGGGACAAGAATACGGAGTGAAGAAGAGAGTGTGAGGTGGTAAACGTGGAAGGGCAGAGTAAGCAGAACTGGGGGTGCCGGGGGGCGGTGGAAGGTTACTCTATTAAGTAGGGTAGTCACCCTAAAATCGACATACTATCATTTCTTTCTTCTTAGTCCTGTTTTTCTACTCCAAAGCGACCTTTCTCACATATCTGCATAACCGTGCGGTAGCTGCCACTTCGTGTCCTACCTTTCTTCACTTATTCCTGCCGTCTCTGTCATTGCCTCTTTTCCATAAACACAAACTTCAGTGACGAATTAATAATATCCCATCACAGTTCACTTAACCATTTCCTTCCTACCGGATGATAAGAGTAACACAGAATGAACCTGGTACTGTGTGAAGTGTTTTACGTGGATTATCTCACTGATTCACTGGACGGAGGAGGAAACAGAGGAACGCAGGGGTGAGGCACAGCATCCACGCTCACATTCTAGGAAGAGCTGGTAGAGTGACTCCATCCACGTCACTGTGCAATATAAGGATTACTTTTCCTGACAGTAATTGATTGAAGGACTTTTTGCCAAATACGGAAAAAATACAAAGAAAAAAACTACCCATAATTTCACTTTCCACACGTGATGAACCCTGGGGAACACAGTTCGAGACTGCTCCTTTGTTAGGGTCTATCTCCTCCTAACGGAGTATGCTCAGGCCCGCTGTTGTATTTGGCCTTTTTTTCACTTACTGTATATTGTGGATCATCTTCCCATGTAATTTTGCGGCAGTACTATATTTACTGAGTGTAAAGGACGTCAGGATCTTATGCGAATTTACATTACACAAATTAGAGATAAAACGAAGACATCAAAGTCTCATCTATCTAATGTTAAAGTAATGTCACTGTTTCACATTTGCAAAATTCACCAAGAACTGGCTTTCTTTAAAGCCAGATGATCAGAATAAGCGGTCAGTTATGTTTACAAAGTTGTCACTCAAGTCATCGTCAGTCACCGCTGTTTATGTAATTGAAACTTCTGAGTGATTTTGTAACTTTCACAGTTGTTACGCTTTAAAAATAATTTACAATTTATAAAATGTCATCTCAACATTCAGTAGTGCAAGGTTCAAAAAAATTAATACTAAAAATCTGAGATGTTACAAAGTTTGATAGAGAATATTACGCAGGGAACCCCAAGGACACGCCTACTGTTCATGTAGATGCCCATGCTATGAAGTATCGGGGGCAGGATAAGAACAAAAAAGGAAGACAAACCAAGTTTACAAATATGAAAGCAGAGGCAACTATCCAACTATGATCTGAGGGCTTCTTGTGTGCCAAGCCCTTTCCTATATTGGGGACAGAACACTCAACGAAACAGACAAAAATACAAAACACACTGGCCTCATGGAGCTTACATTCTAGTAGGAATAAAAAATGGGGGGAAAACACCAGCAACAGTGATGTGGAAACGTGTTCCAGGAATTCAGGCCCCTTATCTAACAATCGTTCTTAAGGGAATACTAGCTTTGAATTACACAAAATCTTCAAGAAAATACCTTTCCCCTCAAGTACCCTTTATCCCATTTTAAGGATATGCCATATTTAAATAGTACCTTATTTGGGGGTAAAATTCTCTGTAATCTCTGATTACATTTACACCTGCGAATGTTGTCTCAGCAAAGAGGGTGAAAGACATGTACGTTTGAGGGATGGTTTAAAACAAAAAAAAAAGTGGCAATTTAAGATGCATGATCTTTTGGGACACCTGGCTGGTTGAGTCAGTAGAGGATCTGACTCTTGATCTCAGGGTCATGAGTTCGAGCCCCTCACTGGGCATGGAGCCTACTTAAAAGAAAAAAAAAAGGAATGCATGATCTTTCTTTTTTATCATACCCTTCTTTACTTGTTTCCTCAGTTTTCCAGGCAAAAAAATTTTATTGTTTTTGGCCTTTCATTCTCAATAATTCCATTTAAATGGTTTTCATTATGTAACTATCCTTCTTTCCTAAACCATTGTCATAATTCATGCTCCCTTTTTGTTTAGGGTTTGTAGTATAATCCTTGACTATTAAGAATTTTTCATCTTTGTAGACTCTGCTTCCTATGTCTTGTGTAACCAATTTAAAATGCCATACTAAGAAAAATCTGTGTCATCTGTCACTCTGACTAGGTCACTGCCCTTCTCAAATCCCTTCACTGGCTCCCTACTGCTTAATTCATCTAATTCAAAAATTGCCTATTCCCTGTTTCCATGTCTACCCCAATTCACCTCATCCAATAATAATTACCTCATTTATCTCTGTTCATTCCTACTCACTCTTTGCATGTCATACATTCTTTGTTCCTTTCTCCTAGTTTCTTCCTTAAAATGTCTTTCCATAGCTACTATACTTTTAATCGTAAGAGCCACCCATCAATAATCATTAGAAACACCTCTTGCACGTAATACGCTTCTCCTTCTCACAGGTAGACTAGAAGCTCCCCATGGGCAGGAACAAAATTTAAGCCATCGGTAAGTGGCCACTCACCATGTTTGAGACACAAGGAAAACACTGGTAAGATTAAAAGTATGAAAATACTCTTTATTCTCCAAAATTCTTCTCTTATTTCACACTTCACCACTGAATGGTAGTAAGAATATTTCCATATTACGAAGACTAAAGATTCCCTACAATAGCCTTAATCTTAAAAAGTTTAGCGAGATAATTTAAATGAGGAAAGAATAACCACAAAAGGCCTTGGGTGAAGGCCAAGATGATAGATACTTCTAGTGACAAAGACATAATAACTGGCCTTTTAAAACTTTTTTTAAAATATTTATTTACTTTTTTGACAGAGAGACAATTCTGTCTCTGTGAGCAGGTGATGGGCAGAGAAAGAGGAAAGCACACAATCGGAAGCAGGCTCCAGGCTCTGAGCTGTCAGCACAGAACTCGACGCGGGGCTCGAACTCACAAACCATGAGATCATGACCTGAGTCGAAGTCGGTGCTCAACCGACTGAGCCACCCAGGCACCTCTAATTGGCCTTTTATAATCACTTAAGTAAATATTTTTTCTTAACAGAAAACTTGATTTCTATCAAAATAATTTTTTCTAAAATTAAATCTATACAATACAATGCTATTTGCTGGTTTTTTTTTTACTTGACTGTAGTATAATTGACATAAAACAAACTGCACATTTAATATAAAGTGACGAGTCTGACAGGGTGACATGTTTACGGTGAAGCCATTCACCTCTCCTAAGTATCCTCACGCCCCACTGCAATCATCCTTTCCTTCCGCTTTACCCTCGGCAACTCATGATCCGCTTTCTGCATTTTCCAGGACTTTATATATATATATCTTCACTAATATAATTTATATAATTCCCCATCTTCATTTTTGTCTGGGTTTTTTCACTCAGCATAATTATTATTTTTTAGTATTTATTTAATTTTGAGAGAGAGAGAGAGACAGAGTGTGAGCAGGGGAGGGGCAGAGAGAGAGAGGGACAGAGAGAGGGAGACAGACTCTGAAGCAGGCTCCAGGCTCTGAGCTTGTCGGCACAGAGCCCAGTGAGGGTGGGGCTGGAACCCAGGAACCCCGAGATTGGGACCCGAGGTGAAGTTGGATGATTAACCGACTGAACCACCCAGGCGGCCCTCAGCAGGACTACTGGAGAGTCATCCACTTTGTTGGATATATCAATGGCTCATTCTTCTTTATTGCCGAGTGGTATTCCGTTGTAGGACTTTATCACAGTTTACCCATTACCAAATTGTGTTGCCACCAGCTGTATCGTTTTACATTCCCACCTGCCGCGTGAGAGTTTCAGTTCCTCTACATCGTTGCCATATTAATCTTTCTAATTTTAGCCATTTTATTGAGCATGTAATGATAGAGCATTGAGGTTTTTTCTTTAATGTTTATTTTTGAGAGAGAGACAGACAAAGCATGAGTGGGGGAGGAGTACAGAGAGAGGAGACAGAATCTGAAGCAGGCTCCAGGCTCTGAGCTGTCAGCACAGAGCCTGATTTGGGGCTCAAACTCACCAACTGCAAGATCATGACCTGCGCCAAAGTTGGCTTAACCGACTGAGCCATCCCGGTGCCCCCTCACCCCCGTCTTCCAGTTAATTTTTAAAAAGTTTCTTTTCTGAGAGAAAGAACGCATGTGCATGTGCATCAGGAGGGGAGGGGCAGAGAGAGGGAGAGAGAGAATCCCAAGTAAGATCTGCGCTGACAGTGCAGAGCCCAACAACCGTGAGATCATGACCGGAGCCAAAATCAAGAGTCAGACTCAGCCACCCAGCTGCCCCCCACTTCCGGTTAATTTCTGTATACAGTGTAAGGGCCAAGGTTCTCTCTTTTTTCCCGATTGTTTCAGCACCATATGCATCTTTCCCTCACTGAACTGTCTTGCACTCTGGTCAAACTATGTATGTATGAATCTACTTCTGGGCCTCTCACTCTCTTCCACTGATACCTGTCTACGTCAACACCAGACTAAACTGATGATAGTACTTTTACCATAAATCTTGAAATCAGTATAGTGAAACCAGTGAGTCCCCCAACTTTGGCTACTCTATGACCTTTGCATTTTCATAAAAATTTTAAAATCACCTTGTTAACTTCTACCTTCTTAAAAAAAGCCTAAAGAATTTTGATTGGGATTACAATGAATCTTTACGTCAATTTGGGAAGACTTGCCACCTTAAAAATATTAGTTTTCCAATCAAATACAGTACCTCTCTCCATTTATTTACGGTTTGTTTTTTTTGTTTTGTTTTGTTTTAACTAAAGGACTCTACATATAAGAAAGCAATCATCTGATACAGGAAATTTAGGAAAACCATGGTAACTAGCTTAGAGTTGGGGGATCAAGTAGATGTGAAGAAAACGCTTTCTTGTAAGAATTGTTTAGGGATTATTTAAGTTTTAGGTGTACGATGTGTTAGTTTGATACATTTATAGGACACAATACTATCACCACCACGGGCGTTAGCCGACACCTCCATAATCATAACTGCCATTTCATTTTGTAGTGAGAACACCTTCGTACATTTTATGCTTTTCCTCTGCATACTGAGATTAGAAGGTCCTTAGAGACGATGGCCACATTTATGCCATCAGTAAGTCGCTGCCCACCATGTGTCAGACACAAGGAAAACACTGGTAAGATAACAGTATGAAAATCTAAAACACCAATTTTATTTGTTGCCACTGTAATTTTCTATTAGAATTAGTGAAAGCTTTCCCGCACTCTCATAAGTTTAGAGAAACTATGGCCCAAACCCAGTTTCCCGTGTACTAGTATTTTACATGTAGAGCACAGAGATGTTCGCTGCAAATAAAGCTCCTCAGAGACATGAAATGAAAGGAGATTTAAAAAACGACATTAGGATGACATGGATATGAAGCCTCAGAGGTAAGCTTCAAAGAACTAACGTGGGATCTACTCAAGAGGATTGAAGTGTTTCGGGGCTTTCAGTGAAAATACACCTGACTAACAGATGTGCTGCATGAACCTGTCATGCACACGAAGTCATAATGAAAAAAGAAAACTCTTTTTCTGAACTCTGCACACATTGTCACTTCTACTATGAAGTATTTAAAATAATTTGGATAATATTTAACAGAGACCTACTCCCCAAATAATCAGTGTGTTTTATTTCAATTACTAATCAGATGAACTTCCTTCAGATTATTCTTTGAAGTTCATCTTCTGACGAAAACTATTTCTAATAATAATAAGAATACTAACAACAACAATAATGACGATGATGATGGTGTCCAGCCAATCTTATCATCTGTATTTTAAAATGAAAGTATCGTCTTAGGATTTTCAAAATTTTGTAATTTAAGAAACCAATAACTCACATTTGGTCAAACGTAGAAGGTAAGCGCTTTGACAGTCATCACATAAACTGCCATCCACGGTCTTCATCATTAATGCAAAAAAGCTTTAAATAATCTTCTTACCTTTTATTTCCAATAAGCATGATGACCATGTTGGAATTGGAATGCTGGCGGGCATCTTCTAACCAGGTTGTCAAGTGGTTGAATGTATCTCTCCTAAAAATAAGAGCAAATGTGATCGCTATTTTCAGAGTGTTCCCCCTAGAAGTGTGCAATGAACAGTAGACATTCAATTAACGGTGGCTATTTTTAGCCGTATCCATTTATGTAATGAGGAACAAATCTCAAGTAGGGTGTCTGGGAACTAAATGGAACCTCACTTTAGAAAATTCCAATCTATAAATAATATTACCAAATTGATTACCTTAGGTGTTTATTTACAAACCAATAATTTAGTTGCAGATTTCCGTAGTAAATTTACATTTAATTCAAGACACATACGTTTTAAAGTCAAATAGCCAGGGCATACAGGCAAAACCGTACTTGTATAACTGGCAACCGTTACTTATTTAGAGAAAGTCTCCGCACTGGCCGAATGAGCGGTTCTCACCTTGTGATATCATACACTAGCAAAGCCCCTGCTGCGCCTCTGTAATACGACCTCGTGATGGAACGAAAAGACTCCTGCCCTGCCTGTGAGGAGAGAAAAGGTCGAGAGTTTTCTTTCATAAACAGTCCTCTACATTTTCTTTTTATTCATAGGTAGAATACGGGAAGGTAGGGGAGGAGCGTGTAAAGGAAAAGAAAACTTAACTTCCCGAGTCTTAGGAAAAAGCCACAAAATACTACCACCGCTACTGCTCAGGTCGACCAGACGCACATGCACCGCCCGCCCCCCCCCCCCAACAACCGGCCCCAACAAGACCTCTAAACCTTTTTTGGCAATCCCTGACAACCCAATTTACTGAATGGCTTCACAATACATGAATCATTATTAGAACCCAGAATGGACTCCTAGCAACTAAGCTCTGAAGACAAATTTGAAAGGAAGCAAATAACCCAGAGCCTCACATTTGAATTCAATAACCCACTCCCTGGGGCAGCTGTTGACACTAGAATAAATAAAGTCCATTGTAAATAAATGATGAATGACATCTTTACGCCCACCATCTGCTGGTGTAAAGGTTGTTGGAAGGCCAAGGATGCAGATTTTATCAGTTATTTCATAAACTGCAGTGAGCTTTCAACAGTCATCGGATGGAATTCTTGGAGCCATCATTTTATTATGAAAAACAGAAAATGGTTCTGAATTTAATTTATGTAACTTTTTCTCCACACTTAATCAATTTCCTCTGTATTTGACATATAATGCTTGTCATCAGAAAGCAACAGGATGTAAATGTCATCTTTTATCCACTTGTGAAAACAGACTTCAGAGATCATGCAAAAATAGCTAATTTCTCTTACGGGTGGCACTAGGGCTGGTGAGGGATATATGGATTGCCTCAGAGCTTCAAAGTGAGACAGTTCTTATCAAAAATACTTTCACATTTTTAATCGCTTTTCTACCTTTAAGAAAAAACACATATGTAAAGTAAGTGAACACAAAGCCAGTTTTCACGATTTTTTGTATTCAAAATCTGCTAACCTGAAAAATATTCATGTTTGTACGCTGAGATTAGCTTCAATCTAACTATTAAAGCCTTCCGACCCTCTGAATTCACAGAGTTCAGGTTCTGCCCTGTTTTAGCACTCGATGCCGTCCTTCCTCGTTCCTCTTGGCCCTCGCACTACACCTGCCCCCCCCCGGGGCTCCCCCCCCACCTCCCAGGGCCTAGCACCGGGTCTGGCACACGACAGGCATGCAGAGAAAGCTTTTCAAATCAAAGAATGAATCCTAATGTCTTAATCAAATACGCAAAATGGTCATCACTCCCTTCCACCTAAGTAAGCGGACACCAGTAAATACTAATGCACTAAGATTCAGAAAAAATAACTTCTCTTATGTGAAAAGGAAAAACGAGACCCTCTCTTGGTAACTTGCAAGCAATTCTGGCACTTTTAGAAGAACGTCTTATGCTAAACTGGATACGGAGAACGTTAGAGAACTGTACAAGCAGCCAACTCAATTTGTACAGTTTGAGGTTAAAACATTAGATGATACTAGCTGGAAGCCGGAGATTCATTAAAAGTGTTGATATAATTTACTGAGATGTGTCTTTCCAAAGAAGTCCTTTCAAATCCAAGTTCAAAATGTAAGTAAGTATTATGGGAATTTCTTTTTCAACTGCTTAGCATGGGAAAACTAAGGACGACATTTTTAAGACAGTCATTTCACTATGAATTATATATACCAACGAAGGAGTCTGGGTAAATAATCCAAAAAAGATTTTCGGCAAAAGGGAAAACAGAGTTTTAAAAAGAAGAAAAACACATCTATACACCATTCCCATTCTTCCTGTATTGTTTTACCAAAAACAAATGTTATGACAGGGAATTTTGCGTATAATGCATCACTTTATACTGAATCCATTCAAGCTGGTTTTGTGTACCATTACCAATTAAACAGAAACTCAAATAAAAACCCGAACATCCCAAGTGAGGACTATGAACATAACTATACATCTTAAAATCTAGATAACTTTATAATAAGCAAAGATCAGTATTCAGAGTAGTTCCAAATTCTTGAGACCTGACTGGTAAGAAAGACATCCTACACCCTGGTCTAATCTGTTAATGGCAATGATAGCCTTGAAATTAATCTTGCCAAGTTTTTTTTTTTTTTTTTACCATGGCTTCCTTAACTATTCACAAAATGTTAAATGACAACTACCTACATAAAGCTAACCCAATGGTTAATCATCTTGAACATATTAAGACACAGTAATCTAGTTTTTAAAAAATACATTAATAGGGGCACCTGGGTGGCTCAGTGGGTTAAGCGTCTGACTCTTGATTTCGGCTTAGGTCATCATCTTTCTCTCGGTTCATGGGTTCATGGGTTTGAGCCCCACATCGGGCCCTGCACTGACAGCGCGGAGCCTGCTTGGGATTTCCTCACTCCCTCTCTCTTTCTGCCCCACCCCTGCTCATGTTCTTCTCAAAATAAATACATAAACATTAAAAAAAAAAAACCAACTAAAAAAAAAAACACAAACCCTAATATAACCTGACCAAACGATGATTAACCTACAATGTTTTACACGAAAATGAATGTCAATTTAGGAAATACAGATGCTATTTTTGATCCTCCTCGATATAAGGTGTTGGCTTAAAGAAATTTTAGAAGCTTGAAACTGAACAGGCTGTGGAATTATTTGTAGAGGGATTCCTAATAGTAGCTGAAGATGTTAAAGACAAAAGCATTGAATGAAACTGGAAATTGGATGAGTGGCTAAGTGAACAGCACCAAAAAAAACCTGGTTAGGAGTGGCCATAAGCGTATCAGCTCCCCATATAGCTGTTTGGGGTCCGGAAAAAATCAGCAAGATACCCAGACAGGCAAAAACGTAGAACAGAGCAAGCTGGCCTCGCCAGATAACAGGACACGTCCATTTTCAGCGATGCCCAGTACGTGAACAGACATCTGTGGAAGAGAATCTTTACAGACCTTTGCTGTCCCTGTGAGGCTTGCTAAATCAAATAAACTTGATTCTTTAGCCCATTCATTCATTCACGTATTAATTTTAACTGCAGTCTACCCCCCACCCCGACATGGGGCTCAAACTCGTGACCCCAAGATCAAGAGTTGCATGTTCTACCAACTGAGCCAGCCAGGTGTTCAGTTGCTAGATAAATATCCCCCAAACTGGCTGCTCCAGGTGCCTTTCTGTTGCCAACAATTTTTGTGGTAACCAGGCTGGGAACTTAACTCCTCTTCCCCTCTTGTTACCTCTATAACATACGACTTTACACACATTAAGCTAGTGCTCAAAAATTTCTAAACACCCTGAATTTAAGTCCCAGGCTATTGGGAATCTGATCTGTTTCTCTAGAATTGCTTTTGTGCCTGTGTAACTCTGGCCTGAAGAACCGCTTCCCTCTGCCTACCCAATTTCCATCGCCTTTGAGGACCAGTTCAAGCCCCGATTCTCTCATAAAGCTAGGAAGCTGGCCTACCACAGCCCATAGTTACCCATGTCTCCTCACATACCCAAGAGCATATCCGTGTGATCATCTGGTTCTAGTATTATTGATTATATAAAAGGTACACGCTGTTCAAATGTTGGTCTGGTTTCCTCTCAAGTTCCCCTTGAGGGATAGCCTAACTCAGAACACTGAAGTATATATATAGTAAGCTCTCAAATTATGTTATCTTCACTGATCCCAAAGGGCCGATAAAGTTAGAAAAATAAGATTTGTGAGAATCGGTATTATAGTAATATCTCTGCTTTCACTGTTAGTCATTTATCTAACAATCCCAGCTGAGCACTGAAAAGAAGAAAAAAAGGATTTCTCAGTAGCCAAATACGTTGTCCATGCCCAAGAAGGAAATCTCAGGTACCTGACGAAACAGACTCAACTTAAAAATCTAGACCTGTGATCAAGGAACTGACATCATTATGGAAAAAGATTCTGAAATCTACATGCATCACCAGACTTCTGTTTTGGAAGACAACAACGTAAGTAAAAATCAAAGTGATTTTTAGGCTGCCTCAGTCTCCACAGCAAGGACAAGGAAAATGTCAACCAGCACTATTTAGAGCTTTTTAAGGGAGTTTCCTACAGAAACAAAAGTAGATCATCCTGAGAAGAGAAACATGGTTTGAGTATCTAAAAGGTACAGCACTGTTAAATTCTTTAAAAAATTAAGAATATTTACTTTAAAAAAAAGAGTATTTCAGATTCTTTTAACACTGCCACATAAGAGAAACTGGAGGCCACAGGAGGAGGTAAATATGAGAGCAGAATGAAATGTCTGTCTAAGGTATTTTCCTATCCCTGCAGTTGTTCGAGAGAAGGCTGAGGACAGCTGCTGAAGGAGGCAGGGGCCTCTCCACTCCCGGGGCGGGTGGGACAGGGGCGGAGAGGAGGGGGAGGCAGGACGGCTTCCCAGTGCCCGGTTCTAGGCACTCTGCCTGGTCCCACTGAACGCTGGTCATCCCTCCTTACCGCCACACTGATCTATAAAAACACCCACTGTTTTTGGTAAGAAGTTGGGTATAAACAGACACCTTTTACAAAGGACCAAAAATGCCTGTGATTTGCTAAAAAGGTACTTTTTAGCATGTAGATTGCATGTGATTTTGCACATGAACCAATAATACTGGTTTGATGGAATTGTTTTCAATGTATTGTTTGATGGAAACGATATCTGTAAACTTAAAATATTTTGAGGGAAGTTGAGAAGAAACATGAACTTAAAACATCTACACTACATATTTGAGGGGAGAGAATTAAATTGTTTTGGATATCCTGGGAAGGCAACTGGCAACTGAAAGTGTGAATGGATAAAGATGTGGTTTCTATACAATGGAATGCTACTTGGTGATCAACTAGAATGAAATCTTGCCATCTACAAGATTTAGATTTCATCCAACGTGAACAGAACTAGAGTGTCTTATGCTAAGCGAAAGAAGTCAGGCAGAAAAAGACAAATATCATGTGATTTCACTCTTAGGTGGAATTTAAGAAACAAGAGATAAACATAGAGGAAGGGAAGGAAAAATAAGATAAAAACAGGAGGAGGCAAACCAAAAGAGACTCAAATACAGAGAACAAACTGAGGGTGGCTGGAGGGGAGGTGGGTGGGGGATGGGCTAAATAGGTGAAGGGAATTAAGGAGGGCACTTGCTGGGATGAGCACTGGGTGTTATATGGAAGTGATGAATCACTAAATTCTACTCCTAAAACCAACACTATATTGTAAGTTAACTAACTTGAATTTAAATAAATAAATTTAATTAAAAAACCCTCCTTTGATACATTTTCCACCTATCAGACTGCAAAGAAGGAAACCCCAAATTCTGGCGGCTCAAAATGCTTTGCGGATCATCTCCAGCAAAACCACCTATGCATTTATTTTCTGCCTAAACAACCCTACTTATGGGGAATCTACCCCAAGACATACAGGGTGAAATACAAGTTGGGGGAAACAAAAGAACTAGACTTCTTCAGAAGGTCGGGGGCGGGGGTGTTTTAGATTAAAAGAGACATGACAACCAAATGCAAGGTAGATCTTGATTGAACCATGGGATTTTTTTAAGGGGACGTACATTTTGAGAACAGGAAATCTGAATATTGGGAACGGGAGACTTGTATATTAGAGAATTTTAGTGTCTTTGTTAAATATCGGTGATGGGATAATGGTATTGTGTTTAGGTGGGAGAATATTCTTAAAGGGTGTGTGAAGTATGACGGGTGATGTCGGCAACTCTGAAATAGTTCGGAACAGAAGGGAACACGGTAAAAGGGACAAGGACGGAAGCCAGACGTCTGTGACTGTACACGGTTTCATGTTTTGCGCTGTGGAAACATCCAATCTTTCATAATTTAAAAAAAATAAGAAAAAAGAAATCCCTCAAAATTGAAAACGAACAACTGAAGCTAACAATATCAAGTTGGTGGCACAACTGATTCACGTAAGAGCTGCTCCAGGTTAGGTTAAAATAGTACTTTCATTCAATGCCCTCCCGTGGGACATGTATCCTAGGGAAAAAGAAATGCAATATAATCTTAAACTAACAAAAAAAAAAGAGAGAGAGAGAGAGAGGAAAAAACCAAAATGTGACAACAAACAAAAAGAAGAGTAAGAATAAGGAGTGGGTAAAGGCTGGATGAGGGTGTGAGGGTGAGGCTGGACGTCTCACGTCCTCCTGCCATCAGGTAAGGAGTAAGAACTGGGTACAATTTGTTTTCTTCTTTGATTTTCCCTGACAGAGATCCAGAATATGACACATTTGACTTCTGAGAAAAGAAAAAACAAAGTTACACAGGGCCGGAGGAAAGTGCTTCAAGGAAGGGACCGGTACACTGTAACCATCGCTTCCGGACGGCCTCCAGGGAGTATCTGCTGGCAGCTAGACCTACTATTTTCAAAAAATAAAGGCAGTGGATGTGGAAATTCTGCAAGGAAAACTCCTTCTTTTGGGTGAATGGAAATGGATATACATGGATGACAAACACCCTAGATACTGAGTCACTGGGGGAAAAAAAAATCACTTCTTTAAGGCTGATGAAACAAATAATAACTTTTGGCAAATTTCCCCCTGAAGGCTCTAGGAGGGTTTTGTAAATGTTCCGAGCCAGGAACAGACATGATCCTTGCTACTAAACATGCAGTTTCCTAATCCAAATGTATGAGCGCACTGCACATTAATGACACGGAAATCCTGTTCTATTCAGATATACCGCTAAGTGTGGAACCATCCTCAATGTGTGTAAGATACCATCTATTAGAACAGTTCTGGAAGGCAGGTATGAAAGTAAGAAGAAAACCAATGACGATAAGAGGAAAATCTCTAAGGCAGAGATGTAAGAAGCAACTTTCAAAAGTAATAAGTTAACAAGAACTACCTTATGACCCAACTGCACTAGTAGGTATTTATCCAAAAGGATACAAAAATGCTGATTCGAAGGGGCACATGCACCACAATGTTTATAGCAGCGCTATCGACAAGAGCCAAAGTATGGAAGGAGCCCAAATGTCCATCGATGAATGGGTAAAGAAGATGCGGTCTACACACACGTACATACAATGGAGTATTGCTCGGTGATCAAAAAGAATGAAATCTTGCCATTTGTAACAACGTGGATGGAACTAAACTGTGTATTATGCTAAGCGGAAGAAGTCAGAGAAAGACAAATATGATGAACATAAGAGAAGGGAAGCAAAAATAAGATAAAAATAGGGGGACAAATCATAAGATAGTCTTGAATAAAAAGAACAAACTGAGGGTTGCTGGCAGGGTGTTGGGTGGGGGCATGGGCTAAATGGGCGCTGGGCAGTAAGGAGGGAAGAGCGCGGGGTGTTACAGGTAAGTGATGAATCGTTAAATTCTATTCCTGAAATTATTACACTTGTATGTTAACTAACTTGGATTTAAATGCATATAAAAAAAGTAGTAAGTTAGCAGAGTTTTCTGAATATTCTTTCAAATCTGAGCCAGGCTCTGGTTCCTAGCACCTGCCATGTGGGGGCCCTGGAATTCTTTTCCAGGGGTCATGAGGTTTTCGACGGTACCAGTCTCGCCCGTTTAGGTACAGAGGAAAGCTATCCCTCTGCCTTTCCAGAGCAAGTGTGAACAAGGGGTTTGTTTTTTTCTAATCCTCTTTCGCACTGTCCAAAATAAGCAATGATGACAGATTTCTGCTTAAAGATCACTGAAGTGTAAAATAATCAACTCAGAAGCAAGGGGAGGAGGGAAGACAGGACTGATTAACCTACAACAGAAATGCTGGGGAATGAATGACTTGTTCAAGTTTCGAAACCCGGAGGGCAGGGGATTATTTAAGAGAACACCTTAAGGACACGAGAACAACTGAAAACCCTAGAATAAACTACGATGAGGTGGTTTGCGTCTACAATGTCACATAATTTTCATTATGAAATTAACCTTCCCTATGGAACTATGTACTTTAGTAATGACATCTCTTGAACGCATCCAAGGATCCTACAGACTGTTTAGAATGAGATGCTTTAACTTATTCATTCAATAGAATTTACCAAACATCGCATCGGCCAGCACACTAGGACTACAAGATACAAAGTTGCGGGGGATACAGAGGGTTCTTTCCCTCATGATTATTATGAGGCCGGTGAACAAACTGCTGTGACTGTGATGACAACAGGAGCAGAGCCGTAACAAAAATCCACCTAAGTTATGGGTGTCGGCTACCTCACGGCTGTCACAGAGGCTCCGCAAGAGCGGACGCCTGAGCTGGTCTTAAGTGGAAAAGGGGGGGAAGGTACTTCAACCGAAGCAAGTATTCATGCGAAGTGCAAGGAATGAAAAGCACGTTTATTACAGAACAGCAAGTCGGCTGGTTCGCACTCCCCTACACCCCTGCACGGCAGGACGTGTGTGTGCTACACGAGTTTATTAGCTAAGAAAGCAGCCTAGTGTATGTAAGACAACCACTTCTGAAAGAGAAGAATAAACTCTTAACACAGGAGAGAATACCTCCGTTTGGCCAGAAAGCATTCATTTTAAATCTCTAGGAAGGAAGGGACTTCGTGTATTTCATTTTTCTCTTTTCCGTGCAGTTCTGCAATCATGTCGTCTGAGAGAATATAAATCAAAAAAGCTATGAGCCGCTAGGGGCGGAGGGGAGGGGAGGGGAATGTGAAGAAACAGTAGAAGCATAAATCTTCACTTAAAAAGAAGAGATAAGACACCATAAGAACCTAGAGTTCAGTATGTAACTCTGGGACAGAGCGAGACAGAGATTTAGGGTTTTCCATCTCAGGGATTTCTATGTGATATGTGGGAAGTATCGGGAAACCTAGGTCTCACGACAGCCTGCGGCAACTTGCTTGTTCTTCTTGGGGATCCAGTCTGTGAGACTGAATATTCTCCAAGGTTCCTTTCTTCAGGAACTACCACAGGTGACAGCTAAGGAACTAGAACTGAACGACGAGAGAAAAAACAAACAGGAGTCTAATGGTAAAATTCCGCCCCTCTTACACTTCATTCACTAGTTTAGAGGATGTGCTCTTTGTCATAACAGGCGACCTTTTGGGTTTTCTCAACTGGGAGTCTGTGAAGAATTGAGTCCTAATTGTCCTACGGCAGTGGTTCTCAAAGTGTGACTCCAGGGCCCCCGGGAGTCCCTGGCCCTTTAAGGGTCCACGAGGTCCTCCGTTTCCCAACTACTGATTTGTGTGAGGTTGTATTTTCTTTTCTTTTTTTTTTTTTTTAATGTTTTCTTATTTTTGAGAGAAGAGAGCGCATGTTGGGGGGTGGACGGTTGAGGAGGGGCGGGGGCAGAGGATCCCAGGGGGCTCTGCACTGACAGCTCGACGTGGGGCTCGAACTCACGAACCACGACATCATACCTGAGCCGAAGCCGGACGCTTAACCGACTAATCCACCCAGGCACCCCGAGGTTATATTTTCTTCACAGACTCCAACTAAACAATATACATTAGACTCAATGCGGAAGCAGATACGACAATTCAAGTTGTTTTCTATTAAGCAGATAGTGACGTGACTTTTCAAAATGTAACAAAATGACATTCTTCTCACTAGAAAAATAAAGTTTTTGTTTTGGAAAAACATAGTCAATTCCCATAAACACTGCTTTGTTGATCCTAACATAGAATAGGTTTATTATACTTATTTTCAAATGAATTACTGATTGGATATTTAATAAGTTTCTCGGTGTTGATTTCTAGCATGGTAAATACTGATAGCTATATAAGCCACATAAGCAAAGTCTCTTTGGGGGTCTTCATTAATTTTTAAAAGTATAAAGGAAGGGATTCTGGGACCAAAAAGTTCGAGAACCATTACCTTAAGGTATCCGTTGTATGTAACAAAGTGACTTCTCTATTATGCACTGAAGCTGGGAGGGGAGAGAAAACACGCAGCTCTGTGGTTTCGAGGCCAAGCCGGTGTTAGAAACTCTCCAGCACAGCACGGAACGGACGCTCGGGGAACGGAAGGGAGAGAACTGGTCGGGACTAAATCAAACTTTCATTTTTTTTGCTTTAAACCAAGCTTTTCAAATTCATAAATGGCCCGATCAAGTGACTCCGTGGTGTTCACAGTCCCATCTTATTTCGTGTGTGTACTTTAGATATGTGGCTTTATTTTCTTAAGAACACAGTTCCCAGAGCATTTCCCTTCGGACCACACGGCATGAGACCCACGCCCGCGGCTTGCGTCCCGTCTGTGGAAAACACCGCGGAAGAAAACCTAGGCTTTTCTGGCACCACAATTCATCTCATGGCTGCGCGGTGTGGGTGTCTAACAAACGCCGTTTTATAGGCATAAAATGACATTCGAACAAAACAAAACATATACTGTACTTTCATAAAACAACTTTATTGAGAGCATACAATGGATTTGGTATACTTACCGTATCCCATATCTGAAGTTTTATCTGTTTCCCATCAATAGTTATCATTCGAGCACCAAACTCTACACCTGAACAGACAAAAAATGATTTGTTACACAAACTAGTGGGACTATACTCCACATTTACGGATCTTTAAAAAAGGATGCTATTTCCAGGACGTACTACGCCAGGTGACACACAGAGGAACTTTATAAAAAGTAGCTCCTACCCTTAGAAAACAAACTGAGGCAGAGGTGCTAAAACGCATAGGTTAAACACACAATTCCGATACTAAGATATTCAAGTCTAGTACAGTTAGAAAACACAACTGTGGTCTTCGTGTTTCATAGGCTCCGTAATATAAAAACAACTAGAAGTGAGATTCAAGAACCGCAATTATTAGTAACAGATACTAAAATTTCTTAAAAACTGTTGGCGTGGTATAAAAATCACCAAAAGGGAGAGATGCACTTCAATTTCGTAGTTTTGGTTCCCAGCCTGGGTTATCGACTAGTAGAGAAAGCTCCTCCTCTCCCCACTAGAGCTAACCACTATTTAAACACACCTCCAGACACTGCTCTGTAAGTGAAGACACACACACAAGTGCATAATTTATATAAACGGGAGCATATAAATGCTGTTCTGCAATTTGCTCTTCAGACATTAACAAACACTACTCTGGATCACAAATCTCATTACAAATCAATAAATATATAACTATGCCATTATTTTTGATGGCTGCATGTGCGTGTGTGTACACACACTTAGTACTAAGTCGGTACTTTATTGTTACAAATTCAGGTCATGGCCAAATTTTCACTAAGTAGTTAGTTCAGTAAAACTGAAATGAACTTTCTGCATACATTTTCCAACTAAGGATTATGATTTCAGGCAAGTTATATGAAATAGAATTGCAGGTCAAAGAGAGTACAAACTTCCTTTATACTTACAAGTTAACTACTTTGGCTTTTCTCCTCATTTATCATGGTTTTTTCCCCCTCCCCCCTTATCGTCTTTTTTTTTTTTTTGAAAGTAGTCTGGGTGGCTCAGCTGGTTAAGCAGCCAACTCTTGATTCTGGGTAACGTCGTGATCTCACAGTTCCTGAGATCGAGCCCCATGCTGTCAGTGTGGAGCCTGCTTGGGATTCTCTCTCCCCCTCCCCCCCCGCCCATCCGCCACTCACATTCTCTCGTTCAAAATAAATTTAAAAAAATCTAAAAATAGGAGGAAAAAAGGGATAATTTCAGAGCAGCAGACAGCTGTGACGGAGACTCTGAAGGAAGTCTATCGCTTATATCACACCGAGTCATCACTGCTTGGAGTGTGCTCTACCAGCACTTAGATCAAAGTCAGGGTGAAGGGAAGACACACATGGTCCTCAGAAACCAGATGTCATCTTGGCAGAAAAACAGCTTCTAGCTGCCCAGCGGAGGGCACAGTGCCCAGCGTCAGAATTCCATTTCAGCATCTCCTATAATTCCCCCAACCGTGATCAGGAAGACGGGACAGACAGGTAATTTGTTCTTTCATGAAATGCAATTTGGTGAAGTTTTTACTCTACATCTTAATCCTGAGTCCATCCTGGGAGGAGAGTCAATACCAAGAAACTAATGGTACATTTCTCAGACCCAGAAATAAAGAAGCACTTAAGAGACCCCGGAGGCATGATGTACTAGAATGAAAAATGCAAAACTGCAAAATTACTCCATACAAACCATTTTTTATACCTACCTACCTATATATGCATTACAAATATATACCTATATAAATGTATACACACATACATACAAATATATTCACATGCACTCTGCGCCACCGGGGAGGGGGGCGCACAGAACCACCATCCACCAGCTTACCATTACCATGAAAACAAGAGTAGCGTTTCCATGGTAATGGTAAGGGAGGGGAGAAACCAGAGGCTAAGTATTCTACAAATGTTCTTTGAAGTGCCTGGTATTTAAAAGGAAGGTACTAATGTACAATATTCTACATAGCTGGACATTTAACGACGTGGAAGCTTTTTCATGAATCTGTTGTTTTGTTTCTAGCCACAAACTAGAGAGAGAAATCCTAGCTTTCCTTTGGGGATCACAGATGGGCTTTTACCCACAACCCCAAAACGCCGCATTGCTCACCGGGACCGAAGGTTTCTTCAATCTAATGCAGAACGTCAAAGTGGACAAAAAACAACTACAAACTAGAAACAGACCCCTGACTGATGTTGGGTGGGCAAGGCCCAGGGACTGACATCTTGGGCGGAGGGACACGGATCTGAAGAGTGACCAGCACCCACCCTATCCAGGCAGACGCCAGGCTAAGGACACCTGTGCGGCAGAACTGCTGCTACGCTTCCTGCTCCCTGGCCTCGAACCTGCTACATTCCCGCCCACTCCCAAGTCCAAGTCTTTGCTCTCCTGGGGGTTCCACGTAAAACTCCAGGTATTCTAACATAGCCCCTTTTGCCTAACTTAGCCACACTTGGGTTTTGGCACATTTATTTCTTTATTCAAAGAAAGCAGACAAAGGCTGTTGAAGCTTAAAGTCTTTTAAGCAAAGATTTTGCCTGTAAAAATATATCCAATTTTATTTTTATTTATTTAAAAAAGTGTTTTTGAAGTTTTTTTTGAGAGACAGAGAAAGGGAACATGAGTGGAGAAGGGGCAGAGAGAGAGGGAGACACAGAATGTGAAGCAGGCTCCAGGCTCTGAGCTGTCAGCACACAGCCCGATGTGGGGCTCGAACTCACAGACCATGAGATCATGACCTGAGCTGAAGTCGGACGCTTAAATGACTGAGCCACCCAGGCGCCCCAAAATATATCCAATTTTAAAGATGTTAAATGAAAATATTATATGAGACTCAGGATTTGTTTCTAAAGCAGGGAAATGTCATAATAAAATAGATGTTTTAATGTTATCTATCAATAGCGTCAGGAGAGAGAATTTAAAAACAAGAGGTAAAGAACTAGTTACAAGACTACAGTATCATCCAGGAATGAGATAAAGAAGGATGGCAAGGAGAAAAATTCACCTTTTTTAAAATTTTATTTTAGAGAGAAGTGAATGCGCGAGGGAGGGGGAGGGGCAGAGGGAAAGAGAGAAACTTAGCAGGCTCCACGCTCGGCCCAGAATCTGATGAGGGGTTCAATCCCATGACCCTGGGATCATGACCTGAGCTGAAATCAAGAGTCAGATGCTCAACCGACTGAGCCACCCAGGCGCCCCTTTTTTCTTTCTTTATATTTTTTATTTTGGGAAAAATACACATCTTAAAGGAAAAACAGACAAGCACTGCTGATTACTGAAAAACTACGATTTGTTTTCCTATCAAATGAAATCAAAACAGAATCTGATTCCAGTTTCAGAACTGTAACTCCTTACTGACCTACTCGCAACGGGGCTCAACGTAGTCTATGCGGCAAAAGAAAATACCGAAACTTAAATGTCCTGTAAGACTTGGTAACAAAAAGCTGAAAACTTTATTTCTCTTCTGGATTATTAAAAATTTTCAATCTTTTCTCTTAAGAGTGTGTGTGTGCGTGCGTGCGTGCGTGCGTGCGTGTGTGTGTAAAAATTCCATCTAGAAACACTTTCCTATCTTTTTTTCCAAGGGATAAACCATCATCCCCTATGCCTTGAGGCTCCCTTCGCAGATGCCTGTTCAAGTAGCAGCCACCCTGGCTGCCAGAGAGCCGGTCTGGAGCCGAATGCGAGAAGGCCTCATTTGCCTGACCTCGTTAGGAAGCGATGCTTATTTTTTCAGTTCTGTTATTTGCTTGCAACCTTCCAGAATGTTCTGAATGTGAATACATACTTTTCGACCGCCTCTGGATCATCCGTGGGGTAAGAACGTGAAGGCGTGCAGGGTAACCCTTCACTGAGCACTGACAGATTGCTATCTACTAACTGTGGGATCGGGTGCAAAATGTCACATCCCTTCCGGGTCACAGTTTCCTCATCTGTAAAATGATATTAATGAAACCCATCTCATGAGATGTTTTTCAAGATTAAAAGGGCTACTACACACAAAACAGAGCAGTGCTTGGCATACAGGAAGTACTCAGTACATGTGAGCTGTAATTATTCCATACCGTACACCAAAATTTCTACGCCACCACTCACATAGTTAGTGATGCCAACCTGTTTGGCCACTTGTCAGAGCCAGGTGACTGCAGGGTGACTGCAGGGCTGCCACAGCAGAGAGCAGGGCTACAGCAGCAAGAGAACAGAGGGACCTGTTCCGGGACCTAGACATTGTGGAGGTTCAAGACAGAGACTTGTGGGAAGAAAGCTTTATGCCCCTAGTTCTAAAAACGAGGGAAAAACTAGATTATTAAGGAGTAACTTCCCTAATTTTCCATGAAAAAATGAATGGCACCTTTAAGGTAAACCACCAGAATTTTCAAATTACAGAGAAAAAGATTACGATGCCCTCAACTTGTAAATTATTCCAGAGATTTTGGTCACAAATTACAAAACCAAAACAAAAAGGTACAAATATTAGCCAAGGAAAATATTATGACTTACAGATGGGACCAGTCTACCCAGAGCATGCAAAGTAATTATCTTCGCAAAAATAATGATGAAACAAACAAACAAAAACACCTAACTACAATAGTGACAAAATAAACTTAAAAAAAGCATAAAGGCCTCTATGAAGAAAGTTATAAAACTTTACTGAAGAGCATTTAAAAAGTTGGGAAAAAAAAAAAAACCGAGCCTGGGTGGCTCGGCTCGGTTATGCTTCTGGCTCTTGGCTTCGGCTCAGGTAACGAAACCCATGGTTTCATGGGCTCAAGCCCCTCTGTGCCTAAGGAGCCTGATTGGGATTCTCTCTCTACCCCCTCTCCCTGCTCATGCTCGCTCTGTTTCTTTCAAAATAAATAAACTTAAAAAAAAAAATAAAAACAATGATCAAGAAAACTTCGAAAGGAAAAATGCCAAACATGTATTAATTATACTACAAAGTAACTGTAAACATCAGTGTGATCTTTTCTCATGAAATAGAGAAAACAAAACAAAACAAACCCCAGAACATAAATGGAATAGATCTGAGAGTCCCCAAGCAGACTTGCTTACACATGGAGACTTGGCATATGACAAAGGTGATAATTCAAACAGGAAAGAGAGATGGATTACTTAATTAATGGCGTGGGGCCACACGTTATACCTGGATTAAAGAAAATCATATATGTGGCCAGAGGCCAGATAGGGTCCAAATTTACAGTATCAGAAAAATACATAAGAGAACAGTATGTAATTTTTGTATTGGGGAGCCTTCTGGGGAAGGCCTGAAAGTCATAAAGAAAACCGTCAATGGATTTGACTCAAAACACAAAAACAAACCAGTACTAGAAGGGGCCAAGAGAAAAACAGGTAATTCGAAGAGAAAAGACACAGAAGTGGTTCTTAAACATATGAAAAATGCTCGGTCTCGCTAAAAATTCAGGAGCCATAAAGTAAAATAATGACTACTCTCTGGCCGCTTCACGCAGAGTGAAATCCTGACACCGCCGCGGTGGATGCCAGGACCGGGAGAAACAGGCCTCAGGACGCTGCCGGGGGAGGCAGCGCACGTCGCAATGGCTCCGCGTGCTTGTTTATGAACACGTTTTAAAACTCTAAAAGGCGACCTACACGTCAGTGGTTGCTGGAGGGCCAGAGGCACACTGTAGAGGGAACTTGTAACTTTCTCTGGATTTTTCCATAATGATTTCATAATAATCCCACCCTGTCAGGGAACCACATTTACGTTTTATTATTCCAGTAACACAGACTTTGAGGTCTAAGTGTTCAGAGGTTTTTTAAGCTAGCTGCTTAGTTCTTGGCAATGTCACCTCAGAAGAGTGAACCCCAAACAGGTGAGGGGTATTTGTAACGGATCTGTGGGCAGCCTGGCACAAGAAACGATGCTTCAATTCTACCACCTGAACCTGCACTCGCAGTCATTTCTTACTTCTTGTAGGATGGCTGCTTGAAGGATGTGGGGGGCAGAGGCAGGCAGGTGGCGGCAACATACGCCTCGCCTCTAGATCGCTGTTGGTCAAACTATCCGTTAACAGACAGTGAAATAAAGGAAGCGGGCATTTAGTGGGCTATAACTAGCATTATTTCTACACGACATAATTAAACAGCATTAATCAAATGCGTGCATCGAGCACTGTAATCTGAAATGTTTTTGAAACTTTCTCCCCAGAGAGACAGTATATTAATTTAGAAAACATTTATAGTCTTTTTATGTACCAGGCGCTGGAGACACGGCAATGAACAAAACTGGTAACAGTGCTATCACGAACTTCACTTTTATACTGGTGGGAGACAATATTCGCTTACAATCACTTGTATAAAAAGTTAAGGAGAAAAATAAATCTAGGCGAGCGGATGGGTAGGAGGGGGGTATGTGTATACACACGCACTTGGGAAGACCTAGGAGGGAAAAACCAGGAGCTATTTGGAACACGCGAAGTTTGCGATGCCTAAGAGACGACTAAGGAAGGAGACGCGGAGTATGCTTACGGCGTACGTATACATGGGGAGGAGAGGGCCTCGCTGGAGTGAGTTCGAAAACGAATGAGGGGAGGAGAAAAATCAGAGATAGAAATTATGAACAATTCTTTCTGAAGACTTTTGCTAAAAGGAAACAGAAAGACTGAAAGCTGGAAAAGATAACAGTCACGAAAAATGACAATCAAATGGGGAAAAATGAGTGACACTTGGGAGAAAAAGAATGGCCGAAGCAGTGTTCTCGAGTGGGCCTTGGCTAGCAACTTGGAGTTCGTCCCCAGCAGCAAGGAGAAGGCTGAGTTCACGGGCACAACGCAGGCAGGTGGGTCTATGTGGTGATGGAAACCTATGGAAATGCTCTCCTGCCCGCCTCTGCTTTCTGAGGTAGAGGCCGAGGCTATCACGTGAGCATGGAGACAGGAACGGTGGTGCCCGCTTCAGGAGCAAGGAGGCAGAAGGCAGTTGTACAGGAAAGGGGAGAATGAACGGACTGGAAATAAGGTGTAACTGTCAAGCAGTTAGAAGTTAGTGCTCAAGAAATTAGTGAGACTAGTTAGCATGGCTCTGTGCTTTTCGACCAGCAGGATGGAGGAGATAGAGCTGACCTATGCGTAAGCCACAAAACTGTGATGAAGCAAGGGAGGGGGGCAGGGGTTGACAGTGCACGCAGGGGTGATTATGATGACAATTACAGTGGTTAAAATTAAAGCTGGGCAAGGAGGAAGTAGGACCACAAGAAGGGTGAGAGTAGAAAGACAGTGTGATCAATGGCTTATAGGGCCCGAGGGGACAAATAAATCATTAGTGTTGGCGACTAGGGGGTGTGAGTCGGAAGGATGGGAGGATGACCGACCAGCTGCACGACATTGAGCTTCTGGAGTCGTTCCAGATACCGGTAATGACCAGGTCATGGGTGTGACTCTGGGAGCGAGTAGCTGAAGTAGAGAGGAAGCGAGAAGCGACAGGCCAGGATGTGTGTGTGGGCGCACTCACATGTATGCACGGTCAACGGAACAGAACTGGTGGAAACCACTGCTCCCGTGCTTCTCAAACTTTCATGTGAGTGAGTCACTTGGAGATCCTGTTCGAATGCAGAATCTGACCCAGGAGACTCTTTAACAAGCTCCTAGAGAGTAACGATGCTGGGCCAGCGTCACAGAGCTTAAGAACATACACCCAACGCTCCACTCGGCCCTTCCATGTAGTTACGTCCAGGAAGCTATCTGTAAGCAGCTTCTTTGATTCCTACTGTTAACAACTGTCACTGAGACAGTAGCCACAGGGTAAGGGGTACTTCATGGACTCATCCTTGTCTTTTCCTTCCTCTGTTCCACCATTTCATACTTAGTCATGACCTGACCTTAGCGTTTTCACCTTCTATTCATCAGGTGACGTAGGCAGCGGAATCGAGCTACTGTCTTATATCTATTTCGGCAAACGTTCCAATGTTCCTTTAAAACAGATACGTGCTAATGACCGGAAAAATGAATTGTCTGGATGTGTGGTAAGGTACAGCAGTCAGGGTGGAACCGGAAAAACAGGAACCATGTTTACATCTTTGAAACAGAGGGAATTTAGTGTAGGGAGTTAGTTACAGGGAAGAAAAAGCTGAGACGCTCAAAGAAGGGATGGTAAGGTAGCCGAGAGACTGGCACCAGCAGGCAAGTGCTGCCATCTCTAGGCTGGGGGGACAAAGAGAGGACCCAAGCGTAGCAGAGCTTGGGAGACAGCCACCGGGGCGGGGCTGGCGTCTTGGAGGACCTACGCTTAGCCCCGGCAGAGAGAGAAACAAGTCCCTTGGCTTCCCTTTTGCTCTCAGCCTCCCACCTCCTGGAGGGAAGCCAGCTGGTGCAGTGCAGGAGTTACAGTTGTCCCAACAACTCCCTTCGGCCTACCCCCTTCTCTCTCTCCACGAGCACAGCCCATGCCGATTTCTGACCGGAGGCTCAGGCCCGTCCTCCCCATCGGGTGCGCCATAACACCTTAGAAATGTGTGCGAAAGCTTCAGTGAAAAAAGGAAGACACTGTCGTTTAGTTCCCTATGCTAAAAACCACCGGGTGGCTAGCTGTGTCAGGACTGAATCGTGCCCGAGAGACCGCTTCCGAGGCTCAGGCCTGCTGGGCGAAGAGCGGATCGCACACAGAACTGAGCTTACCGGAGTTAAACTATGAAACGAGGACCCGCCTGAAACCACAGCACCGGTCTTGCCCTGCATTACTGTATGTACTTGAAATGGAATTAAATCTAATGTAATCAATTAAAATGGAATCTGCATGTTCTTACTGACGGGAGAGCCACTTGGGAAAAGATTTCAGTGTATCTATGAATACACTAATTTGTATTGTTAATTTGACTAACAAACTCTGTGCTTGATTCGGTATTTTAAAAACACACGGGACAGGAGGCTCAACTTGCTTAGTGGTGATTTAATGGTATCTGTGGAAAATAAGCAGTCACTGGCTGAGAAGACACGCCAACTTGTTGGCTGTAAAATCGAAGTCGATTTCAGTCTAACAGTTACAGGTAACGGTCTCATTTACTCTTCGCAGCGTAGGCCCCTAGAACTGCCTGCTGGCAGTTTCTCTCCATTGATAACGACTAGACAGGTAAACCGAGAGCACGTACCACTGCTGCCAGGCACCGCTCCGACGCCCGCATTCAGTAACCCCTTCGCTGCGCACAGTAACTCTGTAAGATGAGTACCACTATTCTCATTTTACAGATAAAGGAATCCGCGGCACGGAGTGTGAAGTGGATCACCTAGCTGGTTAGTGGCACGGCCTTGATCTGAACTCAGTCTCTGCTCTTAACCCCTATGCTCTCTTGTTTTGCAATCATTTGTTTTGTCATTAAATACAATCGAAACCTTAAATACGCCTTCTTGCTGTGTTCTGACCATTTTTATAAGGTTGGATAATATTACTTTTCACTATATTTGTATTCTTAAAAATGAAGAGACTAACCTCTGAACAGCAACAAATCTAGCTTCGCTGATTCTTACGGACTCGTGGCTAATAGAATGGACCCTCTCCAGCATGCTCCATTCCCACTCCCCAAAATATTTGAATGTTTCTCATTTCTCGCATAAAACTTACCGATAGTCAGGTCATGCACTGGCTGAAACCTCTTGTCTGTAAACTGTAGCAATAAGCATGATTTACCAACACCTGAAAGGGAAAAAAACATTATGAGACAAAACCCACAGAAATTGAGACACTTTACAAAAGCGCACAGAAAAGAGGTAGCTAGGGTTTCTGGTGCTCTGTAAACAACCTATTAGAATTTCTTGGTGTTATAATTTCTTGGGAAATTACGGGACTGATGATTCATTTGAGAGAGAGAGAGACAAAGACAGACAGAGAGAGAAAGAGAGAGGGGGGGGATATCTTAAGCAGGCTCCATGCTCAGTGTGGAGCCCCGTCAGGCTTGATCCCAGCACCCTGGGATCATGACCTGAGGCCAAATCAAGAGTTGGGAAGCTTAACCGACTGAGACACCCAGGAACGCAGGGACTGCTGATTTAGGTGGAAGGTGTTAATAAATCCAAAACACCTTCTCATCCTTTGTTATTCATTTGATATTTTAATCTGAAAGATAAACGTGACAGGAGCTCCTACAAGACAACCTGGCAGGCCCCCCCAGCAGCCTTTATCACAGCACTTCAGCCGTTAAGGGCTCCTGCACTTTGTTTTTCGTATCGCAGAGAAAATAGTTAAAAACAAAGTAACCTCTCTTTTTGTAGCTTATCTTATTTACCTATGAACAAACTAGCAGTAAGTGTCTGGGAATCTACTTCGTTCTATTTTCTAATTCATTTCAGGATCGACTCATCTGAATTGTGTCCCCTCAACTCTACCACCAAATCTCACTTCATTAAGGTCATGGGTAACTTCCTCGGTCCTAAATTAAAGACAAATTTTCTGTATTCACCCGACCCGTCCTATGAGAACTGGATATTGGACACACCATTTTCCTACTCATTTTCAGGCCCTTTTCTTCATGCGAGACGCCACCTGCTTACTTGAGAGCATCCTGCACTTCGTTCCCTCTCTCACTGAAAAGCTTTCCTGCATGCTACCGGTGCTCGGCCCTTGGGAGCTGAAGATACAACCCTGTGGAATGCTTCCTCCTTAGAGTAGAGGACAGGTAGGGAAATTAAACAGAAAGAACGCCAAAGAATCTATCTGAACTGCAACTGAGAATAATTATAATCACTGCCTTTTGAAAGAAGAGAGTACTCTGAGGAAGAGTAACAAGATAATTTAGGCTGAAGGGCTGGAGAAGGTCTTTCTGAAGAAGTGACACTTGAACCAAGCTGCTCAATGTCTTCTAAATTATAAACTCAACGAGAGAAGGATGCTGTCTTATGGCAGAGATAAGGCAATTAAATGATTCTGGCGAATGACTGGCCCGAGTGTCAAATGCTACAAAGATTATTGAAATGCCCTAAAATAAAAAAAAAAAAAAATCAAAGAAATGTGTGTGTGTATGGTTTTCTTTAGGGAAATACTTTATTTGTTATTGTTTCTGGAATGTTTTAACTAAAACTGGAATTTCAAAACATATGACCTGAGATCTCTTTTCTTTGATCTAGGATTTCTTCTTTACATTACAAAAGGTGTAAAGCAAATTCATTTTAGCTCCTTTGAAAAGTCTTTTGGTCTTTTTTACGGGACAGAAAGGAAAACTATTATTTTTTAAGTGTGAAAGTACAAAATAAGTGAACATTTGAGATACGAATCTTCAGGTTTTTTTTTTTAAGATTTCAAAAAAAAAGTTAAGTACAATTTACACCCCAACGTGGGACTCGAACTCACGACCTCAAGATCAAAAGTCACATGCTCTACTGACTGGGCCAGTTGGGCACCCCGAGGGGATTTTTGTTTGTTTGTTTCTAGATATTTTTAAGGGCAGTTATTTAGTTTCACAGCAAAATCGAGCCGAAGGTACTGCTCCCTGCCCCACAGGAGCAGCCTCTGTCACCACCGCCATCTGCACCGGAACCGTGATGCTGGCTGCAATCCACGAGCCTGCGCGGACACGTACGTCATCACCGCTCAAAGTCCATAGTTTACACTGGGGTTCAGGGGGTGGTGTCTATTCTATGGGTTTTGACAACTGTATAATGGATTCACCGTTACGGTCCCGTAGAGAGCGGCTTCACTGACCCGAACACTCCCTATGCCCTTAGTCCCTCTCTCACCCCTAGCCCCTGGCCACTGCTCATCTTTTTACTGTCTCCATAGTTTTGCCTTTTTCAGAGTGTCACAGAGCTAGAATCAGCCTTTCAGAGTGGCTTCTTTCCCTCGGTAATATGCATTTAAGATTCCTCTGTGGCTTTGCTTCGTTTCTATTTTTAACATCCATAGTCTTTCTTCCAGTCAGCAAAGTATCTTTCAAGTGAGAGGGCTTAGGTCATTTGCATACTTTGCAGGACATCCGCTATTTAATATTTGTCCTTTTTATAAAATTGGCAAAAAGCCCCAATGTTCCTTTGACCAATTTTCAAGAGCCTCTCTTAATCCTTGATATTCGGATAGTTCTTTAAAAGTCTCCTCTCCTTGCTCGTCCTTCGCTGTTTGTTAGTCTAAACGCCAGCGCCCCGACCATCGACGGCGTTACGTGACATTCCGACAGTATCTTTACATACTTGATGGAATTCTGTATTACTCTGTGGGATTTGTAACTGATTTGTCCTTCATTGTCATAGAAAATAATAGTCAAAAATGTTGATTTTCCTGGAGGGACACACTTAGAAAAAATAACTAAGGAATAGTTTAAGTGGTCAATGAGTATTTTCATGTTATAATTACTGTACTGTCAAGAATTTTGCAATATTTAAAAATTATGATTCCCAACAACGGGTAAACCTGTACAAGAGCTTCTCTCACGCCGGATACTGTTCTGAGCAATTTACGTACGTCAGCTCATTCCGTGCTGAGAACAGCACGGCACAGCGGTTAGGATTTCTGACTCCAAAGCCACGCCACGCTCCCTGGGTTCCAGTCCCAGCCTTCCCTATCACTATCGACAGAACCTCAAATGAGTTACCGTCTCAGTGCCTCAGTTTCCTAATCTGTAAAAGGTAGGAGAATAACAGTACCTATGTCATACGTTTACTGGAAGTATTAAATGGGTTCATGCATTAAGTGCTTACAATGGTGTCTGGCACATAGTAAAATTCAATAAAGAACTCAACAAATGTTTGTTACTATTATTACTACTACTATTAGTTATTTCTCTATGTATACTTTAAGCTCCCTAAAAGCATGAAGCACATTTTAGTCATTTTCAGCTTAACCATATGTACTTTCAATGATTTTCCAAAATTCGACCTTTCTAGAAATACTTGGATACGTACTATGTTCTAAAGCTAAGCAACTGGACTCTATCGGTAAACGATAAGAGAAAGGCCCTGACCTTCTGGGGTGAGAAGAGACAATGAACAAAGTTTTTTGTTTTTTAAAATGTGTGTGTGCATGTTTGTATGTATGTGTATGTGCTGGGGGAGGAGGGGAGTGGGATGGATGGACGGACGGATGGATGGATGATGACGTGGTAGTGCAGAGTGTTGCGGTATGGTAAGGGAAAGAGCAGAGCAGGGGCGCCTGGGGGGCTCAGTCGGTTGAGCGTCCAACTTCGGCTCAGGTCATGATCCCGCGGTTCGTGAGTCTGAGACCCATGTCGGGCTCTGTGCTGACAGCTCGGAGCCTGGAGCCTGCTTCGGATTCTGTGTCTCCTCTCTCTGCCCCTCCCCAGCTCACACTCACTCTCTCTCTCTGTCAAAAATAAACTTAAAAAAAATTTATGAAAGCCTTTTTTTTTTTTTTTTTGGGTAACAGAATTAAACAGAAACAAAGCGAACATAAAAGCGGCCCCTCCAGATCCATCTACTACGGGTCTGCATTCTCGACCAGAACCTGCGAGGCCTTCCTGCATCTCCTCTCCACTCCGTGCGGACTGACTCCCACGGCGGCTTTCCCACCGCCACAGACGCCTCCCGTGACCGTTCCGTGTGAGGCAGCCTCCGCTTCCAATCGCCGGCTATCCATTAGAAGTTTTTGATCTTCACCAAAGAATCCCCCAATCCATAGCGGGCCTCACCCCCCAGAGGTGCTGACTGAACTGTCAGCATCATGTGGTGGTTAAGCACTCCCCGGGGAGCCTTGGCGGAACCTCTGACCTCTGTGGGTTTGCCTCGTAGAAGCTTGTAGCTCCACGGAGTCCCGCTTCTTTACTTCTGCTTTTGCTGTCAGATCCCCAAGCCATCTCCAAGACGAGTGCCAAGGAGCTTATCGCCTAGGTTTTCTTCTGGAAGTTTTATGGTTTCGGGACATTCAAGTCCTTAATCCATTTGAGTTAGTTTTTGTGCATGAGGTAAGACAGCAGTCCAGTTTCCTGCTTCTGCATGTCGCAGTCCAGTTTTCCTAACATCTTTTATTAAAGCGACTGCCCTTTCCCCACTGTACATTCTTGGTTCTTTCGTCATAAATGAGTTGTCCACACCTGTGTGGTTTATTTCTGGGCTCTCTCTTCTGTTCTATGGATCCTTGTGTCTGTTTTTATGCCAATACCATATTGTTTTGATTACTGTGACTTTGTACCACAGTTTGAAATCAGACAGCGTGATGCCTCCAGCTTTGTTCTTTCTCAAGACTGCTCTGGCTACTCACTCTTTGATTAACACAGATTAGCATACTTAATGGCACTGTCAGAGTTCCTACCATGAACTCACCTTAACTTTTCCTTTTACTTTGGGCCCAAGTCACCATCATCAGTAGGTCAGTATGGCGGTGAGGACTCAGTACCTAAGTACTACATGAATACCAAACAAGTGCAAGTAATACTCACTAAACTGCATTCCTAAAGCCTCACCCCAGAGATTCTGGTTCAGGAATTCTTTGGTTGGACCCAAAAATCAAGTTAGCAAGCCCCCTGGTGGGTTTCAGGCTATGTGTCCTCCACCAGAAACGATGGCACTAGTGCCAGGTATTCTACTGAGATTTATCTTCTTAGTTCTAAACAGACTTCACCCATTTCAAGATAATTTTAAAAAATTGATAATGCCCCTGTTTTAAAAATCACAAAGCACACAGTTTATTTTAAAATAAAAATTAAAAATTTAAGGGGCACCTGGGTGGCTCAGCCAGTTAGTGTCTGACTTCAGCTCAGGTCATGATCTCAGGGTTTGTGAGTTTGAGCCCCGTACCAGGCTCACTGCTGTCAGTGAGAATTCGGACCCTCTGTCCCTTTCTCTCTTTGCTCCTCCCCTGCTGGTGCATGCTCTCTCTCTCTCTCTCTCAAAAATAAACATTTAAATTTTTTTAAATTTAAAATTAAAAAAGTAAAAGCTTGAAAAGTACCAGAACCAAGTGCTAACCACTTAAGAAAAGTTTTGTCCACCTATCATTCTGAAATCATGGCTGCCTATCTTCACCTACTACAACTAGATGTAGCAGATGGAACAAAAGTTCCATGAATGAAGGACCTATCGCATGGCTGAGAGAAACCCACTGAAGAACTGTGTATTTGATTTCTCTGATTTTACTGGAATCCGCTCTTTTGTTTCTTTTTGATGCATCTGGCTAAAGGTTCATCAATTTTGTTGATTTTTTTAAAGTTTATTCATTTATTTTGAGAGAGAGAGAGAGAGAATATGTGAGCAGGGCTGGGGCAGAGAGAGAGGGAGAGAGAACCTTAAGCCCAGCCTCGAGCTGACAGCAAGGAGCCTGATGCAGGGGTCTAACCCACGAACTGTGAGATCACAACCTGAGCTGCAATCAAGTGGTGAGCACTTAACGGACTGAGCCACCCCGGCGAACCCCAACTTTGCTGATCTTTTCAAAGAACCAGCTCCTAATTTCTACTGATTTTTTTTTTAAGAGAACTGTATGTTTTAAAGTCATACCAAAAACCTGACAGACCTCCAACACAGATCATTCAGAGATGTTGTGAGCTGGCTCCAATATCCATAGCTCTTTTGCAAACAGAAAACTGTATCTCTGCACAACATTCCAAATTGAGAAACTTGAAAAAACAATAAAGTCTGCTCTTTTTAAAAAGAAAACTAATAAACTCAGCATGGTATAATGGTGTATTAGAAAGAATACAAGATGAAACACCAGTGTTCAAATCCATCTATGTTGTCTTATAACCTGTGACCTTGGACAAGTTAGATATAGATGCTGAGCTGTCAAATGGGAAAAAGAAAATAAAAATATAGTATTCCTACTTCAAAGGCATATCATAAAGCTTAAATGCGGGAACTTCGAATTTTAAAAATTCAAAAGCTTTAATAAAAACGTTGAGAATTCTTCAAGACAAATACAGCTGAAGAGCAAATCTCCAACCAAATCTATCTGACCTTGAGTTCAAAATTTTAAAAACGTATTTTCTAAAATTAATTAGGGAAAATATTCACAATCTATAACTTTTTTTTTTTAAATAAAATGATTTCAGAGTTATTCTTATGCTGCTGGTTTTCCATACATTGTCCCCCTTCACAACTAAGACGGCAATCCTCTTGACTACTTCATTAGACACTGATCTTGTCCCTTATTGTGACAGGTTGAAGAGTGGCCCCTCAAAAGAGATGTCCAAGTGCCAAGCCCCAGAACCTGTGAATGTGACCTTATTTAGGAAAAGGATCTTTGCAGATGTAATTAAGGATTCTGAGATCATTTCAGCCTGGATTTTGGCTGGGGCCTAAAGCCAATGACAAATGTCCTTATCAGAGAAAGGCAGGGGAAGACAAAGACAGACACACAGGTGACAGGCAGTGAAGACGGAGGCAGAGACTGGGGTTCCTCGACCACAAGCCAAAGAAGGCCTGGAGCCACCAGAAGCTACGAGAGGCGTGGAAGAATTTTCCCTGGAGCCTTCGGAGGGACAGAGGCCCTGAGGATACCTGGGCTCTGTACTTCCGGCCTCCATAACTACAAAAGTAGAGGTTTTTGTTGTTTTAAGTCCTAAAACAAGTTTGCGGGAATTTGCTCACAGCAGGCTAGGAAAGCAACACATTTCTCAAGAGTCAGCTTTCATTCCTCCTCCTCCTGGGACTTTTGTATGTTGTCAGTCTCCTAGGCGCGTTGACTCCTCTTGTAATAATTTCTACCGTAATCAGTAAAGTGCCTCAAACACCAGAAATCATAAGAGCAGTCAGGGGACGGGGAAACAGGGAATACAGAGCACTTCCTTCAGAAACCTAGCAGTGAAGGCTAGGAGGAAAGGAAATATTTACAGAGTACTTCTCTATTTCAGGGGCTGGCAAAAATAAATTAATAAAAATCAAGAAATTAGAGAAAGTTTCTAAGAAGATGTAGCTTTCAAAACACATGACATCTTTTCCTTGAAAAAGGAAGGTACAGAAACAAGGAGGCGGGCGAGGCTGGAAGAGCTGCTAAGGAATCGACCGAGCGAAAGGGAAACAGGAAGCTGTGGGGGTACAGGCCTCTTTCCCTGGAAGCCAGTCGTCCCCCACTACTTCTGCATCTTTGGTTTACAATATCGGTGCCCCGAGGACTTTAAACACTTCCGGGATGGGACCAAAACCATGTAGATGAGTAGAGCGGATCCTGCGGTCTTTCGTACACGTCTGGCCATTTGCACGTGTTTACTGAGCATATTTCAAGGGTCCTTTTCCCAATACTCAGTGACTTTCTTCCATTCGGCTGGTGGCTGGTAGCTACTTATCTTTACGACTTAACTCAAGTGCCTTAACCCCTAGGGAGCTTCCGCATTACAAACCCCCCTTCACAGAGTGAGTTAGGTATTCTTCTGATTTTAAAGAATAGAGACTTTCTGGCCGTGTGTATAAAATAATCAATGTAATCGTGTGGTTTCGGAAGACAAAACAAGATCCTCTGCTGTAAAGACGGGAAAGGAAGGAACCTAATGGCCTCGTGTGATGATCTCACTCGCCTTGGGCATGGCACTCCAGAAAACCAATCCTACACCTGAGCTCAAGACCAAGAGGTGACGAAGTCAAGCCTCGCCTAGGGCAAAATTCATCTTAAAAGCCAGGCTTAGGAAGAGCCCCAACCCTGCTGTTTACTCAGCCCCGATTCGCTGAGGACTTGCGATGGACACACCACAGTGAGTGGAGAAGCCTGAGCTTGACCGCTCACCCCTTACTCTGCATTCTTTACGAAGCCTCTTTACTTTGACCTCTCCCAAAGTTTTGATTTTTTTCCCCAAACGTCCTTTTCTGTCTCGGGATCCCATCGAGGCTCCCACATTAACATTTGGGGATGAAGTCTCCTTAGGCTCCTCTTGGAGCCTAAAATGGTTTAAATGTCTTTAAAGACAGTTTCTCTGACTTTCCTGTTTTTTGACCTTGACAGTTTTGAGGAGTCCTGGTCAGGATGCCGTAGAATGGCCCTCGACTGGAATCTGTCTGACTTTTGCCCCCGTGACTGACTCGAGTCACTGATGTTTGCGTCCATCTCCTCATCTCTACAAAGGCACCTGCTGTCATAACAAGGGTACACACCATCAACGCGACTGAGTATTACGCATCACCTGCCTGAGGTAGTCTGACAGGTTTCTCCACCGTGACGGAGCTCTGTTTCCTTCTCTTTCCACACTGCACTCTTCGGAAGGACGTCACTAAGCTCAGACCACCCCTTGGGGAGTGGACCTCACCAAAGTTTTAACTACTGATCTGTTTCTCTTTGTATGTGGCCATCTTTCACCACCATGTCTCGCTGCTCCTAGCCGATCTTCCGCCCTTTCCTAGTGCTTGAATGTTGCCACTGTACTTATTACTTTTATATTAAAAAATAAAAAAGAGCCTATATTTGAAGCACTCTTCTGAAATAGAAAAGTGCCTGATAATTGCCTTCATCTTTTAATTTATTTTTGAGAGAGACAGAGACAGTATGAATGGGGGAGAGGCAGAGAGAGAGAGAGAGAATCCCAAGCAGGCTCTAGATTGCCATTGCGGAGCCCGACGTGGGGCTCAAGCTCATAGAACCATGAGATCATGACCTGAGCCAAAACCAAGAGCTGGATGCTTAACCAAATGAGCCACCCAGGCACCCCTTTAATTTTTTCACTCCCTGCAACATCCTTCCCTAAATCCTGTTAATTCCAACTCTCACTAGTACCTACCTCTTTATTTTCACTATCGCTGCATTAGATAAGGCATTCATTACCCCCTACCTGGACCACTGTAATAATCGTCTAACTATACTCCAGCTTCCTAATCTGTCCCATGTATGACGGCACCAGGGATGGATGAGAAAAGAAGGAAGGATTACGTTTAACATCTAGTATGTCTCTGCCACTGTACTACAATATGAATATATACACATGTGTGTATTTAGTTTCTTTTCTTTAATTAAAAAAAGTTATTTATTTTTGAGAGCGAGAAACAGAGTGTGAGTGGGTGAGGGGCAGAGAGAAAGGGAGACACAGAACCTGAAGCAGGCTCCAGGCTCCATGCTGTCAGCACAGAGCCTGATGCGGGGCTCAAACCCATGGACTGTGAGATCATGACCTGAGCCAAAGTGGGATGCCTAACCGACTGAGCCACCCAGGCCGCCTCTTCGGTTTCTAATGTAATCATAATTCTCGTCTGGTATTCTTTTCTTTTAAAAACTTCCACCTTTTTTATTGTCTACAAAGTTCAAATTCAACCATACTCTATCACGACGTAGGTCCAACATGTTAATGAATTTATCTTTCCGAAAGTCTTATTTCCAGTAACTGTCTGACATGGGACTATACAACGGTTAAACTGGATGGTTTAGGGGCACCTGAGTAGCTTAGTAGGTTAAGTATCCGACTTTGGCTCAGGTCATGATCTCATGTTCACGAGTTCAAGCCCCACATGGGGCTCTGTGCTGACGGCTCAGAGCCCGGAGCCTGCTTCAGACTCTGTACCTTCCTCTCTCTGTGTCCCTCCTCTGCTTGTGCTATGTCTCTCTCTCTCTCTAAAATAAACATTAAAAAATAAATAATAAACTGGATGGTTTATACTGAGGATCAGGCAAGGTATAGCACTTAACAGATGTATCATAAATGACAACCTTGTTTTTTCCTATTTGTACATTTTGATTATTTACCATTTCTACTTGTCTAAACTCTACCCATTTTTCAAGAACCAGTTCAAATACTAACTTTTTTTTTCTTTCAATGCTCAATTTTTTTTTCCCCTGCCCGAAAAGCCAGCTTACTCTAAGGTTTCCAAGAAGAAGGACTGGCATTCTGGAGTTTGGAATTTTCAAGCTTTTTCCAGTACCTCGGCCGGAGCCCTTATCACATTCCATCAGCACTGCAGACTATAGACTCCTTAAGGGCAAGGACATACCTAATTCACTTTTAAATCTGGTCCTGTGCTTTACATGTGGAAACTTTTACCACAATAGCCTTCTGCATTTCAAAGTACATCACTGGTTTAAGAGATAACAAATCTACTGGACTAGAGCTGGATCCTGTGCGGTACCCTGGAAGGAAAAGCTGTTTCAGGTCTCCAGGCCTTGTCTGCTGGTCTGTATAATGGTAATCGTACACACCACTCACCTTACTCGTAAGCTTATTCTGAGGAACGGCAGACACGGCACACGGATGACCAGTGTGTGCTGCTTCTTCCTTCCCCGGCGCTGAAAGGCAGGCTGGCACTTTATCCCAAGCTAAGGCCATAGTACTCTATATACATGCTTGATTAAGCACTTATCACATTGCGCTTTTATTATTAGTTTACACATCTACTTTCCTCCCTTAGGAGGAAATTCACCTTTCTGTATTTTGAAAACCACCTTGACCGTGGCCCGGCTTAGAAGGCAGACGCTTAGTGAAAGCTGCATTACTGTACCGCAAGCTCACTGAAATGGTCACAGAGCGAGACTAGCCTTTTCTATGTAATGACAAACTCTAGTCTACATTAAAAAAAACAAATTTCTTGGCAAAGAATTTACTACTAATAAATAAAAACCTTTTACTCAACAGTGGATTTTTCAGAGAAGAAAGGCTAGAAGACAGAAACCTCACTGTGCGGAATTAGAACCCCTCTCTGACTGTCACCTGCCCCTAACTTCAGTGTAATTTTCCTTCGAGAAGCTCAGCTTTTTAGCATGTACACCAGTTATCAATCGAGTGCCTCCTCGCTCCAAACCTTCATGCCTGCTGCAGGGACCAGAACGTCCCTCCCCCGCCAGCTGGCGTGACGGCAAGCGTGGTCGGCAGAGGCAGCACTCCGTACCTCTCCTCGGCCTGCTTCCCCTGAAGGCCCCAGCGCAGCTCCTCCCCGTGGAAGGCTTCCCGCAGCACCCGGACTGATGGCAGCGCTCTAATCCATCACGGCTGGCCGCGAGGTGACACTCTCGGTCACCCAGGGGGCCTCCGCCCTCCAAGAAGGTCTGGACTCCAGACCGGCTCCTTGCCTCCACGCTCGCGGTAGCGGCTGTGCCTCTGTCTGCTGCGGCTGTATCCATCCGAGTTCTCTTTGCCTCTTGGCCAACTCCCTGTTACTCTAATCCCGTGGTGTAGTTAATGATTCTTCACCTCAGACTTTCCCTGTTCAAATCCCTGTGCGGTTTCAGCCTCCTCGCTGGAGTCTGACTGATCCAACCCGTATGGTTAACAGATCCTTCATTAAGACAAAGCAAACTTAATCTGGAGAAGTTGGGAGTTTTTGAATATGAATCAAGTTTGATTTTCTTAGGAAAGGCCTAGTTTGTCTTTTGGGGGGGGATAGTAAAAAAAAAAAAAACTAAGCCAGATGCAATTTAAATTTAAAAAAATATTTTAAATTTAAAAACATTTTAAAAGTGGAGCATTTGCTAATTTCCATGGGGAATAAATGATAAAACCTTAAATCTAATAGCGCATAAGACGGCACAACGTAGTAAAAATGGCCTTACCTTTCCTTTCTTCCTCCCCACTTCTGGGACCTTCCCCCACTCATTTTAATGGTGGGAAATGGCTAGAGTGTTTGAGAAGAATCAGAATGAAGAAAACTGAAGTACAACTGCCTCTCGGAATCTTAAGAGTGTCACAATTTGCTGGAATCATAGGGGTCCTCTGTGCTCTGTTTTGTAAACAGTAGGCTATAACCAGTTAGGTCCTGAAATCAATTTAGTAGATCACAACCAGCATAAAGAAAGAACTAGAAAATAGCAAATGCCAGACTGTATGTATCATACAAGGGTAAGTAAGTACTGTTTGGAAACATCTGTTTTAAAGGGATGTATGCATTGGGGCGCCTGGGTGGCTCAGTCAGTTAAGCATCTGACTCTTGATATCAACTTGGGTCATGACTGTGAGACCAAGCCCCATGCTGGCTCCACGCTGGGTGTGGAGCCTGCTTAGTACTCTCTCTCTCTCTCCCTCTCCCTCCGCCCCTCCCCTGTGCACACGCACGCACGTGTGTGCTCTTATTCTTTAAAATAAAAGAGAGAGAGACCGATGCACTTACACATACATCTGAGCCCTGGGCTGCAATCGATTATGTACCTATTACTGTGACTTACAAAAACAAACACCTACGCAAATAAATAAATACAATTCAGTCATCATGAGTCATCTACCAGGTGATAATTCTACTACAGACACCTCTCTGTAAGAAGATTTTTCCATTAGGGGAAACTGCTTTGCCAGGGGAAGGCTCAGTTGTCTTCCTGATAAATTATGGGTCAGTTTGGATGATACATTATATGGTTTCCCTAAAGCACTGATTCTCAAAGTATGGTCCTTAGACCAGAAGCTCTGGCCATTACCCGGAAACTTGTTAGAATGCGAACGATCGGCCCCACCCCAGACTTACAGAATCAGAAGCTGGGAGGCAGAGCCCTGCAGTTTATGTCTTACCAAGCTGTCCCCGCGATCCTGATGTGCACTGAAGTCTGAGAACCACTGCCCTTGGGATACCCAACTAAAATACTGGTTTCAGTGTCGAACTGTTTTCAGTTTAATTTTCCAGCGGTAACTGATCTGAAGCCCCTGTATGGTTGGTATAACTGGAAATACTGGAGATGTTGCCCCATAGCACAGGTAAGGTTCAAAACATGGTTAGTTAGCCTGGTTTCCACTTAGCATCTCTGGTAATTACTCGGCTTAGAATAGCGGGGCTACACGCTACCTGTCAAACACCCAAAGCACCCATTTCAATACAGATACTCTCCCTTCCTTTTCTATTGCATCTATGAACTTCTGGAATCAAGTTATGCTAATATACTTTTGCCTTATTTAAAGTATCTGCATGGTTTTTGACAGTTTGAAGGTGAAAACAGGCTCCCTCCTCACACATAATCTTATTTGACCATAACAGTAAGCCTGTGAAGTCAGTACAAACGGAAATGATAACTCATTTTAAAGATGAAGAAACTAAGGTTTAAGTGATATGCCTCAAGCAAGAGGCAGAACTGAGACTCCAAGTCGGGTTTTCTGATTCTAAATCATATATTTCCTCTATACCATCCCGCCTCCTCAATTTGTTCTCAGATACCTCACAACCAATACCCTTCCTAAGTAAAAATAATGCTACCTCACTTTCCAGGTATTATTAGTAGCAATACTAAGAGGAAGAAGAAAATATTCTATAACTGACTCTGACAAGGCAGGAATTTAATGAAGAAAATTAAAAAAAAAATGAATACTACTTCCTTGACACTGACTTTACCCCAACAATAATGTTTCAGTTAATATATCAGGTATATAACACTTTAATCTACTTTCCTAATCCTTTCATAAGCAAACTCTCCAAATAAGAACTGCAGCATCTCAAGAACACATTTCAATAAAGCAGAGCTTTCAGAGAACAATTTTCCATGATATTACGGAAGAAGGTGTTTACGGATGCAAATGTACACTCTAATTATTACATGATAAATTTACTGTCTGTGGTCTCTAAGTAGTCTGCTAGGATATAAAGGATATCAAAGTTAAAGGCTCCAAGCAAAAAAAAAAAACCAACACACAAAACCCAGAAACAAATCTATTTCATGCAGTTGCTACGTTAAATTGGCAAGAGCCCAAGGAAGTACATCGTAACAGTAACTAAATCAAACTGCTCAGTTCCTAAACATAGACTAGGCACCAGTCAACACAGACAATGCTGAGTTAAGCCTGTTGAATTTAAGTACACAAAATATTTATCAAGCTCAAAATTAGATATTCTACGTCCACATTTTTAGTGAAAAGTGATCTGGCAGTATCTATCAAAATACAAATCTAAATCCTAGCCTGCCACAAATGCTCCTTCTTACAAAAACCCACAATTGTGTTCTACCGTGTACAACGATATTCATCAACGGGTGTAGGTGAACATTTATTTCTGGCAACCAAGCGTCAGGGCACCTCTCTTCGAACTCCCCAGGAGCTAGGGCACAGACACGTGACCCAGACTCGGGTCCTCTCGTCCAGACTCTGGACTCTTGAAGGGGTGCTCCAACGGTAGGCACTAGAAAGAGAGACTCGGTGGTGGCTACAGTGGGGAGGAGAGACCGCGAACATCTACCCAGCATCCCTTTCAGCGGGCTCTCCTGAGAGCAGAAATCTGCCTAGGCTTTGCCTTCCGTGGCTTTGCCATTTTCAAGCCTGATTCTATTGCTTTCCCATCAATTCTGGGAACATTCGATCTTTCTACTAAAATCTTCTGCTTAAATTAACCATGGTAGGTTTCTGCTATTTGCTGTGACAGACCAGAAATAATAGAATCGGGAGCTGAATAAATCATGGTTCCGCTATGCAAGTGTTTAGAAAGAATGAGATAGATTTACATACGTGATGCGTTAAGACACCTTAGATGTGTCACCAAGAGAAACAAAAAATGAAGGTGCAGAGCAGTACTAGCTGTATAATCCTACTGGTAAGATAGGGACACAAATACACACGCAAGCCTACGGACGTAGAGAAAATTTCTGGAGGGATACACAAAACCACTGTTTCCCGTACTTTCATAAGGTAGTATTTAATTTTCATTTTTCATCATGAACACATCACTTCCACCATTAAAATAGATATATATAAGTTTTTCAAAGGATCTATTTTAGCATCAAACACTATATAAGCAATACTTCTACCAGCCTCATCGGAGATCTCCATATGACGTGGCTTTTAAATAACTAGCAAAACTTCTGGTGCACCCAAAAATAGTTACGTTAAACGCTGGTCTGTGGAGAAAATTACAGGAGAGCCTGTGAGTAAAATAGTGTGCTGTGAAAAAGATTTTGATTTCCTTTTTTAACTCCTAAAAGCCACAAAAGAATACTAATCAGTAGTACTTTTTAACCAGACTTACTCATAGCTGAGACTGAAAATGCACACATTCGTGCTCAAATCTAACATGGTATCCCCCCCTTTTTTTCTTTAATTAGAGAGAGAGAGAGAGAGAGAGCACATGTGCTCGGGGTGTAGAGGGAGAGAGAGAATCTTAAGCAGGCTCCACGCTCAGTGTGGAGTGACATGGGGCTTGATTCCAGGACCCTGGGATCATGACCTGAGGCAAAAATCCAAGAGTCAGATGCTCAACTAACAGGGCCACCCAGGTGCCCCAGTGTTTTCATTTCTTTCTCTTTTTTAAAAATATGATTTATTTTTGGGAGAGCACAACGGAGGAGGCGTAGAGAGGGGGGAATGGAGGATACAAAGTGGGCTCTGCGCTGACAAGCTGACAGCAGCAGCGAGCCCTAAGTGGGGCTCGAGCTCATGAACCGCGAGATCATGACCTAAGTCGAAGTCAGAAGCTTAACTGACTGAGCCACCCAGGTGCCCCAGTTTTTTCATTTCTAAGGTAAATTCTCCAAGGAAGAAACTTGAAGCCAGAAAGAATGGAGGAAAAAAGGCCAAGAAAGAAAAAAAGAGTAAAAGGTGGGAAGGGAGCCCTAATACTGTCGGAAATCTGCATTAAGGGTAAAATCGTTCCCGTACACGCGAGGCTGTGGGCGCAGGGCCGGCTTCAGGTCTTCTGTCCCACTCTCTTCTCTGCCTGTCCCCTGCTCGCGCTCTCTCAAAACCGAACATTAAAAAAATTTATCCCCTCCAAGGATGGGGAATAAGGCTTCTTTGAAGCTATCCAGAGGATAAACGAACCAGCTCTTTAAACTCTGCCACACAACGCTCTTCACAGTATGGTCCCCAGGTTCCTAAACCCCACAAAATCCTGACAAAAACCCTCTCCTGCCACACTCTGTATAACCCTCCTGGCAAAATAAAAGACTGTGGGGAGCTCGGCTCAATTCTTTGTTTCCCCCGTAAACAAACAGAGAGCAAGGGCAAAAGCACAGATACACAGGAGCGTTAGGTGAGGGATGACTCAAACAAATGAGACCCTGTCTGCTGGTATCACACCTGACACGTCATTTCTAAGAGACAGTCAGTAGGTACCTAGGATTACTGTGAGAACATACACGGAAAGCCACTGCACGGCGCTCAGCATACAGCTGGTGCTCAATAAATGTCTGCTGGAAGTCTGAGTCTGTTATGAGCCATTCATTCCAGTTAGAATGAAACCCCTCCATGCTCCTCCAGTACACTGTCCCTATTGCTATGCCACTGTCTTGTAATTATCATGGCGAATTGGTTCCCCTGTAGGGAGGGAGAGACTGGTTCATATTTCTAACCCCAGCACAACAACTGCCCAAACAGTATCTTAAGATTTTTAAAACACAAAAACGAATCCAATTCTCTACTCTGCATAAATTCCATCTTCCAAGCCTTAATATGTGTTCATCAAACCTCTGTTGGAACTCCAACAACAAACCAACTCACCAATTAACGAGCTCTCTCCCTTTCTTTTTAAGTTTTATTTAAAAAAAATTTTTTTTTAGTAATCCCTACAACCTAATGTGGGGCTTGAACTCACGACCCCGAGATTGAGAGTCACATGCTCTTCCGGCTGAGCCAGTCAGGCATCCCACTCTTTTCCATTTCATAGGGAGTCCGGATCTATCTCTTTTACTCATGGTCCTCGGGGCACATGGGTGTCTCGGTCGGTTAAACGTCCGATTCTTGGTTTCGGCTCAGGTCACGATCTCACGGTTCGTGAGCTCCAGCTCTGCACCCGGCTCTCCGCTGACAGCACAGAGCCTGCTTGGGAGTCTCTCTCTCTCTCTTTTTCAATCTGCCCCTCCCCTCCTCATGTGCATACTCTTCCTCTCAAAATAAGTAAATAAACTTAAACAAACAAAAAAAACTAACAGTCCTCGTTCTGCCCACGAAAAGCCAAAAGGATAGGTCACCCTTATTTGACAGTCGCCTAATGTTTGAAACTCATTATTATATTCTTCTTTAAGTCTTCTCTTTTTTTAGGTTAAAATATTTCTGTTATCTTGGTGGGCGGGGGGATAAAAAACTGTTTCTGTTATTTCAGTTGTTCCTACAAAGTCATGGTTGATATAGCCATCGTACTACCCCGACTCGTCTCCTGAGCATAGACCTCGATATCCCTCTGAAACGAGTGTCCATAAGTGACTCGTAGTTGAGGTCTGACAGAGAATTGTTACCTGCCTTCTCTGTACACTACGCCTAGCGGCACAGTTATTCCTCTGTTGGCCTTATTACTCATCGGACTCCTACTGAACCAAGTCACATAAAACATGGAGTGTTCAGACATGAGCCCTTTACCAGCTAACTTCCACCTCGTATTCGTATGGTTGTTTTTACAATAAATATAAGGCTTTCCTTTCATTAATTTCTACTTTGCTCAATTTAGCCACTCGTTCTGCCTATCAAGGTCATTTTGGATTCTGTCTGGTATAATCCACACATTAGCTGTTTCAACCAAATTGGATTTTATCCAAGTTGTTACTAAAGTGAAATGCAAACAAACAAACAAACAAACAAACAAACAAACCAGGCCTGAATGCGGCAGCGTGCTCCCTCCAGCTTGCCTCCGAGGGCAGCCCTTTATGGGTACGGTTCTTCCACCAGTTAAAAACTCCCCCTAGCTGAGTAGAATTTCTTCACCTTATACCAAAGGTTATATTGAAGAAGCAGAACGAATACCTTTACTTCAAGGACAGGTGAATCGATTCACCAAGTATACAATTATTACTGCTTTAATTTATACCTACTAACTCACGTCCCTACTTATAATTTTTACATCAAGTTAAGTAAAGCTTTGAGCATAAGTGATTTTGGAAACGTGTACTTTTACTGTGACCTCTGAAATGGCTAAAGCTGAGCTAACGATGCTTTGCCCGAGAAGATAAAAAGATATTCTTTGATCAACAGATTCATTTATATCGAAGACTTCTGAAGATCTAAACCAAACTGCCCCAAGGGGTTCAAAATCCAGAGACCTCACTTAAGCGGTATCTCAGGCAGCAAGAATGAGTGTAAAAGAAACCGAGGCAAAGAGAACTGCCGACCTGCACACCGCCTTCCTGGAGACTGGGGGACAAGAGCACCTCGTACGTGAGATCACTTCCATCTCAAGCGGCCTGTGAGGTTATCCGAACAGGAAATGATTTTCCTTGATGGAGTCCAAAGAAATTGTCAGGATCAAAGAACTGTCATTTTGCAGATTAACATGTGATCTTATTTCCCTCAACTCAAGGAATGCCAGTTTGAAATAACCACGACCGATCGTTTTGCCAACAGAGAAGACCTCCATGGAGGACGCTCAACAGATTCGAAAAATTCCCTCTAGGGGTGCCTGGCTGGCTCATCTGGAGGAGTGCACAGCTCTTGATCTCGGGGTCGCGGTGTAGAGATTACTTAAATAAATAAAACTTAAAAAAACATTATTTGTAAGGCATTACTATTAATAAAGTACTTCGCAGCTTACAAGATACCCGCACACATTTTTTACTTCAAACACAAAACTCCTGTGGGGTCGCTATGAGCCAGGTATTCCCACTACTGCCTTCTAGATGAGAAAACCGAAGTGGAAGGGGTTTGAGCTTCCCCAAGGCAACGAGGAAGCAGAGGAGCCCCCGCACTATTCGGGATATTGTAATTACAAATACTAGGCTCTTGGAAAGTCTTCAAGAGTGCTGCCTAAGGAAAAATAGCCAGAGAGGACTTAGAATGACAGTACAACTAACTCCTGAACATGGGTTTGAACTGCAGAAGTCCACGGATACATGGGTTTTTTTTTTTTCAATAAATACAGTATAGGACTGTCAATGCATTTTCTCTTTATAGTTTTCTTAACATTTTTACCTCAGCTTACTTTATCATAAGAATACACTATATAATACATACTACATACAAAATATGTGTTCATTGGCTGTTTATGTTACTGGTAAGGCTTCAGGTCAACAGGACGCTATTTGTAAAGTTTCTGGGGAATAAAAGCTACGTGTGGTTTGACAGTGGGGGGATTGGTGGCCCTAATCTTTATGTTCTTCAAGGGTCACCTGGACTGGCCTCCTAGATGCATGTAAGTAATGCTAAAAGTCGGCAAACGCTAAAGGAGGAGTTATTCATCAACGTGACTGACGCTGGGGGCCTGGGGCAGCGCGAGCATGAGCCCGCCACGCGCACGGACGTATCAACTACATAGATGAAGGGAAACGAATGACTGACCCGTGAATTTCAAAGACAGCTCTAAAGTTTGAGAGAAACAAAACCCAAAACCTACACACTGGTGAACAAGCCTAGAGGGTGCACTCGGCAGGGCAGTTACCCATCTCATGGACAGGAAACCTGATCAGGAGTTCTAATCCCTCGTTCGTTTGCACAAGCTGGAGTTAGTGGCAGGGAGCCTGTTTCTCAGACTCTTTCTACGTTGTCGTAGAAGAACGGGTGACACTCTACACGCTTGGAAAATGTGACCACGGTACTGCTTCCTATGTGGGACACACTGAGACACGGCAGGACATAGTGCCTGCCGTATCCAGAAGCCCACAGCAAACGGGCATGACTGTGATCTAGGCCTTGATCCCCGCCCACGACTGAATGACGGTGGGGCCTCACAGTAGAAATTAATGCAAATTCCATCAATGATTCAATTCTCCTAGCGACAGCCTCTCGGACTAAAGTTTTTGATAACATAGCAATGGGCTTCACAAAAGCACACAGACCTTAAAAAAAGTGGCGACTCGGTAGGGCTGAGAGAACAGAAACGGGAGCCAGCCCCTCTGGAGGGTGACTCGGACCACAGGGACAGCTGAAGACGCGCACCTCGCGCCTGCGGCGGGCTGTCTTTATAACGCCACACACGCGCCCGACTGAGAGTTCCTCAGGGGGAAGGAATGAGAAAATTGTGGTAGAGTCAAACAACAGAATAGAACTAAAATTAAACCAAAAGAATGTAATTAAAATTAAACCGATCTAGCAATTTACTAACAAAATAGAGCAAAATATAGTAAGACTGATAAATCCCTCAAAACAAAGCTGAACAAAAAAGTTTGAGAGCAAGTACAGTAAAATTCCATTAATATAAAGTGAAAAAATACTTAAACAATTGTGCACTGTTTACAAATGCACACACACATATGTGATAATCACCCGGAAACCTTAGAAATAGTAAACACTAAATTCAAGAGAGTGGTTATCTCTAGGCACAAAGGGAGGTGAAGGATATACAAGGGGCTTCAACCGTATCTGTAATATTTATTTCCTAAACAAAATAAAATAACAAAATAACCCCGATTCCAGAGAAAAAAGGAAAAATGAAGAAGTACATACTAGGCAAATACGAACCCAAAAATAGTATTCGAAATTAATATCAAACACCTGAATGCCCAAAACTACACTACCAAATAAACAATATGTAAACAAAATAAAACAAACAACTCACAGCATGTAAAAAGTAGAGGGCAACTTAATGACCACGAATAACTAACTCTTCAGGGAGAGGTAAAGACCTGAGCCATATATACCTTACGATTAGCCGTGAAACTTACTGCCAGGGGAGGAGGGAATCAATCTAAAAGAGCTGGAAAACAAAAAAAAAAACCTGTCATACTCAAGAGTATTAAGAATATACAAAGAGCAAGTCTGCTCTAATGAACACGTATGGAACCCTGAGCCTACAACACACACAACATGCTTCTCAAGCACGCAGGGAATACGTATACACAGTGACCAAGTACCTGGCTACAAAGTTAGCCTCAAACACTGAAGAATCAATACCCACAGTCTGCAGGCTCTTACCTATATGAAATAAAGTCAGAAATCGAGAATAAAAAGATTGTCAGGGCGCCTGGGTGGCTCGGCCAGTTAAGCATCTCACTCTGGATTTCAGCTCAGGTCACGATCTCACGAACCATAAGATCACATCCAGCCCTGCGTCGGGCTCTGTGCTGACAGCCTGCTTGGGGTTCTCTCCCTCCCTATGCCCCTCCCCCGCTCATGTTAGCTTGCTCACTCTCTAAATAAATAAACTTAAAAATATATACATATTTTTAAAAAAACCCAAAACCAAAAAAAACACACAACCCTAATTAATTATCTCAAGGTTGAAAGAGAAGCCATGAACAGCCACTTCTGAGTGGCCTATTCTCTAAGACTTGTTTACAGATTTTCTTAGATTCCTATGGGCACTCTCTAAATTATTATCAAAACCTCTTTTCTGGAGTTAGCGTAGGTCTCTGCTCCTTGTAATCAAATAGGTCCTTCCAGAACAAAACTCTATATAGTCTTTCTAAATCATTACTGGACTTGGATGGTCATGTAGACTAAATAAAAAAAGCTGCTAAAAATATAGGTATCCGGAATAAAATGAATCTTGATAAACAATTTTGGATCTTGTTAAAACAATGCTGATAAAGTAAGGAACTTCCCATAAAATTTTTTTCTGGATACATGCAAACAAATACAGTAAGTGTAAGAGAACACCAATATAGGTTAGGAAAGAAACCACTCGAGCCTGGGATAGTAACTCCTGGAAGTTAGAAGTTATCAGCCGGCCACAAACTAGCAAGCTAAGCAGGGACAGAAGGGAAAAAAAGATCAACGTATTAGGATACATGGAGGACAAGAGAAATTATTTTTGCTCTGAAGAAATTACTCAAATACCATGCGGCACTGGCCGATATGGTGTAACTTTTTCAATGCGCATGGAGCAATTATGGTAACATCCAAAGAAGCAGGATCAAACGATGAAACAGTAACCATTTCTTATTCAAGTCAGTATTGTATCTATTATTTATTCACTCCATTTAATGGATGGGGACACCAAGGTAGATTAAAGATGAGCCCGAGCTCATCGGGCTGGTCCGGAGCACAGACGGGATTCTACGGTTGTTTTCTCCTTTCTCCCTGTTCTGTAGCAGTGCAGGTGGCATCTGTTTCAGCAAAGGGGACTGAGGGACTATGTACTCCCACAGCGACTTACTAAACAAGACGCTGGTAAGCCAACAAACGAGGTCTGAGGGGTCACTTCTGGGGATGGAGAAACACAGATGACATGAAAGAGCAGGGACTCCGGAGTCGGAAAGACCTGGGTTCGAATTCCAAATTCCCGCTCGGTCGGTCACTAGCTGTGTGACAGGACAATGAGTCTCCCTTTCCTCGCCTGTGAAATGGAGCCTTCCTCATGGATGTTACTGCTCAGGTCCAATGAGTTATGTCAGAAAGTCTTACGTGTATAAATACGCTGGTTGTCTATTTACATTCTTCACACTACACTGCAGTCAGCTAAAGAGAATCAGGAAAAATGCCTTTTGAGACCCGCTATCAGAAATAACTCGATACACGCACACCTACTTTTAGAAAAAGTAACGCGTACTCTAAGGTAAATGAAGCGTTCTCACTGTGCGCTGCTTAACACGGCGTCCGCGTCAAGAAGGTGGACACAAAGGCCAGCATTAATGTCGCTTCTGACTTCGACTCAGTGTTCTCCTTAGCCCCCTGGGCCAGGCAGGCACAGAGCCCTCCCCGCACGCAAAGACGTGTACACCCTAGTCCCTAGACACCTGAGTGAGTGTTACTCGCTGGCAAAGGGCACTTCGCAGATGTGATTAAAAGCACAGACTCTGAGACGAGATCATCCTGGATTATCCAGACGGATCCAATCTAATCACACGAGACTCCACAGGCAGGGAACCTTCCCCGGCTTCGTCAGAGCAGGGCCAGGGGATGACCCGGCAAGAGTCAGCAAGACGCGGCCCGGGAAGGAGCGGCCTGCTTCGCTGGGCTGAAGGATGGAGGGATGTGGGTGGGTGGTGGGCTCCAGGAGCAGGCAGCGGCCCAAGAGGGTGGAGATCTGAGCCCCACGGCTGCAAGAAAGGATATTCTACCAGCAACCTGAAGAAGCGAAACCTTCCAGAAGGGAACCGGGTCTCCTGAAACCTCGACGTCAGCCTAGCGAGGGACACATCAGACTTCTGACACGTACACGAACTCATGCAGAACTTAGAGCTGCAGGAGAAGCCTGCGTTCTCCGAACCGCTTTAGTGTGGGGTAGTTTGTTAGGGTAGCAACACAAAACTAATGTACCTTCTCTCCCATGGGAATCAATAAAACCATGCCAAATTTTAATATAAATGCCCTTAAATCCTTTCTGAAACCAACATGAATTGTCCAGTGCACGCAGCCCACCCAGGAGAGGCTGCCTGGCACAGCACCCGTGCACGGCTTTCTGGAGCCCCGACTCGGTCCTGTGCCAAGACCTTTGCTGTGGCACGCACCCATCAACACTCACTTTCCTCCTTCCTGCCTCAGATCTGACTAGAAACTGTCAGCGACACCTGAAAGCAGGGACATTCTGAAGAGCAAGCTGGGAGAGACTTAAAGAGCTACGTCACCGTTACGAAGACGAAACACTAGTAAGAGGCGGAGGCACGGGAGGAAGTGCAGAAGTAACTCGCCCCAAACAATATGGCTCCGTCTCTCCACTTAGAAAACGGAAACCTCATGTATCCCTGGCGGAAGAGAAGATGAAAAGCTTTTGATGCTGTGTACAAACTATAGAAAGTGTGAAGAATTGCTCGTGAGAATCTACTACACTGACAGTGCCAAAAACTACCGCGGTGAGCTCCGTATGCATTCGGCCTGCACACTTAGGGATTAACTTAAAATTCCAGAAAGCAAAAACATCTGACAACAACAAAGAAACAATTCTAGAAAAATAGACACAAAAGGCTGATGACACGCCTGCAGCGGAAGGTCGGTCGCAGCACTGCCACTAAAAAACGGCCCTTTTAAAACATGTGGACATCCAGGGGCGCCTGGGGGCTGGGTCGGCTGAGCATCCAACTCTTGATTTGGGGTCAGGTCGTGATTCTGGGGTCGTGGAATCGGGCCACGCGTTGGGCTCTGCGCTGATCTCTCTCCCTCTGCCCCCTCCCTCGCTCGTGCTCGCTCTCTAACAAATGTATGTATGTACGTACGTACGTCTGGGCCTCCCTGCAAATCTTCTGAAACAGCATCGGCAAGGATACAGACCCAAGCTGTTTGAGTTCGGAAACAGTGCGGGAATTAACATGGGGGTGACCACGTGTGGATGACAGCGGAGGGGATCCGGCCTCTTTCTGTCAGGTGTCTTTAATTTTCGAGTCAAGAAGAGTAGCTAGAATGTACTGCAGAACTTGCAAATAAGCAAAGCTGATGAAATCAAGTGGGACAGTGTCATGTAGAAAGTTAGAAAGGGGGCCAAGAGCCGCATCTTTTGTGGCAAAGCACACCGCCTCACGGCCCAGGGTGGGCAGAGAATAACAACACGGAGCAAGCACAGCTGGGCCAGGGTGAGAGAAAAACAGCTGAGCTGGCGACATTAGGCTCTGCTCAAAAAACCAGCAAAATTACTGGCTACCGCAAGAGGCGGTGAACTATTGCAAGATAAAACAAGGCAGAGGGAGCAGTGGGGCAGATAAAGCAGAACACTAATTTCACGTTGGGGCCAGGGGCAGGAACGGAATGAGCACAAAAGGGACAAGAACACTGAGGGAGAAAAGATGGGCATTATTTGAGACCAGGAGGCCGCAGGTTCACCAGGCGACAACGACGGGGCTGTGGCCTCTCCGGTTCAATAAAAAGTTTCAGTAGCAAAACAAATGTTATTAGTGCGAGCGAGTGGCAAACAAGCGAGTTGGGAGAGAAAAAGGAAAGGGCTAGTCCAAAATCTTTAAAGACTGCAGATAACATGTACAAAACAACAATTTAAGTTGACCAGAATCAACTCATTTCCAGATGACGTTGAAAGGTATGTTCCAGACATGTTTCGGCTCTCTCCTGTCAGAAAACCACCAACGCATCTAAAAACGGGCAAACCTGAACGCTGCAGAGAGGCATACGTTCCACGACTATGAAGGAAGGCAAGGGAAGCTAGTGAAAGCCTGGGAATAGCGAAGGTGGGTGACGAGGACCTATCTTTCTTTAGCACAGGCGTAGACTTCATTGCTGTTCCTTAAAGCCATTAAACTGTGAGGGTGCCGGGTGGCTCAATTGGTTAAGCGTCTGACTCTTGATTTCGGCTCAGGTCATGACCTCGCAATTGTGGGATCGAGCCCCATGTCGGGCTCCACGCTGGGTGTGGAGCCTGCTTAAGATTCTCTCTTTACCTCTGTCCCTCTCCAGCTCATGCACGCACACGTGCTCTCTCTCTCTCGTAAAACTTCCTGCGGAGATCACTGCGCGCGTGATATATACATACATATACGAAATCATCATGTTCTACACCCAATACGATGTTACAGGTCAATTACATCTCAGTTTAAAAAAGACATGCAGATGACATTGAAAACGTGCAGCCAGGCTGCTCTTACTTTCTTATATAGCACTTGTCCTTAAAAGATTTTAAGAAAAGGAAAGAAACAAGCGTGTGGGAGTGGGGAGCAGGGGAGACGAATGACGAGGAGTGGGGGGAGGAGTGTGACGCCGTAGGGAGGAGTGTGACGCCGTAGGGAGCAGTGGGGTTTGTTAACGATCTCACAGAACGGATGAGTAAGAGGCGGTCGGGTGAAAGAGCTTTGACCTAACCTTTCTTTTCATCTTTTTGGGGGCAGGAGTAGGTATTTCAGATAGAACACAACTGAGTTTGTATTCTGTGTGCTGGTTGAGTGGCATGGAAGGGGTGGGTTAGTGATGAGGTTAAAAAGGTGGGCAGCTGCCAGAATTTTAGGAGCAACAATTACAGCTTTATTATCATTTTTGTTCTTTTTCCATGTCTGGTAATTGTCTGATTATGCTATTAGGCCAGGCTTGTCCAAAACCAATTTCCCCTGGATATCTAGATTTAAATGACACAGTTTCCTCAATGACTTTTCAGGAACAAGACACTACCAACGAAAGATTTTAAAGCTGTATTTTAGCTGCATTAGGCGACAGAGTAAGAAACCAAGTTATTTCAACAGCATCATCGTCATCATCATGTAAAGAGTTTTAAAAATTCTCTTCTATGAAAAGGGAGTTCAGAAAGACAAAAGGTACGTGGCACTTTCATATTTATCCTCATTTTATTTCATTACTGAGAGAAGGAAAGGCTAAAAATGACTGTTTATTATGAACTAAGGAAAGTGAAAAACAGGAAAAGTAGCGATTTCCTTCATTCTAAGATACATATTTTTCATACCACAACTTACATAAAAATCGGGATGATATCACACTACGGATTTAATATCATGTTTTCTGTGGGAAGGGCCACATTAAGTGTATTTTAGAACTATGCATTTGTTTTCAATTAAGGAAACACAGGAAAGGACTTCGGCCAAAGTCAGTTAAAAAAAGGCCAGAATCGGGCAAAAAAAAAACCACCCTACAGTCAAGTTATTAATGCATACTAACATGACCCTAGCGGCCTGTTTAGCTATTCCATCCCTAACTTAACGAATGTACAGGGCCTTCCTCCCAGGAGGCTCTTCCTGAAATGCAAAGCTACACTAAACATCTTCTCTGCCCCCGAGAAGTACATCCAATACAGAGGACTACAGCAGTATCTATGGAACAGGCTGGCATTAATACCAGAAATACATGAAGCGTAATGCGTCCAGGTAAGGAGTGGTAGCCACGGCCAGCCAGGATGCCAGAAAAACCTGACACATCAAAGGAGCCGAATATATGCGGAAGCACGATGGAAGGCCTGGGTTAGACTCTGAAGGACAGACAGAATTTCCTCAGAGAGGGCACTCCCAGCGGAGGGGGCGGCAGGAACCGGAACGAGCACAGGGATTGTCCACCGGGCCTCACTGGCAGAAGGTAAGGATCGTGGGAAAGAAGGCTGGCAGAGTTAAGGGAGGCTAGAATCTGGAGTCCCTGGAAGGTCAAGTAAAGCATGTGAGCAGAGAACAGTCTCTCTTAACAGGCAGGTTTCGGGGAAAATCCACCTGCCAGTGAACCGCAGAGGCTGGAATGGGGAGAGAGTACTGCCTTACAGCCTACTGTCAGGTATTCGGGGCCTGACACAGGTGATGACAAATAGCAAAGCCGAGGAAGGAACGTCTTCCCTTTAAACTGCCCGGGGTTGTTTTTGAATGAGGGCAATTCCCGAGAGGACAGAGCCCCGGCTGGCTAACACGGGCAGTTCCACTACTGCCACCACCATACTCTACCCATAATAGATGCTCAATAAACAAGCGGAAGGAAAGCGACCTGCAAAGGCTAATTTGCTAATACGCGAAATGTCCACAGTCACTCTTCTTTCTAGTGTACATTCTTATCATAGTTATTTCCTCTCCAACTTGGGTTTACAGCCTAAAATACAAATTTTCCAGTAGGTTTTGGACCCAATTCCTTCTCCTTCAAAGTATGCCACGGCTTTTTCAAAGTACATAAATTTGCTACCAAGCATTTGCAAAACATTGCTCGACCCAGGACTTTACACGGAAAACCATCCAGCCTCCATAAAGACCCATATCAAAAAATCTTGCTAAAAAAGGCAGTATTTATAGCAAGTTTTTCCTTTAGGCCACAATCAGCATGCTTCTTGTCTCAGTGAATTTGCTACATCACTAGTGCAACCACAAACTGCTGCTAACATTTCCAAAGTTGTGCAAAGGGTCCAAAGTTGTGCAAGAGTCCTCACTGAAATCAGACTCTGGTATATAAATAGTTGTAACACCTGAACAAGCCTCGGTTTTATTATTAGACTCAAAGTAATGCCAAAATCACAAGTATTAAAAAATAGTTTACAATGAGTTTGTCTGTGAAATACACTCGGATGTTATTTCAAGTGAAAGTAGCTGAATTTCTTTCTGCTTCAAATGTACAGCAGGTCATCTGAACACTAGCAGTGGTGACCCTGTAACTGATATATCCGAGAAATCGCAGTGTCCCGAACACACACACACACACACACACACATAGACACACACACACGCAAGCACACACCCAGAGCACTGAACGGCCTTGCAGTCCTATCAGATAACCCCAGGTTACACGTGGCAAAAGTCGACAGAACTTTCACTCTTTAATGACCTCGAAAGGGATTCCCCAGCCGCCCAAGTAATGGAACATGACTTATTCTGACTTGGGATTTGAGAGTGTTAAAAAAAAAAACCAATTTAAAAAAAAATGTTCCGTTCTCTCCTTCTCAGCCGGCTGTCCCGCAGCAGGAGCACTTTGCCCAGCCCCTGACAGGTGCGTGTAGGCTGAAGAAGGTGGGACCGATCCGGAAACCCGAGACCCTCCTCCCGTCACCTCCTCTGCCTCCCCTTTTCTCTCTCGAGGGCGGCGAAGAGGCCCAAGGTGAGGGGCGGCGAAAGAGTGCAATCATCTAAGTCAGGCCCGGACGGCCCTCGGCGGGGCCGTTCCCAGATCGTGAATCGCAAACGGCTGCCGCGGCCCCCAGGTGCAGGGCAGCCCGGGGCGGGGGCCGCGGATCGCGGACCGGGCCTGGCCAGGCCGCGGCCGCTCGCAGTGCCCACGTCACCAGCTCCAGCACTGCGGAAATGGAGCGGCGCGGCCGGGAGGGAGGCGCCGGGCGGCGTTGGCGCCCGCGCCGCTGCCAGACGCCGTTTACCCCTGAGCCCGGGCCCGGAGGCCGCCGACGCCCGCCCGGCCGCGCCCCAGGCCCTCACCTGTGTCGCCGATGATGATGTACTTGAAGAGATAGGCGTACGCCATGGCCGCGGCCGCTCGGTGCCAGGGCACACGGCTCCTCCTCCTGCTACTGCTCCTCCTCCTCCTCCGCGCCCCTCACCCCGGCGCCGCTCGGCCTCGAAACGCCAGGCCCCGCCCGCCGCAGCCGTCGCCGTCAGCCGCCGGGAGTGAGGGGCCGAGAGGAAGCCGGACAAACTGACACCCGCAGAGCCGATGGAGACAGCGCCCGGCCGAGCTCAGTCGAACAATAACAGCCGCCGCGGCGCCTCCGCCCCGCCTCCGCGTCGACCCGGAAGTGCTGCGGCCGCCGGCGCCGCCGGAGGAAAGGGGAGGAGCCCCGCACGCCGGCCGCCGCGCCCCGCGGGCCGGAGCCCCGCCCAGCCAGAGCCCCGCCCCGCAGGAGCCCCGCCCAGCGCCGAGCCGGCCGCGCCCGTCCTCCCCGTCCGCCCCGAGCCGGGCGAGGCCGGCGCCGGTCGTTCCGGCACGTTTGAGCAGGGCGACCCCGGCGGCCGGGAGACGCTGGGGGAGGGGAGGGAAGTGGAAGGTTCGGTTCCGTCGCCGCGACGCGCATGGGCGCCGCGTCCTTCCGCTCTGCGGTGGTGGCGCGGGGCACGTTGTGGGAAGGCGGAGGTCGCGTTCCGTGCAGGGCCCGGCTTTGGGCCTGAGAGAAGGTGTCTTGAGAATGCGGGAGCCGCTGGGGTGGGTTGAAGGGCGACGGTATCGCTGTCGGGGAGTCAGGGGCTTGACTGTGAAAATGAAATTATTTGTAAATTGCAAATCGACCATTAGAGAATGTGAAGAAAATTGTGGTATGCCACTGTGGCGGAACATTACATGGCTCTTGAAAGACTGACAAGCGAAAACAAGGCACAGAAATCGGTGTATACATGTATGTTTATATTATATGTAGTGTTTATAAGATATTCAATGTAACAATTATATGCTAAATCTGTCCCTATATTTGTAAATTACATTTTATGGTTATATAGATAACATGTATATTTTTACCATTGTGTTAAAAAAAAGACAAAGATACACTGAAATACCCGTATGTGGGTAGTCCCACAGAAAGGATACACAGTTGGTTCCAAGGGGAGAATGGATGGGAATGGAGGAAAGAGCTACTTGTCCCTGAATTTTCCATGTGCAGTTTGAACTTTTTTGCAGTGTTCTGAATTACCTATCGAAAAAATACGTTTTTTAAAAAAGTTTATTTATTTTGAGAGAGTTGCGGGCATGAGTGGGAGAGGGGCAGAGAGAGAATCCCAAGCAGATTCCACATTGTCAGCACAGAGCCAGATGCTGGGCCCGAACTCAGGAACCATGAGATCATGACCTGAGCTGAAATAAGAGTGAGACCCTTAGCCCACTGAGCCACCTAGACACCCCGGAAACATGTATTTAAAGGAAAAAGCAAAGTAACTTTTTCGTTCATTCAACTAACACTTGCTGAGTACATATTATGTCTCTGCATTGCTAGGCATTGCAACGGAAGCAGACCCTGTCCTAAAGGAGCCCAGTTTGGGAAGAAGAGGTAGTGGATAGAGTTAAAGTGTCAGGATAGATTGCCTAGAGAAGATGACGTTTGAACCAGGAATATGAATGGTGAGTAAGAGCTTGTCAAACAAAAGTTTGGGGATGGGAAGCGAAGGCTCAAAGGAGCACAACGTGCAAAGTTCATGGCTCTGTTGAAAGAATTTAAAGTTGCTCGAGGAAGCTCGGTTACTAACCCATATCCTCTGATGGTGGCAGTGGAAGGACAGTCGTTGCTGGGGAAAAGTCCCTGAGATTTAGCGGTCCTGGTTCCTCTTGCCTAACATTCTCTCCCTTTTGGGGTCTCATGATATAATTGTACTGACACCTTCATGCTGAGCCGGCTATGGTCGGTTGCTGACTACATACATGGTTTGAATGGCCTCATCAAGTACGAACTCACAGGTGGTTTTTGGAGTGTTTGGAGGGGATTTTACTAAAGTTTCAGGGACAGCACACAAGAATTTGACGTGAGGGGCATCTGCGTGGCTCAGTAGGTTGAGCATCCAACTGTGACTCGAGCCAGGATTGACCTCACGTTCATGAGTTTGAACCCACGTTGCGCTCTCTGCTGTCAGCGCAGAGCCCGCTTTGGATCCTCTGTCCCCCTGTCTCTCTGCCCCTACCCCGTTCACACACTCTCTCTCAAAAACGAATAAACATTAGGAGAAACTTTGACGTAAAAAGTTACCTGGTGTCGCATAAACCGGTTCACTCATTTTTCCTTTAGGGAAGGGGAGGTCCCTGCCCAGGGCCTCCAGGTTCCCATCTGAGTGCCTTCGCTCAGGTCTTTCATGAGTGATAGACCTCTAGAATGTCCCCTCCTTCCAGGAGACACCCAGTTGCTTTCTACTCAGAGGTGTGGCCTTTACAAATAGCCTCAAAGGGACAGCTCTGTCGGCATGACACACAAAAGCGGAGCCTCCTTACGGGTCAGAAGCATTCCCATACTGAGTTGCTGGGTGCCAGGTCACGCAGGGGCTTGTAGCCATGTCGGTACGCACATATAGTGCTTTACCAGATGGACACAGGGGACGCTGAAGACAGGATCAGAGCCGAGTATGTCAACAAAATCCTAGAAATGGATGTCGAGCTATGCAGGCAGCACGGTGTAAACCAGAATGGGAACACCTAGGAAGCCTGGGTTGTGGCACTGCCGTTAACTGGTTGGATGGGCGTGAAGATCATTTGGCCTCTTAGAGCTTCAGCGTCCTCCTCTCTAGAGTGAAGGAGTTAAGCGTTAAAGGGCTATTCCAAAGTCTGAAGTCTAATTCTACGTCTACCCGACCTCCAGGTCTGAAGCTACTTGTCAAGTACCAGTAATCCTTCTCACGCGCCAACGTCAGGGCCACAAATCAGTGCACCTTGTTCTTGCACGGGACCGAAGTGCGTCACTCCACGCCCGACACGTACAGAAGTTGTGACGATCGCTTGCCACCTAGCAGTGTGATCTAAGGAAGAGAGCAAAGACTCAATTTTCAAGTCTTTCTTTGGGCCTCATTTTCCTGATCTGGAATGTATAGATAATAGCGGCCTCACGAAGTCAATTTAGGATCAAATAAGATCTTCTATGTGAAGATATTGTAGAAACTATGAAAAATATATACTTAACACATAACTCTTAGTACTGCATAATTACTTAAAAGTATTTGAAATTACCATGAGCGAGTAAAGGCCTAGTCACGGTATAGCTTCATATTTTAAAAATCGATTCTGTTCCTGGCCCTATTTTATGTCTCTATTTTTTTTCTACATGTAAATCATCATGTTTTATTTTATTTTCTCTATGCCCCTCTATGCTAGCTTAAATCCTCTTTGAAACAATACAGGGTGTAAATAAAAATAATAGGAACTTCATTCAAAAGGTTTTCTTTAGCCCCCAAAGTCCAGAAACATTTTTTAAGAAAGTTCCTCAGGCAGAATGATATAAATAAAGGATACTACCACTTAGGGGACAAGTAGTAGTATCCTTCCTGGCGTTTTCCATTCAGTTTGATTGTCAGCTGTTTCACTCTTTCAGGGGCGAATTCTGATGGTGTCAGCTCTCAGTCTTATATCATGTATGGTCTGAAGGTCACAACCGTGAAATTTAAAGGTTGTTAAACTACATTCTCTAAGGCCTCCTTATTGAAGTTCTCCATGACATTAAAAAAATTTTTTTTAATGTTTATATATTTTTAAGACAGGGAGAGACAGAGCACCAGCAGGGGAGGGACAGAGAGAGAGAGGGAGACACAGAATCCGAAGCAGGCTCCAGGCTCTTGAGCTGTCAGCACAGAGCCTGATGCGGGGCTCGAACTCACAGACTGCGAGATCATGACCTGAGCCGAAGTCGGACGCTCAACCAACTGAGCCACCCAGGCGCCCCTCCATGACATTTTAAAATACAATGTTATGTTAGAATTTCACATTTACCATTCCCAACCACACTTTTCCCGTATTTAAATTTTCTCTGGTTTCGATTGCTCTCAGACTGTGGAAGGAGGGGAGCAGTGACGTGGTTAGGGTGGAGAGGGGTGGTTAGAAATACGGTAATCCACAGGTCCTTCGGTGCCCATGTCCCTTAGCTAGTTTTTGATTGCACTCTGGGGGCTCCATGGTCCTTAGGAAATAGTATGCAAAATGTATGTATTTGCCTATGTGTAGTTTCATAAGAGAGATTCTTGCACGGGTCCATGGCCCAGAAATAATTAAGAACCACTGTGAAATATTTTCTTTCAGCCATTTTTAAGTGCCACGATGGAACTACTTTTCCAGCAAATATTTAACATTTATTAAGTATTACTGAGCTCAGTAAGCTCAGTGCCAGTATCGGAAAAAGAAAGAATTAGGTTCAAATCCTGATTTTACCATTTGTCAGTCGATAAATTGATCGATAAATTACTAAACCCTCTAAGCCTCGGTTGAGATGACACAGAGCGTCTAGCACAATGTCAAGTTCATAGTAGACCTTAAATAAACGCTCACATTACTTCCCCTTTCCTTTCGTCCTCTCCCTGTCGTCCACCTCCAGCCTGTCACTAAGAACAGTTAGGAGTTCCATGAGCCCAAGAAAGATCCTGCCTTAAAGTAGGTTAGAGTCTCCTTGCACGATGTCATGGGTGGCTTTGGCCTCCGAAGTCTACAGGAGGGGCAATGTATCATTTTAGAGGACGGAATTTTGTCCTGGGAAATGAGAGTTGTTTTTACAGAGGGAGGAGCCATCTAAGTTGGGCCTTAAAGGGCAAGCGATTGCTTTAACTGATTCATTTCAGATGCTCCAACAGCCCTCTCCTTTGTACTTTGCTCACCGCATCCACCCCATCTGACATTTATATTCCAGTTGGGTAGCCGACTTAATATTCCCTGTTTCGTTTTCTATTTGTGGCCTATTCCCGACCACTTGTCAGAAATGACTGTTTTCTCTCTTCCACTCCATTCTGCTCATCCTTCAAAAGCTTAATTGAAGAGTACCCACTTAATGATCACAAATTCCTATCCTTAGTCAATGCGTGTGTAGGTGTTCGAAGAAACTTTCTTTTATGTGTAGGTGATTCTTTTTTACCGGTGGACTGATCATTTGTAATAGAGAGGACCTAATAAGTGCACAGACGAGAGAAACAGTGACTATTGGAATAATAACGTGCTCATGTCATAAAATGGTAGATGAAAAAGTGTGAGTGTGTAAAATATTTTAATTTAATAATTAATCTCTAAAGAACTTTAAAGTGAGTTAACACCCAGGAATGTGTTCTTAATGGACTACTTTTCTAAGTCATTTACATTTGCCTCGTGCTCTCGGCAGAGAAGGTGGTCTCGAGAAAGGCCTAACGTTGAATTCCAGGAGGCCTCAAGTACCGTCTTCCCCTGCCACTAACTGGCTGATTTTGAGAAAATTCTCTTCGAACTCTTTGTCATCTGTCCAACAGAGATGATAATTCTGGTCGCTCACGTAATAAACTTGCTGAGAGGTTGATGCACAAGCACTCTGAAAAGCACGTCATGACCAGGAGCGAGCATATATGCCAAGTTGCAGGTGAATGAGTTTTTGCAAATGTATAGAAGTATAATGAAAGAGCGACTCCTACGGAGCCGTATACCATCAGCTGCGCGTTATTCTCTGCAGTGTTCGTTTTTTTGTCAGCAGAGACTAGAGCATGAAGTTGCTTCAAACCCTTCTCTCCATTTATCTCTAACGTGTTCTGGGTCCCGTGTTAATTGGTAGGTGGTCCTTGTTTTGGAAAAGCTGGGTTTGGAATGAGAATGGGGACACATGAGGAGTTTGGCTCACATTGGCCTGTGCTTCAGTTTCTTTTCATCTTGTCCCTGAAGGTCTTCAAATTTTGATAAAGAGAAATCCATTTTCTCTCCATCGTTGAAGGAACGATAAGCTAGCTGAGTCCCAGTGGGAGACGTGGACACAGAAAACCTTCTGTCACCGATGTCTTTGGAGAAGGGAAGGGATCTTAAAAACGAAGTGGTGCAGGGAATCGTGAGATCACACTTCAAGCCTCTGCTGTCCCCCCTCCCACCTGTGTAATTTTTGTCTCTGCTTCTTGCAATCTCACTATTAGAAATTGTAACATATGGAGTGA